>CM070553.1:31013737-31613737 GCA_036346405.1 Phyllostachys edulis | reverse complement strand
ACATCATCACGTGCCGTATCAGTCCTCTGAAGGAGAGGGCTCATCCGATGTGGAGGTATTCGGGGCTGCGAGACCCGACCAGGGACTACGAGGAGGGTAAGTAAACTTCAAGCTTAGCCTTCTTTATGTTAATTTTGAAGTTGACTTATTAAAAGTTTTTTTATCCTTGCAAACCTCTCACAAGAGGAGATTGACACTCGGGTCAAGCTCATCTGTGAGAAAGCGCCAGCCCATGTGGTGGCACCTCCAATCCCAGCTGACCTGTCTCTAGAGGACAAGGTGGAGCACCTAAAGGTAATCGAGAACTGATTTTGTCTTTAAGACTTTGTAGTCGTAGAAGAACTTACGACTGGATACTAGTCATAGAAAAGCTTACGATCAGGTACTAGTCATAGAAAAGCTTACGATCAGGGTTTGTCGCAGAAAAGCTTACGTCATGGAGATGGTCGTAGAAAAACTTACGACTGACTTGTAATATCTTCTCTTTCTGATCTCTGCAGAAAGTAGGAGCTTGTTTCTCCCCCGGCCAAGAGACGTCGGCTCGTGCAAGTCACCGACAAGGAGGGCGCGAGCTCGAGTTCTTTTGAAACTGTCGTGGAAAAAAGACTAAACAGTAGAGTGAGGGGGTGTAACATCCCAAATCTGGGTGTGTGTTTCAAATGTAAGAAAATGAGTAGAAATTCAAACTTTTCTTGCATCTCAAAGTTTTTGAACTTTTCTGTAATTCTTGTAAAGGAATTGTGGAATTCAAAAACTTAAATCTCTAATTGACTAAAGTCATGACCCTTTTTAAACTTTTGAAAAAAAATTGTAGTCAACCTATTGAAATAATTTTCCTTAGTTCTAGGGCTGCTGTGTGACTCCTCTGAAAAATTTCATAATTTTTAGAAATTATTTGATAATTTTTAAGAGGCAGTCAAATCAGTTTGACTTTTGGTCAAACTCTAGAACAAGCCTTGATGAATTTCTGGAGAAAAATGCTATGCATAAAAACCTCTAGAAAATTTACACAAGGTTTATCCTGGAGCTAGGAACCTCCAGTCAAAATTTCAGAATTTTTGGAGTTAGTTTGCTATCTCTAAAAATCCCTCAAAGATTTCAGCTCTAATTCTAAACCCCAGTCAAACCCTAGTCAACCTTTTCAATTAGGTTCAAGTCTAACTCGAACCCAACTCCTTTAAGTGGTCGGCCGACCCACTAAATGCCTTGGAGTGCGTTTAAGTGGTCTTGGTGGGTCTCACAGATTGGATCTCGTTTTAACGATCGGGATCTAGGGGGCCGTTCGGACCACCCGAGATTCATTTTGATCGTGGCCGTCCATCCTTGATCGGGCCACCAAGATTGTTTTCATCGGGACTATCCATTTTCTAATCCTACCGTCAGTAGCTTGAGCCCGTACCCTTTGGGTTAGGCTCAACCCACTTGTCCCTGTTCCGGCCCGAGCCACTTCTTTGCTATCGCTGACTGGTGGGGCCCGCGCCACCCTGTTGGTTGTCTCCTTCCTCGGTCGCTCCCGTGCGTGCGCGCCAGTACGCCATGGCGTGGGGCAGCAGTGCCTTGTCACCTCCCAACGGCTCTTTGCTCAAGCTAGTTAATGCGCGTCAGTGGCCGCCCTCTAAATTCTTGGTCTTACCTGCTCCCGTCGCTCACTTCGCCCATGGCAGAGCTATGGACCGAAGTTCACCCGTGGAGCGTTGCCGTGTTCCATCCTTGCCCCCTCTGCTATAAAGAACCCCCGAGCTCTTCCTCTGCCTCCTTTAAACACCACCTTGGTTTGCCTTGCTCCCTCTCTGCTCAAGCAAGCTCAAACCACCAGAAGCCCCTTCGTCGCCATTGCTACACCTTGAGCTCCTTAGTGAAGCCAGTGTTCCAGTGGCCTTTCTTCCTATCTTCTTGCTCAGCTTTGAGCCTCTCATCACGGTGGTCATTTCCCCTAACTCTATTTTAGGTTGCTTTCACAGGAGCGACTTAATTTTGGAGTTTGGATCTTTTCGGCCGAATCACCCCTCTTTGTCCTCAGCTCCGGTAAGCCCTCCATTTTCCAATTGGTTGCTCAGAGAACTTCTCTAAGCTTTAATGGAGCTAACCTTACCTTGCTTTTTGTCTTCTTGTTGCTCAGCCCGCCTTGTCCTCGCTTTCATCCTCAACTCCGGCGTTGTGCTTCGTCGCCGGCGTAGCTCCGACCTCCTCTGGTCCTCTCCGTGCTTAGGTAACCTCCTTGGTAGTCCCTAGAAGCTGTGGCACCGCTTCTCAGAACCGCTACGGAGCTCCTTTGCATTTTTTTGTTTTCGGCCGTGCGTTGCCGCGCCGCCTCTCTCTGGCTAGTCGCCGTTGTGGTCCTTCTCCGTGGTCTCCACCGCCACCAGCGTGTGCGCATGACTATTGCGGACTCATTTTGGCCCTTGGTCGGCGCTGGCGTGGTCCACGTCGCCGGCGGCAAGCCTTGGAAGCCATCGGCATTTTGTCGGACGGGCTGGCACTGTGCCGTACCTGATTAAGACAAAGATCTCCCATTAATTACTAATCATTGATTAATCCATGTTAATGAGTGCTCAGTAATTAATATCTAGCCTTAAGTGTGCCTCCGTGTCCCTGTCAGGTGGGCCCATGCCTCTCGCGCACTGCGCTGCTTTCAACAGAGATCAGGTCATTAATGTGCTTAATCACTGCTAATCAATGTGTTAAACACTTAATCACCATCCTTTTTCCATGCCTTACCGTCACCGACAATGGGCCCGTGCATTTAAAGCACCCCCGGGCACTTTAAGCACCTGTGCGTGGCCTACAGTCACTAACAGTGGGGCCCCGTCTCTTTTTGTCTCTCTTGGGCGCGTGCGCAACGCTTGAGTTGATGTGGACCGTCCGTTTTAGGATCTGTGGCTCAGATCAGATTGAACGTTCGGACCACTTCAACGTCCAAAGCATTGTGAGCCGTTCGTTTCAGATCAGCGGTTGTGATCGCGTGAACGTTCGGACCGTCCGAACGTCCCTTTGATCTCAACCCTCCATCTCTAGATCAACGGCCCACAATCGTTTCAACGTTCGGACCGTCCGAAGGTTCGATCGTTGTGAACCGTTGGATCTTGATCCACCGGTTTCGTGTGCATTTCTGTGCGCACGCGTGGCTAGGTTGCAGAGCGCGTGGGCCGCGTGATTCGTGATTGACGGCCCCCGTTGCGCCATGTCTTTTCCAATTGAGTAAAGTTTGTTTAATTCCCGGTAAGCTTTATTTCTAAACTGAAAATTGTAATAAACTTCAAAATTGCATAACTAATTCATTTTAAATCCTTTTCGGTTGATTCAAATTTTGTTAGTTCTGGTTTTAAGTAAGCTTTAATATAAAAATGGTTGTAAGCTTAGTTTGGCTCCAGAAAATTGTGTTAATAGATTTAAATTCAGATTGGCTTTATTTAGTGCTTTAAAAATTCATTTAACTTGAAAAATGCATAAGTATTTCTCTGTAACTCCTTTTTGAGTGAAACCAAGTTTGTTGGTTTCCTCTGTTAACGTGCTTAATTGTAGAATAGGTTTTAGGCATGTTGTTATCTTTTAAGTTTATGTGGTTGCAATTGTATTATGCCCTTTTTCATGTCTTTGAAAAATCATAGAAAATGCATCCTAGCTCCAAATGAGGTGAGCCAAATTGTGTTGTTCATCTTATGTGGTGCTTTATTTACCATAAAAATTTCAGGTGCAACACCTCTCTGGAAATTCGTGCCAAAAATTTAATTTCGGATGAATAGTAACTGAAGTGAATTTTTCAGCCTTTTTCCAGCTGATCAAAATTGTTTTGGCCATAACTTTAGAATCAAGTATCCAATTCGATTGATTCTTGTTGCTAAATTTCTTAAAAATTATGCTCTACCTGCTGTGTAAATTTCATGTATTTTGGTTGACTTTGGTTTTTGAGTCTTTTCGGTGTTCGTCGTTCTTATCGGTTCTTTTTCGTTCTTTTGCTAGGTTCCGATGACTATGTTGACCTTGAGAGTGATCCTCTGCAGCATTTTGAGCATCTCCAGCATGGCAAGCAGTTTGATCATAATAATCCCATTACCTTTAAAGTCTAATACTTTGTTTACAAATTGTATGTATGCATGCTTTTGTGTCAAAGTTAATTTTCCCGATTAGAGGTAGTTATTCCTATTGCATGGTTGCCCTTAAATTGTTATCCCCTGCCACTAACCATAAGTTATTAATCTCGCTGGTGAATTAGAGCCCGGTGATTGAATTATGCTCTTTTATTGTCTTTACGGTGTCATGCTTAGAAATGCTTAGCTACCGGTAAAATTGGGTGGTTATCGACTTAGTCGATAACTTTGATCACACAAAATTATTATTATCATTATGCTCAGCACTTTGTGCTTTGTTACTTTGTAAAGTCAAAAACTGAAACTAAAAATGAAATGTTTGAGACTTGGGCACAATGGTTGATGGTGTGATCTTATGGTGTGACTGGAATGGTGCCCGGGTCAACAAGGACCGAGTTACTTGTGTCACTAAGCCAAACGATTTTGCGTGCTAACCACATGAGGGGGATATGGATCCTCTCTTGACTAAGTACTTTGGGGGTGTTAATTATGAGTCACTGGTGGTTGTTGTAAAGAAAAATGTTTGTTTTTGTAAGGAGGGGAGCACCCGTAGTTGCTTAGGCTGGGCCGGTGCATCCTAATTTTTGGTTTGGGTGCGACTCTTAATTAGCACAATTCATTGAAAAGTGTCATGTAAGACTAGCCGTGCCGGCATACCAAAGGAAGTGTGCTAAATAGCTTGGCGAAAAGGCGGTCTCACGTGTGGGTACATTGGTACACCCCTGCAGGGTTCAAACTATTCGAATAGCCTCATCCTAGGTTATGGACATGCTTGGTAAGGTCGTGCAAGAACTAGACTATAACATTTAATTAAAACTTGATGTGGGTGGTATGAATGGGGAATTCATGCTATGGTTGTGGTGGCTATAGGGTTAGCCACTTCCAGGATGTCTTGTTATTATTGTTACTTGTTATCTCACTGTTTTTGTCAAATAAAAACAGATTGTGAAACTACTTTAAATCTATTACATTATTGCAAAGGAAAACTTGCTTTATGCTGAAAATGAGTCTAGAGCCTCCTTCACTTAAATAAGCTTGCATGTAGCTATGTATAGGCTGTTACACTACGTAAGTCTTGCGAGTACATTTTGTACTCATTTGCTTTGCTTATGAAATGTTGCAGAGGAGGAAGTCGATCCCCAAGGATCCACTTTTGTGTTGTCTTGGCGGGTTTGACGACTAGGTTGGCGGCTTTGGTTGGTTGCCTTGTGGGTTAAAGGCACACTAATTGGCTCTTGTTTATCACCATCTTATGGCTTTTGCTTCGCTGTTTATTTAACCCTTTAGTTTGTTATTTGGCGGTCGGCCTTTTGTAATAACTCTATTATGTATGTCTTTTGATTTGCTTAGTTGTGCTTCGGTTCTATGTGTTGAATGGAATTGATGCATAATTTTGTAAAGGGGTATGTGTACTGCAAGTTCTTGGGAAGTACATGTATCTCGAGGCACGGGATATTTTGTTTGCGATGCTAGGACCAAGTGGATGGTTAAGCATTACAAGCCTGATTTTTCGGATCCTCATAGGGGGACCCTTGGCTTCTAAGTGAGGGGCCGAAGGGTCCCAAGAGTGGGATTTCAACTGAAGATGTACTTGTATTTGATTCAAAAAATGCTTCTTTTTCTCCCCCCTAATGATAGGGGGAGGAGGCTATTTATAGCCTCCCTTGCTGGGTACATGAAGTTACATACATACCACTATGAAAGTACAACTACCCTTGGGGTAGCAGAGACTTTTCCTAGCCTAAGGGTAGACCCCGGCGCATGGTAGACTCCCCTGAACCTGGTCTACCCAAACAGTGAGCTTGGTCCACCTTTGTTGCACTTTTCTGATGGTTGCGAGGCCCCTTCGGGGCCTTCCTTCGGGGAGCCCGTGGGGCCCCCTCGGAGGGGCATCCTTGGAGCCAGCCTTGGGGGCCCTCAAGAACCCATCGGAGGCTTCAGGAGTACCTTCGGGGCCTTCGGGGCCCCCTTCGGAGGTCGCCTTTGGTGCTGCCCTCGGAGCCTCTGGAAGCGTCTTCGGAGACTTCGAGGCCCCTTCGGGAGGGCAGCTCCGGGGTCGGCTTCGGAGCCCCCTAAAGCACTACCGGGTCGCTCGAGGTCCCTCTATCGCGCTGCCTATGCCGTGGGGCTGGTGGGCCGCACCTACGACAAGCCCCTCACGGTCGAGGTCCTGCTTCACCATGGCCGAAACCGCGCCGTTCTCCCGGAGGGTCCAGGCACACCGTCCCCTCGGGCTTGGCGAAGCGTATCTTTGGAAGAGCCAACGAAGATGGGTTGCTGGAGGCATTCGCTGGTTCCTGGGTTCCCGTGCGCCATGGGATGGTGCGCGGCCTGGGTTGTTGTGGGCCATAAATGGCGCCACTATCTCTTGGGATTCCACGCGTCGTCCTTTGGGCTTTGTGCCAGTTTAATGAATGGCTGGCGTGCTACAGGGTTTGTGCATGTGGCGAGCGTGGATTGGCGTGCAGTGCCTCGTTTCCAACCCGCGGGTTTCACCCGCCTATATATATGCACCCCGCTCCTCCCTTTTGGTGTCCATTTCTAGTTTTCCAGCCCATCCTGCTTTGCGCTTTGTTCCTACTGTGGTGCTTCGCTTTTCTGGTGAGGGTCCATCTTACTGCTTCGAGCATGTCGAAGCGTGCGAAGGAGAGTGCGGGGGAGGCGATGTACACGAGCGAGTTGGGGAGGTCCACTGTGACCGATCTTGTCCTCGACACTTTTGTCGACGAGGGCAAGTTGGAGAGCCTTGAAAAGGTCTGCGCTCCGGGCAAGGAGACCACCTCGACGCCCCGTGCGGATGAGGCGGTGGTCTTTGTTGCCTTCTTTGATGTTGGCCTCCGCTTGCCATGCATCGCGCTGGTTAAGGACATGCTCTGGCTGTACGGGGTTGAGTTGGCGCAACTGACGCCGAACTCCATCGTGAAGTTGGGGGTCTTCGAATGGATGCTTCGGGCGGCCGGAGCCAGTGGCGAAGGGCGTTTGTTTGCCCATCTTCACGACGGGTGCTACCAGCCGAAGAAGAAGAAGAACACCGACGAGACGCTAAACTTTGGCAGCGTAAACTTCTAGCCGAGGACCCGGTGCTAGATGTACCTTCCTACCCCAACGGCACGTAACTGCTGGGACACCGACTGGACTCGACGGTGGTTCTACCACAAGTCACCACCGGAGGATGGTCTGCAATCTCAAGGCGAGCCAATACGACTCATCGCCAGCCCCGAGATTGATCTCAGTGCGAGGGAAGAGGCCCTTCTTCAGCTTCTATTGGACGTCACGAAGTGCTTCTCCACCCGTGACCCGGTGGAGGAGTTCTGTGCCTTCGGGATCTGGCCTTTGGCCCAAGATTGGAGCGTGGAGATCGGAGGTTCGAAGATCGAGCGCCCGATCCTTACTGTGAAGGGACAGGAGGGTATGGATCTCGGCGGCTTTTCTTTTCTCCGTTTCGGTATGTGTTGCACGTTTTTGGCACGGCCTCTCACGGTTGTATTGGTGATGGTTTCGCAGTCTTGCCCATTACTGAAGCCACTAGCGTGGCGGAAGTGCTTCTGGGCCCTTACACAGGTGAGGAGCATTCAAAGCGTGTCACAGTGGTGCGGGAGAGTCGGCTTAACCGGGCGTACGCTCTGTCAGTTCGCCTTTCTGAGCGTCCGGACCCGGACGCCGAAAAAAGGAAATGCGCTCGTGCCACCGAGGTCGGTGGGCCAGAGCCAATTGCCGCGGTGCTGCTGCGCGCTGCCGCTCCTCGTGACGCAAATAGCCCTACGGAATTGGCGGAGGACGCGAACCGGCCTACCAAGAAGTTGGCAGGGGCCGTGGAACAGGTGGAGTCCTCCGCCTTGAGCGGCTCCTCGTCCAGCCAGCGCGTCGACTCGACCGATGAGGACGCGTCGGGGGATGCCACGGGGTGCCCCACGGCGGAGGTGGCCAAGGCAACGAGCGCGATCGGGCTGACGGGCGTTGTTATTGCCGAGTCTTCGAGTAAAGACACTCTGTCGTGTATTTATGGTGTGGATATCGAGGTTGTGCTGGCCACCCCGCCTACTCCGGGGCGTGCTGATGTCGCCACCGATGACCCTCCTGCTTCGCGGTCGCCCCAAGGTAGTGAATTTTAGTCCATGTGTGTGATTGCGCGTGTCTGATACTTGCTCGACCATGCAGAGGCGGGTGACGCCGCGAGGAGGGCAGATGACGAGGAGCCTGGACGCGATGGGGATGGCGCGGGCGAGAATGCCGCGGCTGGCTCGGCGGGGTCGAAGGTCCCGCGCCCCCTATGCCTGCTACATCGGCTGCGGGCCCCGTGGACGTGCTCCCCATGTGTAACAAGGATTTCATGGTTAGCCCCGGCGCCGTCAAAGTGTGCGAGGTGGTTGGAGACTTCGTGCATTCACCCCATCTCAAGCATTTCTTCAAGAAAATGGCCATAAAGGACATGCTCCAGAGCGTGGAGGCGAATGCCATGAAGGTTCGTAAGTACCCCTCGGCACCTTCCTTCGTCCTGTTCGGCCATTGCTAAGGTGTCCTTTGCGTAGACGATGATGCTTTCGCGGGCGTTGGATGATGATATCTCCCGATGGTTCGGCAAGATTCAGAGCGAGCTGGATAAGGAGCACGCCAAGAACGAGACCCTCAGCGGTGAGCGCGATTCCCTCGCGGTGAGGGTAAAGGCGCTGGAGGAGCAAGTGTCGGTCCTTTAGGATGAGCTGGAGGCTTCGCGAAAAGCGCGGGCGTTTATCGAGGAGGAGGTTGAGAAAGAGCATGAGGTATCAAACAGCATGGGGCTCACTGCCTTTGAGGCTTTGGAGACCCTCGAGGATGCCGTGACGCAGCTCGGCGCGGTGCCCCTCTGAGGATTCATCGACCCGCGGAGATGGACATCACCCTCAAACGCCTTAAAAACATTGGGAGGGTGTGCGTGCCGGTGGTGTGCTCATACGGAGACCATTGTGTGATGGTGGCCTGGTGCACGACCTTAGCCTCGCTTGACAAGGCGGGGTGCGCACATATTGACGCTCTAGCCCATCTGCGCGGTCGCTGTAGCTACCGCCGAATTCAATATGATCAAGGGGGGGTGGGCGGGCTGCTTGCCTTGCTGGAGATAACTTTCTTGCTGCAGAGGATCACTCTCATATTCAATATAATCATCGGAACCTATCGAAAGAATGAGAAGCACAAATAAGAACGAATAACACCGAGAATACTCAAAACTTCAGAGTCATCCAAAAATCATGAAAAATTCACAGAAGGTAGATCATGATTTTATATGAATTTAGGTGAAAGAATTATTCCGTTTGGATTTAGTATGCGAGAGTTATAGTAGTTTGAAACTCAGATTTTAGAAAAATCAAACTAATTCTTATCTGTTACTGTTCACTGAAATTAAATGTTTTAGTGAAAATTTCCAGAGAGGTAGTGCATATAAAAATTTTATTGTAGACAGAGCACCACATGAGATGAACAATGGAATTTGATTCACCTCATTTGGAGCTAAGATGAATTTTCTATGATTTTTCAAAATCATGAAAGTAGTGCACGAGTTATATGTAGAATAGGATTTTCAAAGATAGTAACAAGCTCAAAACCTATTCTACAATAAAGTACACTAACATAGGAATCCAACGAAATTTATTTTACTCAAATTGGAGTTACAGAGAAATACTTAGGTATTTTTGAAGTTAAAACAATTTTAAGTGCAACAATAATACTAAACATAAAGTAATTTCGCTAACACTTATTTATGGAGCAGAAACAAGGTCCAAACCATTTTATATTAAATTACATTTAAAAATTAAGCTAACAAAATTTGAATCATCCAAAAGGGGTTAAAATGAAAGAGTTATGAGTTTTTAAAGTTAAAAGTATTTTCTAGAGTATAAATAAATGGGTTTTGGATCAATCTCCAATAACTATATTTTCTGTCATAGTGAAAAGGTTGAAACCTATTTTAAAATAAATTTAATGTGAAATTAAAAATAACAAAATTGGTTTCATTCATTTTGGAGTTAAGATGAATTAGTTATGCATTTATGAAGTTAATGGATTTTTCAGTTCAATAATAAATCGTTTCTGAATTTATAAAAGCATTAAGGACTTTTCTTACCGGGCTGAATCTAGCCACAGAGACTGACAACTGGGGTCCACTAAATAGTGTCATTTTTCATTTTGATTTCAGATTTAAAACCACACTGACAAGTGGGGCCCGCCTGTCATACTCTCGGTCTAAGGGAATAGTGGGTATGGACCGACGGTCTATGGAACCATGCACCAATGACTCATTACAAAATCTAATCGGTCATAGAATTAATCTAATCATTAATTATGTCCTAACGACCGTGATTAGCTAATTAATTGCGTGCCACGATGTTCAAGGCGCCACGCAGGCGCGCCGGTGAGGAGTTTCGGTGAAACGCCGGTGAGGAAGGCTATGGTGGCTCGGGTGAGTGCTCAAAATGGATAGCCCACACCCTCGCGCACTCGACGGCACTAGAGTCGATGGCGAGTGGCGGAGTGGCGGGCGATGAGTTTGGGATAGCGCCATTGAACAAGCGTGCAACTTCAGATTAAGTGACGCATTGACCAAAATAGCACACGCAAAAGCTACTGGACGGTATTAGCAACTCACCGCGATGACCCGGTGCTGACGAGGTTGCCGGAGTTGGGCCGACGACGAAGAACAACGGTAGCGACAATGGCTTCACCAAGGAGAGCCCGACCTGAGCGAAAAGAGAGACAGAGGGATGTGGGGAAAGCTGAAGGGTGCTAAGGGGATGGTGTAAATGCAGGGAATTAGGCAATGCCTCACCGTGCCGTCGCCGGGGAAGAAGAAGGTGCTGGTGATCGAAAAATGGAAAAACTCAAAATCCACAGGCTCCTGTGATCCATTGGGCAAATAAGTTGAGGGGAAAAAACTTCATGAGCTGAGGGACACAATATGACGCGGGAATGGGAGGATAAGTCTCACCGAAAACGAAGATGGCGCGGTGATGTCTACGTGGGGTGCGCTCCAAAGCCAGCAAAGACACGATGGTGCCCTACGATCTACAAACAATGACAAGAGTTCAAATGAATTGAGATGGAAACAACATGCAAGGACAAAGCTAGGGAACGATGAAGCTTTGAGCTTACCCGAGCAATGAGCAAGAACAAGCCTCTTCCTTCTCTGCCACCGAGAGAAGGAATAGGGAGAAAAGAGGGTGCCGAGGAGGTCTTATGCTTGGAAAGATAGCGGAGAGGAGGCGGCGTTACATGGCGATGCTCAGGGTTGGCCGAAGAGGGCAACGGATTGACGCCGTTGATGGGGACGCACAGAGGTTCCGCGGCGCGTGGCGTGTGCGTTCTGAACGAGAGTCAGCAAGAGGAGGGAGATGGTTCTGACCGGTGGGCCAGGTGTGTTAGTGGCTGCGAGGAGCAAGCCAGGCTCAGGTGCGGTCAGTGGCGCGGGTTAGGCAGTTGGGTTGAGTCACGTCGGTGTGGTCGGAACTGTTTGGACCGACGCGGGGCCGTTCGGACCGGAGGTTTGGATCGTTCGATCGAAATCAAATGGTCCGGATCGAGATGGTGCGGTGCGAGCTCGAGTTAGGTGTGGCGGTGTGTTTAGTTGGTTCAGACAAGTCAAGCCGCCCCGATCGGTGGAACAGTAATACCTGATTTGATAAAAAATACTGAGAAGATTAGGGAATTTTTTTAGAGGTAGCTCCATAGCTCCAAAAATGCTGAAATTTTTATGGCAGGCTACTGGATCTAAGAACAACCTTGTGTAGTTTTTCCAGAAATTTTCATGCAATGAATTTCTCTCTAGAAAATTCACAAGTGGCAGCCCTAGGGGTTTGACCAAGAGTTTAACTGGTTTGACTAGCCCTTTTGGAATAGCAAATAAAATCTAAAAAATATGAAATTTTTCAGAGGGGTTACAAAGATGATATAGAAGTTAGGAAAAATATTTCCAGAGGATGATCACAAGATTTGTTTCTTGTTTTCTTTTGGATTTTAAATTTGAAGTGTATCTCTTATTTGATTTCAAAATTTTCAAAAGCAACAAATTATGCAATTGCTCCAAAAAAAACCAATGTATGTTCAAAAGTTTTAAATTCTCCTCATTTTTATACATTTGAAATACAAACCCAAGTGCAACAAATGATGCAAAAGATTCAAAAACACTGTGCATGTTAATGAGATGCATACTAATTATCATTTATTAATTTGGGGATGTTACAAACCTACCCCCCTTAAACAGAATTTCATCCCGAGATTCCGGTGGAAAAGAGAAGGGGCAGAAAAACTTTGTCACTTTGCTAAAATCCAAACTTCTTTCCAAGGACTGAATGACTTGATTTCGAACCACTACCAACTTGCTATTTTTGAGTTTGTCAACCCCTAATTGTCATTTATCCAATTAAAATCCACCAATCACATTGAGTCTATAGCAAGCATACTCTAATCTATTATTCCACAAGTTATACAACAACCTTGAAATCGCTTGCTTTGATGAAATCTCCACCATAATTTCTCAAGTTTGATTCGATTTCTAGTAAGGACACTAACTTGCTTCCAAACTTTAACAATCCATGAGTGAGTACAAACAACTATTGATTTACTCCCACAATCTAACTCACAGGTTCACTCCTATCTTGATCACATCCTTGGGAACAATAATAATCCTAAATGAAACCACTATATTGCTCACATTTTCTATTACACTTGCCTTCTAAATTTCTATCATAGGGTATCTCCCAGATAACTTCCAAATCATGAGCACTAAAGATCTGTATGTCACTGTATAAAATCCACCGGTTGACATATACTATTAACCGTTTATCAATTATTTGTTATTTCCAGCAAGTTTCCTCACAATAATTTCAAACCTTAAGAGAGGGTACATCTATGCAAGATCCAATTGCATCTTCAAGCAATGTCTCCATATTTCTGCTTCTCAATCCCTTTTGTTACCATGATCAATCCACTTGCAACAATCGATCCATCAAATACACCAAATAATCTCTTAAGATCTAATCCAGTTATCCCCACTCTAGGATCTAATTAACTACAAAATCAACACGATTATCCTAGGTTAAAAATATATCCCCTTTATTCACCGTCAACTCCATCCTAGTGCGTTAAATCATCTGTAATACCCTGGGTATCAAATAGAGAGTATATATTATTCGGAAGAGAAATTTATTCAATATCAAGTGCAATATAGGTTAGAGAGGGATTTATTCTAACAAAGAAAATACCCATGAGAGATTACTAAATCAAATATAAGGTTTTCCGCAAGTCTTCGCCAACCTGGGCCATGTTGGGCCGGCCAAGAGAGAGGGGCGCCCTCACCAACTAAACCCTAACCAGCACCCCTCTCCTGGCGTTTTTCCTCTTCCCCAAAGGGCAGCCGCCACACACACCACACCTCTCCCCCATGGCTGCTCCCACCGGCCCCTACCTCCTAGGCGGCGCCCTCCTACATCTTGCCAGCTCCTCTAGCCGCCGGTCCCCCTCCCGGTCTTCTTGCCGCCACTTCTAGTCTTGGCTCACCACCGCGGTCCGCTCGCACCATGCCTCCTCGGCCGTGGTGCCGCGGCTCATCTCCTGGCTTCCTCGGTCTCTAGCATCGCTGGCGCCGCCAGCATGACGCTTGCGCCTCGCCTCGCCCTCCATTCCCCCGACGGCAAGACGCAGCTGTGCCACGCCTCCGTCCCCGCCGCCTGGCCTTGCATGCATCCGTCCCCAGGTGCGCCGCCCTGCGGCCTCCTTCGACCAGGCTGGATGTTGAGTTGTCCGCGAGGCCAGCATGGTGGGCTTCCGATTCAACACCGTCTGGGTCAGCGACGCCATCCCCATGTGCTACAGCCTCTAGTCGTGCGACCTCGTCGCCGACAGCATCGAGACTGTCATGGGCGTGCAGTACTACGACGCCAACATCTCCATCCCTGGATGCGACAAGAATATGCCAGGTACAATAATGGCAATGGTACGGATTAATCGAGCAAGTTTCATGGTATATGGTGGTTTTTTCTCCAGCCTACATCAACTGATGAAACACCAATGCCATTGTACTCTTGGCCAGATAAGCAGAGACCACGAGTATGTATCTTGGGTGGTGGATTTGGTGGCCTGTACACTGCTCTAAGGTTAGAATCACTCTTATGGCCCCATGATAAGAAGCCTCAGGTCGTGTTGGTTGATCAATCTGACAGATTTGTATTTAAGCCCATGTTTTATGAGCTCTTGTCAGGAGAAGTGGATGTTTGGGAAATAGCTCCGTCTTTACGGAGTTACTAAAAACACCAGTGTTCAATTTGTCAAGGACAGTGTAAAGCTTCTGCGCCCTTCTGACCACTTAAGAAGAGATCCTGGAGTTGTTCACCTAGAAAGTGGCACTGATATTGAATATGATTGCCATGCTCATTCTAGCTTTAGGGGTTGAAGCTAAAATTGATGTTGTTCCAGGATCTGCTGAATATGCACTTCCGTTCACAACTTGGGAGGATACTTTGAAAGTTGAAAACAAGATGAAAATGTTAGAACGGAGAAGGTTTGGTAAGAGTTCTTCTACCATTGAGGTGGCCATTGTGGGATTGGGTTACTCTGGTGTTGAATTAGCTGCTACTATCTCCGAGAGATTAAAGAACGCTGGGACTGTTAAAGCAATCAATGTTCAATCAACCATCTGTCCCAGTGCACCACCAGGAAATCGTGACACTACTCTGAAGCTGCGGCAATAAAGGTGGTGGTGATGTTGCTGTGCCGCCTCTCGGTCCCAGTTGCTGCCGCCTCTACCGGCTCTCCCTTGACTTTCCCCGGTGCGGCCGGGAGGCCAGCGCCGCCTCGACTCTCACTCGCCCGGTTTCACCTCTGGCTCAGCCGAACCCTACCCGGTTCCCTTCCTCCCTTAACCCATCTTCTGTTCTGTCAGACTTTCAGATTGGGTTGATGCCTTTTTCTTGTGCTGATTGATGTTTGGTTGATGCATATGTTTGATGGTGGTGTTTTGGCTGTGGCTAACACTGAGGTGGTGGCGAACCCCAAGGCTAGAGTTTTTCATCGTTGTCTTCCGTCTCACGGTTGAGGCAAGTACAATTGATCTGTCTTGTTTGTGGTTTGTTTCACTTGATTGATGAATACGAAATGGGTAATTTCGGTACTCCTTGTTTCCCTTCATTGTTGTTATACCCTGATTCTTCGATAATGTGTTTACATTCAACATATACATTCGTTCTTTCTTTCATGTTCACCACTGAAATGGGTAGTGAAGTCTCGCCATTCCAACATGGACAAGTACTTGGATGTTTCTTATAATTAGAAAATGTTGAATGCCCGATGTTGGTATTGTGCTTCTAAGATCTATGTTATTATTTAATGTTCATGTTCCCTCCATATGTGTTACCTTCATGATTATAGAGCATGTCTTTTCAATATTCATATTACATTCCATGCATCCATTATTCATGTTTCATCCACGGGAGTGGATTAAAAAGACCCATCAATTCCAGTATGGGCACGTAAGACCCACCATTCCAATGTGGGCAGTTTGGGACACCCGTATGAAACGTTCTTCATACGGGACTTGGATCCGCATTTTGTTAAATGCGGGCTTAGGTGAACACCGACGGGTGTGTCACCAGCAATACCGGTATATGCATGTGTGTAGTCCCTTCATTTCATCCAAGTCATACATTCCATTCATTCAAATATTCGTTCCGTATTTATTTCACAATCTTCAATGATGTTATCATGAACATGGTTGTTGTATGTACAAGTTATTTACTGTACTTGCTGAGTCTCGGACTCACCCTTGCATTGTTTGTTTATTTTAGGTGATTGCTGACGATGGTCCTATTGGGAGGGAGTAGACACTCACACTCGTCCACTTTACCATACTCCAAGTTCATTAATAGAGATTGATTCTACCATTCATTCGATAATTAATAGAGATTGATTCTACCATTCATTCGATAATTAATAGAGATTGATTCTACCATTCATTCGATAATTAATGAACTGTAATAAATAAGTTTGGCTGTGGTTGATAACTTCTTCCCCATTATGATTTGTTGAGTACCGCGGATGATCTTCGATCAACTTTTTGATTTAAATGCTTGAATCTTGATTATATTCCTGTGATGTTCATGTTACTTAGTGACTCCTTTATTGACTTGTTATATATATGCATTGGAACCTCGGTATAGCTAACTATACTGGGAGGTTCTCACTAAATTTAGAATTTTATCTTCCGCTTTAGTTGTGTTAGCATGTTAGTTTAGTAGCATTCCAAGCCCCTGTCGGACTGGGGTGTTATATCATCAAAAGATTATCCATCAAGGTGAATTTGTAATCCCATTATAGTCCAAATAATCTAAATTACTAACCTCACCCAGATTAAGTTATCCACAACAATTATTTTAGTCCAGTTCAATAATATTAACTCGATGTCTTCCGAAAACCTACTGATCTCCAAGTATCATCAAAATCCAACCACCACAATTTATCATCCCTAATTGATCCCATTATACCATCCTTGAGACAACTATTCCCACACAGATAAATTTGAATTCAATCCTCATAGTCATATACTACACGACTATTCAATCACCCAATCATTCTTCATTTCTAGAAGTACTACGATCCGGTTATATACCCAATTACAACTCCACAAATTTCAAATTATCAACATAAGTATCCATCAAAATTTACATTATCCTCATAGTTTCAATTTCAAACTCTATCACATTAGATCAAAATGTGACTAACAATTTTATTGATTGGTTGACTAAGGCATATCAAAATCTAAATCCCCAAGTGAATCCACAAAGTTATTAATTCAACCTACTTCATGTGTTCTATGAGTTATACCTACATATTCTTTCGATATGAATCCAACATCTCCCGCAAGTGAGCTTATACCTCAATACAATAGTTCCATAGATACTCATATCGCAACCTCCTATGATAACGCATTTCAAAATTTATAAAAGATCCCACAAAGGTTAATATCTCATGGTTCATCAATCTAATGAACTCTTCAAAGATCATATTTAGGGACCAAGAGTAATAATCCAATTTCTCGATTATCAAACATCACTCTGACAATGCAAAACCACCGATATCAACCTAACATCATAGATCTAGTTAAACATAAAATAGCATTTATTCAATCATATCCTTCTCTTTACCGATTCTGCTATCAATCCTTTAACCAACCAGCGACTTCCATTAAAGAGGTGAGAGGGAAAAGCACAAGGTAGGTGAAAAATAACAGAGGTAAGGTTCTTAATTTCCATTAGAGATTTTAAACTTTAAAACGCAAGAACCAACTTGAAATAAATGAAAGGAAAGCGAATAACAAGAAATGAACTCCAAATATCTGGACAAGGACATAAGATCCAAAGAAAAACTCATAAGACATAAGCTCAACTTCTCGGTACGACTAACTCGTATTAAATGAGCGAGCAATCGATTGAGAAGAAAAATTTCAGAACACAACTCAAGTCTTGTCGCATCTAAGATCATGGTAAAAACCATCTAAGGGTGTATTAGGCACTAGCCAACTAATATCACATCTTACCCTTTCAATTCCCATGAGTTTTAGTTGAATTATCCTCTCATTTTCAGCCCTAACGACGATCAAAGTGCTTGCTGTCCAAAACTTGCGCTCGTTGTGCAGATTTTGTAACCGTGCTCCGAGCTGAGTTCTCCAACTTCAAAAGCTTCTAATCTTCATCAAAGGACAGCCACACTTCAATTTTACAGCACTCATTGAATCCCAAAACCGAATTTAAACGGTAACAACTATCTTTTGAAAGAAGATGAGAGGAAACAACTTTTTGAAACTTAAACAAGAACAAGGTGAGATGAGCAATCTAAGATAGGTAAGGAATAAAATCTGAGAACTTACTTAAGTTTTCATCAAATATTTGATATTTTGAAGATACGTTTTTCAAAACATCCTAAAGACGACTAAGCTAGGGGTTTCTACGGTCAGTATGGCTCTGATACCAACTTTTGGGAGAACCCGGGGTATTTAACTCGTAATACTTAACCATCCAATTGGTCATAGCATTACAAATCAAATATCCCGACTCTCAGCACATATGTACTTCCCAGAATTGGAGTACACATACCCCATACAAAAATTAGGCATCCAGTCCATACATAAGTCATTACATTACCAAGTCTACAAGTTTACATCACAAGGACATACAAGTTCATATTACAAAAGTAGGGCCGACTGGCCAATTGACAAGGTAAATAACCAAAGTAGCAGCAGAAACAAAGGCCATAAGATGGCGATAAACAAAAGCCAACCGGTTTGCCCTAACCCACAAGGCAACCGACCGGGCCGCCAAGCTAGTCGTCCTGTACGAAGTTGGTCTCACAATAGTTAATCCCTTGGGGATCAACCTCCTCTGCAACAGTTAAACCAATGCAGCTGAGTACAAAGTTGTACTCACAATACTTACAAGCAAAAGAATATATAGATGCATTCTTGTGTCAAAGGAAGGCTACTACACTAAGCAGTTTTCAGCATAAAGCAATTTTTCCTTTGCAATAGAGTAATAGATTGTAAAGCAATTTTAAGCAATCTATTTTTATTTGTTTAAATAACAGCGAGACAACAATTATAAACATAAATAACATCCTGGAGGTGACTTCCCAACAGCCACCACAACATAGCACGAATTACCCATTCGTACCACCCGAATTCAAGTTTTATCAAAAATGTTGTAGTCTAGTTCTTGCACGACCTAACCAAGCATGTCCATAACCTAGGACGAGGCTATTCGAATAGTTTATACCCTACAGGGGTGTACCAATGTACCCACATGTTAGACCGCCTTTTCGCCAAGCTATTTAGCACACTTCCTTTGGTATGCCGGCACGGCTAAGTCCTACGAGATATTTCCAATATTGTGTATTAACTACGAGTCGCCCGCATGATGGAAACCACACGTTGTGTCGGAGTCATTGGTAGAGAGAGAACTTACCCATGCTCCTTGGGGTAGGGAACTTGGACTTAATACCAAAACCCATCCTGTCACGCCCAACACACACATGGAATAAATCCTTTTTCAACACAACACACACAACCTCCTGCGACTCGGAGCTAACACACGCCAAAGTACTAAGTCAAGAGAGGTCCCATATCCCTCTCATGTGGTTAGCATGCAAAAACGCTTGGATCAGTGACACAAGTAACTCGGTCCTTGTTGACATAGGCACCAAGCACACACCCGATAACCACACCATCCAACCAAAGTGCCCAAGTCCAAAACATTTTGTTTTCAGTTTTAGTTTCTCAAATACAATACATACATGGGTACCTTGACCCAAGTAATTTAAAGTGATGATGTAATGATCTACTGTTCTAAGCATTGCTAAGCATGATATCGCATAAACATAAGTAGACCATATATCATCCACTGGGCTCTAATTCACCAGCGAAATTATTAATCTAAGTTCAGTGCCAAGGGATAACATTTGCTACAGCTCATGCATCTACTATGAATAACTACCTCTAACGAAAAATAATCATTCAAGTAGAGCATGCATACATACGAGTTGCAAACAAGATATTTTGTAACGAAAGTAATAGGATCAATATGATCAGGGGGGCGGGCTGCTTGCCTTGCTGGAGATAACTTTTTTGCTGCAGAGGATCACTCTCATATTCAATATAATCGTCGGAACCTATCGAAAGAATCGAGAAGCACAAATAAGAACGAATAACACCGAGAATACTCAAAAATTCAGAGTAATCCAAAATCATGAAAAATTCACAAAAGGTAGATCATGATTTTAGATGAATTTAGGTGAAAGAATTATTCCGTTTGGATTTAGTATGCGAGGGTTATAGTAGTTTGAAACTCAGATTTCATAAAAATCAAACTAATTCTCATCTGTTATTGTTCACCGAAATTAAATGTTTTAGTGAAAATTTCCAGAGAGGTGGTGCATATGAAAATTTTATTGTAGACAGAGCACCACATGAGATGAACAATGAAATTTGATTCACCTCATTTGGAGCTAAGATGAATTTTCTATGATTTTTCAAAGTCATGAAAGTAGTGCACGAGTTATATGTAGAATAGGATTTTCAGAGATAGTAACAAGCTCAAAACCTATTCTACAATAAAGTACACTAACAGAGGAATCCAACAAAATTTATGTTACTCAAATTGGAGTTACAGAGAAATACTTATGCATTTTTGAAGTTAAAACAATTTTCAGTGCAACAATAATACTAAACCTAAAGTAATTTCTGCTAACACTTATTTCTGGAATAGAAACAAGGCCCAAACCATTTTTATATTAAATTAAATTTAAAAAGTAAGCTAACAAAATTTGAATCATCCAAAAAGGGGTTAAAATGAAAGAGTTATGAGTTTTTAAAGTTAAAAGCATTTTCTAGAGTATAAATAAATGGGTTTTGGATCAATCTCCAATAACTATATTTTCTGTGATAGTGAAAAGGTTGAAACCTATTTAAAAAAAAATTCATGTGAAATTAAAAATAACAAAATTGGTTTCATTCATTTTGGAGTTAAGATGAATTAGTTATGCATTTATGAAGTTAATGGATTTTTCAGTTCAATAATAAATCGTTTCTGAATTTATAAAAGCATTAAGGACTTTTCTTACTAGGCTGAATCTAGCCACAGAGACTGACAAGTGAGGTCCACTATATAGTGTCCTTTTTCATTTTGATTTCCGATTTAAAACCGCACTAACAAGTGGGGCCCGCCTATCATACTCTCGGTCTAAGGGAATAGTGGGTATGGACCGACGGTCTACGGAATAGTGCACCGGTCTATGGACCATCTTGTAGTTTACTGTGCACTTAAGGTTCTTGGGCCCACGCGCCAATGACTCATTACAAAATCTAATCAGCCATAGAATTAATCTAATCATTAATTATGTCATAACGACCGTGATTAGCTAATTAATTGCGCGCCACAGTAATGGTCCGAAGCTGCCACGCAGGGCACGCTCAGCCGAGGGAGTTTCCCGGTAAAACGCCGGCGAGGAAGGCTATGGCGGCTCGGGTGAGTGCTCAAAATGGATAGCCCACACCCTCGCGCACCCGACGGCACTGGAGTCGATGGCCAGAGTGGCCGGTAGCGGCGGCGCGATGAGTTTGGGCGGTAGCGCCATTCGGGCAAACGTGCAACTTCAGATTAAGTGACGCATTGACCAAAATAGCATGCGCAAAAGCTACTGGACGGTATTAGCAACTCACCGAGATGACGCGGTGCTGACGAGGTTGCCGGAGTTGGGCCGGCGATGAAGAACAATGGCGGCGACAATGGCTTCACCGAGGAGAGCCCGACCTGAGCGAAAAGAGAGACAAAGGGATGTAGGGAAAGCTAAAGGGTGCTAAGGGGATGGTGTAAATGCAGGGAATTTGGCAATGCCTCACCGTGCTGTCGCTGGGGAAGAAGGGGGTGCTGGTGACCGGAAAATGGAAAAACTCAAAATCCACAAGCTCCTGTGATCCATTGGGCAAATAAGTTGAGGGGAAAAACTTCATGAGCTAAGGGACACAATATGACGCGGAAATGGGAGGATAAGTCTCATCGAAAACGAAGATGGCACGGTGATGTCTATGCGGGGCGCGCTCCAGAGCCGGCAAAGACACGATGGTGCCCTACGATCTACAAACAATGACAAGGGTTGAAATGAGCTAATATGGAAACGGCATGCAAGGACAAAGCTAGTGGACGAGAAAGCTTTGAGCTTACCCGAGCAATGAGCAAGAACAAGCCTCTTCCTTCTCCGCCACCGAGAGAAGGAATGGGGAGAAAAGAGGGTGCCGAGGAGGTCTTATGCTTGGAAAGATAGTGGAGAGGAGGCGACGTTACATGGCGATGCTCAGGGTTGGCCGAAGAGGGTGGCGGATTGACGCCGTTGACGGGGACGCGCAGAGGTTTCGCGGCGCGTGGCGTGCGTGTTCTGAACGAGAGTCAGTGAGAGGAGGGAGCAGTTCGACCGTGGGCAGTGTGTCGTGGTTGTGAGGAGCGAGCGAGCTTTCAAGTGCGGTCGGTGGCGCGAGTTAGGCGGTTGGGTCGAGTCACGTCGGTGCGGTCGGAACTGTTTGGACCGACATGGGGCCGTTCGGACCGGAGGTTTGGATCGTTCGATCGAAATCAAACGGTCCGAACCGAGATGGTGCGGTGCGAGCTCGAGTTAGGTGCGGCGGTGTGTTTAGTTGGTTCAGACGAGTCAAGCCGCCCCGGTAGGTGGAACAGTAATACCTGATTTGATAAAAAATACAGAGAAGATTAGGGAATTTTTTTAGAGGTAGCTACGTAGCTCCAAATATTCTGAAATTTTTATGGAAGGCTACTGGATCTAAGAACAACCTTGTGTAGTTTTTCCAAAAATTTTCATGCAATGAATTTCTCTCTAGAAAATTCACAAGTGGCAGCCCTAGGGGTTTGACTAGGAGTTTAACTGGTTTGACTAGCCCTTTTGGAATAGCAAATAAAATCTAAAAATTATAAAAATTTTCAGAGGGGTTACAAAGATGATATAGAAGTTAGGAAAAATATTTCCAGAGGATGATCACAAGATTTGTTTCTTGTTTTCTTTTGGATTTTAAATTTGAAGTGTATCTTTTCTTTGATTTCAAAATTTTCAAAAGCAAAAAATTATGCAATTGCTCCAGAAAAACCAATGCATGTTCAAACATTTTAAATTCTCCTCATTTTTATACATTTGAAATACAAACCCAAGTGCAACAAATGATGCAAAAAAAAATTCAAAAACACTGTGCATGTTAATGAGATGCATACTAATTATCATTTATTAATTTGGGGATGTTACATGTATGTTATGCTGAGTTTAATAAAAAATGTTGTGATTGTGTTGCGAACGACCTGTCTTAGTCGTGCCGCTAGATGGGGCTCCATGGCGGAGGGCACCGGTGTGCACCGCGGCCGAAGGCCATGCGCAGTGGCTTTATTTATACACTCGTGCCTGCGGAGGGCATCGGTGTGCACCGGGGACGAAGGCCATGTGTGGTGGCTTTATTTATACACTCGTGCCTGCGGAGGGCATCGGTGTGCACCAGGGACGAAGGCCATGCGCGGTGGCTTTGTTTATACACTCATGCCTGCGGAGGGCATCGGTGTGCACCGGGGCCGAAGGCCATACGCGATGGCTTTGTTTATACACTCGTGCCTACGGAGGGCATTGGTGTGCACCGGGGCCGAAGGCCATGCGCGGTGGCTTTGTTTATACACTCGTGCCTGCAGAGGGCATCGGTGTGCACAGGTCGAAGGCCATGCTTGTGTAACTTTGTTTATCTGATCGTGCAGCGGAGGGCATCGGTGTGCACGGGGCGAAGGCCATCGTGATGGTTTTGTTTATACACTCGTGCCTGCGGAGGGCATCGGTGTGCATCGGGGCCGAAGGCCATGCGCGGTGGCTTTGTTTATACACTCGTGCCTGCGGAGGGCATCGGTGTTTTGTTTTGTTGTTTTTCTCTTTTTTTTGCGGGGTGCTGCATGCTTTGCTCAATATGGGGGGACCAAACGCCCAAAAGTACACAGGTTTGTACATGCATACTGTGGTGCTTGGTGGGGGGGGGGGTGCATTGCGGTGTGACAGATTTTCCTACTAAGTACAAAAAATCCTAAGGGTAGAACCTACGGAGGCTCTTGGCGTTCCATGTGTGGTCGAGCTGCTGCCCTTCCGGGGTGGCGATGTAATGCGTCCCAGCCCTCATGCTCTGGGTGATGATGTAGGGCCCCTCCCACTTGGACTCAAGCTTGCCCACCGTGGAAGGGTTGGCGACTCACTTGAGGACCATGTCGCCAGGTGCTAGGGGGCGAGTTCTCACTTTATTATTGTATGCTCTTGCGACTCCGTCTGCGTACTTTGTCATTGTCGAGATGGCTTCCACGCGGTTTTCCTCGACCAGGTCGAGGGAAACCTCCTGACTGGAGGGGTCGACCTCCTGGGTTGCCCGGAGGGACCTTGCCGTGAGCTCGCCCGGTGTCATCGCTTCATCGCCGAGTAGGAGTTTGAACGGAGAGAAGCCTGTGGTGCAAGTTGGTGTAGTGCGGAGTGCCCATAGGGCCTTCTGAAGTTCTTCGGGCTAGAGCCCCCTAGGCAGTCCGACTAGGCGTTTGGTGAGGCCTGCTAGCAAGTTGCCGTTGGCCCTTTCGACTGCCCCGTTGGACTCGGGGTGGCCCACTGACACGAAGCATATGGTGATGCTTAGGTCTTGACAGAATGTTTTGAAGGCGGCTGAGTCGAACTGGGTACCATTGTCGGTGACGATGTCCCGCGGCACCCCGTACCTGCAAATGATGTTCCTCCATATGAACCACCGGGCCGCTACGGCTGTGATCTTGGCGACGGGCTCGACCTCCACCCATATGGAGAAGTACTTGACGGCGACGAAGGAGAAGCGGAGGCCACCCCTGGCTACCGGAAAAGGGCCGATGATATCGAGCCCCCATCGTGCAAAGGGCCAGACAGGGGGCAGCGGCTGCAGTTGGACTGCTGGTGCCTTTGGGTTGTGGCTGGCCCATTGGAAGCCCTGACAATGCTGGACGAGGTCCTTTGCATCCCGTAGCATGGTTGGCCAGTATAGGCCTTGGCGGAAAGATCTTGCCACGATGCTTCGGGGGGCCTAATGCGCTCCGCAGTTGCCTTCGTGGATCTCCTTGAGTAGGTCCTGGCCCTCCTGGTGAGATATACATCGGAGGAAGGGGGTACACACGCCTCCTTTGTATAGTTCACCATTGACGATGCGGTAGTTTCGGGAGCGATGTCTGAGCCTCCTTGCCTCAGTTGGGTCTTCGGGTTCTCCGCCTGCGAGGTAACTAGTGATCGGCTCCCGCCAGTCTACTTTGGTAATGAGCAGTATGGGACGGGCAGCCCCTTGTCTTTTGGTCATGTCGCCGCCAATTTCGGGCTCAGCCCCCTGTGCTCCGGGCGGAGCCCCTTGTTCCTCCGGCGGTACCGAGGGGGCATGAAGTACCTCGTAGAAAACTTCTGGTTGCGGTTGGCCACCGGAGCTTGCCGCTTTTGCGAGCTTATCTGCTGCCTCGTTGTCGCTCCTTGCGATGGCTTGCACGGTGATGCCGAGGAAGCCCTTTGCGGTGGCCCGTACCATCGCCAAGTACCGTGCCATCTCACGGTCTCTGATTACAAAGCTTTTGTCAAAGTGCCCCGCCATGAGGCGAGAGTCACTCTTGACTATGACGCGTTTGGCGCCCAAATTCTTTGCTTTACGGAGGCCCAGCAGCAAGGCCTCGTATTCTGAAGCATTGTTGGTTGTGGGAAAATCTAGGCGCGCCGCATACGACATGCTCTGGCCATCCGGGGCAACTACGATGGCGGCCACGCTGGCCCCCGTTGCGCACCAGGATCCGTTAGTGTGGACGGTCCACGGTGCCTCGGTAGCGGCTGGGGATTGGCCCTCGGCATGCGGAGTCCACTCGGCGACGAAGTCGGCCAGGGACTATGACTTGACGGCGGTGCGCGCTGCGAAGGTGATGTCGAAGGGTGCGAGCTCTGCCGCCCACTTGCCGATGCGATCTAATGCATCCTTGTTGCGAGGCATGAGCGCGAGGGGGTAGGATGTTGGAACCGTGATGGCGTACGCCATGAAATAATGCCGGAGCTTGAGCGAAGCCATGAGCAGGGCATAGGCCAGCTTTTCTAGTTTTGTGTATCGGTTCTTGGCCCCCTGGAGGGCCTCTGAGACGTAGTATATGGGGCGCTGGCCGCCATCCTCCTGGACAAGGACTGTACTGACTTCCGCCTCGGAGGCGGCGAGGTACAGGAGGAGCTTGGCTCTGGGCTTCGTGCTGGTCAAGCTTGGGAGCTGACTCAGGTACTTCTTAAGATCCTAGAAAGCTTCCTGGCAGGCCTCGGTTCAGCGGAATGGCTCTGTGCCTCGTAGGGTCTTGAAGAAGGGTAGGGCTCGCTTAACTGACCGGGACAAAAATCTGCTGAGGGCGGCGAGGCGGCCCGTCAGCCTTTGCACCTCTCGTGCGCTGCGGGGCGGCTCCATTTCTTGGATGGAATGGATTTTCTCGAGGTTGGCCTCGATGCCCCTCTCTAAGACAAGGAATCCCAGCAGCTTGCCCGCCTTGACCCCGAAGGTGCACTTGTCGGGGTTTAGCTTGATTCCTTCCCTCCGGAGGTTGCCGAAGGTCTCCTGGAGGTCTTCCACGTGCGAGGTAGCGATTCTGCTCTTGACCACTATATCATCGACGTAGGCTTCGACATTGCATCCCAGCTGCTCCGCCAGCACCTTAGTGATGAGACGAGTAAATGTTGCTCCCGCGTTTTTGAGGCCGAAGGGCATGCGGTGGAAACAGTATGTCTCGACGGGGGTGATGAAAGTGGTCTTCACCTCATCTTCCTTGACCATGAATATCTGATGATACCCGGAGTAGGCATCGAGGAAACTCATCAATTCACACCCGGAAGTAGCGTCTACCAACTGGTCGATGTGAGGCAGGGGAAATCATCTTTGGGAGATGCCTTGTTGAGGTCGGTGAAGTCGACACACATGCGCCATTTGCTCATGCTTTTCTGGACCAGGACAAGGTTGGCTAGCCACTCCGAATGCTTCACTTCTCGAATGACCCTTGCCTTTAGTAGCTTGGCTATCTCTACCTTTGCTGCTTCTAGGCGCCCGGCGTGCTTGGCGCAACTCGCTTTTGGGGTTGCATCACCGAGGGCGAGGCGGTGTTCGATCGTCTCGCGGGCCACGCCCGGTATGTCCTCCGGACTCCATGCGAAGATGTCTAAATTATTGCGGAGCACCTCCAGGATGGCGCTGTGCTCTTCTGTTGGGAGATCTGCCCCTAGGGCGATTGTCTTCTTTGGGGACGCGTCCCTCATAGGAACCCTTCGTAACTACCCTTCTGGCCTAGCCCTCAGGGCCCACTTACCGGCGGGTTCTTCTGGCGGGGCGCCTGGGCGGGCCTCCACCGTGTGGACATGGCGGGTGGTAGGATCGGCCCCGAGCTCGGTCTGGCGGGCCAGGTCCTGGTCGCCCCGCACGGTAATGACGCCCTCCGACGCGAGGATCTTCATGCATATGTAGTTGTGATGGGCGACTGCGCCGAAGGTGTTTTGTAACAGCCTCAGCTTAAATAAACAGTAATAAGATGCTGTTCATAGCATCACTGTTCATTTTGGCAAACTGGGCATTATGTCACAATCTAACTTCCCCAATTTCTAGCCAAAAATCCAAAACTTGTTTGAAGCTTCAAAAGAAAATACCAATCAATGTTGGTATTAAGATCGGGAAGTATTTTCAATAAAGACTAAATGGATTATCTTGACCAAAATTAATTTTTGTTAAATTTTTAAAGATTATTTTGACTTTGAGAAAAGTATTTGTCTTTAAATAAACCTATTCGGTTTAAATGAATTATTTATGTATTTTAAAAGAAAAATAGTGGTTTCAAATTTTATTTGGGGAATATATTATCCTAGTAGCCTTTCTGCAAAATTTCATATTTTTACAAATTTATTTGCTATTTTTAAAAGCCCGGTCAAACTTTTGGGGAATTAAAATGAGCTGGTCAACTCTTCCAGCCTAAGCCTTTGTACTGTAGCGACCGAGCCAAGTGGCTGGGTCCAACGCAGTGCAAATCGACCTGGTCTGTCACGTTCGGGCGTGCACCATGCTTCCGGCGAACGTAAGCCGTCGATTTCTCCGTGAACGGAAAAGATTTGTGGCGCTGTGCAGGTCATCCAAGCACACGACACGATTTCCACCATTAGATCCCCATCCTACCGCGCCTTCCATTTGTGGCCGTCAGATCTCAACGAACGAACCAGATTCTTGGGCCGTTCGGACCATCCCAAAGAGCCATACAATATTGGCCGTAGGATCTAAATCGTGCGGCGAACAATTATCGGGCTATGCCATTTTTAGATGGCAAGAGCTAAGATACGTGCGAGCCGTTGGATCCTCCATGAACCGTCCAGATCAGCGTGGACGTTCGGACCATCCGAACGCACGATGCATCTGAGCCGTTGGATCTAGATCGGACCATCGAAGGAGGTGGTGACGTTCGGACCGCCCGGACCTCGCTGTAATCTCCGCCGTTGATTTCCAATCCCACTGCGCCCTCCGTTTTGGATTCAAAACTCAAAGGCACGTAAATTCGTAGCCGTTGGATTCTGATCGAGCGGTGCCGCTCCAAAGCGTGCGCGCTTAAGGCCTTATCCTTGGGCGACCGTTGGATTGCGATTGAACGGCCCACGTGGAAGGTGATGTTCGGACCTGTGAGGACCCCTGTTTATTAGGCTTGTAATACTTAGTCATCTATTGACCCTAGCATTACAAACGAAATAACCCGTGTCTTCGAGATATGTATACTTCGTAAATACAAAGATACACACCCTTTACAAAATCATGCATCAATTCCATTCAAGACATAGAACCAAAGCACGACTAGAATAAAAGACATACATAATATAGAGAGAGTTATTACAAAAGGGCCGACCGGCCAAATAACAACTAAGAAAGGTAAACACAGCGGAAGCAAAAGCCATAAGATGGCGATAAACAAAAGAAGGCCAAGAGGTGTGCCTTTAGCCCACAAGGTAACCGACCGGGCCGCCTAGCTAGTCTTCCCAACCGCAGCATATCTCACAAAAGTAAAGCCCTTGGGGCTCTACCTCCTCTGCAACAAAGTTATTAAGCAAAGCAAATGAGTACAAAAATATACTCGCAAGACTGACGTGTAGTATAACAGAACTATAGTTAGCTACATGCAAGCTTTATTTAAGTGGAAGGCTTTAGGCTCATTTTAGCATAAAGCAAGTTTTCATTTGCAATATTTAAATAGATTCAAAGTAGTTTTGCAATTCATTTTTTTTATTTGCAAGTAACAACGAGACAAGTAACATAATAACAATAGATAGATGACAACAACAATCCTGGAAGTGACTAACCCAATAGCCACCACAACAATAGCATGAATTACCCATTCATACCACCCATGTCAAGTTTTAATTAAAGGTTATAGTCTAACTCTCGAAAGACTTCCCCAAGCATGTCCATAACCTAGGACGAGGCTATTCGAATAGTTTTAACCCTGCAGGGGTGTACCAATGTACCCACACGTTAGACCGCCTTTTCGCCAAGCTATTAGCACACTTCCTTTGGTGTGCCGTCACAGCTAAGTCCAACGAGACCTTTCCAATATTGAGTGTCAACCACAAGTTGCCCATATGGGGATACAACCGCCCCATACGTTGATGCGGAGTCATCAAAGATGCTCACCCCCTTATACGGGTGGTGCTCCTTGCAGTGGATAACCCACTACTACTCGCCCAATAGCCCACCATGCAACTCGAAGCTAACACCCGCCAAAGTACTTAGCCAAGAGAGGTCCCATATCCCTCTCGTGTGGTTAGCACACAAAAATGCTTGGTTTAGTGTAACAAGATGTTCGGTCCTTGTTGACTTAGGCACCATTCCACAAACCAACAATCACACCATCATCCATTGTGCCCAAGTCCAAATAGTTTTCATTTTTTTTTGTTTGTTTACAAAGTAACACAACACAAGGTGGACATAATGGAATAATAATTTTTGTGTGACCAAGGTCATCGACATAATGTCGACAACCGCCCATTTCTAAAGTTTATCTAAGCATTTCTAAGCATACCAACGCGTGATCTACTAAGTGATGAGAGCTCATCCAATGAACTCTACATCACAGCAAGGTAGTCCTAGGCTTAGTAGTAGAGAATGAACATTTACTTACAGAATATGCATCTATAGGATCACTAAACAATAACATTTAACAACAAAATAGCAATGCATACATATAAGTTAAACAATATAATAGACTTTAAAGTAATAGGACACAGGGGATATGATCAAACTGCTTGCCTTGCTAGTTATGCTCAGTTTTCTGCAGAGTATCACTCACGGGGTCAACATACTCGTCGACACCTAATCGAAAAGACGAAAAGAATCAATAAGAACGACGAAAACCAAGAAGACAGCACAGCAAACTTGCTCCAAATGCTCTCAAATTTTTACAGCAGCAAGAGGATGATTTTTAAAGAATTTAGCAATAAGAACCAATTGATTTGGATTCTCAATACAAAAGATATGAGCAAAACAAAACTGCCCAGCCTCTGAAAATGCAATTTGCTACTATTCACCATAATTAAATTGTTTAGCAAAAATTTCTAGAAAGGTGGTGCAACTAAAATTTTTACAGTAAATCAAGCACCTCATAAGATGAACAACCCAATTGGATTCATCTCATTTGGAGCTATTATGCACTTTCTATAATTTTTCAAAGACATGAAAATGAGCACAACTAAAATGCACCCACAAATCTTTTAATAATAGTGACATGCCTAAATCCTATTCTAACATTTAGTGCATTAACAGAGGAAGCCAACAAAGTTGGATTCACTAAAAAATGATCTATAGAGAATTACTTATGCATTTTACAAGTTAAATGAATTTTTAATGTAACATTTAAAGTCTATTTCTAAACTAAGTTGCAAATCCATTTTCTGGAGCCGAACTGAGCTCACAACCATTTTTAGGTTAGAGCCCAGGTCAGACCAGAGCTAACAAAATTTGAATCACCTCATTTGGATTTAAAATGAAATAGTTATGCATTTTCAAAGTTTATTACCTTATTCAGTTCACAAATAAGTCCTCTCGGGATTTTCTAAAAACCAAAAAGACGCGGGAGGACATGAGCCGTTGATGCTACATCCAACGGTCCAAGACCTCCCGGTGAAAACGTGTACGCGTCCACGCGAGATCGAGGACGTGGGCCGTGGATCCTGGATCCAACGGCTCACGACCTGCGGCATCGCGCACTCGCGCTCGCGCAGGTCCAGAGAACATGGGCCATTGATCTTGGATCCAATGGTCCATGTCCTCCCGGCAACGCACGCGTTTGGATCTCGCGCGCGCTAATAGGGGAGGAGGTCGTGGCCATAGATCTTGAGATGGACGGCCCAAGACCTCACACCCAGCGCAGCGCACGACCCGATAGAGATTCAACCCAATGATTAGCGCGGAATAAACACGGAGATTGAGCATTAATGATGTCCAAATCCGACAATGGCATGGCCCAGGTCGCGTCCGACAAAACCCGAGGACATCCCACGGCTTGTCGCCGGCGAGATGGGCCACGGCGGCGCACACAGAGGGCACCGACGAGTCCATAATAGCGAGGCGCACATGATGGTGCCACCACACCCCATGACAGCGGCCCGAAGCAAGCGGCGAGCGGAGATGGGCTACAAGAAGGACCAAAATGGCCGAAAGCAATATATGAATAAAAGCTCTGCAACAATCCATACATGCCGGTGCCCAGCATCTAGAGGACTACCAGGAGGTTACCTGGAGGTCATGGAGGTGCTGAGGAGGTCGGAGGAGCTTCGGCGACGATGGACCTTGCGGCCGAGGAGGACAAGTGGAGGAGAGGACTGGCAAAACCACAAAGACTGGTCATCACCATGTGCTCCACAAAGTTAGGGGGGGTGCTCCAAGAGCAAAGGATTGAGAGGAGGAGGTCCATACCGGACTTTGCTGAAAAAGGGGGAGCTCACGCCAAAAGCTCCAAACTCCAATTAGCCCTCTCCTGAAAAGGTCAACCCAAATGGAGTTAGGGTTAAAACTTCCAGGAAGTTAGAGGAGCAAAATGGAGCAAAGGTCGAGAGAGGGAGCCACTGGAGCACTGCCTTCCCGGGAGCTCCAAGGTGCTTCAATGGCGGCCAAGGAGGTCTGAGTGTTTTGAGCTCCACAGAACTGAGAGCAAGAGGTGAAGTGTGTAAAAGAAGCCAAGGAAGACAATGGGGAGGTCTTATAGCCCGAGGAGAAAAGGCCATGAGCTAGGTTAAGCTCCATGGTGAGCTTAGCCCATGGCTCATCCATGGCTTGGACAGGACGGAGGTGATGGGGAGCAGGCTGGGCATGGCCTAGGGGCGGAAGATCGACACGCATTAAATGCGCAAAGAAAGAGTGTTGGGACAAGACAGTCATCGACCTTCTCCTCGCCATGGCGCACGGCGCGCCAAGCTAGGAGAAGAACAGACTCACATCAACCGTTGGATGAGAAAGGCCGGGAGGTCACTGACCCTAGATCTCAAAGCAGTAAGTTTTAAATGGAAAGGAGGAGGTCGACCATAGGATCTAGATCGGGAGGTCGTGACCTCGATTCGCATCGCGCGGTGGCGCAAGGAAAAGGGGAGGTCACAGCCGCACGATCTTCATCGCACGGTTGCGAAAAGGAAAAGGAGATCATGCATTGAAGGGGATAGGAGGTCTGGTCGTTGGATTGCGATCCAAGGGCGCGGACCCGATGGGGAGGTCTTAAACGATGCGCGCGATACTGCCAAGGGGATGTGGAGGTCGTGGCCTTTGGATCTACATCCAATGGCACACAATGGAGAGAGGAGGTCGTGACAGGAGCTGAGATATGTGCGAGCCGTTGAATCCTCCATGAACCGCCCAGATCAGCATGAACGTTCGGACCATCCGAACGCACGATGCATCTGAGCCGTTGGATCTAGATTGGACCATCGAAGGAGGTGGTGACGTTCGGACCGCCCGGGCCTCGCTGTAATCTCCGCCGTTGATTTCCAATCCCACCGCGCCCTCCTTTTTGGATTCAAAACTCAAAGGTGGGTAAATTCGTAGCCGTTGGATTCTGATCAAGCGGTGCCGCTCCAAAGCGTGCGCGCTTAAGGCCTTATCCTTGAGCGACCGTTGGATTGCGATCGAACGGCCCACGTGGAAGGTGATGTTCGAACCATCTGAACATCCCTATCAATCTCAGCCATTCCCTTGCGATCGCACGGCCCATATGAAAAGATACCGGTTAGAACTCCTCAACGTCCTGATCAATCGCGACCGCCTATTTCTAATCGGACGACTGATGTTCTTTTGCACTTGCGATGGTGTGGGTTGCTGCGGCTGACAGCGGAGCCCACCCGTCAATGATGCATCTCTCTTCTCCATCTCGCCTGTGTGCCGTCGCCGACTCCATCGCCAGTGAGTGGTGGCGTTGCACAGCGAATATTCATGGACACCTGGCATCAAAATTGCCACCGCATCATTCTGGAGAATTCTCACTTGCTCCAGGAGATCAAGCCCTATATAAACCCTAACTGTTGGAGCTCTGCCATTGTTGACCGAAAAAGCTCCTCACGTTCTTTCTTCCTTCCCAGTGAAGTTTTCTGGCTTGCACTCCTTGTTCATCTATAATCATGCCTAATTCACTTAGTAATGTGAGTTTTGGCATTATTTTGTAGGTTGAATAAGGGTTAGCTATCTGTTGAACCGAGCCGGTTAGAGCATCACGTGGTGATTTCATGCTTCGGTGAGGTATGTTTCACCCTTTCCTGTCAAGAACGTGTATGGTGGTCTTTAGAGCTTAAGTTTTCCATCATTTTCGTTTTTGGTCATGTCAGACCCGGGAACGAAAGATCCCGAACCCTCTGTGTTCATACACCAGTCCAGGATTTCCGGTGTACACAGTTACAAAAATGATAACATAACCAAATCTCGCATTTCATTAATAGTAAATCAGAGTTCGATACAATTGGGCATGAAGCCAAATAAAGAAGTAAATAACACAGCGGAAATAAAAAGATAGTAGTAGGCCAGAACGATCCACCACAGGCAATCGTCTGGGGGCGTTGCCTAGGCGTCGGTGTCCTCACCATCCTGATAGTAGTCTTCTCCTGAAATTTTGTTGCATAAAGTAAGTATGAGCACAACTACCGTGCTCGCAAGTTACACCCAATATGGAATTGTAATGCATGCATAAGGTAAACAAAGGACATTGGCGGGGTTATTTTATGAAAGCGTTAGCTTTAATTTAAATAATCATAATAGATTGCAAGGCCATTTTCATACAAGAATTAAAATCATATTTTAAATGACAATTGAATAATGTGGATAACCTCCAAGAAAGGTGATGGATATCCTCCAATCACAATGGCTAACCGCCTAAATTTTCCACCAGACTAACCATCCCGAAAACATCTGTTGAAACCATTTTAAAACCAAAAGCAAGTCTAACTCAAAGTGGCTTTGCTAGCATGTCCATAATCATGACGCCGCTATTCAATAGTTTTCTACTCTGCAGAGTTTGTACAATTTTACCCACACGAGATATTATACCCTTTGTGTCGGCCAATCCACACTTCCTAAGGCGTGACAGAGCAAATATCACAAGGTCGTTATAATGATCTACCTCACAATACTCATGCCCGCTAAGGTTTCGCTTCCATTGACTAACCATCCTCCGAAGCCCCTCTTGCGCCATGTGGGACTCTTGTCTAACCAACACCCACTCATACAACATGGCACGAATATCTATGAGGTATCCCAAATTATTAAGCCAGGTCCTTCCCATACAAGACATGTGGTGGTACGTTTTGGCATAGCAAAGGAACGCTCAAAGGCCGGTCCTTAATTGACTTGGGCGTCTTTCCAATTAAACCACCGGCTTTAATCCTAACCCAATTAAACCCTGCATAAACCTCGCACCCACCTTTCATCCGTTACGCCCAAGTCCAAACCATCTTTATTTTATTTAGTAAAACCACCTTTACAATAACACTATGGTAAAACAATACCATAGGTTCAAGTTTAAACAAATTTGTAATGATTTGGCTTGGCTAAATCCTCCCAAAATCAAAATCATGGTTTGAGCATTTGCTAAGCATTTCCAAACAATTTATCTATGGTGACAAGGGATGACATTTCAATATTCAAAGTTGGCCATACAACAACAAATGGAATAACTAAGCATTTAAACAAGGTATTAAAATAATTGACTAAAAATATGCATGCAATTATAATTTTAAAACTGAATTAAATAACTTTAACATGGTAGGTGCAACATGGTCAAAGTGTAACTTGCCTTCGCTGAAGTCTTGAAATTCTAAAGCTTCTAAGAATCAAATTCCCTAATCGTCAGTAATCTAAACGTGAAAATACGACAATCAATTGAAATTCCAATAAAAACAAGACAATATTTTAAACTAACTCCAAATAAAATAATTATATTTTATTTGGCTAGATAATAATTTTAGAAGACTTTATAAGTCTGAAACACTAAATTTGGAATTAGGAAATAAAATATATGAATTTTACAAGTTTAAATTCTAAATTTGCAATTTAAATAGTTTTAACTTAAAAGAGACAATTTAAACTAATTCCAAATAAACAAATTTTAATTTATTAAGCTAGATAATCTTTTTACAAAATCTTAGAAATTTAATTCAATAAATTTGGAGTCGGAAATCGATGATATGAATTTTACAAATTTAAATCTAAATTTGGATTTTAAATGAATTTCTAAATTCTAAAACAGAACTAAAATGAACTCCAAATTGAATAATTATATTTTATTTAGTTAGATAATAATTTTCTAAGAATTTAGCAATTTGAATCATCTAATTTGGAGCTAGGATGAATAAGTTATGGATTTTACAATTTAAATCCTAAATCTGCCTTTTTAATCAATTTCCCGAATTATTTTTCTAAAAGAAAATCTATTAATGCGCAAGGCTGACGTCAGCGCACGGAAACCTCTGATTTAAAAATAATTCTGACGCGTGGGGCCCTTGTGTCAGTGACCAGGTCCATATGGACTTGGCTCACGGGCTTGGCTCACGGTGAGGTGGCATCGCACAAGATCGACGTGGTCGCCATGTCGGCGACTAGAGTCGACATGGCGCCCACGTGGCTGCGAGGTGGCGCTGACGTGGACGAGCCACGTAGACCTTGACGGCGGCGGCGCTCAGTTCCAATGAACCGGCGAACGGCGGCGATCTAGACTCCGGCGAGGGTACGAATGGACAGAGGGGAACGCGAGGGTTCTAGTGCGCTCACCCACACGGCGAGGAGAAGACGGAGGTGGCCGGCGGCGACGAAGAAGCGGCGGCGAAGCCGGGTTGTCGACGGCGACGAAGCTCGAGGTCCTCCGGCGAGGCGAGGCGCGACCGATCGCGTGAAGACGGCGATGCCGATGGTGGCGACAGCGAGGACGCGGGCAAGTGATTTGGCGCAATCGACGGCGGCGTCTTGCGGTGGCCGACGGCGACGATCTCCAATTCCGGCGCACAGAGGGGAAAAGAGAGGGCGTGAGTGGGGGCGTTGGGATCAGTGGAACGTGACGCTCCCGAGGCTCTCCTTTATAGGGGCCGGGGAGGTCCGAGGCGGCGAGGGTGTAGTGGGGTTCGTGCGCGGCGGTTGCGGCGTCGTGGGTTTGCCCGCGGGGAAGGAGGGGGAGAAGGGGTGGGGTCGTGGCGGCGTGGGGCGCGGTTTTCGCGCGCACGCGCGTGGGTCGCGGGGCAGTTGGGGAGGCGCCCGTTGGCGAGCTCACTCGGCGCGGAAATGGCGGAGCCGGGCGTGGTCCTGTGCGTGCGCGAGGAAGACGGAGACGAGGAGGAAGACAAAGGTGCGGGGTTGGATCGGCATCGGACGGTGGAGATAGCCCGGGGACGTGGAGGTTTGAAGGCCGTCCGATGCGAATTGGACGGTGGCGGGGTGAGAGCGGGCGAGTGGGCTGGCTGAGTGGGCCGAGTGCGGGAAATAGGAATGGGCTGGCTTGGGTTTCGGCCCAAGCACTGTTTGTTATTTTCTTTTTGATTTTCCATTTTAAATATTCAGTTTAATTCATTTAGGCTCTAGAAAATAGCAGATAAATTCCAAAAATCCTAGGAAAATTTCTGGATGACTCTAGAATTATTCTGGACTTAAATAAAATAATTCTAACTTAAAGTTGATAATGGATTTTGAATTGAAATCTCTTTTTAGCTTTCAACAATTTAAACAATAGTTTTTAATTTGCAGAAAATTCACAAATTCAAATAAGTTTTAAACTTAAATCCAATTTGAAATTTTGAAACATTATGTGTCGCACTGAGAAGAGAACTTTGGATCTTTACTGTTTTGGCCAAGAACTTGACTTCATCTTCTTCTACTCAAGCTGGTAAGCTTAGACCTTAATTCTTGTCACCTTGAGCACCCTAAGGACCTCAGTAGCTCACATGAGCCATCCACTTGTGCAAAGAATACTCGAATCATCTTTAAACTGAAAAGATGTTTTTATAACTTTTCGGTCTTTCATATCATTTTCAAGATTTAGGGTTTCTCATGTTATCTTATCACCTTATTTAGGTTCTAACTAAACCCTAGCAGTATAAGCAGTTGTTCTTTTGATTCTTAATGCCTTCAACTTAGCTTTATATCAAAGTCCTTCCTCTGTCAGTTGTTGTCGGGCAAACCGACAAAATCTGTAGTTTTGTTCCTTTTCTGTAATCTGGCCGATTAGGGTTAGCAAGGGTTGGTCTAGGGTATTGTCTACTCTTTAGATCAGCTTTAACTCCAATTTAAAATCTTTGTTAGTGTATTTCCAAGTCAACCGAAATCTGCACTTTGTCTCTTGCTGTTGTTCAAACTGACAAGAGACAGCACAGTCTTCCTTTCTTAATTCTAGTCACTTAGTGATTAAAGGATAAGTTGGATCACTGTATTAGTTAAGAATGCTCTACTCTTAAGCAAAGTGGTTACTTGTGTATGTATAGATCAATAAGCAATTCTTTTATAAATCTATCCTATCCTCAGTTTGCAAAATCTGAAAACTATAGTTCCAGATTGAAACCTCATTTTTGATAATTAGTATTAACTAGGGATTAAGGAATTGTAAAATTTTAGTTTTATTTGTTTAACTACAACTTAAACAAAAATATCATCTTGTTCAAAACATAATAAAACAACAAACTTCATTTTTGCAATCTGTCTAAATTTCAGCTTTTCAAAAATCTGTAACTGTAGCCTTAAGTCAAACTCTGATATGAACAATTAGTGTCTATAGATGGTAAATATGGATTATTATCTTTATTGAGTTAGATATAACTTAAGCATGTTGTTAACCATGCATTACCATCTTGATCATGCATTCTCTTCTAATATTTTGTTCTCTGTCAATTTCTTGTGTTTATTGGATTTTTATGATTTTAGATTCTGGTTCTTCTAAAGTTGTTGAATCTTTTATTGAGCAGCAAGAACCTGAACAAGAGGTTTATTACTATTACCAAGGCAAGCATCCTCTCTGCACCATATTGATCCCAAATTTTGTACTGTAGATTTCTAAAAACAGTGACACTGTTGCATGCTAGTTTCCTAAAAAATTATTTGTGATCTGTTAATAGTTAGTTATCACCTAACACTTGAGGCTTACCTTTAATCTGATCATACACTCAAACTTAAGGTAGTGCTTCTATATTTAAATGCTTGTTTTCAGTTTTTGCTTAGCCATGCAGTCTATAGAACGTTAGTGTTTGGCAAGCTTATCTTGTCAAACATGGGGACAATAAATGAATTTAATTTATCTTGATTCTTTGTTCAGTTTATTTAAATCAGAAATGAATTTAAACCTTGTTTGATAAACTAATTTTAAATCTGGACAAGTGGATGCTAGTGATGGTGCCTTAGTGCACGAGATTGGGAAATGTGATTGTCTTGTCTGGATTGATTAAGGACCCAACATCTATTTGGATGATTCAAGCCCCAACGCATTTCCACACGCAAAGGTATGGGCGCTGCTTGGTTAAGTAAAGGGTTAATGCTATTGAGTTGAAATATGGGAAAGTAAGGGCATATGTGTTTGACCACCAAATCAAGATCATATGTTCTTAGGAGGGTGAGGCCATACATGCTCCATCACATGTATGTACCTTAAGGGCCCGATTGCGATGTAATATGTGCAAGGAGCACGCTTGCATTTGGTTAATCGAATTGGCGTTCCAAGACAACATGTGGCCCCGGTTGCTAATGTGTTCTATTAGTAACTTGAATCGGCGGGATCACCACACATGGGTATTCGGCTCAATAGTGTTAACTTGTTGAAAAACACCAAATCTTAGTTTACGTACCAAGCATACCAAAGGCGGTGTGCTATTATTCTAGATGGCTTACGGGCTAGCTAAGTCGTGTGGGTAAAGATGTACACCCCTGCAGGGTTTAAAACTATTCGAATAGCCGTGTCCACGGTTACGGACAACGCTTGATTTTGAATAGCGCTTTGTGTAGACTTTGGAAATAAAATTTGGTTATGGGTGAACTCGGCATGAGAGGCATTCATGCAATAATTTTTGGATGGTGGTGAACAGCCACTTTAATGATGTTACTGTTTATGATTATGTCTCATTTACTTACTATTTTAGTCCAAATTGATTTATAAAATCGCTTTGTCAAAACTTAGCAAGTGTAGGTTAAGATGTATTGCTTTATGCAAAATTGAACCATTATGACCTTCATGTTGTTAACCTTATGCATGTATAAATTCTAATCCTTTGTGTAGGTTCTATCAAGCACTTTCTTTTTATTAGTTTGTGTAAGTCTTGCTGAGTACCAGGTTTTATAACCTCTTGTTGCAGGTGAGGATGGTTATTTATATGAGATGCCTGTTAACGCCGATCAGGGTGACGCTAACGAGTGAAGCTAGTTCTAACTTCCACTCAATAGCTTGAGGGTGATGAGGCCATTGGTGGTCTTTGGCTTTTGCTGTTTAGTTTTGCTTCCGCTGTTAACTTTTGTTGTGGCCCAAGGTCACTTGATATTGTAGAATTCCAACCGAATTATTAAGTGCTGTGTATAATTATGTAAATGTATGCCTTGTATGTATGATACAATGTTGTTTAAGGATATATGTGCAATGGCCTGGAACCTGGGAACTATTGTGAAACATATATCCGGGGACCTGAATATTGGATTTGTACCTTGTTAAAAATTATGCTTCTAGTATAATTTTTAATTAAGAATCGGTTGTTCTTGATTAAGAATTATGCTTTTGGTATGATTGTTAATTCGGTATAAATCTCCAATATTCCGGGGTCCTCACACGTTTAGTGTGGCTCGGCCCAAGATGGCGTTGTATTGGTATGGCATGTGAACCACGTCGAAAGTGACGGTTTCCGTGCGGGACGCGGAGCCTTCGCTAAATGTGACAGCCAGGTCGATCTGACCCAATGCCGTCACCGGTCTTCCCCCGAAGGCTACGAGGGGTATGCCTGGGGGTGACAGGCGGTCTCTTGGGATCATCATTTTGTCGAAGGCGTCCGCGAACAGGAGGTCCGCGGAGCTTCCCCCGTCCACGAGGATGCGCCTGACCTCGAAATCCGCTATGGTGGCAGAGATGGCGAGGGGGTCCTGGTGAGGGAAGTGGATGCCCCTAGCATCCTCGGGGCCGAAGGTGATGGGCACCTCAGCGTATTGGGGCGGTCTGCATGCCAGCCACGCCGCAACGTGGTGGATTTGGCATGCGTAGGCGCGCCTGTCTTTTAGATGTTAAGCCGAGTGATGATCCTCCCGTGATCATACTTATGATCCGCTGGCGTGGCTTGCCGTGGCCCCCCTCGATGCGCGGCTTGGGCGGTGGGGCGGGGAGTTGATTGCTCGCGACCCTAATGTCTCCGCATTCGGCCGGCTGCTGGCGGCGATTCATGTAGTCTTGCATGGCCGTGATAGTGCAGTAGTCGACGGTATGACACTGTGCTTTCGGCGCCGTTGAGGGTGTCTGGCTAGTGCCCGCCGTGACGCCCACGGCCTCTGCCCCTGCCGCGGCCTCCTCGGCCGCCTCGCTTCGCTCCTCCGGGGTCCTGGCCTGCATCTACATGATAGATGCCATGGCCTTTCTGGCGGAAATTTCTGCGCGACTTTGGGTTGGTTCTTTGTGGCGGGGTTGTTGTGGCGGGGGTGTGGCACCTCGCTGGCTCGGATGGTTTCAGTGTGGTGGTGATTTCTTCCACTTCCACTCTTGATTCTTTGTCCTCTTCGCTCGGCGTATTCCTCCATTTTGTCGAAAAGCTCTGCGACGGTGGAGACAGGCTTGTGGGCCAGCTTTTCCGATAATAGGCCCTTTTGCAGTCCGTAGGTCGCTGCGTTGATGACTGTTGTCTCGTTGATGCCCTTGACCTGGCACTTGACCTCTGCGAATTTCTAAAAGAAACTGTGGAGGGACTCGCCTGGGGCCTGCTTGATTGCAAACAAGTGCTCCGCGTCCTTTGGCTCGATGCAGTTCCCCTGGAAATTGTTGCGCACCAGGTCCCGTAGCTGCTCCCATGCGTAAATGGACCGGGGGGATGGTGAAGAATCACATGAGGGCGACCCCTTTGAGGGCGAGCGATATGCTCTTCGCCTTCGTTGTGTCGTCCCCAACCGCGGCCTCTATTTCGGTTTCATAGACTCGGAGGAACTCCGCAGGGTCAGTGCAGCCTTCGAAGGGTGTCACATTTGGCATCTTGAAATCTTTTGGCCAACACGCTGCTTCGAGCCCAGCGCTCAACGGTGAGTTGGGGTCCCCTCGGAGCAGTGGGGTTGGTTGCGCGCTGACCACCGCCGCCGGGGTGTCCGATGGGTTTTCTTAAAAAGATAGGTTTAGCTAACTTGTAGTTTTCTTTATCACAATTATCATGCACTGGTCGAAAGAGTAGGAACAAATCGACACTAGGAAGTTCCTTCTAGTGGGCAGGACCACGTGCAGAGAGGAAAGGCTTTGAAGAATGAAGAAGAACATGAGAACCACCTCAGACTAATTTTGGGAAAACTCAGGGAGAACCAGCTTTATGCCAAATTCAGCAAGTGTGAATATTGGCTAAGTCAGGTGGCATTCCTTGGACATATTGTGTCCGCAGGAGGAGTTGCAGAGATCGACCAAAGTCAAGCAAGAATGGATTGGAAACAACCTAAGTGCATCACGGAGGTGAGAAGTTTCCTTGGATTGGTGGTTATTACCGCAGATTCATTGAAGGTTTCTCCAAGATAGCAAGACCAATGACTCAACTTCAAGAAGGAGAAGAAATTTGAATGGACAGATGCTTGTGAGGAAAGTTTCCAGGAGCTGAAAACGAGATTAGTTTCAAAGACTGTATTATCCTACCGACATCCACAAGGATTTTGTGATTTTCTGCGACGATCCCGTCAAGGACTCTACTGGTGTAATCGATGCAAGAGGACAAAGTTGTCGCTATGCATCTCGTCGATTATGCCACATGAAGGGAATTATCCAACCCACGACCTTGAGTTAGCAGCGATTGTACATGCATTGAAGATCTGTCGGCATTATCTCATTGGTAATCGCTGTGAGGTTTTCACGGATCATAAGAGTCTGAAGTACATCTTTACCCAGTCTGACCTCAACCTCCGACAGAGAAGATGGCTGGAATTAATAAAGGATTATGACCTTGGTATTCATTATCACCCGGGCAAGGCAAATGTGGTTGCAGATGCCCTGAGCAGAAGGCGATTGCAATACCATCTTAGTTCGTAAGAATCGGCGTAATTGTATGAAGAATTGAAGCATCCGAACTTGGAGATTGTTGATCAAGGATGTGTGAACGCTTTGGAAGTTCAATCAACACTTCAGAGTCAGATCAGAGAAAAGCAGAAAGAAGATGAAGACATCAAGGAAATCAAGAAGAATATGAGAAGAGGCAAAGCCCCAGGATTCGCTGAAGATGAGCAAGGAACAGTGTGGTTCGGGAACCGCATCTGTGTACCGGATCAGCAGGATCTGAAGCAGTTGATTCTGAGGGAAGCTCATGAGTTGCCTTACTCCATTCATCCTGGTAGTACCAAGATGTACCAGGATCTAAAGGAAAGATATTGGTGGGTCAGCATGAAGTGAGAAATTACTGAGTTCGTAGCCCGTTGCGATGTTTGTCAGTGAGTCAATGCAGAACATCAAAGACCCGCTGGTTTGCTACAACCGTTGCCAATTCCCGAGTGGAAGTGGGAAGAAGTTGGTATGGACTTCATCACCGGACTTCCTAGGACCCAATCAGGATGTGATTCCATTTGGGTGATAATTGACCGGTGATTTAAAGTAGCTCACTTTATTCCGGCCAAGACCACCTACAGATGCAAACAAGTTAGCGAATCAGATATGGCTAAGATAAATCTGTCTACATGGAGTACCCAAGAAGATCGTGGTCAAACAGAGGATCACAATTCACGCCAAGATTTTGGCAGTAGTCTCGCATGAAGCTTTGGGAACCAGACTCAACTTCAAGATCGCATATCATCCGCAGACGGATGGCCGATGTAACGAGTCAACCAGATTCTTGAAGACATGCTTCGAGCCTGCGCCTTTAGAGTATGGAAAAGTTGGGACAAGAATCGCCCTATGCGAATTTTCAGACAACAATAGCTACCAAGCCGCCTTGAGATGTCCCCATTTGAGGCTTTGTATGGCGTAAAATGCAGAACTCCGCTTCTTTGGGATGAAGTAGGAGAGCATCGTTCTTTGGGCCGAGTTGATCAAAGAAGTCGAAAGCAAGGTTAAGGCAATAAGAGAACATCTGAAAGTAGCTCAAACAAGATGTAAGAGTTATGCCGATAATCGTTACGAGAGTTGACCTTGCGTATGAGATTTTGTCTATCTCAGAGTTACTACACTTCGAGGAGTTAGAAGGTTCCGGACCAAAGGAAAAATTGCACCCAGATTTGTGGGACCTTACAAGATTCTGGCAAGAAGAGGTGAAGTTGCATATCAGCTCGAGCTACCAGCATCCTTATCCGCCGTCCACAATGTCTTCCATGTTTCTCAACTAAAGAAGTGCCTCAGAGTGCCAACCGAAGAGACACCGATTGAAAGCATCGATCTTCAGGAAGATCTCACCTATAGGGAACAACCGATCAAGATCCTTGATGTGGCAGAACGAATTACCCGAAGCAAGGTCATCCGTTCATGTAAGGTTCAGTGGAGCAATCACTCTGAAGAAGAAGCTACTTGGGAACGAGAAGAAGATTTGAAGGCCGAGTATCCCCACCTTTTTGCTGACCAAGCCTGAATCTCAGGGACGAGATTCCTTTAAGGGGGGTAGGTTTGTAACAGCCCAAAAATTTCAAACTTGGTTAAAGTTTAAAACCCATTTGAATTTGTGAATTTTCTGAAATTTTAAAAGCTTTCCTTTTAATCATTTAAGCCAAAACAAATTTAAATCCAAAATCTATTATCAACTTCAGGTTGGAATTATTTTATTAAAGTCCAGAATAATGCTAGAGGCTTCTGTGAATTTTCATAGAATTTTTGGAACTTAATTACTATTTTCTAAAGCTTACTTGAATTAATCTGATTATTGAAAATCACAAGTCAATTTTAAATCCCTTAATTTCTTTTGGGCTGAATCAGCCTTGCTTGCACCAAATTTATTTTCTTTTTCGTAGCGATTCAACATACCAAGACTCTCTCTCTCTCCGCCTGGCCCTTGCTTACTTAACTCTCTCTTGTCACGTGGGCCACGCCCCTTCGTCCTCGCCCCTTTCTTCTCTGGACGACACCAGCGCGCCGCCATTGAAGTCATGGCGAAGCCGCCGCTATGGCGCCTAACTATCCTGAAGTTTCGTGTGCACGCCAAGATGACCAAGGCCGCACCCCACGACCCCCACCTTCTCTCCCCCGTCTCCGCAGCGGTTCGCCCACGAGCCCCAAGAATCGCAGCAAGACGACCCCACTATCTCTCGCCGCCCGCCTCCCCGGCCCCTATAAAAGGGAGCACCGGGTGTGCCTCCTCCTCCTCACCTCGTCTCCACCACTCACTCCTCCTCCCGTGCTCCCTCTTCGCTGGAATTTGAGTTCTTCGCCGCCGACCACCGAAGGCTTGGAGCTTCGATTGCGCTGCCGCCGTAGCCACCGCGTCCTCGCCGCCACCACCATTCGCTTCGCCGCGACGATGCCGAGCCGGTGCGTGCACTCTTCGCCCCCGAGGACCACCGGAGCGCCACTTCACCGTTGAAGCCGATCTCGCCGCCACTTCTTCCTCGCCGCCGGCCACCTCCATCCACTCCTCGTCGCGTGGGTGAGCGCACTAGAACCGCCGCGTTCTCCTCTACCTTATGCACACCTCGCCGCCCGCCGCCACGCGTTGTAGCGCCGGCGACCATTGGTCACCGTCTTGCATTGCCGCCGCCGGCCACGTCGGCGCCACCTCACGCCACGCGGGCGCCATGTCAACTGTTTTTGCTGACATGGCGCACGGGTGGCACAAGCCGCACCACATCACCACCACCCCACTGAGCCCAAAATTCCGTGGGCCTGGTCCATGTGGACCGTATGTATGACACATGGGCCCACTTGTCAGATTTTCATTTTATTTATTTATTTTCCGAATAAACTCAGGGCTGATGTCAGCATTGCGCAATAATTAGATTTTCCTTTAGACAAACAATTTGGTAAATCCTTTTAATTTACAGATTTAGTTTAAAACTTGTAAAATTCATATCTTTTTCATCTCAACTCCAAATTGAGTGATTCCAAATTCTAAAATCTTATAAAGTTAATATCTAGCTAAATAAAATATAAATATTTGATTTGGAGTAGGTTTAAACTGTCTGTTTGAATTTGAAATAATTTAAACTACAAATTTAGGATTAAAATTGTAAAATTCATATCGTTTGAACCCTAATTCCAAATTGAATGATTCCAATTGCTAAAATCTTAGAAAATTGTGTTCTAACTAAATAAAATAAAATTATTTTATTTGGACTTAGTTTAATTTGTCTTTTTGAATTTATTTGAATTTCGATTGATTTGTCGTATTTTCACGTTTAGACTACGACGATTCCGGGGAATTTGATTCTTTCGAAGATTTAGAATTTCAAGACTTCAGCGAAGGCAAGTTACACTTTGACCATGTTGCACCTACTATTTTAAAGTTATTTAAATTCAGTTTTCAAATTATTAAATGCATGCATATTTCTATTCAAGTATTTCAAATTCCTGTTTAAACCATTAGATATTCCAACTGTCATTGTATGGCCAATTTGGATATTGAAATGTCATTCCTTTGTCACCACTAGATAAACTAGTATGGTAAAAACCCAGACGCTTAGCAAATGCTTAGACCATGTTTACCAATTTTGGGGAATTTAGCCTAATCATTTCAAATGGATTTATAAATCTGAATCTATGGTATTGTTTTACCATGGAGGCTTATTAAAGGAGGTTTTACCAAACAAAAATTAAAAATGGTTTGGACTTGGGCGAAACGGATGAATGGTGGGTGCAGGTTTATGCACGGGTTTAATCTAGTTAGGATTAAAACCCAGGGTTTGATTTTGAACGACGCCCAAGTCGGTTAAGGACCGGTCTTGGAGCCGCATCTTGCTATGCCTTACCGTACCACCACACGTCTTGTTTGGGCAAGACCTGGCTCAATAATTTGGGATACCTCGTAGATATTCGTGCCATTTTGTATGAGTGGGTGTCGGTTAGACTATAGTCCCACCTGGCGCAAGAGGGGGCCCTGAACCTGCGGATGGTTAGTCCAAAGGGGGCGAAACCTTAGCGGGCATGAATACTTTGAGGTAGATCATTGTAAAGGCCTTGTCACGTGCTCTAGACTGCTTACCTAAGGTAGTGAGCAGCGGCATAGATATATGCCGGATAAACCAGAGAATTCGTGTCTTGTGGGTAAGCCGCACAAACTCTGCAGAGTAGAAAACTATTGAATAGCAGCGTCATGATCATGGACATGCTAGCAAAGCCACTTTGAGTTAGACTTGTTTTTGGTTTTAAAATGATTTCATGAGATGTTTTCGGGATGGTTAGTCTGTGGGAAAATTAGGCGGTTAGCCATTGTGATTGGAGGTTATCCATCACCTTTCTTGGAGGTTATCCACATTTTACATTTGTCATTTAAATTTATGATTTTAAATACTGTATGAAAATGGCCTTGCAATCTATTATGATTATTTAAATTAAAATTGCTGCTTTACACAAAATAACCCTGCCAATGTCCTTTGTTTACCTTATGCATGCATTAAAATTCCATATTGGGTGTAACTTGCGAGCACGGTAGTTGTGCTCATGCTTGCTTTATGCAACAAAATTTCGTGAGAAGACTACTATCGGGACGGTGAGGACACCGAGCGCCTAGGCTACTCCCGGGCGATTGCCTGTGGCGGATCGTTACGGCCTACTACTCTTGTTCTTACTTCATTTGTGTTATTTACTCTTTTATTTGGCTTTATGCCCAATTGTATCGAACTCTGATTTACTATTAATACAATAAGAGATTTGGTTATGTTATCATTTTTGTAACTGTGCACACCGGAAATCCTGGACTGGTGTATGAACACAGAGGGTTCGGGATCTTTCGTTCCCGGGTCCGACAATGAATGAAAAAATAAACTAAGTACTAAGAGTCGGCTTGACATTATTTCGACCATGTTTTAAACCCAAGCTCTTTGTATTGGCAGCAAAAAGGGAGGAACAAGTCGACGCTAGGAAGTTCCTTCTAGTGGGCGGGACCGTGCAGAGTGGAAAGGCTTCGACTCGGTGATGTTACCATCCTTTCGACCAGTGTAAAGATAAACTTGGTACTGGTCGTAGAATGTCTTACGACCAATGTATTGTCGTGGAAAAGCTCACAACTAGGAACTAGTCGTAGGCGGACCTTCGACCAGGGTATGGTAGAAAAGATTGTGAAAGCACTACTCAAAGTAAGACAAAAAAAGATAGAAATAACCTGATGCTTTATTGCAGTGTTGGTCGATTACACATAGAATTTGCGTAATTGGTCGATGTTCCAAGAATTAGAGAGAATCTGGCCATCCTCCATTGCGAGTCGTACCGAACCTGGTTGCATAACTTCGACCACTGTGTAAGGACCTTCCCACTTGGAGGAAAGTTTGTTCCAATTAGACTGAGATTGAATTTTACTCAATACCAAGTCACCTACAGCAAGGCTGCAAGGACTACCTTCTTCAAACTTCTATGGAAGCACGAGGGTTTCGAGTGGTCGAAAGAGGCAAACGCTTCCCTCGCGCAAGTACTATGATCGTAAGGTCCAACCTCGCAGCCTTACTGTAGGTGACTTGGTATTGAAGAAAGTTCAATTCCAGTCTAATCGGAACAAACTTTCCCCCAAGTGGGAAGGTCCTTATATAGTGGTCGAAGTTATGCGACTAGGTTCGTTACGACTGGCAATGGAAGATGGCCGGATTCTCTCTAATTCTTAGAATATCGACTAGTTACACAAATTCTATGCGTAATCGACCAACACTGCAATAAAGCATCATGTTCTTTCTATCTTTGTTGTCTTACTTAGAGTAGTGCTTTGACAATCTTTTCTACCATACCCTGGTCGAAGGTTCGCCAACGACTAGTTCCTAGTTGTGAGCTTTTCCACGACAATACACTGGTAGTAAGACATTCTACAACCAGTACCCAGTTTATCTTTACACTGGTCGAAAGGATGGTAAAATCACCTAGTCGAAGCCTTTCCTCTCTGCACGTGGTCCCACCCACTAGAAGGAACTTCCTAGCGTCGACTCGTTACTCTCTTTTTGCTGCCAATACAAAGAGCTTGGGTTTAAAACATGGTCGAAATAATGTCAAATTTGCTCGACTACTTTTAGTAAATTCGCTTCGTTTCAACTGATCGGAGGAAGTTGCAACACCTAGCCGAAGACTTTCCTCTCTGCACGTGGTCCTGCCTACTAAAAGGAACATCCTAGCGTCGTCCTGTTTCTAACTCTTGCTACCAGAGTGAACCTACTGAGTGCACTGGAATAAGTTGAACAAATTTTTAAAGGAACTCCAGACGTTTATCTAACTCAAGTTGACCGTTCTTGATTTGATTAATCTGGTCGGAGATGGTAACATCACCTAGTTGAAGCCTTTCCTCTCTGCACGTGGTCCTTCCCACTAGAAGGAACTTCCTAGTGTTGACTCGTTCCTACTCTTTCGACCAGTGCATGACTATCATGATCGAAAAACTACAAGTTAGCTAAACATCTCTCTTTTTTAAAGAAAACCCATTTCACACTATTTACTCGGTTTATATAAATAAACCAAGCAAATAGTCAGGGGCTAGGATAAAGTTATTAACTTGACTTCAATTCTTAGTCTTGCTCTTTTTTCCATTCATTATCTTATGAGTTATTAACTACTCGATAAGATGATTTTCAGGAATGAGGAAGGATTATATATCAACATCAACAAAAACTTGTCTTTACAGGACTCAGGACTCTGGTACAGACTACTCTGGTGAAGGAGATCTTATTTGCATATCCTCTGTGACTACCTCGGCGATCGACTGCATTTTCGTTATTAAGCGCCTCCGCTTCGCTTCGTAGGCGGCGAAGTTGTCTATGACAGGTTGCAGATTAAGGCTGGGGTCGTGAGCTTTAAGTTTTGCTAAGACAAATCTCATTCCCTCTTGGACCGCATCCTTTATCGATTCAAATTGGTTAGTCTTCAGAGTAGTCACCAACTCTTACAAAATTCTGACTTGATCGCCAATGGCACTCGAGTGAGCATATATCGTGTCTTCACGAGGAGTAATCCCCTCAACATGAAGCACATTGAGTACATTGTTCAGGAGTGAAACGTTGTATTGAAGATTAATCTTCAAAGCCTTCATTTCCTCCTGATTATAAGTCGAAACCTTGCGGAGTTGTTTTATTTGTACTGCTTGTTTTGACAAAGAATAAGACCAGTTAGATAAAATGACCTCGAAAGGAAAACACAACTAATCACAGGTAAAGATTTTCTTACCAACTAGTCGAGAATCTAACTTCTTGACTTCTTCGGCGTGAGAAGCAGCTTCCTTTATGTAGCGCTGCTCCCACGTTTGGACCTCTTGGTCATTTTTTGAAAAGGAATGAAAGTCAGAAAAAGAAAAGAAGGTCCTAAACGGTCTTAAGTTTAGTACTTACCGTTCAATCGTCCCTACAACCTTTGGATTGCAGAGTTTGCCTCCTGAAGCTTATTCAGGAGGTCTTCATTCTTGTCACTTAGCTTTTTCGTCTCGGCTTTCTCATAGTCGAGAGAATCAGCTAAGGTCTTCTCGTCGCTCTTGAACCTACAAAGGGAAAGAGTATACGTCAGTATAAAATAAGCGATCGTAAGTTCTTCTATGACCAAGATCTAGTCGTAAGTATTTCTACAACAATACCCTGGTCGCAAGCCTTCCTACTACTAGTACCTAGTCGTAAGATCTTCTACGACAATACCCTGGTCGTAAGTTCTCCTACGATCAGAACCTAGTCGTAAGATCTTCTACGATAACCCTAGCAAGTACTGTGTAAGTGGTTGAAACACAAAAGATTACGAAAAGCAATTACTTACCACCTCTCTCGCCTTTCATGATACCGCTTTCTGTCAGCTTGGACAAGTTGCCTGTTGTATTCCGCAACAGTAACAATTTGTTCCAACGCTTTCTGCATAAAGAAAGATAGTAAGAAGCAAGAAAAGACATGTATGTGGATATCGAATTTTAGGTACTTAAATTCATGGTCGTCCGAGCAAACGAGGACACTACCCTCGTGGGGTTCCTCAGTTCATCAATCTCTTCAACTCGGTTCCACCATACCCTTTCGAGATACTCGTCGTCGAAAATATCCCCTCTGTTGGGAATGTCCTTAGGGTGAGGAACGCGATCACGAGATCTGAACGCACGACGATAGTGGTAGGAGCGAAGAACCCGAAGGAATGGTCGAAGAACTCAAACTCTTCTTTTCCTCTAGAGGTAGCAGCATCAGTAGTTCGACCTTGGGAGCCAGGAGGAACGTCTGCAGCGATTTCCTTCCCCCACACGGTGATTGAATATTTCACCCCCATGGCCGGATGCCACCACCGCTACCATCTTTGCCTCTGGCTCTACGACCGCTCTAGTGGTCGTAGCCGCTTCGGCACCAATGGCGCCTTCCACTGCTCGGACGATGGACGACCCTTCCACCATCGCCGCTATCATTCCTCCGTCTGCCAGAGAAACAACTGTGGGTTCCTCGACAGGAACATCCTTGATGGTGAGCAGAGCTGGGCTAAGATCATAAAGGAAAACACGATTAGGTGGTAAAAAGCAGAAGGTAAATGTTGTTCTTACAGTTTTGTCCCTTTTTACGTACTTTCGAGTGTCGGACTTGATCTTGAATTTAGCAAAAGCCTTCCCTAGGGAAGATTTCTTTGACTTCTTCTCAACCATGTCTGGTCAAGACTCAGGTTGAGGAACGGCCACGACCACGTCTGGTCGTGGGTCTTGAACGAGCGCCATCGCTCCTTGAGCCTCTTGGCTCTCTGGATGGTCAAAACCAGTCTCAACCACCTCAAGGGCAACACTGCCCTCAACCACAAGTACTGCCAGCGCAGCAGTCTCCTTCACAAAAGACATGAAACTCTTCTAGTTCTCCTTTTCTAGTCGCTTGATAAAGCCACGGGAGGCAGAAACTGCGAAAGTCTTATTATCATAATAGAAGGGTACCTTGGTCTTGGGGGCTTTGCGCTTGGGGGTTCAAGCGCTTCGCCCGCTGCAATCTCTGCTACAGTAGCCAGATCCGCAGCAAATTTTGCGAAAGGCTTAGCTGGGTCAAAAGAACTCGAGCTCACGCCCTCCTTGTCGGTGACTTGCACAAGCCGACATCTCTTGGCTGGGGGAGAAACAAGCTGCTCTACGGCCGCACCGATGACCATCAGTTCGACTTCTTCATCACTCTGATGGTTCTCCATGCCTACTTTCTGTAGAAATCAGAAAAAGAGATATTATAAAGTGGTCGTAAGTTCTTCTACAACCATTCCCATGTTGTAAGATTTTCTATGGCAATCCCCTGGTCGTAAGCTCTTCTACAACTAGAAATTGATCATAAGCCTTCCTACGACCAGTACCCAGTCATAAGTTCTTCTATGACTACCAAGTCCTAAAGATGAAGTCAATTCTCGATTACCTTTAGGCACTCCACCTTGCCCTCTGGAGATGGGTCAGTCAGGATTGGAAGTGCCACCACATGGGCTGGCGCTTTCTCACAGATGAGCTTGACCCGAGTGTCGATCTCCTCTTGTGAGAGATCTGCAAGGATAAGAAAACTTTCAATAAGCCAATTTCAAAATCTACAGAAAGAAGGCTAAGCTTGAAGTTTACTTACCCTCCTCGTAGTCCCTGGTCGGGTCTTTCGGTCCAGAGTACCTCCACATCGGATGAGCCCTCTTCTTCAGAGGACTTATGCGGTGCATGATGAAATCTTCACCACGTGCCATCCAGTAAGCCCCTCTTCCTTCAAGTCTGCATTGGCTTGAATAAAGGGGGCGATCCGACCAAGATCCTTGGGAGTCGAATCCCAGGAAGAGATCTTCTCGGCCGGCTTCCCAGCAAAGGAGAGGCTGTCCACATTGGTTATCTCCCAATAGAACCACCACTTCTTCCACCCCAGCCACGACGATCGGGTAAACATTTGAATATACTCCTTCGACTTCCCGTCGTGAAGCTTCAGACTGCCGCTACCGGCGACTCCGAACAGTTTGGTCATTCCATAAAAGTACTGGAACAACTCCAAGTCAGCCGAAATCCCTAGGTAGGCCTCGCATAAGTACACAAACACTCCCAACATCGTAATGGAGTTGGTAACAAGGTTCATCAACTCCATACCAAAGTGTTTGAGTACGAGCGTGAGAAAAGGATGAGCAGGCAATCGAAGGCCACATTCACAGAACGCTTGGAAGATAGGGATTTGCCCAATCTCACCCGACGGCCAATGCTACCCAGCCGCCTCAATCCACTTCACAAATTCCTTTGTCAGGATCTTCTTGGAGTCGACCAAAACTCCAATCTTGGTCACGTCCATCTCCGATTCGGCCCACTGGGAAGCGACTCCGGCCATCTCTCTCAAGAATCGAAGATTTGGATTTGGGAAGATTTCGGGAGGAAGTTCGATTTGGTCAGCGGCGGAGAACTCGAAAGCTTGAACAGTGGGAGCGATTTGGGGGGAGTGTAAAAGACCTAAGTCTCACCCACGGTGAATATTTATAACCACACGACTGAAGTTAAAAAGACATGGCTACCTGACGGTTGCCAACGCTTTGGGAATTGCTCCAACAGATAGGTATGAAGGAGTTGATTGAGATTCTTAAATTTGTCTGCTCGAGGAAATAAGGTCAGTCTTTACACCTCAAGCAAAATTATCTTTTTGACCAAGTCTTTTTCTGGTCAAATGCAATGGCGATCGGAAAGATTTTACTTTCGAACACAGTACTACGACCACTCGGTGTTCACAAGATTTCTTACGAACACCTTGTAAGTTGCAAGATTATTCCACAACTTTCTTGACCAAGTAAATTTCTGGTCAAAAGAAACGCCAGTCGAAGAGTTCTTCCTTCGACCATTTCTCTACGACCACTTATTGGTCGTAAGTTCATCTATTGCTCCTTTCCCAAATAAGTTATTTTTGCTTGAAGCTTGGGGGCTAGATGATGAGGATATAATAATCCTCATTTAATCATTTATCTATAATTCATATTATGGATAATAATGATGTCATATAACTTTCGAGTATACCCCTTAATAGTTATAAGGGAGAAGCTGGAGGTCATAAGTTCTTCTACGACCACCTAGTAGTCATAAGTCCTCCTACGACTACCCCATAGTTGTAAGTCCTTCTACGACTATCCCATGATCGTAAGTCCTGCTACGATCAGCCTGTGGTCCCTAATCGATAGGGCTCACAGACATGTGGGCCTAGTCGATTAGGGAATCTTCTGTACAGTATCCAAGGATATGAGCAATCAATTACGCTGTTATTCTCCGGAATAATAGCATGATTTAAACTCCCTATTATGGTGATAACTGCCTGGCAACGTGGGAACATTACTACTCCCACAATAACCTCCAATAACGGCTCCACAATCTGGAACATTAAGGCGGCCTTTAGACTGGAGATGCAACAGTGCGCTTCGAGGACTATATAAAAGACGGAAGCATCAGGACAATCAGAGGGAGTGAGAGGCAATTAGAAACACAATCAGGAGTTCAAGACACTATACTATAGTCTTTCTCTTGACCTTGTAATCTAGCATACTCAATACATACACATAGGAGTAGGGCTGTTATTCTCCAAGGAGAAGGCCCGAATCTGTATAAAAATCCCCGTGTCTCCCTCTCTGCGTAATTTTGAGCCTAGGGGAACCCCCGAATCAAATAATCTTTATGTAAGTTCGGTTCTAATACACCGATAGTGTTTGTTCAGGTTTTACTACCAAATCATTCACAACAAGAAGACTGCTGGTGCATTGGGCTCCTTTTACTTTAAGCCTCAAGATGCCAACAAGAGGGTTTTCCCCTTCTTGGCTACCAAGGATGCTAGCCCAACATGGAGTAGGGATTGGTTTTACTGCACTGTTCCAAGAGAGAGTATGATCACTTACAGTTGCAATGCACCACCAGAGTGGTTAGGAAAAAACCGAGTCGCTGACAAAAAGATCAAGCTCACCAATGATGAGAAGAGTGTGGTCCTAGTGATCAACGACCCGGTGAGGAGAGGTCTAACTAGACGAAGTATTGTCCACAACTTCCTCAAGAACAGGATCTTCCCCCTCCAAAAGAGGGAGGTACTCATGTGATTATGACATCCCAGAAGATGGTAGTAATCTGTTTATCTTTTTTACTTGAACTGAATTTCGTAGTTGAAGTAAAGTAATTGTTATCTCTTATCATATTGCAGTTCTGCTGGATGATGAGGTTCTTGCTAGGGCTTCAGTCCTATTAAAGGATCGAAACATAGAAAAGCAACCGGTCGATTTAGAAGCGCAGCCCCCAAGCTTGATTGGAACTACCTTATCACTTGGGACAGATCGCAAGGTGGTAAGTGTCCGTAGGAATAGCCAGACATAAGAAGTGATTTTACCTATGCCTAACTGGTGTATTTCTAAAAAAAGGGCATCGAAGAAGCGTCCCATCTTAGATGTCGGTGCGAGTTCTGCCCCTCCTCTGGCAAAGAGCGCAAGGACAAGCGCCAAGCCTCCTGATGTGCCAAATAAGATGAAGCCCACACCGGCTTTGGCCTTAGTTCTACCAAAACCTCCTACTTCGACTCCGACTCTGGTCTCAGCTCCTTCAAGGCCTTCTACCCACGAGGTACTAAAAACCAAAGTCAAGACTCCAATTTCGCGATTTCTCGATATGCCTCTAACCCCCAGCCAATATCTACTACATCAACTTTCGTGGCTAGGGTGATCCAGGGTGAAGAATCATCGGAGGAGTCCGAAGAGGGGATTCCTCTTCAGCCTTGGTTCCCTCTTCATCAGAGCAAGCGAGACAACCTACCTTCACTTTGAATGAGGACTTCATGGTGCTCATCAATGAGAGCAAATTTGAGATCGAGTAAGTTCTTTGATAATAACCTCATATTTTGGCTTGTAATGACCAATCCTCTTTTTTTAGCCTCTCCTTGCCGTCGGATCCGAAAAGGGGATAGTTGGTAGCGCAAGAACAAACTTTGCCACCGACTGTACCAGTGATAGAAGAATCCGCAACAGAAGAGATTCTGCAAGCAGAGATAGCTCCTTGGACCACTGAGGAGGTGGTCCAGGATGTTCTGGCAATAGCTGTCGGGACATCCAAGGAGATGTCACAGGTCCCAGGGGATAGGACCTCCAAAGAAGATCAAATGGAAGAAGCAGTTCGTGGGTCCATTATAACAAGAGTGGACCGTGAGACTACATGTTCAGAAGAGGTGGTCCATGAGGCCATCGAAAGCCAAGATGAATACGACCATATCTTGGTAAACTTTTTATTTTGGTGATTTTATCTTTGAATATACCAGTATGGTTCTGACTCGTAGAATATCTTAGGAGTCACAAGATGTCAGAGCTGATCCTACCAGAAGAGTTTTTCGTTTAGTTGAATTGGATCAGTCCGAGGATGAAGTTCCCCTTGAAAGTTCTCCTCCCAGAGCTGAAAACAAGAACCTCCAGGACCTAATGATGTCTGTCAAAAAGTTCTGGAAGGTTAACATTGACATGATAGGGGAGATCAAAACTTTTGCAGAAGAGAAGGAGAAGTAAGTATATAAAGTTATTATTCAATCATAAGATTATAACTGAATAATTAACTTATGCTTTTGTTCACAGTACTATAGGGAGTGCTTGCTGGCGAAAGCCAAAAAAGAAGATGCTGAAACTGTGCTTCACGCTCTTAGATTGAAACTGTCTGAGGTGGAGAAAGGATTTGAGAGGAATGCGGTAGTCATGGCAGAAAAAGCCGAAGAGATCCGCTTCTTGACTCAAAGGAATGAAAAATTGCAGGAGATCCTCGGCAAGCAATCCGAGGGAAACCACAATCTCTTTGAGCAGAATAAGGTGCTTATTAAAGAGAAGGAAGGTAAAAAATCTCTTTTTTTTTCTTCTCTCAGAGAATTTAACCTTGTCAATATTTGCATTGTGTGAATTCTACTTTCTTTTTCCATTATTTCTTAGAACTAGAAAAGGCAAAAGAGGATCTTCAGAAGACCTCTTCTAACAAAGATCTTCAGATTTAAGACTTGCAAGAAGTGGGATCATGGTATCGCACCACCATACATGAACTTGAGAAGAAGGTGGAGACCTTGATGAAGGCCGACATGGAAATTACTACGAGCACGGAAAGAACCTTTCTCGATCTCGCCATCATGAGAAATCGAGAAAATTGAAAGTTCGATAACTTCTCCCACAACCAACATGACCTCGAATGACCTTAGGAATGATATTTATACTCAGATTACATGTATTCGGAAACACATACCTGCTATGAAGAAGATTGTGTATCAATCTTTGATGAGAGCAATGGGTCATCTTTGAATCGAGTTTTGTTGAAGATTGATCTCTTTTATGGAGACTTCGTTGATCTTCAGAAGCTTGTTCCTACGCCTAAGTTCAAAACAAAAGAAGCAGGTATTGCAGCTCAAGCCAAGATTACACCAGTGGTGGCAGAGATCATCAAAAGTATTGAATCTAGTGCTCTTGCCACTCCTTCAAGTGCTCCCGCCGCAGTGAGTACTCCTAGCTCAAGTGTTTTCTGATACTTCTTCATATTAACAATGATAATGTGATAATACATTTTTAATGTGTGGAATGATGAAAGTATTTGGTATATGATAATTGTGACTATTTTTTGGAAGTTGAATTTCTTTTGCAAGTTAGATTTTTTTGCAAGTTAAATTCTTATTTACCTTGTTATGTGTAGTCCCCCGCCTAGAATACTTTGTCCAGCAATGGGAGAAGTGTTTTGGGCGAACAAATGCTTTAGGACCAGTATATCAGTACAAAGTAAATGATCCGGACCAATGTGTATTCAGGAAGGTGAAGTCAAGCTGCTGGGCTCTTATGCAATGAGAACTGACTTATAAAAGAGGCCCCCAGACAGTTGTCATTTTCCAAATGTATACCAATGACCATTTTACAAGTAAAGGCACTATGACTCATTAGCGGATTTGATCAACCGTAGGCAATTGATTAAACAAAAGAAAATATGGTGATCATGTTTGTTAGATAATATGAAAAAATTAAAATGATATTGACAGTAAGATATAGTCTAATTGTATATTTAAATGATACGAAAAATATACTTATACATAGAATCTTCAAAGATGTTCAATGTTCCATGTGTTAGATAGAACACGACCATCCTCCATGGCTAATCTAACTGAGCCTGGCCTAGTGATAGAGACTACAGTATATGGATCCTCCAATTTAGAGGACAACTTGTTCAAGTTGGCATGGTTCTGGATTCGTTTCAGGACCAGGTTACCCGCGTGAAGTATTCTTGGACGAACTCTTCGATTGTGGTAGCGTCTCAACCTTTGCAGATAAGCAATCGATTTTAATAGTGCTCGATCACGTCTTTCTTCCAGCAGATTGACATTGTCTTCACGCAATTCTCCTTGATTTACTTGATCTTGGAGGTTTGTACGCGTTGAACCTAGCTGAATCTCATTAGGTAGTACTACTTCCGCACCATAGACTAGTACGAATGGTGTTTCAGCAGTTGCTCTATTGGTAGTAGTGTGCAATACCCATAGGACAGAGAAGAGCTCATCCATCCTAGTATTTGAGCACGCCTTAAGGCGATTAAAAACTCTCTTTTTCATACTTTGTATAATCTGACCATTAGCCCTTTCCACTACTCCATTGCTCTGTGGATGTGCCACTAAAGCAAAGCAGATCTTGGTGCCAATTTCATCACAATAACCTTGGAACACATTACTAATAAATTGGCTCTCGTTGTCTGTGATAAGACGATTGGGTACTCCAAATCTTGTGACAATGTTCCGTATGAAGAATTTCTTTGTTGCCACGGCTGTTATACGAACGACTGACTCAACTTCTATCCACTTAGTGAATATATCAATGGCCACAAACAAGAATTTATACCCATCGGGTGCTTGCGGTAATGGCCCAACTATATCAATACTCCAAGTCGAAAAAGACCAAGACAAAGGGATGATCTGTAATTGATAAGATGGTTGGTGTACTTGTCTAGGATGGAATTGACACTACTCACATGTCTTAACAAGGTGCATGGCATCTTGTAGAGCGGTGGGCCAGTAATATCCTTGCCTAAAAGCTTTGCCAACCAGGGTTCTATAGGATGCATGTGTTCCACACAAGCCCCCATGGATCTCTTTTAGTAACTTTATCCCAGAGTCATGGGATATGCAACGCATGAGAACATTGTGTGCTCCCTTCCTATACAATGATCCTTCGACCAGCTTATACATGCATGCTCTTCGAATTAACCTATCCTTCTCTTGAGGATCATCGGGTAGTGTCCCTGATGCGAGATAAGTGGTCAATGGTTTTATCCACTCCGCATCTTGCTCGATGACTTCAACCTTTGAGGTGTTCGAACTTGTTTCTATTGAAGGTTTCGTAAGGTATTCGAGAAAGACATCTATTGGAACAGGTGTTCGTGAGGAACCAAATTTTGATAATTGGTCTCCTATGGAGTTGTCCTTGCGCAATATATGTTGGACTTCAAAGTTGCTGAAGTGTTTTTCCAACTTCCTCACTTTATCCAGGTACTGATCTATTGTTTCGTCAGAACATTGATATTCCTTTGCTACCTGGTTTATGACTAATTGTGAATCTCCCTTCGCTAAAAGCTGACGGACTCTGAGGGATTTAGCTACTCGAAGCCCGACTAGAAATCCTTCATACTCTCCCTTCGCTAACTCGAGGTCAATTCTCAGTGTTCGTCCATTCAGCCACAAAATCAGCCAAGACTTGAATTTTTATCGCTGTTCGGGTGGTGAAATGAACATCAAATTCTCCAAGTTCTACTGCCCATTTGGCTATGCGACCCGTTACTTCTTGGTTATAGAGAATATTTCTAAAAGGAAAAGATGAAGGCACTGTAATCTTATTGGACTGAAAATAATATCTTAGCTTTCTGGAAGTCATCAGAAGAGTGTAAATTAACTTTTGAACCTTAGGGTATCTTTCCTTTGGTCCATGTAAGACCTCACCTACATAGTAAATAGGTCGTTGAGACCCTTCTCTTTCTGCAACAAGTACTGTGCACTGACCACATTTGGTGTCGCTGCCAAGTAGACCAGCAAAGGTTCACCTTCTAGAGGCAAAACCAATACTAGAGGATTCGAAAGATAAACTTTTAAGCCTTCAAAGGCTTTGTCAGCTTCTTCGGACCATCGAAACTTTTTGCTACTCTTGCAGATCACCTTGAAGAAGGGTAATCCACGTTCTCCTAATTGAGAAATGAAATGCTTAAGAGCCTCCATCTGACCAGTTAAGGCTTGGACCTCCTTCACAGTGGAAGGTGGTCGTAATTGTTCAATAGCATGAATTTTCTCTAGATTAGCTTCAATCCCACGAGAACAAACAAGGAAACCAAGCAATTTGCCAGAATTAACCCCGAACGTACACTTTTCAGGATTAAGTTTTATTCCATGTTTGTTTACATTTTCAAAGGTCTCTGTGAGATCCTTCCGATGATCATATCTAGTACTATTTTTTACAACGAGGTCATCTACATAAGCTTCTAAATTACGCCCACCGATCTTTGAAGGTTTTTCAGCATTAAGCGTTGATGCGTGGCTCGGCGTTTTTTTAACCTGAACGACATCTTGACATAGCAGTAGACACTGAAGGGTGTGATAAAGGCAGTCTTCTCTTCATCTTTTTTTCGCCATACTGATCTGATGGTATCTAGAATAGGCATCAATAAAACTCATCAGTTCACAACCTGCAATAGAATCAACTAGCTGATCAATGCGAGGCAAAGGGAAGTTATCCTTTGGGAAAGCAGTATTTAAACTGGTAAAATCGATGCACATGCGCCACTTACCGTTAGATTTTCTGACCAGGACCAGATTCATGAGCCACTCAGGGTGGTCTACCTCACGAATGAAACCAACTTCGAGGAGCTTATCGAGCTCTGCTTTGATGGCCTCTTGATGATCCAGGGCAAAGCGTCTTAGTCTTTGCTTGACTGGCTTTTTCTCAGGCTGGATGGCTAGCCTATGCTCAATCACCTCCCTTGGGACCCCGGGCATGTCAGATGGCTTCCACGCGAATACATTAGAGTTGGCCCGAAGGAAGGTGAGGAGCTCGTCTTCCTATTTCTCACTTAATCCTGTGCCAATCTGGATCGTCTTGGATTGGTCATCGGGGCTGAGTGGTACTATATTTACTTACTCATTGGGTCCAGGAGTAGTCTTGAATTTTGCAGCCTTCCCTGTTTTATCCTCTAAAGTAAGATCTTTCAGAAGTAATTGATCGACAAGTTCTAGTGACTTACGGTCACATGAAAGTGCGACGGCCTGGTCACCTTGCACCGCAATTACACCTTTTGGTCTAGGGATTTTGATCTTCTAATACGCGTGGTGTGTAGCTGCCATGAACTTTGTTAGAGATGGTCTACCTAAAATTGCATTATAGGCAGACTCAAAATCAACCACTTCAAAAGTAATTAATTCACTTCGAAAGTTGGTAGCTATACCAAATGTTTTTGGTAATACTACTTGCCTTATAGGTATAACAGACATACCTGACACTATCCCATAGAAAGGACTTGTCATTGGTTTAATCTTAGAACGAGAAATTTGCATCTCATCTAGAGTATTAATAAATAATAGATCTAAAGAACTACCGCTATCTATCAATACTCTCTCTACTCCGCAATTACTTATAGCAGGGGAAACTACTAAAGGTAATTTACGGGAAGTAGACATACCTTTAGGGACATCCTCCTTAGTGAAGGTCAGGGAGGTCTCTGACCACTTAAGATATTCTGGACGGCTAGGTGGGATCTCAACGTTATTGATGTCTCTCCATACCGCCTTGTACTGCCGCTTGGAGGTGTAAGCAGCAAAACTCTCGTAGATGACATTAACATGGTGATCCATCTTCTGAAATGGCATCTCCGTGTTTTTGTCATTGATTTGGACTGCTGGTGGTCCGATGTCTTCTATCGGGACAAGCATTGGGCCCTTCCCGTCATAGTACTCCTCCATCTGCTTCTGCCAAGTACGACAGTTACGGATGTCATGGCCAGAAACTTTGTGTAATGGGCATCGACGCTCATTACTCTCATTGCCTCCTTTTACTCCAAGGACCTTTGCTTTTGTCATAGGGTGGTCGCTGGTTGATGGCAGCGACCTCCCTAGTAGATTGCTTGGACCTCCCCTTCTCTTTCTTTTTAGGTTTCCTCTTATTGCTCGTAGAGCCTTCGAACCTTTTGGATTTCTTTTCTTTGGTGTCCTCGAGGCCTGGATGAGGAGGGGTGGTCTCCTTGTCCACCATACGGTTCCACTCTACTGCTTCATTGGCATCGGAGTACCGATTAGCCATATCGAAGAGTTCTGACACGGTCCTAGGTGGATTGATGTTGAGGTCCTCCGTGAACCTTCGATACCTCACCTCCTGTTTAAAAGCTCGAATCACAGAGTCATCAAGAACATTTGGTATGGTATTACGGACTTCTACGAAACGCTTTACAAACTGACGTAAATTTTCGTCGGGGGGTTTGGCGGAGCTGATGCAAATCATCCTCCTTCCCCGGCTTTGCATAACAACTTTTGAAGTTATTTTGCAGTGCACTACAAAGAATCTCCCAATTGCATATGGACCCCTCAGGCTGGTTGAACAACCAGGTCCTAGCGGAACCCTTTAGAACTGTGGGAAAATAATTAGCCATTACCTTGTCATCGCCTCTAGCAGCCTGAATGGCGGTAGTGTAGTCCTGGAGAAACCCTGACAGGTTTTGTGTTCCGTCGAAGTTTTCCACACTCCCTGGCTTGAACTTCTCCAGCCAGGTAACATCTCTTAGTCTAGGAGAAAAGGCTTTGCAACCTGCATAAGGACCAACACATGGTCGTACACTACGATGATTATTACGATCAACAGGAGATCTAGGGCGTCTACCATGTCCTGGAAGAAGGGTGTCGTACTCACCTTGGCCTTGAACATGACGGCCTAGAGCACCGTAACTTTGGCCTTACCTTCATCATCCAAGTGAGGACCCTTCTAAATGAGAGATCGTATGGGAAAGTACAATATGTGATCGGGTGGAAATATTCTCTGCGGTATCCTACAGCTCTTGTGCGATAGCATGCATAACATGCACTCCCTGTTCCAGAGTTAAACCTCCCAGAGGATGTGCAATGGCGCTCGCTAAGTAGCGAATGCGCTCCGCAGTGGAATCCTCCTGCGTGGGGGTCGGCAAGGCGCTTATATCCCTTACCATCGTTGCTTGCGGTGGTGGCATTTGCGCCACTTGTTGTAGCGCCCTCGCTGAGGAGCAGGGGCATCTCGGTAGTAGTGGCTGCGAACTTGCGAGATGTGCGCCTGTGTGGCGGCACGTATCTCGGCTTGTCGGGCCTGCTCCTCTTGTTGGAGGCGTTCCCGCTCTTCCCATTCCCGGCGATGCTCTGATGTCTCAGGATCGTCGCCGGTGTTGGGTTGATTATCTCCAAGGACGGTGACCTGATGGGCGCCGGAGCAGGCAGAAGAGGTGAACATGCCATCGTCCTCTGAAGAAGAGGATGAGGTGTATTGTAATGTGGAAAGAAGATTCTCTCCGGGTGTTCTCTCCAGGCCCTCAACGTGGAGGCCGCCAGCGAGATCATCATAATGCGTTGTGTTACGGGAACTTTCTGAATGTCCTACTCCAAGGGAGACAGGCTCAGGATAGTATTTGTCCACGGTAGCACTTGTGGACGAAGGCACGGCCGGTGTAGAGCCGGTGGGTGCAGATTCGGCTGGCAACGGTTCTTTGGTAATAGCCTCGAGGGAACTGTTGTCGGATATGAGGACAAAGCCTTCCTCCACGTGGTCATCGTAGTTAGAGACGTCGAGGATGCTTTCCTCTCTCCATGCTGGTAAGCTTCAATTCATGTGTAAGGCACTGGATGCATCACCAGAACTAAGTCGGCGAAGATAGTCACAATGAACCGCATGGACGGCACTAGCTATTGATGTCTAGGACTCTCGTCGTAGAACGAACAAACAAAAGTGTAAAGAAAAAAATTGGAGATTGTTGTCTATTCGCCTAAGGGCTCAAATTGTGATGTATATTGCAAGGGGTATGCTCTGATTATAGGGAGAATGATTATGAATGAACATGGATCAGGATTATTACAAAGGCACATAGGCTGGGTCTTTTATAGTCAACAAGCGTCGGCAGTTCATTGCAATGGTGCCTCTTCGCGCTAATAGTTGCGTCCCTTCATGCCAATCGTTGCGTCCCTTCATGCCAATTGTTGCATCTTCGAATAGAACAGCCAATGCCCTCTCTTCACGTGAGTTGTCATTAACCACACGTGGGCAACTGCCTTTGAGGAGCTGTTCTACAGGAGAGAGGTCCTGGAGTGATCTAAAGAGATCCCCCAGGGAGGTCCAAGAGGTCTTCTGGAAGAGGTCTGAGGGTGGTCTAAGAAAAAACTCTCAGGCCCACCTCCTGACCGCTTGATTGACCTTGGACCCAGCAAGCTAACTTGGGTCCAGTAGAGGATCTGGGTTATTTACCAATATAAAAATAAAGATATACCCGTATAATTGGCTGGTCAACAATCCTCGTCACAAAACAGGAGCACTCGTAAGATACCTCTTGACATATTTGAAGACATTGTTTGTCTCCTCTGACCACCCAAAACCCTCATGTTTCCTCAGAAAGTTTAAAGAAAAGAAGTTAATTTTCTTCCAGTCGTGCGATGAAACGACTTAAAGCCGCCATGCATCCTGTGAGTTTCTGGACTTCTTTCTTTACGGTCGGAGGGCACATTTGTTCAATGATTTTTATCTTTACAGGGTTTGCTTCGATTCCTCGTGCAAATACAAGGAATCAAAGCAACTTTCCTGAAGAGACTCCAAACACATACTTCTTAGGATTGAGTTTCAAATGTTGTTTTCTGAGGTTGTCGAATGTTTCCTGTAAGTCAAAAATATGATTAAGGCATTTGATGCTTTTTACAACCAGATCATCAACATATGCTTCCAAATATAGGCCTAGTTGAGGAAAGAAGGTCTTTTGCATCAAGCGTTGAAAAGATGTGCCAGTATTTTTTAGACCAAATGGCATTTTGACATAGCAAAATATTCAAAATGGTGTAATAAATGCGGTCTTTTCTTCATCAGATGCACATACTTATATGATGATAACTAGAATATGTATCTAGAAAACTTAATATTTCACAACCAGTAGTAGAATCAACCAACTAATCAATACGAGGAAGGGGGAAATGGTCTTTCGGACAAGCTTTATTAAGATCAGTAAAGTTTACACACATATGCCACTTACCATTAGACTTTCTAACCATTATAGGGTTAGCCAACCACTTTGGGTGGTTGACTTCTCTTATGAAGCCTACTTTAAGTAGCTTGTCCAATTCAGATCTAATGGTATCTCGGCGATTAGGTGGGAATCTCTGTAATTTTTGTTTTACGAGTTTCTTATCAGGCCGTAGAGCAAACCTATGCTCGATCACCTCTCTAGGGACTCCAGGCATGTCAGATGCTTGCCACTCGAAGACATCTGCGTTTGCTTAGAGGAAGGTGACGAGGGTGTCACCATATGCAGGGTCAGAGGAGACCCCAATGCGAACGGTATTCGAAGGTTCCCCTGTATTCAGTGGAACTTCTTTGACTTGATCGTTCGACTTTGGTGCAATTTTAGTCTTCGACTACTTGGTCGAGGTCACTCGTTGCTTGCTTCTCGAGTTGGTATTTGGCAAGAGGAGGGTTGATGGAATTTACCTTACGTTCAACAGTTTTGAGCTGTCATTTTGACTTGTATGCCAAAGATCCTCCATGGATGTGATAGATGGTGTGTTCTGGATCTTGAAACAATATCTCCTCACCATCATCCATCTGTTTTCAATCACTCATTTGTTCCACCTCTTCAAGTGTAGGAGGCAGTCCCTTGCCATAGTAGTAATTCTCGAGTTTCCACTGAAAAACTTGGCAATTGTGAAGGTCGTGTCCTTCTTTTTTGTGAAAAGGACACCACCCAGGCTTGTCTTTTTTTCGTTCGGGGTGTTTACCTTTGCTTTGATCGGGATATGGTTTGGAACTATGAGCTCCTTGTCACTCACGGCTTAGACTTCCTTAGAGCTTTTGACTTTAGGCTTTTGGCCTTTATATTTGCTCTTAGATTTTCTAGCCTTTTTTATCCTTTTTCTTGCTACCTTCGCCTGCTCCTCGAGTGTCATTATCATCATGATCAATCGTGCAATTCCATTCGATCGCTTTTGTAGCAGTTGCATAACGGTCGACCATTTCAATGAGTTCAGTGACGGTAGCCGAAGGATTTAGAGTGATATCCTCTGTGATCCTTCGATTGAGGACTCTGCTTGAACACTCTGATGACAGAAGAGTCAGAAGCTTTAGGAATTGAATTGCAAACTTGACTGAAACACCTGATAAATTGGCGCAAGGTCTCGTGAGAATTATGTTGCATTCTGTGCAGGTCATCCTCCTTTCCTGGGCGGTTGTAGGTTCCCTGGAAGTTCACTAGTAGTAGATCGTAGAGGTGTTGCCATGAGTAGATCGACTGTTATGGTTTATATAATAGCCATGATCGAGTAGATCATTCGAGCATAGTAGGAAGGTAGTTAGCCATGACATGCCCTCCTCCTACTACTGCTTGAACAATAGTGGTATAGATTTGAAGAAACTTGATGGAATTTTGTGACCCATCAAACTTCTCCATGTTCACTGGTCGGAACCGTGACGGCCAGCGAACTGCTCGAAGGTCAGGCGAAAACGCCCGACATTTGGTAATAATATCATGACACCATCTTTGCGGAAAAGAAGGATTTATGTCACCTGGCGATCGTACTCGACAATACCCAGTGGTAAGTGGACCTGACCTATCATAGGTTTCAGCCCTACGAGGGTAATATTCCTCGTACTCTATCTGCTGTTGCAGATTTCTCAGAAGAAGTGGCGAACGACCACCTCCCCTAGGAGTTTATCAATCACCAGTTGTTTGAGGGACTCTTCTCTGACTAGAGTTGTGGTTAGGAGAGTGACCAGATCTGTGGTCCTGTCGTTCTCCACGAGGAGAGACATCTGAACGACTGTCATTCGATGGAGTTGTCCCAGTACGACTACCATAACGATGCCGCCAAGTCCGCTCAAGCCTAACCATCGTGTCCTGAAGTATTCGTGCAATCTCTTGAGCAAAGAGGTCGTAGCCTAGCACTTGTCCAAGCTCTTGAGTCGGATTTTCGATCAGGTTATTGATCCATTGAAGTTCTTGAGCTTCCTCTGACTGGTATTGGATGCGCCTAGGTAAAGTCCTCTGGGTAGCAATTCTTCTTCTCTGGATGATTTCAGGATCATCAATATCCGAGTCAGTCGGAGCATGCCTCAGTGGAAAGCGATCATTTCTAGGATTTTGGCCACTCTCATAAAGGTGGTGATCCTGTTCATCACCGAGGACATTCTCGCCATCACCACGAGAGCTCGAAGTGAGTGTGCGGTGGGAAGCATCCCCAGTCCTACCTCTTGGAGAGATATTAGGATCTGAGAGGAGGACAAAGACCTCTAAATACTATTATCTCCACTTGCACCTGAGTCCTCCTAACCCGAGGAGTAGTCGAAGGACAACGCCTCGTGACTTAGAGCAATCCCCTCCAAGAAGGGGAATTCCAGGTTATAACCGTCTTCAACTGAAAGTGAACCCTGTGGAGGTGTCGTTGAATCCTTAGGTGAAGCGGGCTCGACAATGCAACTCGTGGGGGTAATCGAAGGATGATAGTTATTAGGTGTAGGTTGAGTCCCGGAATCATGGATTCCAGGACTTGCTGTGCTAGATCGGACAGCCTCAGACGGGGTTGAACATTTGGAGGGGGAACCCTCGCTATGCTCTGTACTCGCCGTGGCTTAATCCTGACCCTAGTCAGATGGACCCTTGCCTTTTGAGGAGTCTAGTTCCTCATCTGGGTGTAATGTTGTGGGGGAGAAAGATCCCTCATCAACCTTGTCTGCAGTATGGTCTCCTGGGTCTGGTGAAAAATCCTTGGAAACGGCATTGCCAATGGACCAAATGATACTCTGCTCGTACTCGTAGCAGACATCCATGTTCAGTTCTGTGAGGACCCCGGTTTATTAGGCTTGTAATGCTTAACCATCCACTTGGTCCTAGCATCACAAAACAAATAAACCAAGCCTCGAGATATATGTACTTCCCAAGATGCAGTACATACACCTCTTTACAAAAGCATGCATCAATTCCATTCAAACACATAGAACAGAAGCAAAGCAACAAACCAGAAGTTAATATAATAAAGATAGAGTTATTACAAAAGTGAGGCCGACTGGCCAAAACAATACAGAAGAACTAAGTAAACAGCGGAAGCAAAAGTGTCATAAAGATGGCCATAACAAAAGCCAATCAGTGTGCTTTAACCCACAAGGCAACCAACCGGACCGCCAAGCTAGTCTTCCCAACCACAGCACATCTCACAAAAGTAGGGCCCTTGGGGCTCTACCTCCTCTGCAACAAAGTCATTAAGCAAAGCAAATGAGTACAAAAATGTACTCGCAAGACTGACGTGTAGTATAACAGAACTATAAATAGCTACATGCAAGCTTTATTTAAGTGGATGAGGCTTTGGACTCATTTTAGCATAAAGCAAGTTTTCATTTGCAATAATGTAATAGATTGAAAGCAATTTGACAAAGCATTTTTAATTGTTGAAGTAACAACGATACAATAATAATAACAACAACAAGAACAACCTGGAAGTGACTAACCCAATAGCCACCACAACAATAGCATGAATTACCCAATTCATACCACCCAACAAGTTTTAATTAAATGGTTGAGTCTAGTTCTTGCACGACCTTACCAAGCATGTCCATAACCTAGAACGAGGCTATTCGAATAGTTTTAACCCTGCAGGGGTGTACCAATGTACCCACACGTCAGACCGCCTTTTCGCCAAGCTATTTAGCACACTTCCTTTGGTATGCCGGCACGGCTAAGTCCTACAAGACATTTCCAATGGATGATGCTAATTAAGAGCCACAACCCACGGGGATAAGGACACATTAACCAGCCTATGGCCGATCTGTTAATGCTCCCCTCCCAACACCACACATAACATACACATTTTTAACACACCCACCGACCAGCTCATAATTAACACCTCCTAAAGTACTTAGTCAAGAGAGGTCCCATATCCCCCTCGTGTGGTTAGCATGCAAAAGCGCTTGTCTTAGTGACACAAGTAACTCGGTCCTTGGGGACTTAGGCACCATTCCGTTCACACCCAACAAATCACACCAACATCCATTGTGCCCAAGTCAATAACAATTTTGTTTTCATTTTTGGTTTATTTACAAAGTAACAAAGCACAAGATGGACATAATGGAATAATAGTTTTTGTGTGATCAAGGTCATCGACATAATGTCGACAACCGCCCATTTCTACCGTTATCTAAGTATTTCTAAGCATTATCAACGTAAACTACTAAGTGATAAGAGTCCATCCATTGAACTCTAAATCACAGCAAGATAATCCTAGGCTTAGTAGTAGAGAATGAATATTTACCTACAGGATATGCATCTATAGGATCACTAAACGATATCATTTAACAACAAAATAGCAATGCATACATACAAGTAAAACAATATATTAGACTTTAAAGTAATGGGACATAATGGATATGATCAAACTGCTTGCCTTGCTGGTTATGCTCAGTTTGCTGCAGAGTAACGCTCACGGGATCAACACACTCGTCGACACCTAATCGAAAGGCGAAAAGAATCGATAAGAACGACAAAAACCAAGAAGACAGCATAGCAAACATGCTCCAAATGCTCTGAAATTTTTACAGCAGCAAGAGGATGATTTTTAGAGAATTTATAAATAAGAACCAATTGATTTGGATTCTCAATGCAAAAGATATGAGCAAAACAATTCAGCTCAGCCTAACAATTGCAAACTGCTACTATTCACATCATTAAATTGTTTAGCAAAAATTTCTAGAAAGGTGGTGCAATTGGAATTTTTACAGTAAAACAAGCACCTCATAAGATGAACAACCCAATTGGATTCATATCATTTGGAGCTATGATGCATGTTTTATGATTTTTCAAAGATATGCAAAAGAGCACAACTAAAATGCTCCCACAAATCTTTTAATAACAGTGACATGCCTAAATCCTATTCTAACATTTAGTTCACTAACATAGGAAGCCAACAAAGTTGGATTCACTCAAAAATAAACTACAAAGAATTACTTATGCATTTTACAAGTTAAATGCAACATTAAAAGCTAATTTTGAAACCTATTTATCAAATCATTTTTCTGGAGCTGAACTGAGCTCACAACTATTTTTAGATTAAAGCTCAGCTCAAACCAGAGCTGCAGAAATTTGAATCAACTTATTTGGATTTAAAATGAATTAGTTATGCATTTTAGAAGTTTATTACCTTTTTCAGTTCACAATTAAGTCCAACGGAAATTTCTAAAAACCATAACAGAGCGGGAGGACATGAGCCGTTGATCCTGGATCAGACGGCCCAAGACCTCCCGATGAAATCGCACACTCGCGCCTGCGCAGGTCCAGAGAACATGGGCCGTTGATCTTGGATCCAACGGTCCATGTCCTCCCAGCAACGCGCGCTAACGTAAAAGGAGGTCGTGGCCGTTGATGCTGCATCCAACGGACCAAAACCATGGAGGGAGGACCAGGACAGTCCAGATCTAGCGAGGGAGGACCTTAACGGTCAAGATGACCTCGAGGAGGTCCTAGACGGCTAAGATGACCTCGAGGAGGTCCTGAGCGGTTGAGACCAATACTGGGAGGACCTCAACAGCTGAGATTTACATGGGGAGGTCCTAGATGGTTGAGATGACCTCGAGGAGGTCCTAAACGGTTGAGATCAACACAGGGAAGACTCTGGACAGTCCGATACACACGGGGGTGATCCTGGACGGTCCAGATCTGAAAAGGGGAGGTCCTGGATGGTCAAGATTCACTCGGGGGTGATCCTGGATGGTCCAGATCCTAAGCCACAATGCTTGCGCACGCGCGCGCGCGGGCGAGGAGTTAATGCGTGGGATGACGAGGAGATCCGGGTGCGCTAAGACAGCAGTAATTGCTCCCAATGATTGAGCATTTACTGACCAAATCTATGTCCTAACGACAACACGCGGGACGAACTGGTCCGACAAAACCCCGACGCAAAGAAGTGGTCATCGCCGGCGATACAGGCCTCGCCAGCGACATCCAAGGACACCACTGAGTGTGCAATAGCCTTGCGCACCTAATGGGTCCACTCTCGATGGCGGCGGCGGCCTAGAACGCCAGCGAGCCAGAGAGGAGTGGATTTGACCTCTACGGCCAAAAATCCGAAAAAGCAAAAGAGCTCCGCAGCGATTCATACAGCATGTGCCCAAGCATCTAGGGACTACTTGAGGCTTACCTGGATGCTGTGGAGGAGCTGAGGAGGTCGGAGGAGAGGAGGACCGGCGATGGTGAAGAAAATATGCTCCACGGCCAAAAAGGGGAAGTCCTCCAAATTAAGCCGCCTCTGCAAATGTCCAAACCAGCTAGGTTAGGGGTTTTGACCACAGAGGGAGATGCTCAAATTGAAGCAAAGAGAGGGAGAGAAAAGCCCCAGGGACCCTGTTCCACCGAGGAGCTCCAAGCTCCAACAATGGCGGCCAAGGGCTCACGGTTGATTTGAGCTCACAAGCACAGTGGCGCAAGCAAGGACTCAATGATGTGTAAAGGAAGCCAAGGGGAAAACCAAGGGGAGGTCTTAAAGCCCGAGGAAATGGAGGTCATGAGCTAGGGTTAAGCTCATGGTGAGCTTAGCCCATGGCTCGGTCCATGGCTTGGACAGGACATGGAGGTGATGGGGGTAGGTCTGAGCCAGACCTAGGGGCGGAAAGGCACTGACACGCATTAAATGCGCGCAGGCACAGAGCCGTTGGGGACAAGACAGGTCGCTGACCTCCTCCACTGCCATGGCGCACGCGCGTGCCAGAGCTAGGAGAAGAATAGGACCTGCCCCCAATCGTTGGATGAGAGAGGCTGGGAGGTCACAGCCCTTGATCTGAAACGGTAAGATTTAAGTGGAAAGGGAGGAGGTCACAGCCATTGGATCTGGACTGGGGAGGTCGTGACCCTCGGATCTGATTTGAAATGGTGAGGTCTAAAGGAAAGGGGATAGGAGGTCCTAGCCGTTGGATCTGAATCCAAGGGCGTGGACCTGAGGGGAGGACTTAAACGATGCACACGATACAGCCAAAGGGATGTGGAGGTCATGGCCTTTGGATCTACATCCAATGGCACACAATGGAGCGAGGAGGTCATGGCCTTTGGATTTAAATCCAAGGGCACACAACATGGAGGGAGGTCTTGAGCTGGTGTGCACGACAGAGAAGGAGGTCATGGCCATTAGATCTTAATCCAAGGGCACACAACAAAAGGGGAGGTCAGGACCGTTGGATTTACATCCAAAGGCACTGATCAAATGGGGGAGGTCATGGCTGTTGCGCACAGCACACAGGGAGGTTGTGGCTGTTGGATTTTAATCCAACGGCACACAATGATGAGGGGAGGTCATGGACGTTAATCACGACACTAAGGAGGCCGTGGCCGTGAGATGTTGATCTGACGGCAACGAAACGGTAGTGGAGGTCGTGGCCTTTAGATTTGGATCTAATGGCTACGAACTCAGGTGCGGGAGGTTTGGGCGGTTAGGCACAACCCAGAAAAGGCAAGGGGAGGTCGTAGCGGTTGGATCTTTATCCAACGGCTACGAGATGAGAAGGGAGGTCTGATACGCTTGATAGTGAAGGGAGGTCGTGGCCGTGGATTTTAATCCAACGGTGCACAACACAATGCATGGGGAGGACTTGTGCGCTGGGTTGCAGCAGAGGTCGTGGCTGTTGGATCTTGATCCAACGGTTACGACCTCATGCGGGGGAAAGGAGGTCTAGGCTGAGCTGGTTGAGGAGGAGGTCGTGGCCACTGGATCTAAATCCAACGGCTACGGCCGCACGTGGGGGAAAAGGAGGTCTGCTGAGCCAGAGGAGTGGGTTGGGTTTGACTAGCTATGGAAAGCGGCTCAAGCCCAAGGAACAGTGACAAGCCAATTGAGTTTGAATTTAAAAGCTGAGACTTTGAGGATTTAATTGAGATAGCAAATCAACTCCAAAATTTATGAAATTTTAATTGGAGCTTGCTGACTTTAGGATTAACCTTACATAAAATTTTCAGAGGTTTTTGTGCACTGAATTTTTCTCAGGAAATTCCTCAAAGCTGTTCTAGGGTTTGATTTACCTCCAAAAATTATCAAACAAGTTTTAAAACTTATGATATTTTTCAGAAGAGTCACACACCATCTCTAGAACTAAGGAAAAATATTTCCAAAGGTTTGGCACAAGATTTGTGACAAGTTGGAATAAGGGTTTGACTTTAGTCAAGAAGAGCTTTGTGTTTTTGGAAACCACAACTCTTGGACAAGAAATATAGGTGAGTTCAAGAGTTCCAAGATGTGAGAAAAAGTTTTAATTTCCACACATTTTTTTACATTTGAAACACACACCCGTTTATACATTTGGGATGTTACAAGTTCTGCGTAGTCTGCCAAATTGAACCAATTCTCCTCATTCTATTCTCCTGCCATGAAAGCATTAGAGTTAAAAAATGAATATAACTTGTCAAAAAGAAAAAACCGGGAGATCCCCACAGACAGCACCAACTGTCGATGGTTTAGTATCGATCTTACAAATGAGTGCTGCAGACTTTCCTTGAATTAGATCTACACAGAAAAAGACACAGGGAATTTATACAGGTTCGAGCCTTCTCCTGAGAGAATAATAACCCTATTCCTGTGTTACTATATTGACTATGTTTTACAATAGGGAAGAAATCACTAGAATTAGGGCTTAATCGATTTGCTTCTGATCTCTCTCTCTCTCTTCTCTCTCTCAATCTCTCGTCCACCAACTTTACCCCTTATATAACGCATGAAGGGGTGACGGTTCTTCACGCCAAGAGGCACCTTGTCGTTTGATGTAATGCACACGTTTAAGGGTAGTTATTGTCAGAGACTAACCCTTCCACGTCGCCTTGTAGTTATATCAAAGACATAGGCTTAATACGTGCAGTTATCCTGGAGAATAACAGCACATATTAACTATTGTGTATTTTAAACACAACATATAAGTATCCCTAGTCGATTGAGCCCACATATCTGTAGGCTTTGTTGACTATAGGGTAGTCGTAGCTGATATGGTCGTAGTAAGGCTTACGACCATAAGGTGGTCGTAGTAAAGCTTACGACCATGAGGTGGTCGTAGGAAATTTTACGACTACCGGATAGTCGAAGAAGTACTTATGACCATATAGGGTGGTCGTAATATGGTTTACAATCATTTGGCTAAACTTCTTCCTTATTAATGATAAGGGGTATCCTTATGAATAACATGAAGATATTTCTATCTATAATGACAATTACAGATAAACAATTAAATTAATCATTCGGCTAAACTTCTCCCTTATTGCTATCTAACTCCTTTCAAATCTACAATTCTTCATCCTTTATTATGAACATTTAGCAAGAAAACAAAAGTAAGCATATATTATCTTGCCAAGACCAACATGCAAGCATTATATGATAGATAAGATAAATCTGTATTATCTAGAGGTAAAGAACAAATAAATTCTCAGATAAATATGGATCTATGAGCATACGAGAAGGAATGAAGGAGGCAAGGATATGAAGTATAGCACAATTCGTTTTATAGATGGGCGAAGAAGCATCCTACATAACTGCCAAGCACGCAATCATGTCTGTACCTTGAGTGAAACTGCTTTGCAATCAGCATGCTTGCAACGGCTAAAATCAAGCTCGGCGATTGCCAAGTATCTGATCTCCGGTTTGCACTTGGTACTCCTAGCACAGGCCATCAATGGCACGGATGGCAGTAGCGTCGTCATCGTGCAAGCTGCTAGCTACCATGCCATAACCTTGGGTAGGTCATGCATGAGCAAGGCCGTGGCAATGCCTTCCCTACTGATCGACGATGCAATTTACCGATGTATATTATTGGTGGGCTGTCTCCATTGCTTCGCAATCGGCACTCGTCCCATGCCATCCCCAACGCCTCCACCCACCTTGGATACCATATCTTCTCGTAGCAGAAGCTATGTGATTTAGACGGCTGCTGTGGCATCACTGGCGGAATCGAAGTGGAGAGGACTATGCTAGTGCTGATGACAGGAGGGGCAACAACAGCGTGACTACAACCGGTGCGGTGGCATGGATGCAAGATGGTGTGGACACGGTGGCGACACGAGAGAGCAGGGAGGGAGAGGCGATGACGGCAAGGCTAAGCGGTGGTAGCACGGATGAAAGATGTGGTAGCAATGGCGCTGATGAGAGGAGAGGAGTAGTGATGCGGGGGGGGGGTTGGTTTTCCATGTTAATGGGCTGACATTTGGTGGCCCACAAGTGGGAGGGTGGGGAGCAAAGGGGAGAACAAACCACCACCAAGTCCTTTTAAGTAAATTGCGTTGTCAACAGTAGATACTTATATATCATCTGCAGTTATGTGCGGAACTGTAAAGATGGTTGCAAACTCTGGAAATTGCAAAGGTGAAGGTGCGAGCTGTTGAAAGAATGAAGATGTGGTGGGACCAATCACATGGTACCGACGAGTAGGTGAAGCTCGGAAGCGGTACAAACCTATGGTATAAAGGGCTGTAGGTATAGGATGTATGGTGAACCAAACTACACAACAAAGGTGCTCTCAGGTGGAGTGTCAAGACAGCTAAGCCCGGACACTGACATGCATATTGCAATGATGTGCATGAGCCCCTATAGTGGTGTGTGTTGGGGGGGGGGACTCCCAAGGTTGAAGCAAAAAAACAAAGAAAAAGGAAGAAAAAAGCGGAGCCAACTTGAAGCGAGTTCTTGGATGAGCATAGTGACTTCAATGTGTAAGAGCCAATGTGGAGATTGTTGAGATTGAATGACTCGAATCATTTTTTTTTAGACTTGGAGAGGTGTGCTACATGAATTCCTAGATGAATCCCAGTAGGATTAGTATTTCTACTTCTCTTTGGAGGAGGACTAGGAGCACTATATAATGTCATAAGGGGTGGCTATAGGAACCTAGGCAAGCAAGGAACTCATCTATAGTAGAGGTGCACAAGAGGATTAGATATTAGGTTATTCTTTCGCACTAGATTCGTGTATAGGTAAAGGATTTGAGGGTCCTAAGAGGTTCGAAAGAATTGTAAGAGAGCGGCAATTCCTTGTACTCTTTTGATATTGTGCTTAACAAATTTGCGGTCAGTTTGGTCAAATATCTCTCTCGTCGTGGTTGTTTCGTTGTCATTATCTCGAATCTCTCTACGAGATTCATGTACTTCATTTTTGATACTGTGTATGTTCATGCTATATCTCACAAACTCTGATCCGATATGAGGTTGCTACCCATAAAGAATAGTATCGTAGTATAACACTGTGAATAACCAAAGATGATGATATTCTGTGGTCGACCCTGGTTCAGCTCCAACGTGGACCTACGAGGCCACTGGACACGTTGTAGCACCGTGGATGCCCTGAGAGCCAAAACTGCACATACATACGGATGCTTTCGTTTATGTTCTTCAGTGTTTCATGTCTTCTATAATAAACCAGTAATTGCCATGTATGTATCGATCTTGAGGCATCTCTGTTCTCTGAGTGGCCTGAACTGTTGAAAACGCTGCGAAATAGATCCGACCACTCGGGAGGCCGTGTAATCTCCCCGCCCACCCGGATTCAGAGTCCTAGACCGGCTCAACTCCTATAACTAATTGGCAGAGCGCCTGCTCTTATTAAAAAAACGCGTGAATATACATACAGGCTTTCTAAGATTTACTAACGTTTAGTGAACAAAAGAATGAAAGAATAGTGTAATGTGTATGCAGTGCAGGCATATCTGTACAACTGTATGCCCTGCCTAAAGACACTAAACTGTACAGTTTTCTACATTTCTCCTATCAAATGGACAGTATTGCAGAATTGCTGCAGGACAATTGCACAATTGACTGGCTTTATGATGTGATGATTTCAAGTTCAGCCCACCACAATGCACTATTTCTTGGAATCGCGTGATCTTGAGAAATCCCAGTGATCTCTTGCATCCTTTTAGTTACCACTGCCACTGTCGGCCTCTCCCTGGGGTCATCACGTATGCATTGTTTTACCAGTTCTGTAAGTGCTCTGACATGCTCCTCAGGGACCGATTTGAGTGTTGGGTCAACCATACCCATCAAGGGCTTATCGCCGGTGAGATATCTGTGTGCCCACAGAATAAGGAGGCCGTTGTCATCAGAATATGGACGCCTTCCAGAGATCATCTCAAGCAGTAGCAAAGCAAACTTATACACTGTGCTGTACTCACAAGAACCGCCCGATTCATCTTCGTCTTCTTTCTTGTCACCCCAAAAACTGATGTCTGAAACCTTTGCAGCATTGTCTTCAGTCAAGTATATGCATGAAGTGCATAGATTTCTTAGCGTTACAGGAGGGTTCTGCTGGTGCATGTAGTTCAGACAGTACATAACTCCCATTGCTACCCGTAGGCGTGTCTGCCAATTCAATTGCTCTGCTTCTTTAACTGCAACAGCAATGTTTTAATGGTAATTAACAATAACTGCTAATAGCACGAGCCATCTTGGTGTGAAGAATAACAAAATAAAATTGGAATTCCTACCATGCAAGTGTTCGAATAATGATCCATTTGAAACATACTGAAACACCATCATCCGAGTGAATGGTTCTTCGTCTTCACAGTAACCCACAAGGTTCATGAAATTCTTATGGTTCACTTTTGAAAACGCTTCAACCTAGAACACCATAGCATATCTATGTTAAAAACTAATCGTCTTACAGTGTGGAAAAAGGAATGAAACAGAAAATGAGAGAAACCAGATAGATACCTTGTTCTTGAATTGTGCTTCAGTTATAGTGGACCACCCGCATGCGTAAGTTACCAATGTTGACACAACAGCTATTTCTGCTCCACATGGGAGAGTTCCTTTATACAATGTAAATCCAGGTAGTGTGCCAATTATGTTGCTGAAACCTTCACAAGCTGTTTCAAGCTCCGACCGTCTGAATGAAGCTATGCCTGAAAAACCAGAGTTAGAAGTTGGTTGTAAATTTTGTGCGTCCAAGGAAACATGCACTACTTGCAGTCGGAGAAATGCAGATCGCTGTGGAATACTGAAAAATATAATTAAACCAAGAAGCGTGGAAATCCATCTGCATAAAAAACAACCTCCCAGGGTAGTGGTCTGTAGTTGCCTACTTGCAGTCGGAGACAAGGGCACAACAATGCTAGTCTTCCTGCAGCGGTAGCAAAGGAAGATTGCAGCTAACAAGGCTACGACCACAAAACAAATCCCTGCTCCTATTGATGCATATATTGTTGAAGAACTGCTATTCTTGCTTTTGCCCCCTTGGCTTGTGGTTTGGTCTTTGGTGGGAGATACAGCAGGGGCAGGGGAGGGAACAGGTTCAGAAGCAGGTGGTGGCAGTGGAAGGCTTGGTCGAGTCGGGGCCCTTCTGGGAAGGATCATGTCTGATGGTTCTAATACAAAAGTTCCAGGACCAAGCATCTTTTTCCTTTGGGAATGTTTTTCTCGGCTTGCTAGAAGTCTTCTGATTGTGGTATTCCCCTTGCTCCTACATGGAGATTAAGTGACTGTTAGGGAAAACAAATAGTTGAGTTTGTGATGCAATTTATTTCCTACAAAAGAAGCAATGAACTCTTCAAATCATCCTCCCAGTCTCCCAGATCATTATAAATGAAACATGTTTTATCACAATTTCCATCAACCAAGAACCTTAGACTTTGCTAAGGAAGTCTTTGGTATATAAGTTACCATTTCTGTAGAGGGCCACATTTTACAGCAGATTAGTTTGCTCTGACAGTTTTTCAGTTGTAATACATAATTTGACCTATGTCAGATATCATTGACATCAATGCAATTGCAGAATCAGGGCAGAAGTTTCTATCCCTATTTAATTTAATTTCCTAACTGAACTTGAATTCAAGCCTTGCACAAATCACACGTATAAACAGATATGCCGGCAGAAGCAGCTCAGACAAACCTTGCAGTAGATACCCTATTTGACAAAGTCCGGTCTGGATGAGCCTGAGACTCACACAGACTGGTGAGCTCATTTAATTCAATCGGTAAACCACCGGAAAGTTTGTTGCCTTTAAGAAAGCTGCAACTTAAGTAGTGAAGTTAAGGTCAAGTTGTGAAGTTAAACTGAGATGAAAAAAATAATGAATTGAAGTTCTCACGCACAGAAACTCTAGGGATAAAATGTTTCTTAGATCTGATGGAATTGGTCCACTGAAATTGTTGTATCCCAGATCCAACACCTTCAACTCCTGTAAATCTCCTATCTCTGTAGGGATGATACCATAGAAAGAGTTGTTGTGCAGAATGCTGTATGGATGGAAGAAATTAAAATCAGAATAGTACGAAGGTGGAACACCATTTTGCGAGTAAGGCAAATACATAACATACAAATACAAAGTCTGTACATATAAGATGTTTTTGGGTGAATGCCTGAATGGGCATACACAATTCAACAAATAGATTTCTGATTCAACTAACGATTGGAAGAAGATATTTATTTAGTTAGTAGTTAGTAACTCAAGAGAGCTGTATGCAATGAAGAATAAGCATGACCATGGTTTTTTTTCTTCTATGGCCATGTCCTCCGTTTGTTTATGTATTATATATTAAAAGTCGACGACAATCCTTTTACAACTGCTAAGGAAAAAGAGAAATATACTAGAAATTCTTTGAAAAAAAAGAAAAACATCCAACCCTTAAATTGGTAGACCCTAATTTTAAAGCGTTAATGCCTTATACACCACTGGAAATTTTCAAAATCCCTAATTGTCTCACTGACTTGTGGCGTCCGATCCCACATGTCAGTGACATATAAGGGATGATACAAACTTCCGATGACAAATAAGGAATTGCTCCAATTTTAAAGGGCTAGATTCGATAGTTGTCTTAGAGATATTTTAATTTGAAAAAGATCTAACCCACAATTTGGTGGACCCTAATGTTAAAGGCTTAGATAGAATAGTTGGTTTAGAGATATATTAAATTGAAAAAAAAATAGGTAGCACTAAGTTTAGTTCAAAGGTTGAGAGCGTAAATTCCCTTGATGGTTACACCTCTCAATCCTCTCTCACACATAAGGAGAGAGATATCTCAAAATAAAATTTGGAAATTAATTATGAAATCAAATGTCCCAAATTTAAATTTAGATTGCAAAATATAAATTTTGAAATTTGAAATTGCGTAAAGTTATACTATACTACACCAAACCGCGCAATTGCGTGGCCAATTGGCTAGTTTTTTTAAAAAAGAGAAATGCTCTTCTTGGTTTGTTAGAATAACAATAGAGAAAACAACTCAACATCTGATAAAGTCATAGAACTTTTGCTATTCCTGCCTTTATCACTTCCATACTGCCATAAGCCCCTTAGATCCAAGAAGAAGCACCTGTCTTTCATGATCTTGCATCTAACAGTCTAATTTGATGCTAACAAAGAATATCGAACATACTAATTGATGTGCCTGAATTGACAGTTGAAAAGCCTAAGGTCGTATGCCCTCAAAAAATTTAGCATCAAGAAATCATACATGTTATGATTTCCAGTTTTACTGCCCAACATAAAACAACTAGATCAGAGCACAAAACTGATTTGATCCAGAGGTAGTTTCAGAAATATAAAATACTATCCTATGGGTCAAAGTGTGAAATGTGTATGATCAAAACAAAAGTGTTTCTAAAAAATGTCACAGAAGAAAGTACAGTATATGCTTACAGAGAATGCATATGAGTAAGTTCTCCAATCTCCGGAGATAACGTGCCCTTCAGACCAAGATTTGCTAAGTTCCTACAACAATAACAAACTCAAATTTAGGGGAAACATCATCATATACATGATCAATCAGAACATAGGGATATACTGCAGTGGATTATCAACAAATTGTCACCATAGACAGTTTATCATTCCCACGATGCAAAGAGAACCAAATGCAATTCTGTTAATGGACATATACACAAAATTGGTACGGCAATATCTCATCATTCAACCTAAACAACTAAATGTTCAATTCTGTTAATGGACATATACACAAAATTGGTACGGCAATATCTCATCATTCAACCTAAACAACTAAATTTTTTGAAGCAAGAACCTAAACAACTAATTTTTTTTAAGCAATAAACTAAACAACTAAATTTAAGGATACTCTTTTTTCACATGCAAGAGAGGTCAGTAGTTCGTTTCTTTCAAATGAATAGGACTGATCATTTATGTTCTTATCTTCTGTTGTGCAGAAGTGAACAACTTACAAGGCCATCACTCGTCCATCATCCGAGCACTCCACACCGAACCAAGAACAAGGGCTGGCGTTCCCTTCATCCCAATCCAGCAGAGCATCACATGGATCGGCATCTATCATCTCTTTAAACCTCAGAAGAGTAACACCTGCAATTCAGCAAAGAAATCCCTAAACAGGGTCAAAACAAAAGTTGGGCAAGAAACCCACCCAACGAAGCGATCCAAATCACAATCTGGTACCTTCATGATTCAGAGATGCACACAGCTCAAACGCCATCAAGAACCAGAACAAGAAGCATACCGCCGGACCTCTCCTCCGACAAGTCCCCATGCCTGAGCAAGCTGTACAAGAACACAACCCCAAAGAAGCACCAAAAGCCGCTGCGCTCTTGTTGTTCCTCCAAGAAATTGCACTGAAGAACCTATCTTTCCTCCACTATCGAGCGATTCAACTAGAACGGGTCGCGTAGTTTTGGATTCGGGGCCAGAAATGTGAAGCGGATTAATCAGAAAGCCAAGGAGAGAGAGATAAAATTCAGAATAGCCGCAAAGAACGAATAAAGAAGCGGACAACAACCCAAATCGCTCCCTCAAGGAGCCTAATCTTGATGGATCGAAAGAAAAATACTACTAGTACTAACAAACAAGAAAAGAAGAGGCAAGAACAAGAGAGGAGTGGTGTGAAATGGTGGTGGGCTGGTGGCACGCGGAATCCGACGTAACTTGGAAGCGCACGCGGAAAGGAGTGGAAACGTTCAAATCAATTGCAGGGAAAAGGCAGCGTCAATTCCTTTTGCTTCAAAGAATCAAAGCTGAAAAACTATACTACATAAAGTATATTTTTCTGTTGAACAAGTCAGGAAAAAGAATTATGCATATCCAATTGGGGTATAATTGACTTGGTCAGTGCTTGTCATTTTTACTGGGGACTGATCAATGGTTGTTGGAACTTGGAACGGAAGTTACCAGGTGTAAGCGGGGATTCGCTACTCATACTATAGTTGTTGCATATCTAGCGATTAAGAGTTTTTTTACGCAACACTTAATTTAATACGTATCGTTCGTTTTTTTTGATCCAATAGTTCATATAGGTTATGCTTTAGTTATACTACATCTAGTAATATATGTAGTAGATTCCTAAGAGAGATAGAATTGTAATTATTTACGAGTAGAGTTGTCTATGTGGGAATCACATGGTACAAAAGTAATATTTTGAATCTTAGTTGAAAAAGTCCATAATACCATCACGAAAAATTATAAATACAAAGAAAAGTATATTATACTTTTAACAAATCAATTGCTAGATTTGATTTATACTACCACTATATACTACCGATAGAATATACTATATAATTTCTCGCAAGTAATCGAAGAATTATACGCCGCGGAGCTTGTTTAGCACCTTCTCTACAAAGAGGACACATGGTATGTACAAATCTTAAAGCATGGCTTCTTCTTCCTCCTGACACCAAAAAGCTAGTAGGTTTGTTCCGTTGGAAATTGGCCCATTTGAGTGATGCCCATTTTCTATAATTCCAAAGCATGTATGATTTAATACCATATTCCTAAGGCAGGGTGGAGATAACAAATATATAAGTTGGAGTCCTTGCAACTCTTTGAAACATGTAACACATGGATGAGGGTGGCATAAGGATGCATTTGGCTAAACACACGCTGCAGCGTATCTTGTACAAGATATTCGCAAGATTTTCGCGTGAAAAATAGCGTAACTTGTGACTTGCAACGTGCGGTCGTGCCGTGACGTGGCGCGCCACTTGGCAGACCAAGTCCACCTTATTTTTGCTAAACTGTTTACCTCTCTCTCTGTTTGAATGAGGTTTAAATGTTTGAATTTGAGGCTTTATTGGGTGTTGATGACAGGCAGTTACCAGTGGGTAATTGGCTGGTTAAATGTGTCAGTTACCAGTGAGTAAATGATTGTTTTAATTAGATCAGTTCACAATCTGCATCTCTATACCTATGCTTGGAGACGTCCAGAGCATAGTGCGTAGAATTACTGCCTCCATTTCTTCTTTTCTTCCTTTTGCAAACCTGTGCTGTTGTATTGCGTCATCTGAACGTCGTTGACTCTTCTTCTCAGTGTGCACCGTGAAGAAGGGGAGCGGTATCTCTGAGCCGTTGCTGCTGTGAAGACCTGCACGAGGGGCGGCAAAAAGGTTTTTGGGCAGCGCACATTTGCGCGACAACTCGTTTCGCTGATTCATCTACGTTTTTGCACTAAATCGAGTCTGTGTCTGCGCTACTTCCTGTTCTTCTTCGGACCTGTCAGCAAGTCTTTCGTGCGACTGATTGACTTGTTTACATTCTGTTTCTGCATATATTGCGAAGTACATGCAATGAGTTGCCTACTGTCAGTACTGATTTATGCATCATTAGGCTTTTGCGACATTTGCCTTCTATTAAAATATGGAATTAAAATATTGCCCACATTTTCAACATGTTTTTCTTGCTCCCAAAAACTAAATAGCATCTAAACGCGAAGCGTAATCAAACTACAAGGAGAACCTTGCCTGTCGTATCCTTGTTGTGCAGATTGTCATGCCGACATTGTAGGTGCAAACAAGTGACGTCAATGACGCGCAGCATGACCACGGTGGTGATTGTCTGATGAGTGTGTGTGGGACACGACGTGATGGCTCAGTGAGGGCAAGCGTCATGCCCTCGTCACGGTTGCGCGTACGGGGGTCGTGGAGGGGACGGCATAGAGCGGTGCACCATCGGTCGGAAACGCATCACATGACATTGTGTACGGTGCTACGATACCATGACATTGCGTAGCAGCTGTCGGATCGAAAAGGAAAGGATGAGATCGTGTTCTGCAACTATAGGGAAAATATTGTAGCATCGTCACTATTCACGAATATTGTACCATCACTGTAGCAGTTGATCTGAGCTGTTTTTCTCAGATAGGACGGCTCAGATCTGCCGAATATCACGGCATTGTGCTCCTCTGCCATTGCTAATGCAATGGCAGAGGATGCCAATCCACGTCGGTCTGGGTGTGATGAGTAGACGGCGAGTGGGCCCATGTCAAGGCGAGGCTCTCCTCCATTGATGTTTTTTTTCTTTTAACTCACCTCCATTGACAATGCTGCCATCTTCAAAGACTCACAGTTAGTTTCTTTCAGGAGTGGAATGAGGATTTTTTTTGAAATAATATTATTTTAAAAGAAAATTACAAAAATAAATAGTCGAAAAAATTACAAAAACTAGGCTACTGTCGCTATTTGAAATGACAAAATGTTCCTATCGCCATTCCAAATGGCGACAGTAGTCTAGGCATTGGCGACAGGGACCACAATAGTGCAGAGAGGTCCCTTTCGCCTGTTGAACTAGCGACAGGACCCTGTCCCTGTTTTTTTACTTTCTATTTCTGACCTCATATTTTGTGGATAGATCACAGTGATATTGGAAAACATTTAGCACAACGTTATCATATTTTTTGTCGACAAATCACAATGATATTACAGAACATACAATGCAACGCCATCACATGTTTTATCGACAAATCACACTGATATTATAAAATATTCACCACAATGTCATCACCGAGTTTTTTGACAAATCAAAATGAGATTACAAAGGCGGTGAGCACCACATATTTCAACAAGACGAACCTTTCCTGTGGCCGCGACCTCAACGTCCGCCCTATCGACCACCTCGAGTAGGGCGATTGGATGAGTTCCCCGTGACACCATCTAGATTGCCGATGTCTCCTTCATCCTGTGGATTTCTCGTAGGGCATTTCTTGAATATGTGCCCAGACTCCCTATAAATGGAGTACTTCTCATACGACACCCGGCTTCTGCTTCGTCCATACCGTTCCTAATACACCGTACCTATCGCTCACCTTTCTTTCCCTTCAACCTATCAATGTCCGCAGCCTAGATAAGTTGCTCCCAAGTCAGATGGCCAGTGAAATGGCCAACCACATCATAACCATATAGCTCTACACGTCAGGTTTGCATCACCTCCTCCTTGTTTAAATAATCAGAGAGGTACTGGCCAGGATGATGTGCCACCGTCGAACATGCGACTATGACATGTGAGCAGGGCCTATACAGAAGAAGAGGCTTGCTGCAAGTGCATACGCAACTAGCGCGGCGTAGCGTGCACTCGTGGGTGATCCTCTCGTGGTTTGTCCCACGACGTCCTTTATCCCTGCACAGTATCTCGAAGCGAAGCTCCCTTGTGCCCATCTTGAATGCCCGATGCATCTCACTCTTCTTGCTCTCCTCCTCCATGTACTTGGTGATCATGGCGGAGTACAGTACTATGTCATTTTTCATGACGAGCGACACGTTGTTACTTCTGTCAACAAAGTAATTTGTGGTACTGCAGAGAATTGCCTCCATAATACCAACCAAAGGGAGGCACCCGGCGCTACGCATGACCCAATTGTCATGACACCATATCGTGCACCACCCCTGTCATGTAGCAGCAACCACTTCTCCTTAGGCTCATGCTCAATCCAGTCCGAGAAGCATTTCACATGTGCCCTCATCTTCCTCGCCACACTAGGACCATCTGTGGGTAGCTGTGGCAATGCTTCGCAGGCCTGGTCAGTGCTTGTAGCGGTCTTTTTCGTTACCTCCCTTCTGTGCATATGGGTCCGCTCATCTAGAATATTCCAGAGTGCATCAAACTTTCGTTGCTAGTTCTGGTTGCACAGTCGCTTGAACATGTTCATTAAGTCTTTGTTGCGGAACTGCTTATAGAAGTTTGCACCCAAGTGCCTCATGCACCACCTGCTCTGTAGAGTCACCCATGAAAGTGGTTTGTTCTCTCCTTGTTGTAGGTGAGTTATTGTACTTAGCATGCCAACATGCCGATCATGTATGACACATACATTAGGATGGCTCTATACAACAGAAATCCTTAAATTCATCAGAAACCATAACCAGTTGTCCGTGTTCTCACTTTCAAAGAATGTGAATGCCACAAGAAGAACTTGATTGTTCTCATCTGTCACTATTGCAGTCAGTATCTGGCCCTTTTACTTTCTAGTCAGGAATGTGCCCTCCACGCACAAGATTGGATGGCAGTGCTGGAATGCATTGATGCATGGATCAAAGGCGAAGAATGCTCGCTTCAGTACCCCCTTATTGCCCTACTTCGGATGTGTTGAATCTTGAATGTCGACATGAGTGTCGTTATTCCTATCTTGTATGACTCGAGTTGGGTGGGGGAGGTTGTGGTAGGAGTTCTCGAGCATACCAAACCTTGATTCCAATGCCTTCTATTTTGTCCTCCACACATTGGCATAGCTGATTGTGTACTAGAGCCTTGCCTCAATGGCTCGAATGATAGACCATGGCTCAAAATCTAGATTATCCACGATCTCACCATACATGATGTTCACGATGAAGCCTAATGATAGGTTCTTATGGGATTGCACTGACTCAACGATGACATATGTGTGAGGGACCACTATAGAGTATTTCTAGTAGGTGTCCCACTTAGGCTGAAATACGTGCACTCGTCAAGGGCATCCCTCTATGTCGCACTTCATGTCGTAGCATCTTGGGTTAGACTTGACGACTGTGAATATACGTCGCACCGATATGACCCAAACTTTGACCGCCTCCTACACAACCTCCTTGCATTTGTACATAGCTTCTTGCCTGACCTCGCTCTAGTCGTACTCCCATGGCACACATGAGCCTTTGTTAACGACGAGGTTGTCGAACTGGTATGTGTTCCACTAGAATGGAACTGCATGCTGTTCCACAGCATCCTTGTCGTCGGATCCTTCATCTTCTAACAATGCCATGTAGTCTTGCTATTTGAGATCCATCCTTTGGGCTAGGGCTTCCAGCTCCTCACCCTCGCTAGTAAACCCACTAACTTGCCTGATTGAAGGAGCTCCTTCTGCGGGGTCTTCATCGACAACATCAGCAACTCCAGGATCTTTGGCCATTGTGTGCACCACGGTGTGGCTGGAGTTTTTGACTTCTTCTTCGGTATCACCACCCCTTATTGTTCAGCCACCGATGTAGGGGTGGGCTTCACATATGCCTAGGCTAGAAGGACCAAATCCCACTGTTCCTCCCTCGCCCTGCGTACATATGACTGGCGTGACCTTATTCCCTTGAGCTGCACTAACTCCTAATTTGTGCCCTGTGGTGCTCAATTGGCAAGGCAACTTAATCTCATATCATAAACAACATGGTCCAAATCGAATGTGTGGAACAACCATCGCATCACAGCGCCCTATGTACGCTGCTCTGGTCTTGTTAGGGTCATGGTCGCCAATTGGAAATAACGCAAATCAATCCCCTCGGGACCCTTAAGAATAGTTCCCTGACCATAATAAATTTTGAAGTTGGTGGCATATGACATATTTGACGTACTGCACTGTAAACATGATTGTCATGATTAACCACATATCTAAAACTAAACTACCCACTGAAAAGGATTATGCATAACATACTACACTACGCAACCATACGTCTAAAACTATGTAATTCATTCGGTTAAAAAAAATACCTGAAAGGTAGACGACTGGACGGGCAGCGCTTCGCTAACTTCTCTCCTCCCTTCTACTCTTCTCTACTCCTCTCCCTCCCCTCCCCTCCCCTCTTTCTCTTTTTTTTGAATAAAAGTGAGTTATTCTAGAATTTTGGGGTCTTTTGTAGGGTAGATTGTATCGCCATTTGAAATGGCGGTTTTCCTAAATTTTAATATTAAAAAATTTTGGGACTTGCGGGATCCCTATCGCCAGTGCCTAGGCTACTATCACCATTTGGAATGGCGACAAGAATATTTTGCCATTTCAAATGATGATAGTAGCTTAGTTTTGTAAAAAAACAAATTGACTATTTATTTTTTAATTTTCTTTTAAAATAATATTATTTCAAAAAAATCGTGGAATGAGTAGTAGAGTAGTTGCTTTGAGATTTGCGATGCCACTTGTCCAATTTTTAAGTGAGGTGTCATTTAACTTCTATAGCACCAGTGCTAGAGAATTATTTTCCGCAAATAATGTATTTCCGAGGAATTTCAGAGTAACGTTGTGATGTTGCGGTAAAGTTTTAGATTTTAAAAAATATCATCAGGTGTCCCGCTAACATAGAAGCAGGCATCTACTACAGCAACAATTCAATGATGGTGATTCACTATGACAGTAGATTCCAACGCAACCAATGGTTTACAACTGGTCATACACTAAGGTGCCAAGGATGTTGCTGGCAGCAAGTGGTAGCAATGTCGCATCGGATGCTATGGGAAAGATGGGTCGTCAAATGGGGAATGAAGTAGGACAAGGAGAGTCGTTAAGGTGCGGAAGTGGGCACTTGGGTTTCATGCAAATGCTTTGCTAACTAAGGGCATGTTGTTCTGCTTCTCATTTTCAACTCTTAGCTTCTGATTCTCACAAGAGTCATGCAAATGCTTTGCTAACTAAGGGCATGTTGTTCTGCTTCTCATTTTCAACTCTCAGCTTCTGATTCTCAGAGGATCAACTCCTCTAAGAATATGAAGCTAGTCGAGGGGAACATTTGGCAGGAGGTTGGCTCCTAAAACTCTAAAAGTGAGGATTTGAGGCAACAAGACTATCATACCCCTGGTTTTAATACTTCAAGTGCATTTGTTACTTACTCATTTCTATTTGTACATTTCATTTACGAAATTTAGCTACAAATTTCTCGGGACTTGCCAATATTCTGTTTGAATATGGTTGCAAATTTAGCTACAAATTTACCTTTACAAGGTTATGATGTCATTGGAAAGAGGAAGCCAACACTACAAGTGGTTAGGGGTGCAATCGGAGCGCATACGGATGGATATCACTTATCCTATGTCCTAGTCGGAGTCGAACACGCATAGTGTCGGATACCCATTTCTCCATCCTGTATTCGCTTCGCGAGTCTTAGGTCGGTCGGTCGGAAACTATTTGCTTCTTTTGCACCCCTACACAGGACATTGGACAGTAGGAGTGCAATCAAAGCGAACACGGAGAGACTAATCGTTGATATATCAAATGAAAAACAATTAGTATCCCCTGCTTGCTCAGATGCAGCAACCCATTTATCTGTTATCATGTTCCTAAGTGAAGTCATAACAGACTTTTCTCATACCACTTGACATATGGATACATACATACAGACGAATATCGCTCATCTCGTATCCTAATCCACATTTTTCCTCGGAGCCGGAGTCGGACACGGATAGTATTGGATAACCATTTATCCCTTCCATATTCACTCTGTGAGCTCCTACATGTGGTTTCTCAGTTGCATAGTATACTTGGTCCAGTTTGCTTTTTAAAAAAGTAAGGCAGATAATGCACATTGCCATTTCAGACATCTCAATTGGCAAAAGCAAAATGAAAGACTAGTGGAGGTGTCAAACTGAGGTAAACAACCATCTTGTATGATAGTTCGAGCACATCAAAGTATCCCACATGGCATTAGGGAGGAGAGCAATGAGAAAAATACACTAATTTGATATGATTTTCATATAACCAACCAAATGTCACCACTGTACAAAGAGCTAACACAACAGACAACAAACACAACCTATCACACATATCAGAAGTTAAAAGCAGCTAAATGACCCATGCTTGCACCAAAGACCTCGAGATATCTTGAAGCCATTTATCTCCAGAAGGTAAGTGCGTCTCTTCATCAAAGCCTTTACAGCAAACCTAAATGGTCCAAACGCCCCCAAGATCAAACACCCCCAAGATTACCAAGAAATCTTCCCTTTACCTAAAGCCCATGAAAATGCCGCTTCCAGGGCGCTCCCATACAACGGCGTGGCTGCTCCTGCGTGCATACGCATCCGTATCACGAGCCGGTTCATCGTAGGCGCGGTCCAGCTTTGCTGGTTGCCGGTTTCCTGGTCGCGCGACTTCTTGGTCCGATGCCGCGTGTGCCACCTCGTTCTCTGTGCCCTTGTACCGGGCGGAAGGCACAAAGCGTGTCTTCTTTCTGTAGCCTCGCCTTTTCCCTTTCTCTTCCCATGCATTTTCTTGGCACTGTGTTCGGTGTTGCCCCTTGCTTTCTTCGTCCCACACCTTTCCTCGGTTTCGTTCTTGCCTTTTCCCATCGTCTTCCCGGGATTTTTGTCACCGTCGGTTGCGTGCTGCCTCTCGCTTCCACCGTCGCTTGGCTTCCCTCAGGTAGTTGGTTCTTTCCTTGATTTTCTTGGCGTTGTGTTCTGCGCTGCCCCTCGCTTTCTTCGTCCCACGCCTTTCATCGGTTTTGTTCTTGCCTTTTCCCTTCATCTTGCATGGATTTCCTTCGCAGGTCGGTTGCGCGCCGCCTCTGGCTTTCTCGGTCGCTCGGCTTTCCTCAGGTAATTGGTCGTTGCTCTTTTTTTTCTCGTCTGCACTAATTTTAGTGGCCTTCTACAGACTGTGCCTGCTGTTCTTCTTGTCACGCAAGCCTTGAACAAGCTCTAGTGCCATTTTCGTTTGCTTCGTTAGCATTCGTCGTTTTGGCTACCTTTTTTTTGTTGCATACCAGGTCATGCCTTCTCCTTCCTTGTCCATTTTTTATAGCTTTACCTGTGATTTTCTTATGCTCGTCTAGACTTCCTTTTGTTCCTGCATTGTTGATTTTGTTCCTGTGTATGGCGCCTTTCGTACTCTTGATTGGTTGATGTGTTCTTCACCATTTTACAGATTGTGACTGGTGTTGTTCCTGTCGTGCACTGGGAAGGATGTCCGTTCGCACTCGGGTTTAGCTAGGATCCACCTTGCTGCGATAATGCCTTTCAGCCATTCTTATGAAGCACTGCCCAGGTCGTAGGTTTTCATTGTAGTTTTTTTACATAGTTCTTATTTTCATGCGTGCATGTCGTTTGCCTTCGATGCCTGTAGTTGATCTGATTTACGCGTCTGCGTTCCACCTCGTTTTTTACTCTGTGTTTTTTAGCCGTGTTCTTCTTTGCTTGTCGGTCTGCATCGAATTTCCCCCCTATTTTTTGGTGCTAAGCTGGTTCGATTTCTTTCAATTTCCCGTGATTGACCGAGGTGAGGAGTTCAGGAGAGCGCTCGCTCGCTTTGGATCTATGGTTTATACCCTATTGGGATTTATTTTGGCTTGTGGTTTTTTTAGGATTTGGATGTGGCGATCGTGAAGGCCACTAACCACGTGGAGTACCAGCCCAAGGAGTGCCACCTGCGCAGTATGTTTGATTCCTTCTCACACCCTGAGGTCCTATATTTTCGCTTATAATGTTTGCTTAATTTAGCGTGTGCTTGCTAAGTTGGGGAGTCAGGTCGTGGAGTGGGAGGGAGGGTGCACGTGTGTCGTGGTCTTCTACCCAGTCTCGGTTGGATTTGGTGTTTGATGAGTTGGTAGTGTCGTTGTAGAGATTGTGGCGGCGACGTCCATCGCTAGTCCCCAGGTGGATGTCGTCTGCTGCATCCATGCGCTTGCTCGCCGCCTAGCCAAGACCCAGAATTGGATCATAAGCACTGTGCACTCTGTTCATCTGTGACAATTTTCCCTTTTTTTTATTATTCATTTGGTGTGTTTGATGCTTTATGAGTCAGGAGTCACTGTGAGTGCTTGTTTCCTACTGATTTTGTATTGTTGCCAGATAGTTGGCTTGTTCAAAGTTGAAAATTGTGTAATATTCCCTATGAATGTAACAATTAATCGGCCTGTGGAATTGAATGTAGTACATGACTAACTCTTTTCTTCTTATGTCTGTATTTAGTGATGCGTGAATAGAGAATGGAGCTTTCTAATCACCTTTCCTATAGAGCCCTGAGATAACATCATATTCAAGCTGCAACGTGTCCTTGCTGTTTATTTCCAGAATAAATGTCTCTAACTACAATGTCAAATTCTTTTCTTTTCATTGGAGATTTGATTGAAATGTTTCCTTTGGAATAAATTAGTTGGTTTAGTTCCTTGTAGTTGGAAAAGTAGTCCAGTCAGTGGTCCATGGTATGATGTTAAGAAACGAGGATCCCTTGCATAGTCATTGCCATCACAAAAAGGTAAACAAGCATGAAAATGCCCAAAACTGTTTGTGCCATCAGAGGTCAAAACAAAGGGGATCCTATAATTATTTACAGTGGTGTCTCTAAAAATTCAATAGTCAGAATCTTTATTGTAGTGCCACATGCCAATTGAAATTTGCCAACTATTGTCTGTGCACATAGTTGAATCAGCTTGCACCTTGAAGCTGTGAGTTGAAACCTAACTTGAGCATACGATTGATTAAGTTTTCTTGTCTTCTCTATACAAGGAATTTTCGTATTTTCTATGGTTAGTTTAGTTGATTCTGCCAGTCATTAATTAATCATCTATGACACCATGATTCCTCCGTTTTGTTGGTTGTCCGTTGTCCTGAAGCTTGTTCCTCAATCCTGTGCTGTTGTATTCTCGTATGAAATGCTTACTTCGAATTGGGTCTTATTGACTGATTTTATTGGTGAATTCAATATGTTGAATTGGAATGACGTACAATCATGTTTTGCTCCACTGTTGTTTTCTTGCAACTACTCTAGCAGCAATAACCTCATAATCATTTTGAGTTCTTGAACTCTTCTTCCGGTGATATTTGCAGTGTTTTGCTCCTTTTTAGAAGTCTTCATCTATCCATCATCTTAGGAGCAATTAATTTAGCATGAATTTTCACGTACTATGAAGGTTGCACTGAAGACACTTGTGGTGATCCATCGGCTCCTCCGGGAAGGCAATCCTACATTCCGTGAAGAGCTTCTTAATTTTACACAAAGGGTGCGGGTTTTGCAATTATCGAACTTCAAGGATGACTGCAGCCCTATTGGTCAGTATTTCTCTATTTGCATTGGACTTCCTGCCTTATTCAGCTTAATAATGTTCTTTTGTACTGCCTCCTAAATTTCCTATCTTTCTAATATGGACTTATATCTAGCTTGGGACTATTCTTCGTGGGTTTGCACATATGGTTTAGTTTTGGAGGAAAGACTGGAATGCTTCAGGGTCTTATAGTATGATGTTGAAGCTGAGTGTTTGTCCAGACAAAGTCAAGGGCCCTAAAAGGTCTGAACATTACCACTCTCATTTGGTATTATTATCAAATTAGCTTTAAGGGTTGTAACTGAAGTTGTATATGTTTTTGTCAATTATTGACTATTTTGCTGGTGCTACTTTAACTTACCATCAGACTGCTTTATTTTTAGGGGCACAATAGAACCAGAGAGTTAAGAGTCTCAGGACTTGCTGGAGCAATTGCCGGCACTACAGTAGTTAGCATATCGACTTATTTGATGTGCAAGGCCTACAAGCTTTGGCAATAGATTGCCCTGTTCTTGTCCTATTTGTTGGCCTAACTGTCAGGCTCTATGAAGGTAAGCAACCATAACATTTCGTTGCCTAATGAATTGATTCATATTGCATCATTCTTCGTACACACTAAATTTACAACTAGCCATTATTAACCTCTTTATCGTGCATTGCCAGGGCAACTCTCACTTCAAGGAAGCACAATTTGCAGATGGTACCCCAATGCTCCAATACCAGAAATACTCGCTCCGTAGAACATGTCAACTTTTTTTAGAATAACAATTAGACAGGCATATGCTTTAGAGAATACCACGTTTACCGCCTTTCGTATGGATGCGAACCAACTAATTACATATTAATGCTGCTATCTATGTTTTACTATAGCTTTGTCGCCATACCTCATCACATCACATGGTTCAGCCAAAATCCAGAACAGGCTGCTTCTCTAGCAACCACAGTCAGCCATCTATCTACCCTAAACGCGCACGATGCTGTGGTAAGATATAATTCACAAAAAAACATATTCAATCGTTCATTATCCACTCAACTTCCCCTAAATACCGATGCTTTATGGCCTATATAATTATAGGGCCACGCATACACTGTTGACATTGTTATTAAAGATCTCGCTCCGAACAATGGCTGGTGGTATCTAAGCTGAGGCGAATGCAGAAAGGCCACTATACGCGTTGGTGACGGTTACAGATTCCAAGGTGCAACTGTGCAACGCCGTCACAACGGAACCAAGGTTACTATAGAAACCTGCCTTCTCACAAGATCACTAACTTGTTATTGCTATTTCAAATTTTAATACCTCACTAGCACATATCTATCGTCTTACACATATAGGTACAAACTGCCTATACGTGGTGTAGATATAGCTGATGCTAATGAAGAAAATGCTCCTCTTGTCTAGTTTGTCTTCTTTGGTGATATAGGACAAGAATTAATCGGAGTTCCAGCTTTCAACCTCGTAGCAGATTCTCTGAGCGTAGCTAGATTCATACCACCAGAGATCACAAGCCTCTATGGCAGACATTATAGCCTAAAAGTCAGTGGATCGTGCGAATCACTTCAAAGAACATCCTCTCTTGACTACAACAGCTACATCTCAGACATTGCTCATTCCAGGTAGACAAATTCGTTGTGCTACCAACCTCACCTCAGGCCATGCTTGCTCCTGTCATAGACAACAGACTTACAAAGTATTACGCTCCTATCCCCGACACTGCACCTGGCTCATCTAGCGGTGCATCAGTGAAACATCCTCTCTTGACTACAGCAACTACATCTCAGACATTGCCAGAACTACCTTCGACTCCACCGGATTCGTTGTTACAGGCACATACGCTAGCTCAGGAGACCACAACGCCTACATTATTGCCTAGCGACCCTACGAAGGTTAGCTACTTTTGTACTCATATTTTCTATCCCGTTTAGGCTGCTGTTTATTATCGCTAATCATGTCAATAATGCGTACTGCACACACTCACTACTTGGTCTACTGCAAAGTCTGCCTCCCGCTCTTTACCCAACACAAAATACCCTTATCCTGACGAAACACCATCTACAGAACAAACTCTCGATGACATCAGCTACAACCTTTTCCTGCTTTTACCATGAACAATTACTTACATCTTCTTGCTTCCATCTGATGCCATCATCATCCCATCCAATTCATAGTCACTGGAACTGAAAAAGAAAAGCTATGTTATCGGGAAACTTAACGTCGACGAACCTACCAGCCAATGAAACAGCAGGTAATGCATTTACAATAAATGACACCTTGAGCTGCCTCTAATCTTTAGTACCTGCTATGTTTATCCATCTCTATTTCCCTCATTCCTGCAGACCGCTTTTGTACAAGCAATACCCTCAGATCAGCCAACTGTACCTTTGCAAACAAAACATGGTGCCTACCTTACGTTGTTCATGAGACATGCAAGACGAGGACGTCAACCTAGAATCTCTTTTGTGTATGCAAACCTGTGGTTAGACTAGATCGACATATAGACTTTTTGTTAGCACCGACTATGCTTATCATTTGTGTTACTACTACGATTGTCTTGTCATCTAACACTCATCCTAACAATTTACTGTCGCTTGTACATACCTTATCCTATCGTACTTATGGCTGCTATATATCAGCACCAAACAATACCTTATCTTTTCTGAATAGATGTAACATTACATACATTGTTCAATCCATGTTTAGCACTATACTTACAACGGTATTATGTTTGTGTTGCTCTACCATACAAAAAAAATAGCCCTCAAAACAAAAGCATCTGAACGACACAGACCATTTCTATTGGTAACACTGCTCTCTATACAGTGATTACATATGCGATCAATTTCCATAGCATCTATGTACACAACAATAGTTATCGCCGCCTTTCTGCTAGTGCCAACAAAGTGCGCAACGTAGCGCGTATCACGTTCTAGTGGAAATGCCATGAACAAGCTGGTCAACTTTTGCCCATCCGAATGGCTCACAAAATGAAAGCAACAGCCCATCAAATCGATGCAGCTATCTGAACAAAACAAGAACAAGAACTATGGTAGTAAGAAGACAGATGAGCGACCAAACAAACATGAATGAAACGGTTAGATATTAAAACCACATGCATCAAAAGTACAAGAAAATTAGAACTTCAAATGAAGAACTGAGCAAACAAATCCAACAATGCTATACCTCAATCGCCACAACTGCAGTCGCGAACCAACTCAGGTGAGAAAATCAAGCGCAAAGCTGAACTGATCCGTCCCAAAAAACCGATTTTTCACCGGCAAACACCGGATCCAATGCCAGCGAGCACCGAACAGTACCTGACCCAGGAAACCTCCCCGAGAAACAGCCTGAACTAGTGGCTTCTAGCTTATAAAATCTGCAATTTTTCACCAAACCGAGCGCACCGCAGCTCCCCTGGCCAACAAGAGCTTCGATTTGGGAGGCCTTTGGTGCGAATTCAACGACATTAAGGTTTAGTAAATGATAAATTGGGGATATTTTGTCAATCCTTAAGGGTTCAAAAAGCCGAACTAGATGTTTTGGTGGAAGAATTATGAGATAAGGGAAGAGAAGGATGAGCACTAGGGTTCTACCAGTTGTAACTACGAGAGACATCAATATGTTGTTCTTTCTTGCTTTCCATCACCAAAACCACTGGGTTATAAATTCACATGATTAATTAGAGTATGTATTACAGAACTAAATGCTTAAACAACAAAACAAGTAAAGACGGAGTTTTAACTCACATAATGACAATAGAGCTAGCGCAACAGTGATTACTGAATAGTAGCTGCACCGTTGGATCCATCGTCACACGTCTGTTGTCGATCTCAGCCCTTCTTCCCGTTGTAACTAAAATCGCCCAAGCGTTATGAAGGCTACTGACTTCCTCCTAGATCCAACGCTTGCCAAAATCTTCAATAGAGTTTCAGACTTAGCCATTTTGGGATCTGACATTGCCTTTCCCTTGAGTCAAACCTTGCCCTCAAGGTACAAAATTTGGAAATATGTTCTGAATGAAGGTTGTATCCTTCCAAGTTGCATCTTCAGGTCCCAAATTCAGCTACTGAATCAACCACTATGCCACTGGTTCATTCCTGCGAGGAATCACCCTTCTGTCCAATACAGCTACTGGTTCGGTCTTGATTTTGTCGTCCTCCCCAACTAAGTGTAACCCTTGAATAGGTACAACATGAGATCCCAAGTGTTTCTTCAGCCGACTCACATGAAAAATAGGATGAATAGCAGTATTTTTAGGCAATTGCAACCTATATGCCACTGACCCCACCTTGTTCAAAACTCTAAAAGGCCCAAAATACTTTGACCTGAGCTTCAAGGACCCTCTTGTGCCAAAGGCTATGTGCCTATATGGTTTCATTTTGAGGTATACCATGTCTCCCACTTGGAACTGCCTCTCAGACCTTGATTTGTTAGCAAAATGCTTCATCCTCTCCCGAGCCTTGTGTAAGTTAGTCTTAAGCTGCTCCATCATGTGTTCCTTTTGCCCCTCAGTGATCCTAGCTTCCTCTGAGATGTTGCAAGGGATGGTTAACTCCCCAATTTGAGGGGGATAACCATACAAAGCTTCGAATGGTGAAATTTTTAGAGAGGTATGATATGATGTGTTGTACCACCACTCAGCTAATGTTAACCAAACTATCCATTCCCTTGGTTCCTGGAAGGTCATACTCCTTAAGTAAGACTCTAAGCATTGATTCACCCTCTCGGTTTGCCCATCTATTTGAGGATGGTAAGCACTGCTTAGCCTCAAAGATTTCATCAGAGTTCTGAAAATCTCTTGGAAAAGGTTGCTAGTGAAAATTCTGCCTCGGTCAATCACAATAGCAATGGGCATTTCATATAATTTGAATATATTGTCCATAAAAACTTGTACTACTTGCTGCCCTGAATAAGGGTGGGATAGAGGTAAGAAATGAGCATATTTAGTGAATCTATCAACTACTACCAAGATCACCTCTTTGCCTCTTGACTTGGGTAACCCTTCTATGAAATCCATACTAATATATGTCCATGCCATGTCTAGTACATCCAAAGGGTTAAGCAACCCAAGAATGTGTATATGTTCAGACTTAGTAATCTAACACACTAAACATTCAGCAACTAGCAATTCTACATTCCTTTTGAGCCTTGGCCAATAGAATAGTTTCTTAATTATGTGATAGGTTGCTCTCATACCTGAGTGTCCTCCAATTGCTGATGAGTGGAAAGATTTCAAAATCTTTGATCTGATGTCATTTCATGTTCCCACATATCTCCTTCCTTTGTACCTCACTAGACCACTCCATGGTGTAATTGTTGTCTGCTCCAGCATTGATCTGATTATTGCCCACCAATTTCGCATATTGAAAATCATTAGCATAACTTCCCTTAACATTTTCTACCCATTCCGGCTTGATAGTGACAATGGCATGACATCCCTCTTCACCCTCTTTGCAAGTATTATCTCTTCTGGATAATGCATCAACTGCAATATTTTCCTTTCACTTTTTATATTCCACCATGTAATCAAATTCCAACAGCTTGAGGAGCAGTTTGTGATGTATTCCTTCCACTAATCTCTGGGTTGTGATGTATTTCAAACTCTTCTGATCTGTTCTGATCACCAACTGGTTGCCCAACAAAAAATGTCTCCATTTTTTAATGCTTCTAGAATGGCCATGACTTCTTTATCATAAATAGATTGTGTTGCTGCCCTCACCCCTAGTGTTTTCTATAGTATGCAATAGGCCTACTCTCCTGCATCAGTACTGCACCCAAACCAATACCACAAGCATCTATTTCTAAGATGAATGGTTTAGAGAAGTCAGGCAATGCTAGGATAGGGCAGGCAGTCATCACCTTCTTCAGCTTTTCAAAAGCTATTGACTGTTCTTCTCCCCATGCAAAAGAATCTTTTTTTAGAATGTCAAAGAAGGGTTTGCAAATTTTTCCATACCCCTTCACAAATCTCCTATAGTGGCCAGTTAAGCCCATAAATCCCCTCAGCTTAGTTAAAGTGGTAGGAACATGCTAATTCACCACATCAGCTATCTTCCTAGGATCTGTAGATACTCCTGGTCCACTGATGATATGTCCCAAATACCCTATTTCAGCCATAGAAAAACAACACTTACTCATTCCTGCAGTTAGCTTATTCTACCTCAGGATGTGTAGAACCATGTGTAGATGTTCAATATGATTTGATTGGTTCTTGTTGTACACTAAGATGTCATAAAAACACTAGGATAAAATTTCTCAGATGATGACCGAAGATGTTGTTCATGAGTGACTAAAATGTGGCTGGTGCATTAGTCAACCCAAATGGCATAACAGTGTACTCATAATGTCATAAGTGTGTACTAAAAGCTGTTTTAGGAATGTCCTCTTTAACCATCCTAATCTGGTGGTACTCTGATCTAAGGTCAAGCTTTGAAAAGATGGTTGCCCCATGTAGTTCATCCAGTAAGTCCTCTATAATTAGCATGGGAAATTTGTTCTTAATTGCCATTGAGTTGAGTTGTCTATAATAGACACACATCCGCCATGAGCCATCTTTTTTTCTTACCATTACAGCTGGAGAAGAATAAGGACTTAGTGACTCGAATCTCTTCAGATTCCAATAGCTATATGATAATGTCTTCGATAGCATCTTTTTGGTGATGGGGAATTCAGTAAGACCTGGTCTTCAGATCCAATCCAATAGGACTGTGGTCATATATCCAATCTATCCCCCAAAATGATATCATAGCTTCTGAGGTTTAGCAATTGGAAAGAGTCTATAAATGAACATCCTTATACCAAGTAAGAAATATTCTCAGTCATGGCATCTGTGCATAGCTCACCACCTCTTGCCACAACCACTTTCTTTGCTGGTCGATAATTTAGTTTACAATCACTTCTGACAGCAAATTCATAATCCATGAAAGAATTTATACTCCCACTATATACCAACATCACTATTTTCCCCTAATCATTGTAATCAATGAAAAGGTAGCAGGCCCTGTTGTCCCTTTGATAGCATGGCTTGAGATCATCATGAGATGTTCATTTTCTGGAGTGTCTTCAATTTCATTAGGACTTCTAGGAGCAGTGACAAACCCTTGTTCTTTTGTCAACTCAGGATCTTCAGAATTATCCTCCACATCCCCCTCTCCTTGCATCAAGATGACATGCAATGCTTTCTTGACTTTACACTTCAAATTATGACCTGGTGTCCAAGGCTCTTTACAATGTTAACAAATTCTTTTGTTCATTTCCCGAGCATTTGTTTTCACCTTCTCATTTTCTTCTGTATTAATAATCTTCTGTGGCCCTGGCCTGTTGTTACTAATAGTGGCTTTGTTTCTATTAAAGCCTCCCGAATGACTTGTTCTCTTGGCTAGTGTTGCATTTTCTTCTAGCTTGGGAAACCAGTACACGTCTAGTAGTCCCTTGGGTTGATGGCTGCTCACACCATACTTGATTTCATCCTTCAGCCCCCCAATGAAGCAGTTCAATAGGAATGCTTCCTGTAAATAGGGATGATCTCTTCTCCCTAACTCCACACATCTTTCAAAATAGTCAATATATTTGTTGAGATTGCCAATATGCTTCATTGTCTGCAACTTCTCTACAACCTCATGTGCACTAGCATCAAAAAATCGATCTGTCAGCATAGCCCACAATTGTTGCCAATTCAGTACCTGCTAAGCTATGCCAATTCCTTTAAACCAAGTGTTTGCTCTTCTAGAAAAATGGTTGGTTGCTATGTTCATCCACTGCTCTCTAGGAGTACCAACCATCTCAAAAAATTTCTCACATTGTTCCAACCATCCAATGGGTTCATTCTAACACCCCAGCCCAACATAGAGTCTAGGATGCTACCAAACTACTCTACTGAACCAATTAATTTCAATAATATATTCAGGTATTGGAGAGATAAGGATGTATTTGACTGTTGTCTTAGTGGATAATAATCTGAAAGTTTTCTTTATTTGGCTGCTTGATGATCCTATAATTACTAGTGGGAATGCAAATTGAGAAAAGACCATAAATTCTTCTATGACTGAATAATCGTAAATGTCTATGATGACCACTAGATTGGAATTGGTGTGCACTAAATTGATGTTGAGCATTGCTAATAGGTTAATGATTGGAATTTAAGGATGATCTTTATATGTGTGTTTTACGAGGGTGACCTGGGCAGCATACCCTTGTTAAAATATAATTTACTTCGGTAGTGTGGATCTTGCATTAGATATTCTCTTGACTAAGTTGAGTATTGCAACCTATTAGAAGAAAATATAAGAAACAAGTTATTGTGTTTCTCTTGGAAAGATTGATGATGGGATAGTAAGGTATGTTGGTTCATGCCAGGAGAGCATTATATGATGTTAGAAATATTAACAATATATGGTTGTGAGAGTGATGTCAATTCCTTTAAGAGGAGAATAATTTGATTGTTTTGTTTGTGTTATCCCGTAAATGAAAATGTTTCGAGTTTTGCGGTTGTGATCATTTGGATCTCATGATTTATGTGGTAGCTGAAACTGTTCTGAGCAAAATGACGGGTTGAAAGATTTTATTGGTTTTTAAGTGGTTCTTGTGGTTTGGTCTTAAGAACTTATCTTGTTCGAGATGACAAAGTGTTGTTATAATCAAAGGAGTATTTTCAGTGTTAAAGGAAAGAGTGTAGTAGGAGTATTTGAGGGTTGGAGTCAAGTTTTGTAACTTACAGTTTAATTGAAACGTGCTTAAACTTTCTGTTTTTTCCGCACACGAGTTGTCGAGTTTTAGTAGCAATGTCATATTCTTATTGGTTGATATTTGCTATTCTCTTTATGAGGGGTGTGTGCCCTCGACTGTGATCTCATCTTTCGTTTTCTAAGATCATCACTATTGGATTATTTGTTTTGGTCTCGCGCTCACTGTGAGGAGCAACGTTTTCCTGTGTGCCAAAACTTGTCTTTGTTCGCTTCTTCCTTTTGAGAAAGGATCAACAGATTTGAGTTGCAAGTTTTATAAAGTGTTAATTGGCAACTATTTGGTGGTGGTCAAGTAATTGTAGTGGTGAGATTTTGGTACCAAGCTATTGGAGGAGTAGTAGAAGATGGATCGGTTTTGATCTATAACTCTTGGAGAAAATTTGATTCAAATAGAATGATTATCACTGAAGTAAAACTGATTGGTGTTACGACCAAGTAGAACCTATGGTAAAGTGTAATCCCAGAACCTTAGTTTATGATTGAAATGTTGGGATCATCAAAAGTATGAAAATCTTGATCAAGTTATAGAGTGTCGCAATTGGGTTGTTATTGCGAGGTTGTGTATGTGATTCATGATGATGTGAATTAATGAGACTGGGATTACAAAGTAATTTAATCATTGTGGCAATTGATGGGATACCGGGAAGGGTTGAGTTGATGTCATGAATGACTCGGTCATATTGAGTAACCCTCTGAGAGTTATAATCTTTTTAGAGGTAATCTGGTCAGGAAAATGTTTCCATGGTGATGTCAGTGAGCGAGTATGTTGGAATTGTGGGAATTTTAGAGATTTAATCCGAGGATTTCCCTATCTGTATATGAAAAGTTCGTTGTAGGGGTTTTGGAGGTTAAATTTGGACTTTGCATTGTCAATGCTAGATCTTTGGTCGCCCAATGATTTTGTAGAGGAAACAGAATAAGGGCGGATCCGAACAGTGGGATGATCATTGATAGAACCTTTTTGATGTAGTACATGAGTGGGTGTACTGAGTATTCCGAGTTGTTTATTCTTAAAAGTTTAAGGTGATGTGATTGCATGAGATCTATTTTGAGGTGCTTTGAGTGCCATCTATCAAATTAATTTGGTTAGTAGAAGGAGTTGGCTAGAGTGTTTTGGTGGGATCAATATAGCCTTTTTCACAAAGGTGTGGATGATGTATTTCAGATGGAGCATAATTTTGAGGATGCTAATTTAAGAGATTTGAGCTCGTGTAGTATATGATGAATTTGAATTCCAAGGTTGAGAGGAATTTTATTCCTAAAAGAGAAACTGAGAAAAAGAATGTTTCCACGGGTAGTGAAACGTTTTTTTGATTCTCGTTTGAGCTATGTGTTTTTGACGAATGTTTTTCGCATTTTGAGCTTGTCTTTTTGATGGCATGTGTCGTCCTTATCAGTTCAGAAAGAATCAAGGAAGTAATTGATTTGGGTATTTGAGCGGTTGCTCTTTTGGCTTATGTGGTGTTTATTTATAAACTGTCTACTTGGAAAGCAGAAGAGATTTCATGATGAATCTCCGCTTCCGAATTTCACCCTTTTGTGTGAAGTTGCCATTTGGTGGTTGCAATGAGAATCCGTTATTTTTAGTTGAGTTCTGGTTATGAAAGTGTTGTTTAAAGCGAATACTATTGTGTGTTCCTGGTTAAATGAGATGCTCCTTATTAGATGAAGGAACCGATTGAGAAGTGGGACAGGAGTTCCACGTGGGTTGTGCTTGTTTTGTGCTTTAGTACCAAACGGGAAGTTGACCCAAGGTACTTTGTTTTGTTTTCGGCAGTTGTGGGGATTTGGAAGTGGGCGTATTGCTATGACCGTCTCGGGTCCATACGCGAGGGACGCAATATCTGGTATGTTCTGGTGCTGAGTGAGAACCTCAAAATTTTTTTTGAGATTTGAGGTTTTGTTGCAGCCGTGGACCATTGAGTGAGACCCACGTTAGAGTCTCGTCCGGTACGTATACTGGAGAGGTCGGGACGAGCACTAGGGCATAAGACGTTAGTATCCATTGAGGTGCCATGGGCGCACCTGTGTGAGAGTGAAGCAACCTGGGAGCTGGAGTCTCGCATGCGCAAGCCTTATCCGGATGTGTTCACGTCTGGAACATTTTAATTGTTGTTTCATTCCACTAGCAGTTGTTCTTGTGTTCATTTCGATAGTTAGAATTCAGGGTCGAATTCTGTTAAGGGGGGTAGAATGTAATACCTCGAATATCGATTAGAGAGAATACTAAACGGGAGAGGGAATTAATTAAAATTCAAGGTTTTTGGGGGAAATTTTGGAACCTGGGCCAGACAATATTAAACGGGAGAGGGAATTAATTAAAATTCAGGGTTTTTCGGGGAAATTTTGGAACCTGGGCCTCCGGCCCAGGCTAGGGCTGCTTGGTGGCCGGCCAAAGGGTGGGCTAAGGGGGGGAGGCGCCCCTAAGGCCCAAAAGCCCAAGCCGTCCCTCCTCTCTAAACCCTAGGCCAACCTCCTCCTCCCTCCCCTTTCCCTCCCCAAGCCGCCACCCTCCACCCCAATCCGCCACCTCCTCCTGTCCTAGGCGCCGCCCCACCTACCCTTGGCATCGCCCCCTGCCATTGGTGCCGCCCCTCCTTGCCTTGGTGCTCCCTGCTGCCGGCCAACGCGAAGGGAGGAGAGGAAGATCGCGGGGCTGCCATCCAATCGAGAGGGAGAAAATCATCTTCGTGGGGATAGATCAGCGTCATCCTAAGGATCTACAAGGGTAACGATCAATGTTCTTTGCTGGTTGGATCATAGTAGATGCGAAATTGATTATATTTAGTGGATCGAAATCCTGCTACGAGTAAATCAGATTCTGTCCAGTTTATTGTGCGACTGTTTTCATGTGTTTAGAGTCCAAATTAGAGGATCTAATCTCCTAGATTTATGTGGGTTTCGTTCTCAGTTTTCCGCAGACTCAAATATCACTCAATTCCGAGTTACGATTTAAAAGTTATGATGAATTCTTTTCTGCTGCCCCGAAAGTCTGACGAGAATTAACAGTCACTTTGTTTATTAAAATATGATTATGTTAGGAGCTGATTCAGAAATGTTGCCCAAAACAAATTCTGTAGATAACGCCATCAGATTTCATGATTGTTAAAGAACACTCTTTTTGGATTTGTAGAACAAAAGTTATGTATGTTGCAATTTGACTGTCCAGATTGTATGTCGGGTTCTGATAGTAGATTTGACCTGTGTTCCACATTTTGTTAAAGGCAAAATCTAAGTATCATGCCAACTAGACTTTTGAAGGTTATGTTCTTAACTTTCCAGAATGACAAGAATCTTGGATTTTGGTTAATCCAATCAAAAGTTATGATGTTTTTCGTACTGCTGTCCAGAATAGATTTATGCTAGCATGTTGACTAGATTAAGTAGATAAAGTGTTTAATCTTGGGTTATGGGAAGACGATATAGGGCGCTATGAGTAATGTCTTGTTAAGCATGTTTGATTGATGCTTAGTGTCATTTTTGGTTACCAGGTGGTGGTGAACCCCGGTGCTAGAGCGTTCCCCCTTTTATCTTCTGTCTCACGGTTGGGGCAAGTACAGATAGTAATAATGAGTTGCTTTATTTCATAATTGATGAATGCCATAGTTTAATGATGAAGCTTTATGTTTGATAATGTTGATGAACATTACCTGTTCATGATGAGTTGATATTGTGATTTCAATTTTGCATCATGACATACATTTCTGTATCTTGGTCTACATGGTAGTCAAGGATTGTTCCTTTGAGGTCTCTGTCATGAATTAGACGGGCTTAGGTCCCCACACTTGTGGAGTGTGGGCATTGGATCCCTGTGCCTAGAGGGCACAGGCTTTGAGTATGTATCGACGGATATACTACTTGGCATTACAGGTAATTGCAAAGAAGTTGAAGAAAGAGCATTCATGACATGTAAATTGCATTCTTGCATAAGAGATGGATTTGTGATTTGTTATTGTTGTTCATAATGGGATTGAGTATCCCCTTTGGTTGTTTATGATGCTATGTTAATTATTACTGTCGCACTTTGCTGAGTCATGGACTCACTCTTGCTGTGTTGTGCTTTCTAGGTACCTCTCGAGGCAGCGACATGCATGGGAAGGGGTAGATGTGATGCACGGCACGAATACACAAACCACGACAATTAAATTAGATCAATTATCTACCATTCATATTCTTGATAATTACTTTAGATTCAGATTGTGTTCATCCTTCGTGGTGGATGTTTTAACTGTGATCATGGATGATCATGTTATGCTCTTAATCCTTCGTTAGTTGAGTTCATTTAATCCTATTTGATGGATTAAACTGTTTGAATTGATTATTCTATCATCCTCGTTGTGTTACTAATCTTTGATGCTTTAGATGTATCTATTTGTTTATTGGCTGCCTTAGCGTAGCAATGTTGGATTGCTTTAGAATGGTTTGATAAAGAGAAGGTGTCATGATGGATTTATATTCAATTGTTAGATGATATACTTCTTATTGAGAATTTGTAGATTGTGCTAGTTATGATTATTAACCTTATGTCATTCATGGTTGAATGTTTAGTTGTTTGTTTATTTAATTATTGAAATTAATTGGTTCAGTAGAGTAGTTTGGTAGCATCCTAGGCTCTATGTTGGGCTGGGGTGTTACATTCATCCCCTGAGAACAAGGGTAATTCTAGCTTTGGCCCTCGAATCACCGCGTCTGCATATTGATGACCACTGTTGTTAGCATTCCAACTCATGTTCCTAGTCAGTCCAGCCACATTTACTCCAGAAATTGCTGAAGTGTGAGTCATTCCACTATGGGTCAAATATGTTTCCTGATATGAGTTTGCATTTAACACTAGGTGGTAATACATTTGAGCTGCAGTCGTTTGACTAGTAGGTTGCCAAGTCCATGGTGGTACTGAAGGAATACCCAATCCATGGTTAAATCCTTGAGTGACCACCAGATTAAATGTTACTGGCAGTTGCTGAGTCCCCATCTAACTCACTCCTGGCCATGCCACCATGTCTACTTGTGAGGTGGTTCTAATCGCAGGTGAGAAAATAGGAGTGAAGTTCGGTACTACTGTGTTTGGTTCCAAAAAGAATGGTGATGGTGTTCCAACTTCCCTTTTTCTGCTCATGACTACAGATCTGGGGACTTTATAGCAGTGCTTGCTACCCCACACCAGTAGAAGTCAGTAGTCACCACCGAGCTTCTGACCTGACCAAGCTAAGGAATTTTATGGCAGCAAATCTTCCGATCGACCCAACCCTCACTCATACAGATCTCCACTCCAAGGATCGTGTGTGCTCTGATACCAGTTGTCAGGCCTTGAAAGTTCAAAAAGTCGAACTGGATGTTTTGGTGGAAGAATATTGAGATAAGGGAAGAGAAGAACGAGCACTATGTGGTTCTACTAGTTCTAACTACAAGAGACACGAATATGTTGTTCTTTCTTGCTTTCTATTACCAAAACCACTAGGTTATAAAGTCCTAATATTAATTAGAGTATGTATTACATAACTAAATGCTTAAACAACAAAACAAGTAAAGATAGAGATTTAACTCGCGTAATGACAATAGAGCTGACGCAACAGTGATTACTAAATCGTAGCTGCACCATTGGATCCCTCGTCACACGTCTGTCGTCGATCTCAACCCTTCTTCCTGGCATAACTAAAATCGCCCAAGCGTTATGAAGGCTGCCGACTTCCTGTTAGCTCCAACACTTGCAAAAAATTTCAGTAGAGTTTCAGACTTAGCCATTTTGGGATCTAACATATGTTTCCTCTCCCCCCTCAGCGACGGTTTGTGAAATGAGCAGCGAAGAGGAGGGCCGACCGATCGTCGCGGTGGAGGTCGCTGGTTGTTGTGGTGGAGGTCATTGATTGTGTGCTCCATTTGCGAGAAGAGAAGAGAATGGGGGGGGGGGATGAGAGACTGAGTGCATTGGGGAGAGATGGGATCAGGAGGGGATGGCATGGGGTTTTGTTCGATGGCATTTGGTGGGTAATTCCACCCTAACTTTAGGGGTATTTTCGTAATCGGTTGACTGCTCCAAGCAGGGAGTGAGCCCAAGGTCGCTCCGCGCACATATAGGTTGCTCTGCTCCTCCCTAATCCAGATTCTAAAAAGACGAAGAGTTGGGGCGTTTGGCTAGGCTCCGGCTGAGAATATGGGAGTAGGAGCCCTACCAAACAGGCCCTAAAGCTCCCTATTTTGATTTTAGACATTGAGCAAGGAATATAATATGTGGTTTGAATGTATTTATCCATTGAGTCAAGTGGAAGTATGGATATATCTATATGGCTAAGAGCGAGATATTAATGTAGAGCCTGGTTATATTTTTGAAAAGTTGAATTTTTTAGTTTGAGGACCAAATCAATGAAAGTTCTTGAAAAAAAAATTATGTAGGGGTCTTAACTTATTAAACATCAATTTGAAATTTCAAGTCGAAGTTCAATTTTTGTTGGAACGAATAAAAAGAGAAATCCCTGGCATATTATAAGTTACCAGCGAGTGGGCACGTGTTATGCTCATCACAACATTATAGTTAAAATTGATAAGCAAAATGCAACCATCCTTATGTAAGAATCCTACATTGTATCAACTCATTGTAACAATAAATATATGATAGATTGATAGATTTTTTATGCCCAATCTACCATTTTAAAAAATTAAATATTTCTATGCATATTGCAGGTCAAATTTTTGACAGCGTATTATTTCCTAAAACATCACATATTTAAGGACATAGAGTGTACAATTTAATTTAACATCGACTCCAACCATGACGATGCCAAACAAAGAAAATGGAATCGGTGCACGTAGGTTCTCCAATCAGCACAAAATTTTTTTTACCAACCAACACTCATGTGACCACTACAAACACATATATGACACACATTAATTCATTCAGATAACGATCCACACAGCTAAATTGTTACATACACTCATTCACATGACCATTGCTTCAATGTTCTGTATAATCAATACATGAATTCATTCACACATGCTCACATACATTGTTGTACTACAACATCCAAAACACACTTCTTAGTATCCAAACATGGAGCATTCATCTTCAGCAAGTTTCACAGAAGTTGTGAAGTCCTAAGTTTTGTGAACTCCTTAAACTCAAGTTCAGATCCACAAAATCAAAACAACCAATAACATAAAAAATTCCCTCCATATCATTTTCCCATGAATTATCCACCTCCACTGTTGGGCCCTAATTGCCAGCCTCACTATTCACACAAATTCATTCCTTTTGGAGTTCAAACAAGCTATCGGTAATTTCGTATCCACACCAACAAACTATCATGGTGTTCCTCGTAGAGGCAATATGGAGCACTACCCAAATGGAGTGCTTGGGGGATTTTTTTTTAAAAAAAACAATACATTATTTTAATACAATTATAGAAATAAATACCCGTTTAATAAAATTACGAAAATAAACTTATGTTGCCATTTGAAATGACGACATGCTCCTAACGCCAGTTAGATTGACGATAGCAGGCCTGTCCCAACCAAACAGTAGTCCCCGTCTCTGTCACCATTTGGAACGACGGCAGAAAAGAAAATTGTCATTTCAAATGGCGACAGAGACCCCCCGACACCTCCTGTCGCCATTTGGAATGGCGACATGAGCCCCCTCCTATAAAAGCGTGAAAATTCAAACCAAATCGAAGCCTAGTATGTGGTCGCCTTGGTAGGCCGCTTAGCAGTCTGCAGGAGACAAGGGAAAGGCATTGATGGGCCCTCAAGATTGACTTCTTTTCGATCTACCAGTTTTTTTGATTCCAAAAGGCGCACATGTATCCTACGTGTAGATCAGGCTGATGATTCATGGATGTTATCGTTTCTACCGTATGAATAGCGAGACAAACAAATGCATGTAACCAAACCTTGTGCGCCATGTTCGAGTTGAAATCTCATCTTTTAAATTTAATTCCCTGATTATTCTCTATTTAATATTTCGTTCTCTTTTAAAAAAATAATCGGTTGTCCGAACACTACACTCGGTAACAACATCGCGGGTGCAATTAATCTATAAGGGGTTCATCCATGCAGACAACAAACCCCAGCTTCTTTAAGCACTACAAGATATTACCAAAAAAAACTTTGTAAAATCCTATAAAATTTGAAGCTACATTCTGTCAAAAAAAATTATTTATTTATTGCCAAAAAAATGAGCTCCTATCGCCATTTGGTTTGGTGACAGTCACGTGTCGCCAATTAAATGGCGACATGGCCATTGTAATCCGTCACGTGCACTGTGTCGCCAATCCAAATGGCGACAGATGCATGCTGTCATTTCAAACGGCGACAGAAATGCATTTTTATAATTTTATTAAACTTGCATTTATTTCTATAATTGTATTAAAATAATGTATTATTTTAAAAAAAAATGGTGCTCGGGGGTTGTAGCAACCCCGTGGTTCAACGTCTTCAGTTGTATCAATGCTTCTTTGGACGTACTATGGGGCCTACATCGCTGTGTTGAGAATGCATGGCACTCATTGGGGGATGAGGAGCAAATCTTGCAATATCGACCGTCCACTTTTCTTGATTGAGAGTGTCTGGAAGGTCGCCATTACTTTCTAAGTTTTGATCAACGGCTAATCTTTGCATGATATCAAGGTGGGAAAAGAGAGTAGGATGTGTATGTAAGCCGCGCTGTGCTCAGCAAACTTTAATTGTAGTTTGGAGGCGCATATCAAATCCAATTGATTTGGATATGAATGCGTCTAGATACCAACTCGTTGAATTTGGTAGAACAAATTTTATTTGGCAATTAATTTTGCTACGGACTGGAATTGATTTTATTTGGCAATTAATTTCGATACGGACTGGAACATATCTTATTTGGCAATTAATTTGGATATGGATTGGAAAAGATTTTATCTGGGCCTCATCCACAGAACACCCTTCCATTAGCGCCTCTAGACGGGAGTACAAAGGGAGAATTCATCTTCAGGCTTTCCTTGCTCCCTCACACGTTAGCAATGGAGATAACGAGGAAGGCAATGGCTTCCAGTCTCCTCCTACAGTGGCGGATCCAGGATTTCTAATATGGGTGTTCGGAGTTACAAACATATTGTTCAATATAAAACATAAATGTTCATCATGCTTCCTTGTCAGATAAATTAGATCAGTTAGTTGGCACTAGTATTGACTATTGACTATTGAGTACATGTCTTGCAGAATTCCCTACCTTTTCAATCCTACTACTAGCCCATTTCGGATTATTCCAAGCAACAAAGATTGGCTGTTACACATATACACTAAGCTCGTCTTAAGGTGAACTGAATGCACCAGAACTAGTTCCAAGACCAATAGTTTTCTCCTAGGACCAAACCAACTGCTTGCATCAAAAGCTTCCTCATATAGTTTTTTTTAACAAAAAAGCTTATCCATACGATAATTGTAAAACTTCCCTTTTTTGAGACTCTGGTCATTATAGTACTAGATGAAGAGTGTTTACTATGGCACACGAACAACATTAAGCATTGCATACATTCACTAAAACAGAGGATAAAGATAAAATGAGGAAGAACTGAAAGATGAACTCACCGTTAGGAAATGTGTCACTGAGGGCAGATAGAGAATTGTTAATTGTTTTAAGTGGGTTTGGAGGCAGCGCAGCATCTCGCAAATCTTTTAAGAGACTGGAATTGTTTTGTCCGCTTTCATCGTGGGCACTATAACCATGGTTCCATTCGAGACACGGTGTTTGGTTGTCTGTGCGCCTAGCGAGGAGAAGGGCGACAAAGAGGAACCTGGCGAGGAAGCGGAGGTGCTTGGTGCCTATAAGCGGGCCAGGCGCTGCAGCCAACGGGCGATCGGGCGATGGACCGCCTCCGCCTGGCGCTGACCGCCTCCGCGGCTCCGCCCTGCCCTGCGGGTCCTCAGCCTCCCGGCCCTCCTCCCTTCTCCGGTTGACCGAAGCAGCGGCGGCCGCGGCCTGCCTGCCACGGCCTCCCAGCTCCGCCTGACCCTCCGGACTTCGCCGCTGCTCGCCCGCGCTCCGCTGCTCGGTCCTCCCCGACCCCTTCTGGCCTTCTCCGGTTCTCCTGCCCGAGTCTCGCCCGATCAGCTGCCCCGCCGCCACGCCACGCCGCCCGCCAAGGCCACCGATTTAGGGTTGGGAGGGGACGGGTGCGGGGTGCCTCCGTGGGATGCTGCTGCCTGCTGGCTTTTTGGGCAGTTGGGCAGCTTGGGCTTCGGTATTGGGCTTGCTAGCGCGACCGAGCTGGGCTGGGAGCTTGGGAAGCAGGCTTGGGCGTCGGACTCGCAAATATACGTGCTGAACTGCTGATTCAACTTGTTTTTTTTGGTATATATATGTATTATACTGTAAATATACAAAATTTTTGTCTAAAAATTTTGGGTGTTCAGCTGAACACCCATGACCCCAGGTAGATCCGCCCCCCTCCTATGGCTACTTCTCGTGCACTGTAGTAAGCAGCGTCTCCTCGTAGACAATGTTCTCACACGGTATAAGATCGGCTGTAATTAAGCATCTGCTTTCGCGTCTGTTGGTTAATTTCTGAATTCTGCAGGTCCGCCGTCGTCTGCGCTTGCACCGGATGACTGCTGGTTCGTGGACCCCCACTTCCTCATGTGCTTCTCGACCGCCAAATGCAGGAGCAGTTGCCAGAAGAACGGCTTCGTCGACGGGCGCTGCCAGTGGAAGCCCCCCAGCCTGCTGCCCATGTGCTTGTGCCTTTCCCCGGACTGCCCTCCCGAAGCAACGAGCCCTTCGGATTAATTCCGGAGTCCGGACTAGCGCATGGGAGGAACAAGTAAAATACAATACTAGTAGGAATGTAGGATACCCCGCGCATCACCGTCGGCAAAATAAACAAAATGAGTTTCATGTATAGCAAGCAAAATTACATCTACATATGGGCAGGATGCAGTTTACAAACTGCAAAGCAATATGAATGATGACAGTCCGTCTGTCTAGTATCCTGTCTCGTTGTAATACTGCTGGGATTTTCACATGTGCACGGGTTTCTTTAAGAAAATCACATATGCTTTTGTGTGCGAGCCAGTCACTCAGCTCCCAACAAATCATAATTTTTTTTCAGTCAAACAAGAAGGTGTTTCCTCTCTTCTCTGTGGATTAGGAAACAATCGAAACGAATCTGATCTTTGGTGGTGGGGCGCTGTACAAGATTTGATAAGTGGAGGATGAAGAAAAGCAAGAAGAGTCTGAAGGTCTCTTCCTCCATCGAGGGTGGGGGAGGGGAGGCCTCCACCTCTAGTGCGGCCGCGTTGGTGGGTCGCGTCTCAGAGGGTAAGGGTGGCTCGGCGGAGCTCCTCCCGTCGTTGGAGGAGGATGCACTGATTTTGGGCTCTTTGGAAGCACACACTCGGGAAGCTTCTCGAACTTCCTCAGGTGGTCGGGGGTTCCCTTTGAGCACAGATGTCGATCATCGATGCGTAGCTAGGGCGCAGGGAAACCGACACATGTAGTCAAAGATCAAGGGGTGGGATGATAGCAAAGGCCATGGACGGAGGGCGATTGCCACCGACAATCTTCATGGGCCGTTTGGGCCGCCTCACAGGTTTGGCACCACCTTATCTTACCTCTACTCCCACTCCTGGCAGCGGATTCCATTGCATTCATGGCTTTGGATTCCGAAAGGGGCGTGTCTAGGCGAGCTAGGGTTCTTAGCCAGAGCGAGTGAAGTGCGTCGGTTGGGAGACAAAGTTAGGTTGGTGAGGCGTAACCGTAGCCCTTCTCCTCTGCGTAGGTCCATCGCTGAAGTTGTGAGAGAAGGAGGGATGGATCGCGGTAGAGGAAGACGACCTAGGCGCTTTGGGGATTCTTCCCACACCGGATTTGGGGGGAGGAGCGCAGTGCCCCAGATGAGTGGATGGAGGAGGACGATTTGCTGGTGGAGGATGAACTGTGAGCAAAGTTGCGACGAGATCAAGACCAGCGAAGGAGGTTTCAGGAAGGATTCCGAGGGGATCTTCAGAGACAAGGTAAAAATCAATCCCTTCCTGGAATGGATAGAACTAGATCAGATTTCAAGGGGGATTTTCGTGTTTCTAGGGTGTCAGATCGAGATCCTTCGGAGCAGTTCAAGGGGTGGCAAGAGGATGCTCGAGGTAGAGAAAATCCTCGCAGAGAGGGGGGTTTCAACAAGGGGGTTCCATTTAGAGGGGATTTTAGCGGTGGTTTTGGTGAAGAGGGGTTGTGTTTCGTTCTGATACGGATAGATCCACATCAAAGTGGGATGATCAAGTAAGTTCTGGAAAAGGGGATGAGCATCAGAAAATTTGGGGTGAGATTAGTCCTAATACTAGGGTGTTAAGGTCTGAAGACAGAGGTACTTGCTTTCATTGCTTGCAATCGGGGCATCACCCGGCTAGATGCACAAATCCTCCGGTTTGCTACAAATGTAAAAAAAGACTGGTCATATAACCTCTGGTTGTCCTGATGAGAAGAAGAAGCATGGGTTGAAACTTTTTGGCTTTGGAATTCTTGGTCAGTGTTTTTACAATCTTCAGGTGACTGGGCTGCAACTGTCTGAGCAACAAGCTGCCACTGGGTTTCTTAGTATCAAAGAAGGGGTGGCTTCTATACAGTGAATTGAAGCTGAGTTGAAGCATCTAATTCAGGATAATTGGGACTGGAAGGTCAGGAAGCTATCTGAATTAGAGAATGCATTGGTTTTTCCTTCTAAGGCTATCCTAGAAACCTGGTCTAAAGTGAGAGGGGTGGAATTAGCTCTTCACTCTATTAAAGCTACAGTGGAAAAATCCAAGTTAGACCCTGATGCCTCTTCAGTCCTGGTCCCTGTGTGGGTGAAGGTTTATGGTATTCCAATCTCTGCTAAATCCATGGAAATTGTTAAAGAATTAGCTAGTACAATGGGGGAACCTCTTTAGGTTGATAAAATCAGTTTGATGAGAATGGATCCGGTCAGGGTTAAAATGAACTGTAGAGATCCTTCTAGTATCAACTATTTTGTAGAGATTTTTATTAATGTTGTGGGGGTATGAAATCATATTTGAAGCAGAAGGGGTTGCGGGGAAAAAGAAAGGTTGTCCTCAGAGAGATCTAGGCCATATCACTCATGACAAGAGAAAGGATGATGATGAGGTGGCAGAAGAAGAGGAGTCCAATGGAAGTACTCATAAAACAGAATAAGAGAAACTTGCAGAAAATTTTGGAGGGGGTCTCATCAAACCTCTGATCACAAAAGTGGTGGAGAGTCCAACAAAAACAAATCCAAACATCAAATAGGTTCAAATTCAGATGGGTTTGTTTAGGGTAAGGAGATTGTGGAATTTAATAGTGGTAGTCAATTCCTTACAGTGATGCATTTGGCTTTTAGCTATCTTGTTACTGGAAATGACAATGAGTCATCTAGTTTTATGGAAAGTGAGGACAAAATGGAAGGGGAAGAGGGACTCTCTGGCAAATCTGAAGTGGAGATTTTAGGGAATAATATGGAGATGCCTCAGGAAACTTCTAAGGAGATTGTAGTGCATACTAATGTGGGACCTACTTTAATGTCAGCAACTCTTTGGCCATACTTAAACTTTCCTTCCAAAGGAAGTTCTTCTGGGGAAGTATCTTTATTGTGTCAGGATGAGGAATACAGCAAGCATATCTTTGAGAACCAAGTTCAGGAAAAGGTGTCTATGGGGTGTAAAGTTGTAGAGGATATGAACAATTCTGAAGGTAATGTTGATAGAAATGTGACAGAGGAGGAATCTAGTTTGTTTGACAGTAGGGATAAAGAATCTTTTGTGCTACCTGTGGTTGAGGGATTTGTAGAAGATTGGATATTGGCAAAGGAAAGGGGGGGTAAGATTAAAGAACCTCAAATGGCTACTAGGAAGAGCAATCAAATTCAAGACCAAGGGATTCCCATGTAGGAGAAAGCGAACATGCTAAAGTCCATCCAGAACTTGGAATCTCAAGGTATTTCTAAAAACAATCCTTTTAATATTCTTAATAAGGTTTCTGTTAGGTATCTAGAATTTGTGGCTAGTTCTTGTGGCATTACTTTGGGATCTCAATTTGAGAGTCCTAAGGAGGTGATTTCTACTATGCAAGCTTAAGAAAATAGCTAGATGTGCCATTGCTCAAGCAGGATTCGGAAAAGGTATTGATATGTGATAGAAAGGGGACAGGGATTCTATGGTCAACAAGAGGGGTGATGTAGCTCTATTAGATGTGATTGATAATGCAACCAGGGGTGCTGTAGGGTTTAGATTGAGCAAAAGAGCTAGTAATAGGTCGAAGAAGGATAAGGTTACCTGTAGAAAACCTGTTTCACGAAATTTCTATTTTGGAATATTTGAGGGCTGGGTAAACCAGCAAGGAGAAGGCAACTCAAAGATCTTATTGTCAAGGAGAGGTTCGATGTGGTAGGAGTGCAAGAAACCATTCAGAAGGATTTTTCTGAGAAAGAGCTGAAAGACTTGGCAGTGAATGGAGATTTTTGGTAGTTTTGGTCCTCTGCTATGGGCATTATGGAGGTATCTTAATGGGGGTGAGGAAATATGAGTTGGAAATAGAAGGGGGTGACAAAGGAAGGTTCTTTTTTAGTAAGATGTTAAGACATAAGAAAAGTAATTTCAGATGGGAAATATTGACTGTGTATGGGCCTGCTCAGCATGGTTTAAGTGAGGACTTTATGGGGGAGCTTCATGGTAAATGTCAGTCTACAGTTCTTCCTCTTGTGCTGGGGTGATTTTAATTTGATCAGAATAGCAGATGATAAAAGTTCTGGTAATATTAATTACAATTTGATTGACAGCTTTAATGGTTTCATTTCTGCTAATGACTTGATGGAGATCAGAGGGGTGGTCCTAGGTTTACTTGGAATAATAAGTTGTCTTGTCCCAATATGGTGGAGCTTGATAGGATTTTTGGTTTCCACTAGTTGGGAGGCCAGATTTCATCTCTGTAATTCTATTAGCTTGATTACAGTGGATTCTGATCATTGTGTTGGATACTGGGGAAAATGTTACAAGAAGGTCTGGGAGATTCTTTTTTGAAAAAAAGTGGTTTTGTTAGGAGAATTTCCTAGAGGTGGTTCAAGAGAAATGGAAGGAGATTGGGCAAAAGATGCCTGTGCATATTTATTCTTTGGACAAATGGAATGGAAGTTTGGCCTCTAAGATAATTTTTAAAAGGGTGGGGTGCCAATATGAATGGCAAGTTTAGAAAAGAGAAGAATGTTATTCTAGACCAACTAGGCAGGGTGGATATGAAAGCAGAAGAGGTTGGTTTATGTGCTGAAGAGTGGTTAGACAGATATCAAGCTGAGAGAAACCTAGAAAAACTGTATGATATGGAGGAGAAATTTTGGCAACAAAGGGGTGATGTGAAATGGATTACTCATGGGGATGCCAATACAAGCTACTTCCATAGTTGTGCCAATGAGAGAAGGAGGAAAATTTTCATTTTCAGTCTGGAGAATGAAGGGGAGTGTTTAATAGAACAAACAACCATTAGATACCATATCTACAAGTTTTACAAAAATCTGTTTGGTAAGGATAGTAACCATAATGTGAATGTTGCTAAAGATTTTTGGTAGACCGAAGGTAGGATTTCTGATGTGGGCAATGATAGTCTGGTGCAAAAGTTTTCAGAGGAAGAGGCCTCAAATACTATTAAAGGTCTAAGTGGTGGTTTAGCTCCTGGGTCTGAAGGTTTCCCCACTTGCTTTTATAAGTCCTTTTGGGGTGAAATCAAGTTTTACTTTATAGAGTTGGTCAAGGATTTCTATGAAGGGAAGCTGGACATGAAAAGATTGAACTATGGGGTGATTACTCTGATTCCAAAGATGAAAGAGGCTATACTATCAGACAGTTTAAACCAATTTGCTTGTTAAATGTTAGCTTCAAAATTATCACTAAAATGCTGGCTGTCAGATTGGGTAAAGTAGCTCATAAGATCATAAGTGAGAGTCAGACTACTTTCATTAAAGGAAGGAGTATTCTAGATGGGGTGGTTTCTCTTCATGAAATTATGCATGAATTGAGAGTTTCCAAGGGTAAAGGGGTGATCCTCAAACTGGATTTTGAGAAGGCTTACCTAGAGGAGGTGATGATAGGGAAAGGTTTCTTTGGAAAATGGACCAATTGGGTGATGAGCTCGGTGACAGGGGGTAAAGTGAATATCAGTGTCAATGGGTCTGTTGGTCCATATTTCACCACTCATAGAGGTTTAAGATAAGGGGGTCCTTATCTCCTCTTTTGTTTAACCAAGCAAAGTGATGTCTTGGCAAAGAAGATGATTGATCATTTTTTTTGGGGGGTCTTTGTTACAAGATATCGATGACACAGTCCCCATGATTGATTGTTCAGATGAATATATTCTCAATCTCAATTTTTTGCTGTATTGTTTTGAATGGATGTCAGGTCTAAAAATTAATTATCACAAGAGTGGATTTTTTGTGGTGGGGTGGACAGTTTAGAAGCTCAAAGAGTTGCAAATATGTTTAATTGCAAATTGAGTCAGTTTCCACTCACTTACTTGGGGATTTATATTGGAGATAGAGAAGTGAGGAAAAAGGCAGCAGGTAACATAATCCGGAAGTTAGAAAGCAGACTAGACAACTTGAAAAGCAATCTTCTATCATCTGGAGGCAGATTGATTTTAGTGAACAGTTGTTTGAGTAGTATTCCTACTTATACTATAGGGTTTTATAGGTTGAATGGGGAGACCCATAAGAGAATGGATACTATTAGGTCTAGATTTTTCTGGAAAGGAACAAGCGATAAGTTTAAATATCAAATGGTTAATTGGAAGGCGGTTTGTAGACCTAAAGATTTTAGAGGGTTAGGGTGATTAATACTAGACTCTTTAATGAGTGTCTGTTATCTAAATGGTTCTGGAAGACAGATTAGGTTGAAGATGAGCTTTAGTTCAGGATTCTGAAGGCTAAGTACTTTCCTAGAGGGGATTTTCGGGACTCTAATCCTATTAAAGGGTCCAAATTTTGGAGAAGCATTAATAAAGTGAAGCATTGTTCTTTCGGGGGGGTGATGCACAAGCTAGGAGATAGGAAATTGATCTTCTTCTAGAAAGATGTGTGGATTGATAAATGCCCTTTGAAAGTCAGGTTTGCAAAGCTTTTTAAAATTTGTGTGAATCCTAATATTTGTGTAGACAAGTGTTGTGAGAATAGGGTGTTGATATTGACTTTGTTAGAAGTTTTGGGGTAGAAGAGGTGCATCAGTGGGAGGACTTGAAACATATTTTGGAGGGAGTTGTTTTCAATAGGGAAAGGGATAGGTTGAGGTGGTGTTTAGAAAATTGTGGTCAATTTTCGATCAAATCCTTATACAGATATATGACTTATGGGGGGATTACTTGTAAGAAGCTTCAGAAGTTATGGGCCAGCAGAATTCCTGTAACACCCCGACCCAACATAGAGCCTAGGGTGCTATTAAACCACCTTACAGAATCACTTTACTTCAATTTACTAATACAAATTCAGCAAGACACACAACAATGGATGATTTAATTCTAAGCACAGGAGCTAGCACAAGTTACAATATAGTCAAGTTAAATAATACTACCTATCAATTAATATTAAAATAGACATGAATCTTGCTATTTCTCAACTAAAACCAAATCAAACGACTATGCTACACAATGAGCGCAATTCATTAACATTTAAGTTTAAATCATCAATATTCATCTGAAATCACGAAGATGTTGGACTAATCAAATCTTTCAATTTATTCTATCAAATAGAACTAAATGAATCAATAGCTGAGTCTTAAAAGCATAATAGAAACATCCACGATAAAACTTGGCTACCACGATTACAAGTGAATCAACCACCACAAAGGATGGACACAATCCGAAACTAAAGGAAATAGCATGAACATGAGGTTTTAGGTAAATAGGCTAATTTATTTGCCATGAGTGGTTAAGTATGAAGTGCATCAAAACTACCCCTTTCCATGCATGTCGCTGCCTCGAGAGGTACCTAAAAAGAACAACAACAACAAGCGTGAGTCCACGACTCAGCAAAGTACAACAGCGATAATAACAAAACTTCACGACCAGCTAATGAAGATATCAAATCCTCATATGAACATCAGCAAGGAACCATAAATAAATCGCTTATGCTTGCATGCAATGCATATGTCAAGAATGCTCTTTCTTCCTTCTTTGCAATTACCGGTAATGTGGAGTAGTGCATCCGTCGATGCATACTCAAGCCTGTGCCCTCAGGCACAGGGACCTCAAGCCTACACTCCACGAGTGTGGGGACCTATGCTCGTCCAATACATGACGGGGATCTCATGCCCGTCCAATGCATCACGGGGACCTCAAAAGAAACAATTCTTGGCTACCACGTAGCCCAAGATTCAGGAATGAATGCCATGATGCAAATGAACTTCATAGTCTCAATCCAACATGGGAGAAATAATATTCAGCAACAATAGCATAGATATAATCTCATAAGTAAACCATAGCATTATCATGAACATAGCATCACAATTCACTCTACACTGTTTGCACTTGCCTCAACCGCGAGACAGACGACGACGACAGGAGGACTCTAACCCTGGTTCTCACCTCCACCTGGCATTCGTAAAGTATACTAAGAATACTATTCAAAAGTGCACAGCATAGCAATGAAACAAAAAGAAATCAATCGCTCCTATTCACAACCCGAAACTTTACCGATATACTCCCAAATCCCAGTCTGTCCAAACAGACAACTATCAAAGGAAAATCCATAACTTTTGAGTCAAAGCTCCAAAAAATCATGAATCCAAGTTCCCTGAAATCTACACACGCATACCTACAACTTCTCAAGTGACCGAAAGTTCAAATTATTCCATGTAAGCCTTCGTTTTTATCCCCGATGACCGTTCTATCATCTTCGGTACTACTGACTTAGAAATTTTGTATCTCTTAATTGGTACATCCAAACCCAATGTTCTAAGCCATTATGGAAACTACAGATAACTAGCTTCCTCAATAAATTTATTATAATTTCCCCACTGTGCAACAAAGGTTGCTAACAGATTAGTCTTTCTCTACTGTCCACAACAGAAGGACAGACTATAACAATAACTTCAAAAATTCATAACTTTCATTCTAAATGTCCAAAAATTATGAACTTGGACTCCCTGGAAACATCATAAAGTTATCTACATTATTCATGCAGATCAACTGACCATATTTATCTATCTCTAGACCCTAATTCACAGAACTAGGCTCGCTGCCCAAATCCAGAGACTAAACAGGCACTTTGACTTGCAAAAATCATAACTAATACATTATCCAACCAAAAATTATGAATTAATACTTTCTAGAAAGCCAACGCAATTTTCCACATATCTCTAGGAGACCCTAAACACTGAATTCGCTTGGATCTGACTCAAACTTATGAATTAACAGAACTACAAAGATATCGATCTACAACGGCAGGTACAATCTGGCTATTGGAGACAAATCACATATGAAAGATTTACATTAACTAATGGAGAACATGAAATTACCCATGAAATCAATGCTGGACCTCGCTGAAGCCCTCACGAAGACTTCGCCCTTCTTCTACCTCTTCCTCTTCCTCTCTTCCTTCTCTTCCTTCCTCTCCTTCCTTTCTCCTCCTGTTGGTAGAGCAACGGGGAAGGGGGCTGCTATAGTACCATATGCTACAGTGCGGTAGTGGTACTGTAGCAAGGTGCTAGGGTTTCGAGGAAGGGCACCCCCCTCTCTTGACTCCACTAAATGGCCGGTCCACTTGGCTAGGACGCCTTGGGCCGAAAGCCCAAGGTCCAATCCTCTCTCAAATCCTGAATTTTCTTTTAATTTCCCTCTCTAAATAATATTGTACTCAGTAATGAATGATCGAGATATTACAATTCCTCTTAAAGTTAATATTTTTCTATGGCAATCCTACCATAACAGAATTTAGACAGCTAATCAACTTAGGGTTAGAGGTTGGAAGGGGGAGGCTAATTGTGTCTTGTGTGGGGTTTCTGAGGATGCCAACCATGTGTTTTTTTGCTGTGTTTTGGCCAAGCTTGCTTGGTGGTGCATCAAATAGATTCTTCTTTGGGATAGAGTTCCTGATTCTTTAGATGATTCTCATCTATGGTGGCTTGATAAGAAGGGTGCTAATGACTATCACATTGGTCTTTTCAGTTTTGCAGCTTTATCCCGGACTCTCTGGAAATTCAAGAATAAAGGTGTGATTGAGAAGATTTTCCTTAAACAACCGATTGAAGTCATGTTCAAATTTATATCTTGTTTGCAACGGTGGTGTATCCTAACCAAAAAAAAAGGCGATCGGTTGAAGTTGGAGAAGATGCTAGGAGCAGCTAAAGCTTGGTTGAAGTTGTTCTGTGCTTCAGGATAGACCTCTAGTAGGTTTTCTAGTTTGTCTTTATGTGTTAGTCTAGTTCTGTGGGAGGTGGTGCTTGCTTTCAAGTTTCTGTTTGGATGTTGAGAGTGTTTTGGTAAACCTGTGCTCTGCTCATTTAAGCTGGTCTCCCCAGCTGGTTACTTGTTGGTTTTTGTTTTTAGGCTAAACTTTTGTAAAACTATTTAATTAACATTCTATAAAAGCTGAGTCTTGTGCCTTGTTGGGAAAAAAGGAACAATCGAATCGAGGATTTCATCCTAACGCCGGTATCTACAATCTTCGCCAAGAAGATATACTTATCAAGATTCTACGCAACCTACCTCTAAGGGAAGAACAACTTTGGAAGAATATCGAAAAGGAAACTCAATATCAAATGTTGTATGAGGACTTCAACCTATAAAAGGGCCAGGCAAGGGATCTAGATGCAAATCCCATTGGATGCAGATCTATGTGTCTGAACGCCAACCTGTTGAACTTGGAAATTTTGGTCCCTTTGGATATAGATCGAACTAATTTTTATTTGGCAGATATATTTGGATATGGATCGAACCTCTGTTAGGATTTCTTCAAAACCATAGATTGATTTGTGGAGGCTTTCCGGTCTACCCTCTATTCCTCTGCCTTTTCTGTAGTGCCGTTCACAATCGCATTCTAAGGCTAGAGGGTAGGGACTTATTTATAGACTCCACTTCCAGGTCTTATAATTGACCCACCTGTTTTTGATACACCGTTAGACTCCTGAACCATGTCACCAACCATGATCAAACATGCCAGTTTAATGAGTCTAAAATATATTAGTCCATAGCACACATGTGTGAGTCATGTGCCATGATCATATTGTTTACGAGATCAATTCCAATTTGATCATGTGGGTCAACAGCCTGCAGAGCCAATCTTGCAAAACAAACCCAGCTATTCCGTCCTATGCTGTATCCGGATTAATCATACGCATGCATATTAAATTCCAATAGACTCGATCTCAATAAATATGTCTACCTATTCCAGCACAGCCGTCCTGAGCACATCGAGCATTAATTCCTCGAGTTTGATTCTGCATCAAATAATTCCCTATCACATATATCAATATTCCATATTGAGTTAAAACAGATAATACCACAATAAATGTTGAAAGCCACATAAAAAATTCAACATCTCCCACTTGGCTAAAAACATTTCAATCAATAAACCGAGGTCCCATGTCTTTAACATGCTTAGAAAATAATTCCTCACTAACTGGCTTAGTCAGTGGATCTGCAACCATATCAATGCTAGGCAAATAAACCAAATGAATAGATTTGAGTCTATTTATTACATCACGAATATAGTGATACCTTTCTTCAATATGTTTACTTTTACTATGAAATTTAGTATCCTTTGAGACCTTGATTGCTCCCTGATTATCATAGAAAATAGTGACAGGTTGTGATACACTTTTCACGACTTTAAGTGATGCAAGAAATTCCCTCAACCATACACCTTCCTTTGCTACTTCAGATGCAGCAATGTATTCAGCTTCCATAGGGGAAAGAGCAACTGAATCCTGTTTCTTGCTACACCAAGAAATAGTACCTCCTGCCAAAGTAAATAGATAGCCAGAAGTTGATTTTCGATCATCCGGATCCCCTTTCCAATCAAGATCAAGATAACCTCGCAAATGAAGATTATGATCATTAAAACATAATGAATAATCCATAGTTCCTTTGATATAACGCAGTACATATTTGATTTGTTTCCTGTGCTCTTCCCTAGGATTCTTTTGATATCTACTAAGAATTCCAATGGTATGGCTAAGGTCAGGTCGTGTAAATAACATAGCATACATAAGACATCCCAAAGCTGAAGAATAAGGAATACCATTCATTCTAGCTTTTTCCTCAGGAGTTTTTGGATATAATTCCTCACTGAGTTTAGTTCCCTTTACAGTAGGTACATTAACAGGTTTGCTATTTTTCGTAGAAAATCGTTTTAAAACACTTCGAAGGTATGCCTTTTGAGACAACCCCAGAATCATTTTATTCCGATCTCTATGTATTTCAATTCCTAACACATGGAAAGCTTCTCCCATATCTTTCATATTAAATTTAGAAGACAACCAAGCTTTCACTTCCATCAATGTATTTTATCATTAGAAGCAATGAGAATATCATCAACATATAAAGACAGTAAGACAAAACAATTACCCATAACTTTTGTATATATGCAATGATCACCTTTCATCATTGAAAAACTATATGATATGATAGCATTATAAAAAAGAATATACCGTTGGCGTGAAGCTTGTTTAAGACCATAAATTGATCTATTCAACTTGCAAACCTTATTTTCATTTCCTTTTTCTCCAAAACCTTCCGGCTGTATCATATATATTTTCTCCTCTAAAAGACCATTAAGAAAAGCAGTTTTAACATCTATTTGATGGCGTTCAAGATCATAATAAGCCGTCAAAGCACTAATAATATGAATTGAAGTAAACTTTGCAACATGATAAAAAGTTTCTACAAAGTCAATACCTTCCCTTTGTGTAAAGCCTTTAGCAAGAAGCCTAGCCTTATATTTTTTTTTCACTAAACCTGCTGCATTCAATTTCCTTTTTAAAATCCATTTACAACCTATGGGTTTATGGTTGTTTGGTAGATCAACAAGTTCCCAAACTTTATTCATATTCATCGAGTTTAATTCTTCCTGCATTGCTTCCACCCATAGTTTTGATTAAGAGCAGCTTATTGCTTCTTTATAAGTCTTTGGTTCTTCCTCTAAATCTAAAATTTTAGAGTGAACTTCTCCCAAGAACAAATAATAATCATCTAGATATTGGGTTGTACTAAAATTCCTCCCACTTCTCCTAAGCATTTTAGTATTGGGAGTTTGGTTTGCATTTTCTTCAAGGGCTGAACCTTCTTCAGTGTGAGAATCAATACCAGATATATCCATATGTGTTTCAGGTGGAGTTTCTAATAATTCCACCCTCACCCGCTTAGCATGGTGAGGTGTGTTTTGATCTAAAAATATTGCATCCCTGTTTTCCACCAGTTTATCCTTTTCCTGGTCATAAAACTTGTACCCTTTTGATTCCAAAGAATAACCAATAAAAATTCCTAGTGTGCTTTTAGGATGTAATTTTGTACGGTTTTGATTTGGCACTCTAATTTGTGCATTACAACCCCAAACAGCTAAGTGGCGAAGTGAGGGTTTTCTTCCAGTCCACAACTCATAAGGAGTGACTGTTACAGGTTTAGATGACAAATGATTTAATAAATAAACAGCAGTATGTAAAGCTTCACCCCAAAAAGATAAAGAAAGATCTGAATAAGCCATCATAGATCTAACCATATCCATAAGTGTTCAATTTCTTCGCTTAGCCACACCATTTTGTTGTGGAGTGTAAGGTATGGTATATTGATGAACAATTACATGCTCTTTACAAAAATCATTTAATATTCCTGAAGTGTATTCTCCTCCACGATCAGTTCTTAAAATGTTGATCTTTCTATTCAATTGATTTTCTACTTCAGTTTTAAATGACTTGAATACATCAAATCCTTCCGACTTATGTTTAAGAAGATACACATAGCCAAATCTTGAATAATCATCAATGAATGTGATAAAATAAATCTTTTGTCATCTAGTGGGATTAGACATCTCACCACAAATATTAGAATGAATAATGGCAAGAGGCTCATTTGATCTTTCCGCCTTTGGAAAAGGCGCACGGGTCATCATACCCATTATACATGCCTCACAAATACCAAAATCCTCCCACTTAAAATGCAGAATTCCAGAATTAATAAGCCTCTTAATTCTGTTTTTAGATATGTGACAAGTCGTAAATACCATAAATAAGATTATGAGCATGTGCTCCTATCATTAGTATTCCTCATTATAGAGTTATTTTCACCAACCAAGCAATCAATATTGTCATCATTTGATAGCTCATCAAGAAAATAAAGACCTTCATGACGAGTTCCAGTATGCACTAATTTCCCATTAAGCAATATTTTAACTCTTCTTTTTCCAAACAGTATATCATAACAAATAGATTCTAACTGAGCAATAGAGATTAAATTCCTTCTCATGCTAGGTGAATATAAAGTATCCTATAATAATAATTTTCCACCATTGGAGAGTTCCATGACATAATTTCCGATTCCAAGTACATCAATTTTGGCATCAGTGCCCCAAAAAATATATCTATTTCCCATTGGAATTGTTCGCATAGAAGTAAAAGCTCTATTATCGTTAGTAATATGAGATGTAGCACCAGAATCAATAACCCAACTATTTGGAAAAATAGTAGTAAATAAAGATTCAGTGCATACAAAAATATTAGACATACCGTTAGGCGATGAATCGCCTTTACGCTCAACTGATTGCTTATTTTGATTCATTTGCTCATTCTGCTTCTTCTTTTTCCTACAATCAGCTTTGAAATGCCCATACTGACCACAGTTATGACACTTGAAATTCTTGTACTTATCATTCCTCTAAACTGAGTTAAAATTTTCACGATCATCCCGATCGCGTTTCTTATTAAGCTTTTCCCTCAAATCACCATTAGACTTCGTTTTTTGCCAATTCCTTTTATTAGTACCTTTTTCCTCTCCAAGGTGTAACTCAAAATTGTGAGTATCTCTTTCTTTTCCCTGAGAGAGTTTTCTATCTTCTTCCATAAGCAAATGATACCTTAGAGTGCACATATTGAGTATCCTTTTAGATTGATAGAAAGATATCTTAAATTGTTCCCATGAATTTGGCAAAGAGTTCAGAACAACCATAACCTACACTTCTTCAGAAAAAGATAGCCAGTATTTTTTAACTCCTCTACTAAAATACAGAGTTTATTGAGATGCTCATTAATTGAAGTACCATAATAAATCTTGGTGGAGATAAAATGATTAACAAGATTAAACACTTTAATAAGAGATACCTCACCAAAATCTTGTTCCAGATTACGCATTATCTTCCGCACATTCCGTTCACCTTCATGCTCGGTAGCTAACGAATCAGTCATTGATCCCAACATAAAAATACGTGCCCTTTTATTATCTCTTGTCCAATTTTCATATTCTTCTACATAATTCTCTTTTTCCTCAACAGTGGCATTTTTTTTCTAGCTCTTTCAGTTCGTTTTTGTCTATTACATAATCAATGTTTTCAGCAGAAAGCAAAAAAACGCAATTTTTCTTTTCCAAACCGTGAAATTTGAGCCATCCAATTTGCAAGATCTAAGCAGTTCTGAAAAACACTGTTAGTTGCCATTACGAGAAGATACTTAAATCGGAAGAGTTTCAGATCGGAGAAAAAAAATCCCGTCGTCTCCTCTGCTTTGGCGCACGTAGATCAATATGATGTCTTCCTGTAAATTGAATAATCAATGTGTCCTAGACTTCCTTTATTGCTTTTGCTTCTCATGGCTGAGTCAACAAAATCAAGTAGCAAATTGAATCTACTCCCGTGAAGGAATAACACCAGAAGCTTCACGTGAGCTCAATTAAAAAATCAATGCACGCCGACCGAGGATGCGAGCGACACCTTCCTATTGCTGTCTTCACATGAGAAATTCCACCAACCGAGGACGCGCAGCAAATCCCGTGCGCTGAAAAGTTGAAGTAGCAATGCACGCCGATCGAGGAAACAAAGAAACGCTGGCGCATGAACACAGCGGATTTACTTCTTCGCAGGGGATTTGGAAGGAAAAAAAAGGACAAACAACGATTTCTTCACGGCGCGACGATGGACGAAGGGAAAAATAGATCAGATTGATCGGGTGATAGCGACGCTGAATCGACTTCGGACGCGGGCGACAACTTGGCTATGGACACGAATTTCCGTCGTGCGCGTCGCCAACCTGGCTCTGATACCAATGTTAGGATTTCTTCAAAACCCTAGATTGATTTGTGGAGGCTTTCCAATCTACCCTCTATTCCTCTGCCTTTTCCGTGGTGCCGCTCACAATCGCACTCTGAGGCTAAAGAGTAAGGACCTATTTATAGACTCCACTTCCAGGTGTTATAATTAACCCACCTGTTTCCAGTACACTGTGAGACTCCTGAATCATGTCACCAACCACAATCAGACATGCCAGTTTAATGAGTCTAAAATATATTAGTCCCTAGCAGGGATTGAAAACTCGATCCAGAACCGCCAGCCGGTAGGTTTTCTCTTTTTTCAAATTCTAATTCTAAATTTCAAATTTTGACCGATTTTTAATCGAATATAAACGAACTCATCAGGGTTGTCGTCGGGAAAACCCAGAACCGGCGGTTACCATTCCCGCCAAAGAATCGTGATTCGCTTCTAAACCGGTTTTCCAAACCTCGGTCCCTAGCATACATGTGTGAGTCATGTGCTATGATCGATTGTTTACTTAGATCAATTCCAATCGATCATGTGGGACAACAAACTGCAGAGCTAATCTCGCAAAACAAACCCAAATTTATTCCGCTTCGGTCAGATCCGGATTAATCATACGCATGCATATTAAATTCTAGTAGACTCAATCTCAATAAATATGTCTACCTATTCCAATACAGCCGTCCTCAGCACCTTGAGTATTAATTCATCGAGTTTGATTCCGTATCAAATAATTCCCTATCACATATATCAATATTCCACATTGAGTTAAAGCAGATAATAGCCATAATAAATGTTGAAAGCCACATAAAAAATCCAACAACCTCTAAAATTTGGAAGTGCATAAGGAGAGAATATCTGGTGTATAGACCTTATGGTGTAGGGAGAGGTCAGTACTTGAACGTTGCATGTTGTGAACTTTCTTCTCAACAGAATGGCAGCACTGCTCCGGACGCCGCTTCACAGAAAGAGAACACACCCGTGATCCTGCAATTAGTTTTCAGGCTGCTTTCGCTTTTCCTGCTCCTTCACACATGTTAGCAATGGAGACAGCGAGGACGGCAATGGCTTGTAGTCTCCTTCTATGGCTTCTTCTCGTGCCTTCTAGTAAGCATCCTGTCACCAGAATCTACGACTTTCTGCTATATATCATCAGTATACTACAGATCTTTGCTGATGGTTCATGCCACTGCCAAGCTAAGCTAGCCGCTACCAGTCAAAGCAGTCATGCAACAACTCACAATCCCGAATATGCAGACCTGGTGCCCTCTGTACATGGAGCCGATGACTGCTGGGTCTTGTATCGCGTACCCTACCACATCTGCTTCCGGACCGCCAAATGCAGGAGCAACTGCCTGCAGCACGGCTTCGTCGACGGGCGCTGCCGGTGGGCGTTCCCCTACCTCGTACCCCTCTGCGAGTGCCTGCGCCCGCACTGCCCTCAAAAAGCAACCGGTCCACCGGAGTAATTCCGGACTAACGCGAAGGAGAAACATGTACCACTAGTAGCGTATGCCCCGGCAACGATAAATAAACTATAAGTTTGTATGCTAAAATGAGTCAACTGAAGGAGAGAGACGATGCAGGTATACAGGGGAAACACGTCTTCTGACATTTTGTAGCAATATCACGTGCTACAGTATCATAATATTACGTAGCAGCCGTCGGATCAGAAAAGAAAGGTTGAGATCATGTTTTTGCAACCGTAGCAATACTGTAGCAAAATACTACCGCACCGGCATTATCCATAAACATTGTAGTAACACTGTAGCATCACTGTAGCATCACTCTTCCCGGAACGAACGGTTTAGATCTGCATATCATAGCACAGTGCTCCTCTACCACTAGCAGAGGATGTCAATCCATATACAGGTATAGTAACAAACTAACAATAACAAAGTCAATCAAATAGTACTGGGATTTTCACCGTGCAAAGCCACGGCACGACGGGATCCACTTCGAGAGTCGGCACGGACGACAAAAGGGAGGAGCATGACTCGACCCTACTACACTAGCCACCGGTCAGTGCTCTCTGCCTCTCACGTGACTACTCACTTAGGTCATGAAAGCGCGAGTCCTTCCTCCTCCCCGGTCCCCAACAAAGTCACCGGCCACCGCCCCCTGCAACGCCTGCCTGGCGCAGCGCACGAGACCCACCATGTGGGCGCTGTTAAATTTCCGGGATCCAATCGTAGAACTTTTTTGTTAATTAACTCAAAATTTTAAAGTTAACATCTGACAACTTTATTTATAATTTTGACTCCTTTGATTATGCCACCAACCATAGCGTGATAAAATAATATTGTCACGCCATAGGATAAGTCCGCTAAATAGCTTTTTTATTTGTCACGCCACTAGTCGTGGCGTGACCAAACAATACTGTGACAAGAGCTTGTCCAGATACGAGTTGGTGTGACAGCGTTGTTTTGTCACGTAACGAGTAGTGGCGTGATCAAAGATGTCAGAATTGGAAATAAAGTTCACGAGGGTTAACTTTAAAATAAAATTAAAAAAAGATTAATTAATAATAAAAATTCAATATCGTACCACTCGAGCCGATCACTCGGTGATTTTTTAAAAATAATATTATTTTAATTAAAAATTAAAAAATTAAATAGTCATTAAAAAAAGGATGGCACCCTATCGCCATTTCAAATGGGACAAGATCCAATCGCCAAATAAATTGGCGACAGGATGTCCGTCGCCAGTGCTACAATTCTGAAACAGTACTTTTGTCATTTAAGTTGCGACAGGTTCTTTTGAAATTAAATTAAATTTATAATTTTGGTATGTCTTTAAGTGTCCGCACAACCGATAATTTTGGAAAAAACAAAGAAATATAAAGTAGAGAACAATTTATTAGTTTTGATGTGACCAAATGTATTTGTAATATGTCTTAGGCGACACAATATAAAAAATAGCCTACTTTGGTGGTGTAATATCGAAAATAGCCCCGTTCGACGACGCAATATAAAAAATAGTCTCCTTCGGCGGTGCGATAACAAAAATAACCGCGATTTATTTTAGAGTACCGAACGAAAAAGGGATGGTTATTTCGCGTACAAAAAAGGCTAGAACTAGGGTAGTGTGGGGTGTCAAGATGCTGACTCACTCACATGATTACTAGTACATAGGGGTGCAAATGGAGCGGATACGGATGGATATCGCTCATCCCGTATCCTTTTTCATATTTTTTTTCTCGAATTCGGAATCGGACACGGACAGTGTCGGATACGAATACGAATACGGATAGTCTCGGTCACGAATACATATTCGGATATTGCGTGAAAATATAAACCATATATGTCACACAAATAAAAATCAATCAACCGTGCTACATGTCCAAAATGCAACTAGATTAATAGTTTAACAAGCAAATTTAAATACATCACACGATAATAGAGACTATTTAAGCAAGTAATAGTAAGTAGTAACTAGCAAGTAACAAGTACATGACACTATGACTGGGCTAGGTAAGCAAGTAGCAAGTCACAAGTTCACAACTCTCGGTCTCTCACACCTCAAGGTCTAAAATTACATCAGCAGTTCACAACATAGGATAATAGCACAGCAAGTAGTCAAGTAGTAACTACTAACTAGTAAGACAATATGTGCTAAGTAAGTAGCAGCTCGTTGGCTGCACAAAAGACTTATCTAGCAGCAGGCAACAACAAGCAGTGAGCCATCTCTATGACCATGCCTCAGTCTATTTCACTATCTCAGCCCCAGTCATCATTTAGTCCTACAAAAATAGATTTGTAGAATGTCAGATTTATACAATTTGTTGAATAAATCTGAAGATGAAGTAATCTGATGGCTTATGTGAAGAAGCAGCACCTAAGAATTCCACAATAGAATAAACATCTTTCAAGTTTCATATTAACAAAAATAGTAGCTTTCCGCACTTAACTAATCACATAAAAAATCGAAGTTCGTATATGATGCTATATTCAAATTTCAGATAAATACTTCACATTTTGTTTTAACCAAATTTCAGATGCACTATCAATAACAATTAGAAATCATATTTAGTGCAGATTGAAGTATATATCACCAGCTAGTCTCCATGTTGGCACTGTCAATAACTATGTCGTTGGCAGGACACTGGGAGTCTGGGAAGCAACAAAAGCTAGCAAACGCATGTCCAACAGAGGACACAATGGGGTTGTAGTGGAAAATCCACGTCAACAGAAAAGGGCACCAGTGGAAAAAGGACTACCATTTTCATTGAGGTGCCGCATTTGACAAGTTTGCGTATTTAAACAGAAAGAATGACGCCCCAAAAGTTTAATCAACTGGAAAAGGAAAAACTAGAAAACCCAACCAAAAAAGAGAGAGAGAAAACCTATAAACCCATAATAGGATAGAATGGAAATACTGCATTTTACATGTTACTTTAGGACAGTTTTCACTACAGATTTCACCTCATATACAAGTTTCATGTTGCACAACACGAAAAATGTTGTGCTCTAACCTACAGTAAGATATACTTACAAATTGCGTTAGTCCTAATAAAACCTTACAAATTGCACTAGTCCTAAGAAAACCTAACAAATTGCATTGCGAGATTGGTCTCTCACAGCAATCTGATCACCGGGCGGGCCTAATCATGACTAGTTGTCCTTAATAGCTGGTGGGAACAGGGGAGTTGACAAAGATATCATATATTCATATAAAAAATCTTTACCAAAGCAACTGAACTTGGGATAGTAATCAAGGTGCTGTTTACCAAAGCTAGATTCAACAGCTCAAGTAGGGTCATCAAAATTATTTGTAATATTAGCAGATGAACTTTACAACTTCACAGATTCACAATTAGACATGAACATTGTATACGCAGAGCAACTTGTGTCCGTATCACCACCCTTTGTTTATGCATGTATGTGTTTTGACTTTTGAGTGGCTCTCTTCACCTTCCCCTTCCCCTCCTCTTCCGTCCAAACTGGAAGGATCCCTTGGCCAGCCAGCCAGCCTCTTGTGAACCCAGAACACCACATGTCATGGTAAACATATATTTCATGGTAGCTTTAAGCAAAGTAAAATGCATTAGAATCAGGAGAAGCTCTGTGCACTGCTGACAACCAAATATATCTCTACTCTTGAACTAACAATCTAGGAGTATTTTTTATTTTGGTGCTGCTCATGCTCTACATACGTTAAAGCTTTCGAAGATCGCAGCAAGCCAGCAACATGATAAGTTCAAATATTGGAGTTTGGAGAGGTTACACAAAGCTTCTGGTATCTCATAAACACCGGAGCCAGATAATTCTAGATGTAACAAACTATTGAGATTCCCAATTGATTCGGGCAGTTTTCTCATTCCATAACAACTTGATAAGTCAAGATGCAATAAACTTTCAAGATTCCCAAATGATTATAGTAGTTCCACTATATTAGAACAACCTGACAAGTCAAGATGTATCATACACCCAGGTTTGTCAATTGAATCGGGTAATACTGAAATTTGAGAAGATCCATGCAGGCTTAGGTACTGCAATTTTGAGAGTTTAGTAATACACTCTGGGAACTGCACCCTTGAGCAATAAGACACCTCAGCTGCTTCAGTTGGCCAATAGAGGCCGGCAACTCTTAGTGGAGCATTGACCAAATGAAAATGCATTCACCAATGAGCTCCGATGTTCTACTATGCAGAAAGTGCTTCAATAAAAAGCACACACATGTCTGTTAAAGCACACAATAGCAATGGTCAAAATGCTTGCACATACTGATACTGGTACTGACTACTGCGATGTCCTTGTACAAAAAATGCAAGTTTCCTTCTCAGAAATCTAAAACATCCCGAGAAATCTGACTAAATTTGCAGTTGATTCCTTTCATATCATTGCAAAACAACCAAATATTACAACGAACATTGGTCTCACTGTTCAGTTCACTAACCTCTGTGCTCCGTCTGACTCTCTGTGTAGTCGCCGCGAGGAAGGGAAGGCCGGGAGGCTAAGGAGGCAGCGGCTGTAGTGGCGAGGGAGGAGGATGGCGGCTGCAACGGCTAAGGAGGAAGGACGCAGCGGGGGAGGGCGCGGGTGGGGGGAGGCAGAGATGAGGAGGGAGGGGAGGCGACGGCGGCCATGAGGGAGGAGGAGGAGGTGGCGGTGGCGAGAGAGGGGGAGGGGGAGGGTGCGGGTGGGGATGGGGGGAGAGGGTAGATGAGGATTGAGGACTGAGGAGGGACCGCCGGACGGCGGCGGCCAGGGAGGAGGAACGCGGCAGTGGCGGTGAGGGTTAGGGTTAGGGGGTTGGATGGGTTTGCGATTTGGGAGATATGGGTGCTGGGCGTGGGCCTGCAGTACGGGAGCAACGGGACAAAGACAATGGATATTGGATGGTGTTTCGCTCGGCGCTTGGGTAGTTCGGATAGCACTCGGATAATTTCCAAATAGCTCTGAATACACCGGATATCTCCTTACTGAATCCATACCCGACAAAAAAAAATCTGAATCAAAAAAAAAATCCGATATCCGGAAAAAAGCTCTGAAAATTGCCCACATTTATTCGATCGGTTAGGAATTATCCGCTTTGTTTGCACCCCTACCTGTACACACAACAAGAACAAATACTATCGAAGCACGAGAATAGTATAATGTAAGTCGTATATAAATTAATATTTATATAACAAGACTGATACATGTACTCGCGGACCATCTTGGAGCATACCCCACGTGTGGCCCCTGGCATCGTCTGGGCCGGCTGCAGGCGTTGGTGCGAGTACGTCAAAGGCACCGGCGGTCAAGGTACCCTACTGATGCAAGCAGTCTGAGCGGGTGTCACGGAGGGGGTGTCCCGAGAGGGTGCTGCGTCGGCTGGCTCGCTCCGGGCGCACCGTGCAGCTGTGAAGCCCCAACGGAGACATGGCTGCTTTCGTTGTATAAAGGCCCACCACCCTCTTGCCGTATCGCCCACTTCTGGTTGAACTCGTAGTCCTTGGAGTGTGCTCCCTTCTGCGACACCAGTTCATCGTCCCATAGGGGTCTACGACCTATGGAACAATACATTATGCATGTAAACAAGAAGAAAATGTTCAAATAGTACGTTATGCGTGTAAACGTGCATTGTCACTTATGAATGCTACTAAATATCTTTTTAGACCCAACCATGTCAGCTCTATCCCTGTAAAAGTAGTATCGATTGAGATAATATGCCATTAGATGGAGGTCACTATCCAGCTTGCCTTCAATGTAGTCATCAACAGCATTAATCACAGGAATGCAAAGCTCCCGCTCGTTTTTAAGGTAGTGAACCAGCTGATGCTTTGCATTCAATAAACCTCCATATATGAATCCTATAGCTGGCTTTTTATCTCCATCAACAAGTCGAAGAAGCTTAACAAGTGGAAGGAAAACATTAATGGCTAGCTCCACATCAACTGCCAACTAATCAAATAACGCGGGGCGATTATATGGAAACAGCCGACTAATCAGATAATGCGGCCGATTTGGCGTTCACAAATGTTAATTGTGCTCCGATTCACATATACACGCGTGACATTTTGACTAGCGACTTCGATTAAACGGATGATTAATCGGCTGTTCCGACCGTTTTTTACAACACTGCCTACGGCACGACGTAAGCTAGATGGCTCGCCTCGTCTTCTCCAGAACCGGTCCATGAACTCTCTGATCTCCTGCGCCGTCATACTAAAGTGCTCTTCAAGCGTCTGAGTGCGCACGGAGGTCGCCAACTTGTGCATCTCCCATTGGAGATTGTTTTGTACACATACTTAGCAAGTTAGAAACCGAAAACATGTGTAGGAAATAAGAAGTATGGACCGTTCAATATGTACCACGCGATAGAATGTGGAGTTTGGTTGGGTGGGGTGCGTGTCGGTCGTCATGGCCTCATGTTGTGGTGGGTCGTCCACGACCCTGATGCAACGAACCCTCGTCTGAGTGGAGTACCGCTTGGCATACTCCTCGTACGTCCCGTGGTCGTAGGGAACAGTCTTTCAGTGCACATCCTCCAAGGTGTGGAGTGTAAAATACCAAATTTTCAATTTTAATTAAAAATAAATTTTAATTATTTTCCTTGAGTTTTCTGAATTTTTTAGAATTTTAAAAGCTTTTTCCTATTTATGTTAAGGCCAAAATAAATTATCTGCAAAATGAAATACCAATGTTGAGTTGGAAATATTTTGTTTAAGTCCAGAATGTCTCAGGGAATTTCTGTGAATTGTTCGATAATTTTTGGACTCTATTTGCTATTTTCTAATATCCTAATTAATTATTTTTATTTCTAAAATTGCTAAAACTCCAAAAATCCGGAAAATGTCCTTGGGCCGAAACCCCCTCAGCTCATCTCCTTTCCCTCGTGCGTCGGCCCACATCTCCAGCCCAGCCCGCGCCTCACCTCTCCCTCTCTCCCCCTTACTTACAGGTGGACCCCACCTGTAAGCCTCTCCCCCTACCCTTCTTCCTCACGAGCGCAACACCCGCGCCGCCGCACGCCACGTTGCCACCCACACGCCACTTCGTCGCTCCTAAGCACGCCACGCACGCCTGGCCACCTCCTCTCGTCCGCTCCGCCCTCGCCTATAAGAGCCGGCCACCACCTCTCCCCTTCTCCTTTCCTCCTTTCCCTTCTCCTTCTTTTTTGGCATCGGCCGCGCCGCATCAACGCTGAACCACCACTCTAGTGATGCCCTCGTCTTCCTAGCCGTGTCACCCTGTGCCTCTCCTCCACTCCCTATTTCCCTCATTCCCCTCTTCCCTCTCCCTCGCATTTGTCGTATTTCGCCGATGAAGCCCTACGGCCGAAGCTTCTTCCTCCAGTGATTTCACCGCCGCCGAAGGTCATCTATCGTAGCTGTCTACACCTCCGGCACCACGATGCCATGTTCTCCTCCGTGCGTGCACCATCTTCCTTCGAGAGTCACTGGAGCGTTTCGACTGTTCACACTAGCTGTTTCTGGACTAGTGTATGTGACATAGAGGATCCGGGATCCTCCACTCCCAGGTTCGACATGGAGCCACTGCTCAACCCAATGGGCCATCTTCTCAGTTTAGGAAGTCATACTAGCTACTCCCTTGCTGGTGTACATGTGGAAGATAAAACGATAAATTCATAAGTCCGTAAGCGAAAGGCAACGACAAACAAAAAAAGTGAACTTACCCATGCATGGACGTTCAACGGCAACAACGGCCCCTAGGGCACTGGGACCTCCTATCGTAGACTGAACTAGCGCGTCACCTAGTGCATGTGGTACTCCTCTATGAAGACGTCGTGCACCAAGCACCTCCGCATGTACCAATACTGTCAGCCTTGCGTGAACTAGCTGAAAAAGCCTCGAGGTGCGCATGCTAACACCCTCTCAGGACTGTACGGCGTCCAGATGACGCGGTCATCTGTCAACTGATCGAACATCGCAACGTAGTCTGGGTACGACACGTGCGTAGTGATCGGAGTGAAGGTCACCCCTGGAATAGAACAACAAAAACTTAGCATGTGTAATTAAATTACGTTACGAAAAAAACTAAATTTTAAAAAACTTACCCATCAGCGACACCACACCGTACCCATGGTCGGCTGGTCCACGACGTCGGTAGCGACGTACATGACGTCAGTGTATGCTCCTAGGTCCAGCTGTGGTCGTCCAATCTAGAAACACTCAAACAACCATAGCTGAAGAAGCAGTGGCCATCTAGAGAGGATGGAATTGTCCTGAACCCGGTGGCACACGCTACACAGGGCATGGTACGTCGCATGCAGCACCGACGGGCTCTAAGCGTACGGCGATATCGCCTCTACCTCCACGTCCATCAGTTCCCGTGCATAGCGGATCATGTGCTTGTCCACGCTGTCACTGTGGGACCCTAGAAACATGACCCACCCAAACAACCACAGCAAGTATACCTCGAAGTACCTCCTCACTATGTGCTCGAGTGCGTCCGGTCCTAGGGCAACCAGCTGCAAGAAGACAGAGACACACCACTAAGTTGAACAAAGCAATTAAAGCAGAAACACGAGAGTTATAAATACTTACATCGAACTAGTTGGTCCACTTTAGCGTTGGCCCGTGCGTACTGCTGAACTCCCTATAGCCGGTGTTGGTCGGTAGCAACCCTTGGAACCTCGCGAGGATCTGCGTACGCCACGTGTCCGAGACGTTGTACGCTACCAGGGGGAAGCCCATGCAGGGCAACCTAGTCAGGTAGCCCATGTTCTGAAGCGTCGGTGTCATCTCTCCACATGGAAGGTGGAACGTGTGCTTCTCTGGCCTCCACCGGTCAACCAATGCTGTCAGGAGGCACCGGTCGTATGAAAAACGCCTCAATGTACGACCACCGCCCGCAACATTCTCCTTGTCCTCCCACGTCGCTTCCACCATCCTAACTAGTGGAAGGATGCCTACCGCTCTGAACCTACATCGAAAGGATTAAGAACATACATGAGTCCACCCGTACAAGTCAGACCGAAATTGAGTACACAAAGGTCAGAACTATACGTACCTTGAAACGTAACGTGGGTCCACCCTCCATGCCCTCATAGGCGTGCGCAGCCGTAACGTGCCAAGCTCAATGAGTTGCTCGCCCTCCTAGGAAAGGATGGTAGTGAAGCGGCTACGGTGAGTCACGTCAATGGCCTAGTCAAGCAGCTCGTACGACCACTACGCAGCGTCTCATGGGCTGCCATACCTGAAAATAAGAGGGGATATATGTAGAAGATATTATCGGCATTTACAAAATATTTATCGTGCAATGATGAGAACAAAATTGAAGTTGAGAATATTTTAATTAGGCTGTACACACCCTATTTAGCTACTCTAGAATTTTAATATAATTTTTAGATCCATCTTGCTATTTTCCTAATTTAAAAGGTATTTTTGGCATTTTATAAAATATTTATAGTGCAAAAATGAGAACAAAATTGAAGATGATGATATTTTAATTAGGCTCTACACACCCTATTTAGCTAGTTTGGATTTTTATAGAATTTTTAGAGCTTTTAATTAGGCTCTGCACACCCTATTTAGCTACTTTGGATTTTTATAGAATTTTTAGAGCTATTGTGCTATTTTCCCTATTTAAAAGGTATTCTTGACATTTACAAAACATTTACCGTGCAAAAATTAGAACGAAATTGAAGCTGGGAATATTTCAATTAGGCTGCAAACACCCTATTTAACTACTCTGGAATTTTAATATAATTTTTAGAGTTATTTTGTTATTTTTCTAGTTTAAAAGGTATTCTCGACATTTACAAAATATTTACCGTGCAAAAATTAGAACAAAATTAAAGCTAAGAATATTTTAATTAAGCTGTAAACACCCTATTTAGCTGCTTTGGAATTTTAATATAATTTTTAGAGCCATCTTGCTATTTTTCTAGTTTAAAAGGTATTTTTGGTATTTACAAAATATTTAGCGTGCAAAAATTAGAACAAAATTCAATATAAAAATATTTTAATTAAGATCTAAACACTCTATTTAACTACTATGAAATTTTTATAGAATTTTTAGAGCTACCTTGCTATTTTCATAAAAAGTATTTTTCAGCATTTCAAAATTATATCATGTGTAAAAATTATCTAAACTACAACAGGCTACACTACAGCTAAAATGATCTAATGAAATCAATTCTATGTTGCTAGTTTTATTTGCTAACCTATAAGGGCTTCGAATTTAATTAAAAAGTTATAAAAATATTTACTTGCAAAATAAACGATAGAATCTCCTTCTTCCTTTCTCCTCTGCTACAATCTGACAGGTCTTTGTTACTCACTTTTCCCCCTCCTGCTCTCGTTTCCCTCCCATTGAACATGACACTTTTTTGCCAAAATTTTTTGCCTATTTAATTTTGTAATTTTTAATTAAAATAATATTATTTAAAAACATCATCACACCACGTAGACCGGAGGATTACACAGAATCCCATTGGCGAGTTTCAGACAGCTAGGTTATTCAAGAAAACTTTGAATACCAACTAGACGCCGACCGCGTAACGACATCATTTTACCGCACGCTCGCTTTGACCGTGCGCCCCGTCGCGCGTGCCGCTGCCAGCACGAAGTGGCATGAGCACCACATGATTGGCCGACAACAGCAGTTGCAGATCGCACAAGGTGACGTAACACCAATCGGCAAGTCATCTCCGTCCGTATATACGCAGTCTTTCGACTCTCCAGCGTTTCTCCAAAACGAAAAGTGCAATCATAGGGGGAGGGCTGGCCGGACTCGGGACCATAACGGCAGCGTTATTCTACGCTGTAGAATAGTTTATTCCATACTCTGACTATGTCCCTGCATAACCGATCGTTAAACAGTCGTGCCTGCCGCACACAACTTCTATGTATCTTTTACTGTATCATTACAAAAGATTTATAGTGACTATGTTTGTAACGTTGTAATAAAATTACTGCCTCGAAAGTTCGCATTTACTGTACGTAAATCAATTAATGTATCGTATGAGCGCGGCACAACCGATCGTAAAATCGCGCGCCATCAATCCATCCCCCCCCTCCTCTTCCGACGGCCCCTTCTACCGCAGCACTATAAGAGATTTACTGCGACCTCATTGCCCCTTTTACTATAAATATTCTTGTACTTTACTACAGCACTACAAGAGATTTACTACGACCTCAATTTGTCTTTTACTGCAACACTACAAAAGATTTATTATGACCTCATTGTGTCTTTGACTACAATCTCCTTGTGTTTTTACTGCAACACTAAAAAAACGATTGCCTTTTATTGCAGCACTACAAGAGATTTTACTGAGATCTCATTGTGCCTTTTATTGCAGTACTACAAAGAGATTTAGTGCCATGCTAAGCGCAGAGGGCATGGGATCGTGATCCGAGGGAAAAAGTTCGCTTAGGTGTGATGGGACAGTACAAAAGTATCGCAATTACTTTTCTCATCGTTGACGGTTACTGTCGCGCGTGTACAGATCGTGGGACAGTGTCCCCCCAAAAAGCAGTACGCTATGAGATAGTCTGACAGTAAAAATGGTATTAGAATTACGGTCACATACACTGCCTATTACTGTCGATACACGTTGCGCGTGGGGCGACGTGGATTCTTGGCCCTATAACTGTTCGGATTGGACCACTCAGACGGGGTGGGCTGACTGACGCGTAGAATAGCTGCTTAGCGCTATATATATATATATATATATATAGACACACACATGCACGCATGATTTCATCATGAATCTCACTTCAAATACATAACAATAGAATAAAAACGATACATAGTTCAACAAGTTCATAAAATACAAATATTGTATGTAGTATTGGACTAGCCTTTGGGCCTGATTAAAGGAGAGGTAACTTTAATTATGTCCGGTACCAAAATTGCTGGAACGACTAATTCCGTTCGGCATGCCTGAAATGGATCAGAACGATCGGTACGAGATTGAGCCTGTTTTGTGCCGTTTTGAGTAAAAGTATGGTATGGTCCGGCCAATACCGAAATAGAATTTACAAGCTCGCTCGGGACTCCCCTTCACGCCACATCCATGCATGCTTAATTGCGTATCGAATCGTATTGTGCTCGCAACACACTCCGATATACATGGGCAAGCAACAGAGCACGAAGCAAAGGCGACGAGATGGCCCAGATGCAAGGGGAGGCAGGGAGATCATGCCTTAAGAATTGATAAGACTTGAAATGTACATACAGAGACAAGAACCAGAGGTATAAAATATGATCTGGCTACAAGAAAGATTAACCAAGACGAGAAATAAAAGACAACTCTTATAAAAGTTCTAATCTTTTTGCCGGGCCGATAAACGTTCTAATCCAAGGTTGGAGGAAGGCTAAATCAAACTCCAGACCCCAGCTCCCAATCGGTAACTGACTTGAACCACTTCGCTAATCACTAGTTCACTACTAATAACTATTGTACTAGACAGGACAGATGATCTCCTAAGTTTGAACTGTTTGATGAGAAGTACTAGTACCAGTAAAGAGTTGAGTTGTTGGATGGAACCACAGCCAACTGGATCTTGGATCTGGATCAGGCGGCGGGGAAGCAGCAATCGGGGCACCGGACGAGGCCGTTCTCGTTGCAGCAGGCGCAGGCGCGGAAGCCGCCGCCGCCGCCCTTGTGGCTGTACAGCCTGTGGCTCCCGTCGTTGCTGCCGCAGGCAGCGGGGGCGGTCGCGGCCGCGGCCGAGACGATGCAGCGGAGCTCGCCGGACTCGTGGAGGCGGCGGACCTCCTCGGCGCCGCCGAGGTGCCGGCCGCCGACGAAGACCTGGGGAAGGGTCACGCGGCGGCGGTGGGGCAGGAGCGACGCGAGCTCCGGGAGGAAGGCGGGGTCCATGGAGAGGTCGCGCTCGTCGACGGAGGCGCGGAGCCCGCGCAGGATGGCGCGCACGGCGCGGCAGTCCTCGTAGGTGCCGCGGACGACGCGGAGGGAGGTGAAATACAACACCACACGCCCTTCGGCCTCCCCGCCGGCGGCGACAGGCGGCTGCCCCTCCGTCTGGAGGGTGCGGAGGATCCGGAACGCGGAGGCGGCGACGCGGATGCGGTGGAACACGCGCGGCGACGGGGCGGCCTGCGGCGGGTGGGCAGAGTCCTGGAGGAGCAGGGATTGGATGTCTTTGAGAGAGGGGGAGGAGAAGGAGAAGCGCGGGGAGGCGGCGACGAGCGTGGTCGAGGTGGTCCCGGAGGCGGCGGCGGAGTTGGAAGGGCGCGTCTTGACCCAGGACGGCCACATGGAGGACGAGTGGGGGGCTTCGGGCCTTCGGCGAGCAAGCGAGGAGGGAGGAGACGGAAGATTGCGTTTTGCTTTGCTTTTTGCAATTGTTTGTGTTTCCCCTGGCCGGCCTTGTGGGTTGGCGTGGGGTTTATGGTGAAATTCCAGCCCATCGGAACAATTGCTACCCGCTATGCAGTACTTCTTTCCATTTTTTCCATCCAAATTCAGATAACCTATCTGGCTGTACATAGATAGACAGACAAACAAACAAACAAGTCTGGATGTACATAGAAAAGGAGCTCGTTATTGTAACCAAGCCAATATAGCCAAAATTCACCTGCATATTTTGATGAGGGAGTTTTGGGTGTGATTTTGTTCAGGTCTAAACCAAATCTTGTCGAGGTCTCTTTAGCCCTTAGATATTTGCTCATTATCCAAATGAATGGAGCCAAGATTCGGATATCGTGTTTGGCTATACACAAAAAATGAGCCCGTTATTGTATACGAACTAATAGAGCTGAAGTTCACGGTATGTTTTGATGATTGAGTTTTAGCTGTTGTATACAAAAAAAGGAGCCTGTTATTGTATCCAAACTAATATAGCTGAAATTCACGGTATGTTTTGATGATTGAGTTTTAGCTGTTGTATACAAAAAAAGGAGCCTGTTATTGTATCCAAACTAATATAGCTGAAATTCACGGTATGTTTTGATGATCGAGTTTTAGTTGCGATTTAATTCAGGTCTAAACCAAATCTTATCGGGGTCACTTTTGCCCGTAGATAGTGTTCATTGTCCAAATGAATGGAACCCAATATTTGGATATCATGTTTGGAGTTTTAGTTGCGATTTAATTCAGGTCTAAACCAAATCTTAGCGAGGTCTCCTCAGTAGATTGTGTTCATTATCCAAACTAATGCAACCCAAAATTTGGATAACCCATTGGTTGTACATAAAAAAGGACCTCGTTATTATGTCAAGCTATTGTAGTCGAGACTCACTCAGTAGTTTTTAAGGGTATGTACAATCGTTTGTCTCTTAAGATTGTCTCTAAAAGATTCAACTCATCTACAGACAACTTTAGATACAACATCTCCAATAATTCATCTATAAAATCATTCATTTTCAACACAACTTCTCTCCTTACGTACTGACAATTTACATCCAAGCCAATATAGCCGAAATTCATTGGGCAGTTTCTAATGAGGAAGATTTGGGTGAGATTTTGTTCATATTTATACTAAATCTCAGCTAGGTCCCCTTAGTCCTTACGTCACATATGTTATCCAAACGAATGCAGCCAAAATCAGATAATGTTATGCTGTACGCCACAAAAAGTAGGTCGTTATTATATCCAACTGATATAGCCAAAATTCATCGGGCATGTTTTGATGAGGGAGATTTGGTTGTGATTTAGTTCAAAATTAGAAATCTCAACGAGGACATTTAGTACTAACACTGTGTTCATTATCCAAACGGATATAAGGTGTTTTGGGATATCTTTAAATATGACTTAATGGCCATGTTCCATGATTTTCATAACTGCTCTCTACCCCTCTTTAGCTTAAATTTTGGAATCATTACACTACTTTCAAAAAAAAGTAGATGCTAAGCAAATACAGCGGTATAGGCCTATTTGTCTTTTAAATGTTAGTTTTAAATTTTTTACTGAAGTTGTTACTAACAGACTTATGGATGTAGCACAAAAGATTGTTAGAACATCCCAGTCAGCGTTCATGCAGAGGAGATTTATTCTTGATGGCGTTGTTATTCTTTATGAAACCATTCACGAATTACATAAAAAGAATTTGGATGGAATTGTTTTCAAGGTAGATTTTGAGAAAGCTTATGACAATTTAAAATGATCAGTTTTACTTCAAATTTTGAAGATGAAAAGCTTTTCTGCCAAATGGTGTTCCTGGGTGGAAAGTTTAGTTAAGGGAGAAAGTGTTGGAATAAAAGTTAATGATGATCTTGGTTCTTTTTTCCAAACTCAGAAAGGTCTTAGGCAAGGTGATCTTATGTATCCTATTCTTTTTAACCTTGTAGCGGACATGCTTGCAATCTTTATTTCAAGAGCTAAAGAAGCAGGCCTTTTATCAGGAGTAGTTCCTCACTTAATTGATGATGGGTTGTCAATTTTACAGTATGCTGATAGCACGATAATCTTTTTGAATAATGATTTGGAACAAGCAAAAAATCTCAAGCTTATTCTTTGTGTCTTTGAACAATTATTGGGTTTAAAGATTAATTTCCATAAGAACGAGATTTTTTGTTTTGGTTCTGCCAAAGATGTTGAACCACAATTTACACAATTATTTGGTTGTGAAGTGGGTAATTTTCCTTTCAGGTACTTAGGTATCCCAATTCACTTTAAAAAGTTAAGGAATAGTGATTGAAAAGTGGTTGAGGATATATTTGAAAAAAAAACTTAGCAGTTGGAAAGGAAAAAATATATCTGTGGGGGACGGCTAGTACTTATTAACTCAGTACTCAGTAGTCTGTCAATGTTTATGTTTTTTTTTTGAGATTCCTAGAGAGGTTCTCAAAAGACTTGACTATTATCGATCTAGATTTTACTAGCAGAGCGACAGTCATAAACAAAAGTATAGGCTTACTAAATGGAGTTTAGTTTGTTCGCCAAAAGAGCATGATGGTCTAGACGTTCAGAACTTGGACACAAAAAATAAAATCTTACTCGGGAAATGGTTATTCAAATTGCTTAATGAAGAAGGTGTTTGGCAATCGTTGCTCACAAGGAAATATTTGGGTGACAAGAGCTTTTCGCAGGTGGTTAATAAACCTAGGACATCCCTTTTTAGTGGGTCTTATGGAAATTAAAAATCATTTTCTTCGCTTTGGGTCATTCCAAGTTCAAAATGCAATGTACACTAGGTTTTGGAAAGATATTTGGTTAGGAGATTCTCCGCTGAAAGGCCAATATTCACTTCTTTATAATGTGGTAAGGAGAAAGGACGATACCGTGGCAAATGTTCCGAGATCGACTCCTTTAAATATTTCTTTTCGAAGACCTATTATAGGGACTAAGTTACAAGCTTGGAATAAGTTAATTTTGAAAATTTCTAATTTACATTTAAGTTCTCAAAAGGATGTATTCAGATGGAATCTAAATAAATCTGGACTGTTTATGGTAAAATCTTTCTATGGGACGCTAATAAGCAATTTTCAAGCCCCCATTAGGATTTCTTTTGGCATATTAAAATTCCCTTAAAAGTAAAAATTTTCCTTTGGTATCTCAAAAGAGGAGTACTATTAACTAAAGATAACTTGTTTAAGAGAAATTGGAGGGGAAGCAAACAATGTTGTTTCTGTTTGAAGGAGGAAATAATTCAGCATCTTTTTATTGACTGTCTATTTGCACGTCTTGCATAGTGGGTTGTTCAATGTGCGTTTAATTTATCTCCCCCTGTGAGCATAGCAAACATGTTTGGGAATTGGTTAACCAGTATTCCAACAAATTTAAAGTCACAACTTTTGGTGGGAGCTAGTGCCTTATATTGGTCTATCTGGTTATGTCGGAATGATATTGTTTTTAACAAAAAGATTGTCACTAATACCTTGTAGGTTATCTTATTATGTGGGTTCTAGCTAAGTGATTGGGCAAATTTACAGAAATTGGCCCAGAAGGAGTACATGCTGGGGGGAAACCTAAGGTTGGAGGTTGTGGTGAAGCAAATCCTCAATTCTCATGGGTGGCGGCTTAGTCATAGGATTTGCAATGATTGAGTTTGATTTTGTTTCGGCTGTTGGTTGTAAGGCTTCTAGCAACTTTTAACAGTGTTGGTTATTTTGGTACTTTTGTCTCTTTAATAAAATGGGTTGTGTGCATCCTTGGTGCAGAGGCTAGGAGATTTTTTTTCTCTTCCAGTATCTAAAAAATTACCCAAACGAATGCAACCAGGGATGTAAATGAGCCGAGGTCAAGCGAGCCTGGCTACCTAGGCTCGACCAAAGCTCGAGCTCGGCTCGAACCAGGGTCGAACAGGAAAAACTATCAGAAGTTCACAGCATAAACACTTCCTTCAAACAAAAATCTAAATTTAACATAAACACATCAAGCTGTACTATTGAAGCATTAATCTACACCTACTTGTAAGTTGTAGCAAGAAAGGGGCGTCAGATACGCTTGATATCCTCTCGGCGCTTCATGGCACAAGAGATATTCGTCGGCGCTTGGCAGTGGAGGAGGACAGGTCGGTGTTGGCGCCTCGGCGGCTCGGCGCATCGTCGTGTCCCGCATGCACACGCCATCACTTCAACCTTGGAGGCAGAGGAGGAGAGGTCGGCGTCGGCGCCACGGTGCATCTCGCATGCTCACGTCCGCGTGTCGTCGCTTCAATCTTAAAGGCAAAGAAGGGGAGGTTAGCTCAGGTCGGGAGGCCGAGGATGGTGCACTCGTCCGCCATGATTGGTTGCCTGGTGGCCAGTAGGGTAGAAGGCTAGGAGGGGGAGGGGGGCAATTGGGCGTCGGTGGGAGCTGGGAGGTAGGGTTAAGGGTAGGGAAGAGGATTGGGGAATGGATTGGCTGAAAAGGATAAGGTTGAGAGAGATTTGGTTGGTTGGGGTGGGGTGATTTCGAATTTGGCCCGAGGGAAGTTTGGATGGGTGTCGGAATTGGAGGCGAGCTGTGAAAGTAGCGAGCTCATGAGTTGAAGGTTAGGCTCGAGCTCGGCTCGTTTGGGGCTCGAGTTTTTTTAGCCCTAGATGCAACCCAAAATTCAGATAACCTATTTGGTTGGACATCACAAAATGAGGTAATTATTGTTGTAAAACAATCGGTTTTAGCAAATAACCAGAAATAATTCCAGCATTAATTATGATAATTAAAGCATATTTTTAACACCATATAAATGACACATAAACATGTAATCTTGTCATCATATTTTTAGCACCATATAAATGACACATAAACATGTAATCTTGTCATCTCAATTAAACATAATAATATGCTCAAAAGATAGAACTTGAAAACATAAAAAATCAGCCTAATGCTCAGATTTAGTTGTTTAGTTTTGCTCTCAAATGTCAGGTTGCTCAAGATTAAATCTTGGCCTTCTCACCACTTTTGTCAATACTCTTCACTAATTAGATATAACAACAATAAATCATACTTTGAGCCAAAATTAATGCTTTACTAATATGTCAAGTATTGAATTATCTCATAAGGAACAAATAGCAATCGATACTTTCGGCCAACAGAGGATCATTTATCTCATGGTGCAAAAATGAGATCACATTAACAGCAATTAAGCATTTCTGCGAACATAAGATCAATTATCTCACAGTGCAAAAATGAGATCACAATATCAGCACTTAAGCCTTTCGACCAACAGAAAGATCATACAAATCACAGTGCACAAAATGATCAGGTTCAATCAGTCACACAAGCAACTGAACCATTGAAAGTAATAGAGCCGAAACACTTAAGATGAATCAACAACAGCATGCAAACAACTAGCTCAAGTCTGATTTATAATTGATGTTGTCAATCTAATTTCACATATGACATTAATCTTCATCGAGCATGAACCGATCCCACAACATTACTAAGCAAAGTCTCCTAATGCTAGATTAACCAAAACAACACAATTTGAAGTTTATACTAGCATGACACACTAAGCAAAGTAATGCAAAATGGAAGGAACAAACCCATGGTGTGGATGTCACTCAAAGCCACTGAGTAGTAATCGGGCAAGGCATGCCAAAGGCGCTGACACAGAGAACCAATCGCCCCACTGTGCCGCGAAGAACGGATGAGGTCATTGGAGATACAATGTCAATTCACAGATCGGGACACACCAAAAATGTGAAGTCGAGGCATAGGAGTATGTCGCACAAGAACCAATCACTGATGCACCCAATGAGCAAATAATTACCACTGATCCGAAGCCTTCTATCCCAAATCAAGCAAGAGCTGGCCGGGTCCAATCCTCAACGGCGCAACTCCCCAATTTCCTCACCGCGACCTCAACAGAGAGATGGTGCAAGAAACGAACAGGGGTGCGCATGGAGGAGAGGAGCCAAAACTCACTGCCGACGGCGCTGTGTCCAACCACGGTGGCGCAACAGTTCCCACCGCCCAAAACCGAAACCAAATAGGAAGAGAGGAAGAACCAAAAGAGGGGAAGAAACTCACTGTGTATTGGGGTGAAGAAAGAAGAAGAAGGGAGCCGCCTTAAGAAGAGGAGGTGGAGGGAAGGTCAGGTTGCTGATGCTAACGGCCGGCCAAGACAAAGCGCCTGCCGCATATGTCGTCAAGGCCGCCAGCAGGAGAAGCCCGATGCCGCAGGCGCCTCGATAGGTTCCTTATCTTCCCTTCTTTCTCAATGACAGGTGGGCCCCACCTTCTATTTTTCTTTTCTTTTTCCATTTCTTCTTTTCTCTAATTGGGAAATTACCAAATGGCCCTCAAAATACAACAATTACTATATCCAACCTAATCGTAATTCACTAGGATAGATGTTGCTCCAAATGGGCGGAGGATGTTAACCCCTCCTCCTCCTTCGCCGGAAGTAGATCCAAGCAGCAGGCGATGGATTGGTAAGATTTTGGGTAGGAAATGGAGATACTACATTACATTACAACAACTCCTAAGAACAACTACAGTTCAGATAAAGATAACTTTTGATTCACTAGTGATAAAATTCTCCTACATCGAAGGATGCTTTTTTGTGCCAAGCTTAGCCAAACATTGTCATGCCCCCTTACCGTCGACGTTGGGATCTTCGAAACGTGAGAGCCACACGACCACTGGCGAGGAAATTGTGGCGATGTGAGATCAAATTGATACAGAGATCAAGATAACCAAGGAATTTGGTGATGGGAATTAGAGAACAGGAAAGGAGGAAGAAGGTAAAAGGAGAAATAGAATTTCATTTCATTTGGTGGATATGTTTCAGATGAACGCATGAGTCTCTAGAAGAAAGGGTATCCAAGCAATCCTAGCCATCCAATACCCGGAACTCTCTCCTTAATTTTTTTTAACACCCAGATAGCTTCATAGATTTATCAGAGTTTGGTAACTGAGCTTCTAAAACCGCATTCCAACTTAGCTTCAACTAGACCAAATAGTGACGAAGCAGAGGCCGGTTGTAACAGGATTTGCCCACAGAGGAGGAAGCACAAGAAAAAACATGACCTAAATTAAAACCTAGATATGGCATCAAGCCTACAAACACCATCAACAAGTATAAAAACTAGAAATTACTGCAAAAAAGGACACCAGGAAGGTCCCTTCCAGATAGGGTTCGTTTGGAATGTAGAAATTTATAAGAAAATTGTGTAATTCCCGTAGAAATTTAGAAGAAGAAAAAATCATGTTCCAAATAGGGCCCAAAACAAAGGGCCAGCCACACTCGAGTTGGCCTAACTAGAAGTGGAGCCCAAATAATTAGGGGCCTACCTTTTTTTTTCTCTGGCCATTTTCCTTTGCATACAAATAGAGGCCTATTTAACCTGCCGAGAGGCCCATAATTCTGAGACAATCCGTCCCACTTGATCTGCGATTATTGTTGCCGTAAAGAAAATGTGAAAATACCACTGCAATCAGTAGGGAATCAGGGGTTTTACTTGTTTATTTTGTAAAACGGGAACATGAGCACGAAACTTCCAACCGTTGCAGCATTGCTCGGTTGATGTCTCACCGCCCGTAAAAAGAGATGGAACCGAAGAAGCGAGTCCTGATCATCATGACTCAGAAACAGGATCGCTGGATAGAGATGGAGACTCGTCACCCTACAAAGAAGCGAGACAAAGCAAAAAATGAAAGGAATGGAAAAACAGATGCGTTCGCCGGGAGTCGAACCCGGGTCTATTGCTTGGAAGGCAATTATCCTAACCGTTGGACTACGGACGCCTTGTGCTTAAAAACGTTACACACGTTATAAAACGTATCATTTTGTCATAACAGCCTATCGCGGCCCAACGTTTCCGTACGCAGATGCGTCTCGAGTCTTCGTTACCAACTCCAGGCCCATCTCTGCGTCTGCAAGCAGGGGCAACATCCAGTAGCATCGCCATCTCGATCTCCGCTACAGTGAAACGGGGCTACTCTTGCCTGCCACTGCCGATCCGACGAGGCATCTTGCCGTTAGGATCTCTCCTTTCCGCGGATGCCACAGCCAAAAGCAAGACGAAACAGAGCGAAAGCACGCAGCTTTGGAATATGTAGCCTTTCACTGTTCGAAAAGAGACCTACCCGGCTCTTACAATTCCCCGGCCTCCGCTTCGCGTTGTACTTTAAATCTTTAACAGTGTAGCTTTCCTGTACCCTAATGGGAACTGTTACCCCCTCCACTGCCACCGCCAAATGAGCCGGTCCTGTCCGATGCACGGTATTGTTAGTTTAGCTCAGACAAGATACGGTTCAAGATCTAAACATGTTGTGTCAGCCCGGCCTGGCCTGACGCACTGTACTTGGGTCACGACTGACACAACATGATGTGTAGTAGAAAAGGAGAAGAAGGTGATAGAGGAGGCAGTAGCGACGCGTGGCGAAGGAGGAGGAGGCAGCGGCGCACGGTAGCGAACACCCTTTTTTAGATGGACTAAATAATCTGTGAGCTCGATGTGTCGTGTCTGGATCTATGACTGAGCCCACGAACCGACACGGCATAATCCATTTAGCTAGTCAAGCGTGCCGTGCCGTCCCTTTGGCCAGATCTGGCCATTGCCATGTTTGGTTTGCTCCTCAATCATTCATGGGGCCTGGGAGCGTGATGCTGATGTTGCGTGCCCCCTCTCTGGATCAGGAGCCAGCCGGGGCACTGTAATGCGATTCCTATTCCATAGTCCACTAGCATCACCTGACGACAGTGCACTCCGGCCTTTGAAAACAAGTTTGATAATGACAAGTCGCCCAGAGGTTTCTGTTAAAACCATGGATGAATAACTCTGAATTCCTCAATAGATCCATCGAGATTTTTCTGAAGAGAAGATCCGTTGAGATTTTGTTGTCGCCAATCAATTGGCTTATGCTGTTATGCTCACTGAATGGTACACCTGGTGCTATCGTAATCGATGGAAATAAGTACGCTAGCTGCTATGGATGATCATAATATTAGTTTGTTGTGTTAAATTACTTAACAATGAAATGGTCTAAGTGTGTTGATTGCTAGACCGAAAGATTAAGAATCATGGGGTTTAAAATTCCCTCTCCCTCTCCCTTCAATTTGTAAAAGATAACGTTGCCTAGTAATGACGGTGATTAAGTCTTGTGAGAGTTGCATGGCAGAGACATTAAGCAAATGATCTACTTAATGTCATGCTTGCAGGAAGTAAGGCTGCGGCAAGTAGATGGATATTTAATTTATCCATGTAGTGGTTTGCTAGTGCTACAGATGGCTAGTCAGTTTCGTTGATCTTTAATTCTTCTGACGAACCAATTCATCTGCATGAGTACTGTTCATAGCGCTCGGTGTTTGCCTGTTTGGCCATATTGCTGCCTGCCTGTATATATGCAAACCCCTTTCACTCGTGATACATGACAACCACAGAACATAGTAAACACACATTTTTTTTAGATTATGGAAGAGCAAAAGCTTTCCCAACCTCTACATCAAAGATACATATAACCTTTAAGGTACCAAAATTACCAAAAATAGTTAACAATGGTTAGAAGCCTTACACCCAAAAGACGACCCAAAACACTTTGTAAAAAACAATCTCATTCCGGCATAACCAAATATACCAACATAAAGCACTAGCTCCCACTAGGAGTTGTGACTTTAAAATTTTAGGAATACCGACTAACCAATCCCCAAACAAGTTTTCTATAATCACAGGAGGAGATAAATTAAGCACAGTGAACAGCCCACCATGCAATACGTGCAAAGGAGCAGTCCAGAAAAAGATGATGTATTGTTCCTTCTTTAATACAAAAACAACACTTTTAGCTTCCCCTCCAATTTCTTTCAAACAAATGATCTTTAGTTAATAAAACTCCTCTCTTGAGATACCAAAGAAAAATTTTCACTTTTAGAGGAAGTTTAATGCACCAAAAGAAATCTCTAACGGGAGCTCGAATATTTCCAATTAGTGCTACATAAAAAGGCTGTACCGAAAAAAGTCCAGACTTATTTAAATTCCACTTGAAAACATCTGTTTGACAGTTCAATTGTAAATTAGCAATTCTCAAAATTAACTCATTCCAAGTATGTAACTTAGACCCAATAATAGGTCTTCAAAATGAAATATGCAAATAACCCGATCCCAGAATCGTTGCCATTGTATCATTCTTCCTACTCACCACATTGTAAAGAGTTGGATATTGATTTTTCAGTGGAGAATCTCCTAACCAAATATCTTCCCAAAACCTAGTTTGCATTATATTTTTAACCTGGAATGAACCAAAACGAAAAAAATTGATCTTTTATTTTCATAAGACCCAACCAAAACTGGGAGGTCCCAGATTTATTAACCACCTGAGATAGACTCTTCTGACCAAAATATTTCCTTGTTAGTAAAGATTGTCATACCCCTTCTTCATTAAGCAGCTTAAACAACCATTTAACTAATAAACTTTTGTTTGCTACGTCGAAGTTTTGAATGCCCAAGCCTCCTTGTTCTTTAGGTGTGCACACCACACTCCATTTAACAAGTCTATATTTTTCATTTATGGCTGTCACTCTGCCAATAAAATCTAGACCGATAAAAATCTAGCCTTTTTAGAACCTCTCTAGGAACCTCAAAAAAAGATAACATATACATTGACAGACTACTAAGCACTGAGTTAATAAGAACTAATCGTCTACCAACATATATGTTTTTTCTTTTCCAACTGCTAAGTTTGTTTTCGACTGTATCCTCAACCCCTTTCCAATCGCAATTCCTTAATTTTCTATAGTGAATTGGAATACCCTAATACCTGAAAGGAAAGGTACCAGCTTCACAACCAAATAATTGAGTATATTGTTGTTCCACTTCTTTGGCATTACCAAAACAAAAACCTTGCTCTTGTGGAAATTAATCTTTAAACCTGATAATTTTTCAAAGGCACAAAGAATAAGTTTCAGATTTTTTGCTCGTTCTAAGTCATTATTCAAGAAGAGAATAGTGTCATCAGCATACTGTAATATTGACAACCCATCATCAATTAAGTGAGGAACTACACCCGATAAAAGACCTACTTTTTTAGCTCTTGAAATAAAGATGACAAGCATGTGCACAACAATATTAAAGAGAATTGGAGACATAGGATCACCTTGCCTAAGACCTTTTTGAGTTTGAAAAAAAGCCCTAATATCCCCATTGACTTTTATTCCAATACTCCCGCCCTTAACAAAGCTTTTCACCCAGGCACACCACTTAGGTGAAAACCTTTCATCCTCAAGGTGTGAAGTAAAAACAGTCATTTTACTTTATCATAGGCTTTCTCAAAATCTACCTTGAATACTATTCCATCCAATTTTTGTTTATGTAACTTATGGATGGTTTCGTGTAGAATGACCACTCCATCAAGAATAGATCTCCCCTGCATGAACGCTGATTGGGATGGTTTAACAACCTTATTAGCTACACCACTAATTCTATTAGTAGCCACTTTAGTAAACACTTTAAAACTAACATTTAGAAGACAAATAGGTATGTACTGCTATATTTGCTTAGCATCGGTTTTTTTGGGAAGCAGAATAATGATCCCAAAAATCAAGCTAAAAAGAGGCAAAGCGCAACTTTGAAAATCATGAAATATGGCCATCATGTCATTTTTAATGACTTCCCTAAACACCTGATAGAATTCAGCTGGAAATCCATCTGGCCCAGGTGCTTTGTTATGGTCCATTTGGAAGATTACTTCCTTCACCTCCTTCTCAGTGAACTGTTCTGTAAGGGAATTGTTATCAGTATCCGAAACTTGAGATACGTCATTCCTAAAGGCATCAATCATGGATAAATGATTGACTTCGGATTGTCCAAACAACCCTTGTTCAAGCTGAAAAATTCTTTGTCTTCTATGTTTACCATTCGCAGTCAAATGGTAATATCTTATATTTCTATCTCCCTCCAAAATAAATTTCTCTTTGGATCTTTGGTACCATTTAATTTCTTCTTCTCTTAAATGGTGTACCAATCTCTCGTTAGCATATTTTTTAAAATTACGCTCCTCGTCAGACATACTCACAAACTCTTTTTTTTTTTATCTAACTCATCAATTATCAAGTTAAGCTCTTTCTTTTCCTTTTTATAAGTCCCACTGTAATTTTTAGCACATCCGCGAAGATATTGTCTAAGAGTTCTAACCTTACATTGCCAAATTGTAAGGCGGAATGACCTCTTTTCACCTTTTTTTCACACATCCACCACCATTCCCTAAAACCTTCCCTATACACCAGCCTAATTCAAATTTAAATAAAGGCCGGTTCCCTCTATAGGAAGCCTCCCTCATATTTAAAAGTAAAGGCGTATGATCGAACAAAGACATTTCAAGAGCCTTGACTGTGACCAATTGAAATTTATGCTCCAGTCTGTACTCATTAAAACTCGATCCAGCTTTTCAAAAGTTGGATTAGCTAACGAATTGGCCCAAGTATATTGCCTACCCGATAAATCAATTTCCCTTAAGTCTAAAGTATTAATCACCGCATTGAACAAAAAAAGCCATTTATACTCAATGTTATCATTATTTTTTTCGCCCGAGTGCCTTATAATATTAAAATCACCTCCAATTAAAATTGAAAGTGATTCTTTTCTATAGGCATGAACAAGTTCAGTAAAGAACTTCTCCTTGAATTGAGTTTGAGCTGCACCGTAAACAGCCACAAGAACCCATTGAAAATCATCATCACGATTTTTGAGGTGAAACTTTACATAGAAATCACCAACATCAATAGAACCAATATCGTACACCCGAGGGTCCACCCCTAAAAGGATACCCCCCGATCGACCTTGTGGCGGAGAAAAATACCACAACAACTCCTGACCACCACAAAGATGATTAAGACAAGACACTGAGAAGTCTTTTTTACCAGTTTCAAGAATGGCAACAAAATCTAAATGCTGCTCCTTAACCGTTTCACTAATATGACGATGTTTAGCCAAGTCTCCCACACCTCTGCTATTCCAAAAAAAAACCTTTCATTTAAACTTTAATTTGAATGGCCTATTATAAGAATATTTTCCTATCGATCTCTTTTTATTTGTTACCATTGTAAAGTTAGAATGATCATCTTCCAAAAAATCATCACCTAAATCACTGCAAAACTCGTTAAGGTTTGAGATATCGCTGCAAGCCATGTTCTCCTCCTCCAACTCCTCAACATCTACAATTCCTTTATTTTTTAGTCTGCTTACTTCAAGATTCTTAATATTTTTAATAGAATTAACAATCTCTTCACCATCATATCCTAAAGATATACCAATGCTAGCAACATTTTCAATAACTTGCTCATCAGAAAAAGATAAAAAGGAAAAATTATTACCAGACTTACCTAGATAAAGTTTGAGATTACGAACTTTAGCCTTCTGGATCAAGTCTTCATCATAGAGTTTTTGCATCTTGATACGTTCACTCTGCCTAGGTTCCACCGGTTCAAACATGGGGACCCTCGCTGGTCGAGAAACCCCAGCTTGTTTTGAACCATCTGTGGCCCCCTTGCTGTTCCTTGTAGAAAATTTGGCACTCACAGAAATAACCTCATCTGCCTCTCTGTTAACCATACCATCATCCAGCTGAGGAAGTATCACCCCGTCCCTGGAAGCTTCGGCCAATACCACGCCTTGCAAAACATTGATCTGCCCCATGGGACTTGCCTCAATAGCCACCGGTTCATTCATTGGCCTTAGGCTTGATTCAATCACAACCTTGCCTAGAACGCCCGTCCCGGCCACACATGCGCCTGATACGGTAACATCAGCAGCCACCCCGGTTACCTCATCCCCAGCCAACTCCTCACGAAAGCTGGTTTCACCACTCGTTATCATATCCACCTTAGTAACAAAAACATCAGCTGCCTTGGAATCCCTTCCAACTGCTGCCACAGGCGATACTCTCAACTCGACAGTAGGCAAAGTAAATATATGCCCCGTTGTGCTGACAACAGCAACATTCAGCTCTCCATCTACCGAAAATCTAGCTTTCTCCCTTGGACCAACACCCGACACCTTCTTAGCCGATGTTAAACCAGCTAAGTCAGCATCCGACCTCTGTCCCTGAATGTTCACAGAGAACGCACCATCCCCGTGTGTATCAACCTCGGAATCCTTTCTGACCGACGTTGATGTAACCCAGACGGTATCCAATGCCAAAAGCCCCAAAGTATTCCTTCTAGTAATTGAGGTAGATTGTCCCTCGCGGTTCACAGGAGCGCTAGATTTAACATCCGAATTATTCTCGAATCTATTGGTATCTCTATCTTCCATCTCAACATCTTTGCCTCTGCCTGAGTTGTCATCCCCCTCATGATCCTCTTGCTGCTAAATGTTTTCGTCCACAACAACTACCTCCTCTACTTCAACTTTGAAAAAAATATCGTAGACATATTCGCCAACCACAATCTCAACACTTGAAGGTACGGCCTCTATGTCTAGGACTCCCACAAGCATACGAACCAAATCATTCTTGTGGACCTTTTCTATATCCACTCTCAAAGCTATGCCAATGATCGACCCTATGGCACAAAGACTCAAAAAGTCCTGAACTTCAAATGGCACTCCTAGCACCTGAACTCAAACCTTCTGAAGTTGGTACTTAGGTGTGGGCTTCAAATTCTATTCCACGAATTGTAACACCACCTTATGCTCTTTTACATGCACATCCCCAATAGCTGTCATACAAAGCATATCAAGCCTAATTGAAAAATGAACCAAGTACGCATTGTCACCCTGAATCTCCACATGTGGCTGCCAATTCACTGGAATTAGTCTTCTCAGCTCTGCAGTCAGAAGGACTTCAGACAGATGATCACCAATGATCCTAACAAGCCCCGTCTTATTATTCTCTTTCTTCAGCTTCTTCGACTCTGATGTTGGAATGTGATAAAACCCCAACCCATCGGCACCGAACCCACACAAATTAGCGATGGGTCTCGGCATTAACGTCAACGGGCACTTATTTGCTAAATGATCATCGCTCTCACAAATGTCACACATCAAGACTGCTTTGCAATTGACTATTACATGCCCCTTCCCTTTACACCAGAAGCAAATAACATTGGAAACAATACCTGCGGAACCAATGTTGCCATGAGAATTATCCCCTCCGAACCTGCCACGCCCCGTGCCTCTGTTGCCGCCTCCAAACCTCCCACAACCAAAGCCAAGCGCCCGAGCCTGACGCTGATTAGAATTATTGCCGCCAACACCAATGACTAGGAAGCTTCCTTACCCGCCAAAAGCGTCGCCCGGCCCTGTAGTTTGCCCACAAGAACCTCCACTGACTGAGAATTCTCTAGCGCTGCCAATGTCCTAGAGCTACCCACCACCGAAGCCTACCTGCCTGCCAACATCCCCGCTTACAGAAAAAGGTCTAGCTCTTCCATTGCCCGCGATCTGTCCACCATCGAAGCCAGCAACACCGCCAGGCCCAGCGGCCAAGCCTCCTACACCACCGCTGACGAAGAAACCAGCGCCTCCGTTGCTGAAGCCGACCATGCCACCATGCCCAGCAGCCGGACCCTCTGTACCGCTGTTGATGGGAAAAGGCTGACCACCCGTGTGACTCCATTCGAATTCCATGACGTGATGATGGCAAAGAACCTCCGCAAAAGATCGACAATCACCTTGTACTGCCCCCTAGCCAGACACCGGACTCACTTTTAGGTTTCGGCCGATGTCCTTTCCATGTGCGCCCGAGAAACCTATGTAGCCAGGGCAGTCCCTTATCTTGGGTCTAGTTCAGTGTGCTACGATGCATAGATGCCTCAGATGGGCCTAGCTCAATGACCGAAGATCCAGCCAGCTTAATGATAGGTAGTGACGCCAGCGAAACTTTTGGCACATACGAAATTTGAATGCCTTCCATAACCGATGCAATCACCGCACCCTTTACGCTACACCTCGGTTCAGTCTTCCGATGTTGGCGAGCCCGATCAAAAGCATGTCCCATAGTCATCGGCGATGACACACGAGGGGGTGGAAATGGCCCCTGCCATGGTCGACTAACACCAAAAAACTTTTGTCCCGGCGATGATATCACCGCGCGGAACTCTTTTGGAGTGTACCCCGCCGCAATTGCATTGCCATTGACCTGTAAACATCTGTGAAAGGAAGATGAGATAATAGATTGAACTCCATTACCTTCAAATGATTTCAAAACTTCGGAACAATCGTCCAGCCACTTATCCGATTTCGATTCAAACATTGTTTCTGCCAAGATGATATCTTCGTCATCAGAAGAACCGCCCTTTTGCAACTGCCAAAATCTAGATCCAATCGCAGCGCTAATAACACGATGAACCTGCGAAAACGACACTAGGACCTCACCGGCGTCGGTACCACCACTGACGCCACCTTCATCCCCTTCCAACTCCGACCTCATCTTTCCTGATTGTTGTGTCTTTATTTGGTGTTCCAGGTCAGCATAGTTGGAAGCACGCACATGGATCAACTTGGACCAAGTTACCGAAGAGGACAAAGCAGCCTGCTGCATGCGCGCGCGCCGTGGCCCATCAGTCCGTGACGGCACGAACCGGCCGCTGTGAAGTCAGAACAAAGGCATGCATGTGACCAAAACAGATGATCCTGAGGTCGTGAACAAATATAGTGAAACTGAGGGAATAGAGTATGTTATCAAAACACATGCGTGAATTAATCGAGCAACCACAATGACCGATCGATTGCTCAGTCGCAAGTCCACAGATTCAAGCTCTCGATCCCATTTCCTCGTTCCATTCTAAACATATGTGATGATTGCCTACAATGACTCTTCACTCCATGATCCCTTTTGGTTCTCCCTTCACATGTCTAGATGTCTTGATTATTTGATGTCTCTGTGTATAGTATACACACATATGAAAGTAATCACTGTTTCCTAATCATCAAGGGAACTATTCTAGTAGAAGGAAGCAAGGTGATAAAATATGATAGGCAAGGAGCTAGCATTTCTCAAGGTGGGTTTGTGCATTGTTGCACATAGAAAGGTTGAAATTTGGATTAATCAAATTGTGCTAAATGATCCGCATTTTGGCTAACATGTTGAACTATTGGCAAGGGTGTTGATGTGTTTAGAGAAACTCTCGGTTTTAAGGAAGTTTTGCTGTTTGTCTTTGTCAGGCTTAGGCGGTTTGACCGGCCCTATGGGCGGTCTAACTAGCCTAAGGCCGGCAGTTAGACCGACCAGAAGTGGTGGTCAGACCGTCTAGAGTTGGAAAAGTTGAATTTTGGGGAATGCATTAAAAATCTTTTGTTGGAGTGTTAGAAGGTGAGCTTGCACCAGGTTCATGGGAAATGGAATTTTGAGGCAAAACTAGATATAGTTTAAAATTCTAGAGAAGGTGTGGCCAGGACTTAAAGAAAATTTCCTGGAGCGGTCTGACCGGCCATTTGCCGGCGGTCAGACTAGCCAAAGGGGGTTCAAGCACCGGTAAGGCAGTGAACTTTGTGGAATTGGCCAAAGTCATATGTGTCAGTGCATAGGTGTTGCATGATGCATGTTTTGGCTAACGTGGGTCAAGTTGTGAGGAACTTGTGCTTGGAATCGATTTTTTGGTCTATTGTTGTGCAGGTGGCTTGAAGCCAACTACGATCAATGGTGAGGATAATCAAGGCTAGGCTAGGAGAGCTGAGGTCTAGACTCCAGAACGATCAATGATGCTGGGTGAAGTGGCTGGACTCAAGAATGTCGCAAAATGGGAAAAAACGACCGAACGAGAAGTTTAGTGCAACAAGTTGCATCGAGTGGCTTGGCAGTCAGTGCAAGTGCCATGGTGGTTTCGGTGGGAACTGGATGGATGAGAGTTGCTGACAAGAAGAGAGTCATTGATGAACCTATGTGTGGCGAAGCATGGGATTGCTTTATGTTGATTGGACCTAGCCTTTGGAGAAGGATCGAGAAGATATATTTTGGTATCTTCGTCAAAATACCAGGTCGGTGACCTTGGAGAAACCGCAACACAAGATGAAACAAAGGAGCGATGGTTTAGGTCAAGAGGATACGAAATTCACGAAGAGACAAATTCGGAAGACCTGGTCCGTCATCCGCTTTGAGAAGCGTGGATGAGTGTAGACTAATTTTTTTGTGGGTTTAATAGTGCCTGATAAGATTTTTCTCTCTAGACCTAGCCTCCACTATAAAAGGAGGGGTGCAGGTTTTGCACCCATCAACTCAAGCCTAGGAAACCCTAATTTTTAATTAGGAGAAAGTGGAGAGATAGAAGAGGCTAGGGTTTGAGAGAGATGGACTGATTGAGTACTCAGGTTTTGAGCTTTTGTCCTCCATGGTGGAGTGGCTATAAACCAACATTCTCTTGAATAAATCCAAGCAAGTTTGCTCCAAGATGAGTTCTATCTTGTTCTTGTTCTTTCTTTGACGCCCTTATGATTTTTATGTTACTATGGTTTTGATTGGGTCTTTTGTTGTGATCTAGTTTGCTAGGTCTTATGGGAATTGATATCAGGTTATCTTGACCATCTTCCACCCATGAGCAAGCTTTTGGATCAAGTTATGGTTTTCTTAGTTTTCGTGCCTTCTTGACCTCACCCAAGAAATTCGTAGAACCTTGGCTTCGATCATCGATTATAATAGGTTCCTAACCTTCTTGGCGAGCTATGTTCGAAATCTCAGTGGTTTTGGATCTCGGAATGAAAAGTTAAGTCAAGTTGAGATCACTTTGGGTCATTGTTCCTCAAATGGCAATCGAATCCAAGCCACCCGTGATCGGATGGCCGTGAGGTTTGTCCTCGGGGTTTTCTGATTTCAACGCAAAACTTCTATTGTATTATTATGTATCTGATCTTCGTAGTTTTCATAGCTATTGGAGTGAAGAAGAAGTTGAACACCGAGGTGGTGAAAAAATAGATGCTCCTATTCAATCCCATCAAGTTGTCTTTTCAATCCAACACTGTTTAATTATTTATAGCTATACAAAGTTAAATGTTTTGACTATAAGATGGTCATGTGAAACACTCTTTGTTTTTAGCATTGCAAGTGCCAAAGGATATCCCACACTACTACGTAAAAGGTATTCACAGACGGTTCAAAAACGTCATCACAGACATATCACAGACGGTTTGTGGATAAAACCATCTGTGATATGTACTTTATATATATATATATATATATATATATATATATATATATATATATATATATATATAGTCTCGGCCACTTTGGAGGATCGTCCATGACATAGTATGAGGCAGTAGCCACGGGCAACCTCATTGAGCCCCTGCAAGTTTAAAAGTATGGATGCAAGGAGGCGTCGGGACATCCAATTACAGATTGGGCGTTGCTATGTTCGAAAGTGGCGTTGATCTTGAGTACTCCGTGGGAAGTGGCATCATGTATCGACAACTAACCATTCTTGAGCATGTAATCGTCTTTAAACCCAACAAGAACACCAAGCAACCATTCTCATATTTCAAAAAAATTATCAACTTGTTGCTTGGTGTTCTTGTTGGCTTTAAAGACAATTACATGCTCAAGAATTGTTGGTTGCTGATAGATGATGCCACTTCCTAGTCGGAGTAGTTACACATCAACGCCACTTTTTGAACATAGCGACGCCCAATTACCTATCGACAACATCCGTAATTGGATGTCCCGACGCCTCCTTGCATCCATACTTTTAAACTTGCAGGGCTCAATGAGGTTGCTGTGGATACCGCCTCATCCTTCTCATGTCAAGTGGACTACTTCCTAAAGTGGTCAGACTACTTAATAATATATATATATATATATATATATATATATATATATATATATATATATATATATATGATGCCGTTTTAATGGCACAAGTACCACCGCTTGGAGACTTTATAGAGAAGAGATTATGAATGGAATGGTAGGACGACTGACACGCAAGAGGTAGGAGAACTTGACCGCATGAACAAGGGACTATTAATATGAACTAATTATCAATTCAATTTCAGCATAAGACTATTGACATCATTACATCACGAGCAAGGGACTATTAATATAAACTAATTATCAATTCAATTTCAGCATAAGACTATTGACATCATTACATCACAGAGCAAGGGACTATTAATATGAACTAATTATCAATTCAATTTCAAGATAAGACTATTAACATCATTGAGCGGTTCATCGGCAAGAGAACAAGACCAATGGTGTCCAAACCCACCACACCGAGAGTAGCCCTCGGCATCCATCGCAGAGCACAAGCCATTTTCATCACAGAGCAAGGGGGTAGAGACAGAGAGGGAGTAAGGTAGGGTGATACCTCAGTACAGTGCAACCACGGTGGCGACCACACCACCAGCACAACCCTCATCCATCTCCTTCACCTTGCATAAATCATACAAACATCAGGACACAACTTAAGGCTCAAACATAAAAATCAAACTCAATAAAAGACATTAAGCTAACAGATCTAGAGGAGAATAGAGGGAGGATGGGGAAAGCAAAGCCCCGCCAGGGCCTGAGTGCAGGAGGCCGAGCAGGAGAACCAAGCCATGGCAGCGCAGGCGACACACGGGGCGGCGGCGTCACCGTAGTTGTGTCACAACCTGCGGCGACGGCGACGGGGTCGGGTGGCGGCGTCAAGGTGGGGAGGGGAACGGACGAGAGTAAATGCGCTGGGGAGTGACGAGTTAGGGCGAGCGCAAACCCTAGTGGCCGGTCTCTTACTAATAAAGAGACTTATCACAGACGGTTCTATTATGGAACCGTCAGTGATAATTATCACAGACGGTTCCATAATGGAACCGTCCGTGATATGGGACATATCACGGACGGTTCCATAATAGAACCGTCCGTGATATGTCCCATATCACAGACGGTTCCATAATGGAATCGTCTGTGAAATGGTTTTTTCTCAAGTATATTTATCTTGTATATACACTTACATGACATGAAGAAATTACATGTTTATATTAAAAAAAAGTAGAAACCTATAATTAAACAAAGTTTTTCTAGTGGCAGAGGTATGCTGCTATCTCCATCTTCAATACTTCGTAGGCGACGGTGTCGGCATCGGACGATTCTCGATCATCGTCAACGAAGCCTAAAATCGCCCACTCACGACGCGCTCGCTCGAAAGTGTCTCCGAAGACCCTCGATCGTTGAACCAAGAAGAATTGAGCCCATGTGCTCTCTTCCCTTGCTTGAGGGTCTCGGCCCGGTCGACTTGGTTGCTGCGCCGACGATTCTGTGCCCAAGTGACGGCAAGCCTCTCAAGACGGCAACGCGTCTTTTAGAGAACCACATCGATGACACGGTAAACTCGTCGAAAGTGGGAGATCACCCGGAAGACACGGCGGAGGAGGATGTCAAGACGGCGGAAGGTGGCCGTCATCTGCTCCGACAAATTCTCGGCCGACGTAGGAGTGAAGACACTGTTGAAATAGTGTTCTTCCGCAGCATGGTTCAACGTACAGCGAGAGAGGTGCTCGTACAGTGTGGCCAGGTAGGCCATCAATGTCGGCGACAAGGAAGAGGCAACCATTTCTGTTTTTTTATAAGTATATGGGGATGATCATATCTTCGATGGCAGATGATCTTTTTATAAAACAAGGAATAAATTTAGAGCGTGAGATGAAGAGACGCATCGGGGAGCCGAAGCGGATCGATGCGACGAAGAGACGCATCGGGGAGCTAAAGTGGATGGCGACGAAGAAGAAAACGTGCGCATTGGGCTGTAGCGATATTATCACAGATGGTTATAAGAAAAAACCGTCCGTGATATGTGGTAATATCACAGACGGTTATTGTTAAGAACCGCTCGTGATGTTTCACTGACGGTTCTTTGTTGAAAACCGTCGTGATATGTAGAATTATCGGCGGTTATTAACAAGAACCGCTCGTGATACTTCTGACGGTTTTCAACATGAACCGTCGTGATATTACCTTTTCACAGACGGTTTTAGCGCAGCAAGTAACACAGCGGTCTCTAAACCAAAACGATCGATTGTGATTGCAATATCTGACGGTTTTGGTCAACCGCCTGCATGATGAAGGCCCAAGATAGCGTTTTTGTAGTAGTGTCATGAAGTGACTTTTTTTTCTTGTCTGAGACTTTGTTGTCATGTTAGAGTGATGTGACGGGGAAGAAGCTCACACGCTAAGCAAGCGCCTATATACAATCTGGGGCTGATTTAAAAAGGTGGTTGTGATTAGTGTCCGTGGTGTCGTTGTAGAGAAAGTTGCAACACATTCTATCTCGTATGCAGTCTCAATCTTCCCTGAACTAGTTTTTGAGCAACTTGTCGTTCGTTTGGGTCAAAAATTGAAAGGAAGAATTAGAGAGCCGGTCAATGTATACTTGAAGTATTTCTTCGAGTCACATCAGCCGCGATGATTGGACGATGGAAGAATTACTGTCCTGTGACCACTCCATTAGCGCAGCGGTAGCTACACTACACATAGCTTGTGCGAGTCCTACAGCCAATTAATCCGTCATGCTGCGGAGAGTACAGTGTACAGACACCACTACACAGACTCCAACGTTCAGTTAACCAAAAGGGAAAGAGAATGCACGACGTACGTACACAAACACCATGCATGCATGTCTGCAGCAAGAGGACGCAGTCACGAATCCCAAGCTTTGTAGTTCACGCATGGCTTCCTCTAACGAAGCTAATGCCGAATTGAAGACCTTAAAGGGAAACACACAGGAGGCAGCGGCAATGTACGTGAGAGGCATGCAGTCAGAGCGTCGACCTCGATCGCATCCGTTTGCTTTCTTCCGGCTGGCCGGACGGCCGGTTCTGTGCGAGTCGTCGACATGATTGCCGTGTCCTGCGCGCATGATGCACCGGAGAGCAAAAGCTGCAGGGAAGTAGGGGATTAATTGGGACTAGAGCTAGCTAGGTACATCAGTACAAGGGCAGTAATGGCAGCATTGGCACACTAGCACGGCATGCACCGACTCATGAAAGCTTCAACCATATGCATGGCCGGCATGGCATCTTCCTGGTTTGAGTAGGAGGTGTACCGGCCGTCTAATGATTACTTCTAATCATCCCGTAAGGGGCGCGTGGTTGTGTCACGGGGTAGAAATATTAGTACGTGCATGTAGCTAATAGCCAGCTCGACTGGATCTGAACCTAGCCCTGTAGGGTTAGTCGAGATAGGTTATCGTCTGTCAGGGTGTGTTCAGTCCGTCGGGCCTGTTTTGGAAGTTAGAATTTCACAGACAGTTTAGTTCTCACATAGTACTATGAGAAAATTATCCCGTTTCAAAAAAGACCAAGTTATTGTAGGTCAAGTTGTGATCGATCGGGCCATAGGCTGAATTGCATTATTGATTAATTTTAGGTCCAAAAATCACAATTGAGCGCGCCAAAACACATGCCTGCCTAGGTCTATTCTGCATAAATTTAAGGGCTTCATCGGACAACTACATGCATGTGAGTCTCATATGGGAGCGAAAAAAGGAGAGAGAATCTGAATTACATCCAGTAGCGCTGGCGGTAGTGCCAACATTTTCAGCCAGTCCACGCCCTAGATTCCTTGTTCTCTGAGCTCATTTGTTGATCGAGAATTTTGCTGCAACTTGGTCGGGCCAACGACGCTAAGGAATGCAATGATGCTGTTCCCGGGAGGCCCCTGGCCATGATCCATCGCAGTGCCTGCGCTCCAAGAGTGTCTTTTTTCCTATTTTGGCATCGTTTCGAACCGAATAGTAAATCTAGCCTCACGTAAATGAAATAGAAAAAAAATAGCACTCTACCGTGTGAAAACCTCGAGCACATGACAGACTGAAAAAGCGAACAAAGCACAGTAGTATTTGAATGACGGTGCACTGCAGCAACAGTGAGAAGCGCGAAAACCTCGAACACACGACAGGCTGAAAAAGCGAACAAAGCATAGTAGTGTTTGAATGATGGTGCACTGTAGCAACAGTGAGAAGTACTGTTCACAGCGATAGGGGTTGCGTGGATAGTGTAGCAACAGTGCAATCGCTGCTCATGCCATCTTTTTAGCGTGCTGCCACAAGCCTAGGGCGTGGCAGGTCCCCTACAGGGCACGCGAAGCGCGGCAGGTGGAGCAAGCTACCAGCCACAGTATTTTTGTACGGTACATGTGCTTTTTTTTCATTTCATTTGCATAGTGTTATTTTTTCTATTTCGCTTAAAAACATACTGGTGAGTCATCTTTCATGTATGGGGTGATCTAATTAAAAATCCTAATGCATCTATTTTTCTGAAAGGAAATTTGGTCTTGCAACATTTGATGAGAAGAAACTAGATCTTACAAGGTGACATCGTGTTTGGTGCTCAATGCATGCGTATGTAGTGCATCCAAGTGTTGTTGCTATTGCGATTGACCTGGTCTTAGTGTGATCGAGCTGTTGTTAATTGATTGGCTGTCGCCCAGCGTAAGAGCAATAAGTCAAGGCCCAGCACTATGCATCTATGCCCATGCCTGTAATGTGATAATGTCTTACCTACTTTGCATGGATGTCTAGGACAAGACCGAATTTACTACTGTGTTTACAAGAACACCGACACGGCCCGGCCGCATTAGGAATCTAAGAAACAAAATCTATGTATGGATTAGAAAACTAAGAAACAAAATTAATCTGAGCTTAAGTAGAATAGAATAGCTGATGCATGTGATCGATGCCTTAATTAAGTACACGAGCCAATTAACTTCTTACATAGAGGAGCAATTTTGGTGAGTACTACTCCCTCTTGTCACGTAAGAACGATGTTTTAGGGTAAATGCAGCCAAAAATTCTAAACTTTGGATATAGATATCTTTTTCAATATTCAGATTAAATATATGAAAATGATATATATAGATTTGTCTCGAAAAGAAAATGATATGTATAGATTTTGTTAGTTTTTATAAATCTATATATTACAATATGAATTACAGGTCAAAGTTGCGTTTTAGAGACTTTGTCGATATCCAAAACAATATTTTTCAGTGACCGGAGGTAGTAAAGTTAATTAATTCACCGCTTTTACTAGCTCCCAGTCGTCTGAAATTTTCTTAAAACCCAGTCACCTACAATTACACAGTACTAAGCCTAAAATTGCATTACCAAGTAACATACAATTTTAGCACAACTTTAATGTAACTTTTAGTTCTATTTGTTTTGATTTGTATGGTTCACTTAGATTTATTTTTGTCTATTTTAGAATTTTTCAACATTAAAAAAACAGAAATCATTAGATGATGATCCAACAAAGTGACTGAGTTTTAAAAAAATTTGATACGAATAAACTATGTACGAACAGGTACTAACGGATGGCCACCGCCAACATAGTCCTGTCGGCCCGTGGCTCGGCGCGATCGTCATCAAGCATCAACCGGACTAGCACGTCGCCAAGCGACGCCAGCTCGACGTACGTCTACAGCCGCGGAGCAGGAGTCGTTGTAATGGAGAGCCCCCCCTCCTCGCATCCCTGGAGGCTCAAGCCTTAGCAGCAATAGCCGGTGTCCAAGCTCCAGCAAAGCTACAATAAATTTGGTACGGCTTGCACGTTCAAACACCATGTCGGAACGGAAAAAAAATAGAGTGGGGAGGGCATGGGGCCATGCGAGACTCTGTCTCATCTACTGTTCATCCAACCCCTCTGAATCCAACGGCTGTGGAAAAGTCTTCACACGAGAATTTCCTTCCATGTCGTAACTATGAGCACATAGCAATGTCCTTGGCTGTCTAGCTACTTAACTACTCTTCACTTTTCATCCAAGAACAAATTGCTGTAGCTAGGTTGGGTCACGAAGTTTTGGACTTTTGGTAGGATTAGGCACGAGATGATGCACGATTAGATTCCACCTGTACGCCCGTGGTGTCTCTCTCTCTCTAGTCTCTATTGTCAGCACGCATCACGGCTCTGTACGATTTATATTATATATAAAAACCTCCAACCAGCGCGAAAGCACGTACGATTGCACCAACTTGACACAATTATTGTTCCTGTGAAAGAATCAAATACAATCCACGATAAACTAATACGAAAATTTAGGCTAGCTAGGTCGGTCGCACCGTCGTACGACACGATTAGCTCATTCATTAGCTCGCACAGACAGCATGCAGCAAGAGATAGTAGCTTTAGCTCGTTCTGGTTCGCAACACGCATCACGCACGTGGCTCGCGACGTCGCCGTCGAACAAGACGCGATATATTCCCGGCTATGTTTTGGTTTTGGGCTCGCTCGACGGCTCGGGTCGAGGTCGTCAGGCCCATGGCCGATCGAGCTCGTGGCGAGTTTTTAAGCTCATTGGTGCCTCTTTTAGGATACTCGTGGAAGAAATGATAAAAATAGTATTACGGTAGATTAAACTATCATGTCTCGTATCGTTTTCTCAAATCGTTACACATTTTTATCATACTCCCGGACCGTAGGATCTGGCCATGCCCACGACCCATCGAGTGCTTGGCGATTTTTTAGCTCATTTGGCCTCTTTTTAGGCTACCCCGTGCGGCTGTAATGAAAAAAAATGCCACGGTAGGTAGATCATCACGTGTGCTTTAGCTGTTGTTGGGTTTAGGTTCTGTCCCCATCTCACAAGATAAACTGCAAAGGTTGTGTAGGATTCTGAAATGGGTCATTGGCGGTTTATCTGAAGGGGAAAAACCTCTGGACAGCTGGACCTCGCGGCTGCATTTGTAGTGGGAAATACGAAGCGGATAGCTGCAGTTGTTTACATGTTCTATTCCACGCGCATGTGGGGCATTAGATCGAAAATTTAAGATTCAACCCGAGTGTGAGCCGTTCGAATTCACAAGGCCCATTTGTCAACAAGTGACCAGAAAATGTTTCTTGGTTTTTTGGATTGGTCAGATGTTCCGGCGCTTTATAGTTGGATTCAATTCACTATGTAAATTTTCAAAGACCTTTATTGGTAATAGAATTACAAATTCTTCAAAACGTAAAGATGTGTGTTACATTTTTTTTTTGCACGACAAGGGACCCATTTACACAAGTTATTTCTTGACATGCCACTGGGTTATCAGGTAAAACTCTTGATCAATAGGCTGGCAAGCAAAATTCGACTGCTTGTATTTTTATAGAAAAAGACAATCTCGTGGGTCCTAAAGGAAGAAAAAAAAATCTTGTGTTCACACCGAGACTTGTATAGCTCAGGTTCAACGGCGCTTGAGGCAGAGATGACATAGGTTTGTCCATGCCAAGTAATAACAACCTCTTGTGGCCTAGCTAGCGAGTACATATATCTACTAGCTACCTTGGTGCACGTTACATTTTTCAGGAGTAAGACTATTGGGATTTAATATTAAGGGGCCTCAAATGCCGATCTACACCCACGTTCACCTGCACCCACAATCTCTCCCCTCTATTGCTACCTCGAGATTTGTGCCAAAAGAATTAGGTTAGAATTAGAAATTAATAATGTCCCGTCAGACCATTTAATTGTCTCATCACCGTCTCCTAAGGCTGCTCCCAGTGCTCCACCCTGGCTGGTATCTTAAGCCTGCTATGTAGACAAAATGATGATATGGCACCATAGTTAATGAAGAGAGATGGTACTCTAGTATCTAATCTGGATACCGGTTCGGTCTCGAAATCCAACGTATAAAATTTATTGTGATCGATCCCGTGCGGTGTGTGTCAACAAACATGTATTGCTTTAGTACATGCCACAAATAGGTCACAATGCTCAAATACTAGTAAAGATCATGTATGAGCTTAAAATACTACACCATAAGAAATCATGCATTGGGAAGATAGTATCCTAACACTCCTCATGTACTAAAGAAACTGCACTAACACTACTACAGAACAGACCTTTGGTCCCTGGCCTAAAGGGCCTCTAGTCCCGGTTATAGAGCCGGACTAGAAATCGAGACTAAATGTCTCACCTTTAGTCCCGGTCCCAGGCCGGGACTAAGGTCGATTTAGTCGGTTAGTAATACCAACCGACTAAAGGTCCACTGGTCACATTTGGTCGTTTTAATCCTGTTGGTATTACCAAGGGACTAAAGGTGTTTTTTTTCTTTTTGTTTCCATTTCAATTCATTATTGATTTTGGTTTTACAATTACATTAGGTTTTCAAATGCGTATTCTTATTTGCTAATATATGTATACGCCCACATATAATTTAGTTTGGAACATTATTACACACAAATAAAGTATGAAACTATATATATTATGGAGCTATATATATGTATATATATATATATATATATATATATATATATATATATATATATATATATATATATATATATATATATATATATATGCACATAAAATTTACAACATTATTCATGCATCCTTGGTATTTACAACACAAATGTTGTCCTTCACTTAAATGTCATACAAATGTTAAGTCCGGTTTGGCTTCAATTGTTCATCTGGGTTAAAGTAGAACTTCTTGTCTTGGGCTTGAGGACATGCTCATTAAGAAATCTGCGATTGTCTCTTGAATTCCTTTGAGGCGGTCCATATCCAACACTGCTCCTTCAACCATATCTCCTTCAATTTGCATTAAACTAAAGAAGTATTAATATACATAAGATTTATTTAATAGCAACAAATAAATAAAATGGATTTATTATATATACTTGTTACGCATTTTTCAGATCTGTAGATGGGTTCTTTTGCATACACCATGAGGAACTTCAAACGTAGTATCCACACAAATTGTTGCTCGGTGGCTGCCGAGAACCCATCAGACGATATAAAAGATTACTCTCGTCATCCCGCGCGTGAGTCAAGCATGATAAGGTAAAGATGCGGGAGCTAGTACAACTTACATCCATCGGTGTGGATCAGAAGTGGCGCTTTCAGATCCGGACGGTGTAGTTGAACGAACCAAGCCCAAACCCCGCCTAATAATTGATCGTTAATTAACTATTGCGAGTTAAAGAGCAGGAATAAATATTTAAAGATCGGTTACCCCGGATAATGTCTATCATATCTTGGTAATCTTCTGCGGTTTTTCAACGAGTCATAGATTAGCAAATGACCGCTTGAGAGATCAAGACAATCAAGATCGATGAAAGTCGATTTGTTTATAGAGTCAACATATATATCTTTATGTTGGATTGAGTAAGTAAAGTAAAATGTGCACACGATAACAACACTCACCCAAAGTTGTAGGGAAGAGTATAAATCTTTTGTTCTTTTGGTTGATCAAGAACCTCCAGGAAATTCCTCTCCGCTTGAGGTCTCCATTGATCGAGGGAGTGTTTGGGTCCTTGAATACGATATATGGATCAATGAAACCAATGTTCTTGTCCTTTCTACGTGTGAGGTCTCTCATCATGTCTCTGCATATGTATAGACATGCTAGCTAGTGTGAGGATAATTACTTATACATATACATATGCTAGAGTGAGATTATTAAAAGAAAGAATCACGCATGAGACAAAAGCGGTGATGAGAGATTTGTCTAGAGCGTTCATGTGGCATAGTGGTGTAACTCATTAAACCGAACCATTATAATGTCATCGCCACTAAGTAATGATGGTTTCTAATTTTGACGCAAATATAGTCATCCGCTTTTCTGCGACACGCCGCCATGTACCACTTGTTTAACAAGTACATTTGCGTACGAAGTTCCATGAGCTTCTCAGGGTTGTATAGACTCTTGCCATATACATATTCCTTCTTCCAATGATCAACTTCCGGAGCACTTTTGATGTGTGCTCACGAGCATTTGGGAAATGCTTAGACCAGTTTCCGCGAAAAATTCATCAAGTTGATCCAAATGCACATTTCCGGATATCTGTTCTAGCACGTTCGTGTTTGAACCATATTCATTCCCAATAACTAGCGGGGGCACTGATTGTTGTGATTGTTCCCCGAGCTGTGCAACACCCTTCCGTGCTCTCTTCTCTTTCTTCTTCGCCTCCTCAATTGACTTGGTGAGAGTGCGGTCATAGTCCGATAGTGGCGAATCCTTACGAGCATGACGTAACTTTTTCTGGTGAGCGTCCACCCTTTGCCTTAGAACTTCTGGACGTACGAAGAAGTACGGCTTCTCAGGGTTTCGCTTCGCTTCACTTTTAGCCTTGACTTTCGCGAAGAAACTGTCCACATCTGTTTTATCAAGCATCTATTTCTGCAGCGATCTTCTCATAGGAAAGTTTCGCTGCCTTAGAAATAGCCGGTGTTCTCCCCGAGGCTTTCTTCTTCGGCGGGGCCGACGCATTGCTTGTGGGGCGCCTCTTCTTTGGCGATGGGGGCGGTGGCGGCGTTGGAGCGCCGTGGAGGCGATGGAGCGGCTTGTCGGCGTTGGAGCCCGCCGTGGAGGCGATGGAGCGGCGGTGGCGGCGTTGGAGCCCGCCGTGGAGGCGATGGGGCGATGGCGGCGTTGGAGCCCGCCGTGGAGGCGATGGGGCCAATGGCGGCGTTGGAGCCCGCCGTGGAGGCGATGGGGCCGGTGGGGATGCAGCCGTGTCTTCCACTTCATTGTCATCGCCCGCAACACCGTGACTGTGTGGTGAATGGATAATTGGACTTAGGTTGGGGAGGTTCTCACTGTGAAAACAACGTGGTATGAGTAAACCGTTATTTAAGCCAATACATAATTAGTGAAAAAATGTTTCGCTCACTTTCATCCGCACCTAGGGTTAGGTTGTTGAGGAGGAGGAGGTGACGCCTAGGAATAATGATATAGCGCTTGCGCCAACATATGAATGTCTTCTCCGCTTCTCCTAAAGTCTTCTCCCATCACCTCCTTCAATGTCAAGAGGCACATTGCTATTACCTTTCACAACTCTATCCACCGAGACGCTAGCATATCCGGGAGGTATTAATGCCCCATGGCATCTTGGTGTCTTCGTAGGGTCGATACGAGATACAACACCGATAGCCACCATGGTGTGGCATTCCCTCTCGAATGTGCGGCTCACATGTCGTGAGAGGATCGGTGATGTCATCCACGGGAAGCGCCTGCGCCATCTTGAATCACCGGCACCTCCGTGGAAGCGCAAATCGCTTCAACCGATTAGGGCCGATGTTGACTCCGGCTCGATGCGCTTTGCCTTTGGATGGAACTTATCGCTATCTCAGACTTGCCTTTTGATTTCTCATTCATTTTGGCTTCAAGTGCTTTTCTCGCTCTATCGCTTCACGAGCCACTTCCGTGACTCAAGAACCATTTCTCCATCCCCAAGATCCGCTCTGCCTCCTCGTACTTCTTTCTCTGGCGGCTTCTATAGGTGGCTTTGTCTTTAGGGAAGGCATGCTCCCACGACACCTCCCCATAGCCTCTTGTTCGCCCACCGTGTTCAAGATTTCCAGTATGTATGTCACCATCCTTATCTCTGTCGTCACCGCCACCGCCACTCTCACCAAGCCTCGAGCATAAGCAAATCTTTTTGTCGCTCTTTGGAGTTTTGCGCCATACACTATCTTTCCGGCCTCTAGGTCCAAAGCTTCCCCATGACCGAAAAACCAATACTTGGCGCGCCAAAGGCTTGATTGATTTTGGTTCGATCCCTTGGCAAGAATCTCCTGCTCCATTCTTTCCCACTTAGGAATGGCACTCAGTAGCCACCGATCCCAAGTGATGGTGGTATTGCTTTTGTCCGCATTCTGTTGGTTCCTTCTCACCCGTGCCTCACCCTCTTCCGATGTCTTGAACTGCATAAACTCATCCCAAAACGGCCTCAACTTGACGTAGGCCTTAGTGTTGAAATCAAGGCCGTGTTCTTATCGATAAATGTGTTGTACAATTTCTTCTTCCAACACTTTGGAATTGTGTGGCCATCTTCTTCATAGCCAGTTCCTAACTCTCCTTCAAAGCTTCATCTTCAGACGAGCGCGAAATGTTGAAGGACATCTTGCCAAACTAGTGCCTTGTCACGATCAGAGACAAAACTAATATGAGGAGCAACTTTCTTTTGCTTCCATTCACGAGCATTGATCGGGATCCCGTCCCTTACAAGGTACCCACATGGTCGACAAATTTCGTGCATGTGGTCCAAGTATTTTTGCTCAGATCCTCCTCGAATTCCGAGAGAATGAACCGACCCTCCAACGGCTTCTTCTGCCTCGTACATTTCTACTCTTCCCGTTGTTGTCGTCGATCCGAGGGCTACTTAATGTAGAAACACAAAGATTTAAATAAATATATTTATACGACAAATGAAATTATTCGAATTTCATGTATACATAAGAGATTGTAGATAGACCTCGCCAAAGATTGTCTTGCTCATCTTCATAATCGGCAGCATCGACTCCGCCATCTACTTCTTGATTGTTGTCATCACCTTGAATTGGGCACCTTGTAAGGCGTCATTGTTGATAATATCCATCATGGCATCGCCCATGTTGTCATTCGGTCGCCATTTCGCAAATATATGTGTAGGACGTTAGAACGGTTCGTGATCGGTAGGGGTGGATAACGAGCTAACTCGACTCGGCTCGGCTCGACTCGTTAAGGCTCGTTAAGAAAACAAGCTCGGCTCGGCTCGGCTCGGCTCGTTAAAAACTCGAACTCGACTCGTTAGGCTCGTTAGGCTCGTTAGCGATAAACATGGTGAACATCTTAAAATTTCATGAAATTTTCAGAAAGCAGATGTAAAGAACAATCATTGACCACCCAAACATGCCTTATTCAACCAAACACATGCATGGCAATTCATGAGAGCAAGTGTTCTTTGAACTAAACCCAAAAATAAATGATTATAGATGCCATGAACATCCATGCAGTGTCCATATCACAAATCATCATCACAAGTTCACAAATCACAATCATCGATAAACATTTATAGCATTCATAAATCATATCCATGCAGTCCATATCACAAATCATGCAACATGCATGCGATCCATACATAACCATTGCCATTTTGAGTACTATTTTTATCAATGATCTCAACCCTTTCTCTCGAGATATCGATATGGTTGATAACCATCGGCTTCCAAGACAATCTAGAATGTCAAGAGAATACTGCTCATAAAAGGTGGCAAACCGCCCACTAGAGCTTAATCTTAGAAGTGAATCGAAGCGAGCTTAACGAGTTAACCGAGTTACTCGCGAGCCACTCGGCTTCGGCTCGTTAACAAAACGAGTTTTTTCTTGGCTCGGCTCGGCTCGTTAAGGGACCGAGTTCGAGCCGAAGTCGAGCCGAGCCCTTAACGAGCCGAAGCCGCTCATGAAGTTTCGCTTTTTTTCCACCCCTAGTGATCGGGTTATGATTTAGCATCAAGTGGCGTGCGGTTCGTGACATGCATCGACAAAAGAAAACAACATATACATTCAATTCGCCACTCTGCAAAAATGATTTCTCGGCTCGATGGCGGTCACAAAGAGGGCTCGCCACGGGGTTAGTCTTTGGTCGCCGTCTATACCACATTGCCACCGAGGCACCGACAACGATGAGCGGCTAGCTAATCTCGTTTGCCTCCTCTGTGAACCGTATATTTTCTCTCTCGATCTCCTTTTCGCTCCTGCAAATGCGATAAGAGACAGAGGAGCTCACCGGCTGGAGGAGTCTTGTTTCAGGCGGTGGTGGCTAAGGCTTCCGGAGGCGAGTGGGCAGCCGGATCCGGGCTGAAGGAGGGAGGAGCCGGGGCGAGCTGGAGCGGCGGAGGGAGGAGCCGAGTGGAGGTGGTGGCGGGAGTGGGGCGCCACGGGAGGAAGGAGGAGGCCGGGGCGCGACGAAGCTGGAGCCGACGAATTAAGCGCGCGCGAGGAGACGGCGAGGGAGACGGAAGGGGTGGAAGAAGGGAAGAAGCCACTGTTGCTTAATATCGAGGGACCTTTAGTCGGGCGCAGATACCAACCGGGACTAAAGACCTTTAGTCCCGTGGACGGGACTAAAAATTTGAGTTGGACCTTAGTCCGGGTGGTGCCACGCCCGAGACTAAAGGTTTTCTTGTGGACATATTTTCCAGAGAACCTTTAGTCCGGGTGTGGACCTTTAGTCCGGTGTGTCTACGGGACGGGACTAAAGTGGACCTTTAGTCCGGGTGGTGCCACTACCGACTAAAGGTTTCTTGCTGGGACATATTTTCCAGAGAACCTTTAGTCGGTGTGTGACCTTTAGTCCCAGGCGATGTCTGACCAGGACTAAAGGTCCCCACTATTCGAGCCTCCATACAGTTTTCCACAGTTTGGGTTTTGTATTAAGTTTATTTGTATAAATATGCTAATTCTTGTTAAATGCATAGTAAATTAAATACTAGGCATAAATTTTTAAAAATAATAGTTGCATTTCCTTTTATCTTATTGACATTTCAAACGACTTTTATAGTGACCACAAGCTAGGAAGTGAAGAGCCAACTATAAACAAAATGAAGGGCTCAAACCACAAGCCGAATTTCATTTGAAGGCATAAATACTTGCTAAAAAATTTCAAGTCATTTTTACACCGGTGGAGAAGACATGCTTCACAGAGGTACATGTGTCCTTTTATCGAATAGGAATTTCATTTGAAGCGATAAAAAACAAGAAAAATATGATAGAAACATCTGAAGTTACAATTATTACATAAAATCTCTAATACACACTATTTATTAAACATCACTATATATCAAGCGGGCACATGGTGAACTTCTTCTTGACGTATGACCCTTGGTTATGATCATGCCAGTAACCATGGAGTGTCCTCGGCATTTAGCGGAGATGCTTGGGTCTTTGGTCTGCTGAAGGCGGGATTCGGTCATCCCTTTCATAATCTTCGACTTGTCCGACTTGTCCTCAATTCCCACGATGTTTCTTTTCCCTGAAAGAACTATGTGGCGTTTTGGCTCATTGGTTGATTTGTCGTTGTTTTTCCCTCTCTTGGGTTTTGTAGACATGTCTTTCACATAGAACACCGATTCACATCGGCAGACAAGGACGAATGGTTCGTCTTTGTACCCAATATTGTTGAGGTCCTTGTTGTCATTCCATACTCCTTGTCATTGTTACCCCGCCTCCGGTCATCTTCACCCATTGGCTTTGGAACAAAGGGACTTTAAAATTAGGTGCGTAGTCTAGTTCCCAAATCTCCTCTATATGGCCATAATATGTTTGCCTCTTTCCATTTGGGTGCATGGCATCTCGCGGACACCTTTGCTTTTGGTTAGTGCTCCTTTTATCTTGGGCTACGGTGTAAAATGTATTTCCATTTATCTCGTACCCTTTATGCGTGAGGATGTGCCACGATGGTTGCCTAGCCAACAAATCTGCTTGCTCATCAATATTGTCATCACCACGACATTCTTTTCGCAACCAACCGCTGAAAGTTTCCATGTGATGACGCCTAATCCAAGCTTCATTCTTCCTCGAAGCGGGATCGAGGAACTCCTTGTGTACCTCGACATACGGCTCCACCACGGAGGAGTTTTGAAGAAGCTGTGTAGTGCGCTTTATTGAAATAATCGTCCCCTGCATCGATATATGTTTTCTTCCCTAGTGTTCCCTTTCCACTAAGTCTCCCCTCGTGTCGCGATTCAGAACACCAATCGGGTCAAGGTCGGAATGAAGTCAACACAGAACTCAATGACCTCCTCTCGTCCGTAGCCCTTGGCGATGCTTCCTTCCGCCGAGCACTGTTGGTGAACATATTTCTTGAGGACTCCATGAACCTCTCAAAGGGGAACATGTTGTGTAGGAACACAGGACCGAGAATATTAATCTCCTTGACCGGTGAACTAGGAGGTGTGTCATGATATTAAAGAAGGATGGAGAGAACACCAACTCAAAGTGACAAGACATTGAACCACATCATTCTCAGAGAGTAGCTAGTTCCATTGGATTGATTGCCTTACGAGAAATTGCATTGAGGAATGCACATAGCTTCACGGTGGCTGACGTACATGTGGAGGTAGAATTCCTCTTAAAGCAACCGGAAGCAATTGCGTCATAAGCACGTGGCGATCATGGGACTTTAAGTGTAGGAATTTCTTCTCGGCACATTTATTATCGCTTTATATTGGAGGAGAATCCAGATGGGACCTTGATCTTTGTTTAGGCATTCAAACATGCTTTCCTTCTCTTCTTTGCTAAGAGTGAAGCTAGCAGTGTCTTAAGTAATGGCGTCCATCGTCATCTTCTCTGGATGCGAGTTGTCTCGTTCTTTCATCGCCGCAAGTCACTGCGTGCTTCGAGTGAATCCTTAGACTTTCCATACACATCCATGAATCCTAGCGAGTTCACACAAAGATTCTTTGTCGGTGCATCACGTCGATCGCGTTGCGGACCTCTAGGACTTGCCAATAGGGTAGCTCCCAAAATATGGACTTCTTCTTCCACATGGGTGCGTGTCCTTAGCATCTTCGAACAGGTTATTTGCCTTGTCCCTTTCCAAAGACTACTTGCACATCCTTGACCATATCAAGTACATCCTCCCGATTCGGTTGCGAGGCTTGGTTGGTGTTACGCCTTACCGTTAAAATGCTTGCCTTTCTTTCTTAGTTGGTGATTCATAGGAAGAAAACGCGATGGCCAAGGTACACGACCTTTCGACATTTTTCAAATATATCTTGTCAATGTCATCAAAACATTGTGTGCATGCATTGTATCCCTTGTTTATCCGTCACGAAAGATTACTTAGAGCGGGCCAATCATTGATTATTACGAACAACAATGCTCGCATGGTCGAAGTGTTCTGTTTGTACTCATCCCACACACGCACACTGGGTTTGCTCCATAAGCAGGAGTTCCTCAACTAATGGCCTCGGTGACATCGATGTCGTTGCTAGGTTGCCTCGGGCCTTGGATGAGCACCGGCATCATAATGAACTTCCGCTTCATGCATAACCATGGAGGAAGGTTGTAGATACATAGAGTAACAGGCCAAGTGCTATGACTAGTGCTCTGGTCCCCAAAAGGATTCATACCATCCGTGCCATGAACCTTAGGTTTCTTGCGTCATCTGCAAACTCCGGAATTCTCATCTATTGCTCTCCATTGGGACCCATCGCCAGGTGTCTCAACATGTTGTCTACCTTACGGTCTTCTTTGTGCCATCGCGACAACTTTGCATGGTCCTTGTTTATGAGCAGAGCGTTTGAGCGTGGTATTATAGGAGCATACCACATAACCTTGGCGAGGATTTTCTTCTGGGGCGTTCTTCGCCCTCAACATCGCCAGGTCATCTCGCTTTGATCTTATACCGCGACGCTTTGCATCGGGGCATTCATCCAAATTCTCGTAGTCCTTGCCACGATATACAGATGCGATCATTAGGACATGCATGTATCTTACGGATTTCTAATCCCAAAGGCGACGACTGTTTTTGCTTCGTGCGTAGTGGCGAGCAATTCGTTAGGCCGGAAGCATCTTTTTGGATCTTGATAATTGCCCAAATGCCTTGTCGGATACACCATTACATGCCTTCCATTGTAGCAACTCGATGTTGTACCCAACTTTTTTGCCCATCTTGGCGGACGGGTATAGTAATTTCTTGTGATCCTCTAGCATGCGGTCAAACTTAGCCTTCTCCTTTTCACTTTCGCAATCTCTTTGTGCATCACGAATGACATCACCAAGAGCATCATCTTGGCGAGTGTGTCTTACGCCTGCCTCTTCTTGACTTCGCCCATTGCGGTATCATCGAAGTCACCGTATTGAGCAATAATGTCGTTAGGGTCCAATTGTTCTTCTTCACCTTCTTCCATTATAACCTGGTTTCTCCGTGCTTGGTCCAACAAATATAGTTTGGCATGAAACCCGACTTCAACAAGTGTGAGTGAAGACTCCTTGAGCGAGAATATTCCTTCAAATTCTTACGGGGCACATGGGATGACACATGAAACCATCCAGCTTGTTTGCCTCGGCCACTCTTAAGAAATAATGCCGCCATCAATGAACTCTTTGGGCGGCGATCGGCATTGTACATCCAATGGCGTGTCATCGTCGCATTATATGACATATCACATAATTAAATTTCAAGTTTCAAAATTTTCCCGGATAGTACACATGATAGAGAGGCTACCCAAAATTTTTAGAATTTTTGAAATTAAGATGAATTTATTTTGAATTTTCAAAGAATCAGCACTATTTGACGGTGTTTGCACTAGGAGCTTCGCCTTGCCTAGCGTGAGTGTCCCGGCTGGCACGACGGCGTTCGACTCTGTGTGACAGCAAAGCCAAGAACAAGCTTAAGGAGAAGGGACATCAAGTTAAATGATAATTAATAATTAACTAAATTGCCCAAAGTCATTAGGGTGAATGACCCTAGGTCAACAATCAATCCAAAAGGCAAACAATAACTAAGTGATTAAGCTAATTAAGAGATTAACTAATTACTTAATAATTAAATATTAAACTTATTTATTAAAACAAAATTAATATTTATTATTTTTACCTAAGAGGTTGGATCTGATAAGATAAGACTTATCTCATCAAACACCCTCAAAGCTTAACCTAACTAACACATGTAAAAGTCATTTTTCATTTATTTAAATAATTATTAAATAAGGTGAAAAATAAAAGTCTTCAGATTGATCCCAAAATTTTTGTACAGATAGTTCATAGCCTAATTAGATGGCAAAACAATTTTCAGAATTTTGGATCATTAATTTAGCCTACAAAATTCATGGAATAATAATTAAATAAATAAGCATAAAATAGGTATAAATTCAACTTTGTCCAAATAGTCTTAAAATTTTTATATGGACTGTTCACAGTGTAACTTAGTGGAAAAACAAATTTCATGATTTTTGGAAATTTATTGTGGCCTACAAAAATCATGAAAGTTCCATTTATGAATTAATTGGCAATTTTATAACATATAAAAATTATTCAAATTTCACATTTCATATTTTTCATAATGGACGGCAGGGTTAGCATCAGGAGCTTACATGAACATGCCGGTGAATACGGTTGAGTGAATGAGCAGCTCGGCGGTGGTGACAAGAATGGCGGCGTGTCGTGGCCGGCGGCGACAGCGTTCGGCTCTGTGATTTAACGCCAAACAGGAGTTTAAATAGAAGGACATTTAGTCGGTTGGTGTTACCAGCAGGGACTAAATCTAACCTAGTCGGTTGGTACTACAAGGGACTAAAGATTTAGTCGGATTGTAGTACCAAGGGACTAAGGTTGACATTTAGTCGGTTGGTAACACCAACCGACTAAATGTCCCTCCTACAAAACTCGCCACCACGAGCCGTTGGGCGGGGACTTTTAGTCGGTTGGTGTTACCAAGGGACTAAAGATCTTTGGTCGGGACGCAATTTTCTCGAGACTATTGCCCATTTGGCGATTCGACCAAAGATACGTTACGTAGTAGTGTGAATATCGTCCATTGGGAGCAGCCTAATGTATCTCTCCTACAGCAAGTATTTGTACAACTCATCATATATTATACGAAATTAGTTATTTTAGACATACATCAAATGTTGTACACCACTTTCAATTTTTAATTAAGATATACAGTGAATACATCGTATAACACACACCCCGTACATCACTACATCTCTCAAGCTTGTATGCTTTTTTTCATTTCTTTGCATTACAATACATAGTTACACCAAACCGTATGCACAAATTGTATGTACATAAGAGTATGTACAACCCGTACATACAGCAGAGAGGAGAGGGGCACAAAGATGGGGTGGTGGAGCACTGATGAGGATGAGATGGTGGTGTACAGTGCACCCGGGAGAGAGGCGGAGCACCCGAGACGGAGATGGAGGCGAGGTGCACCTTTTACGAAGGTGGCATGGGTACACGCCGGGGCAGAGGTGCACCGCGAGGAAGAAGACGACCGACGCAGGCGGGCGGTGTACCAACGAAGAAGATGATGGCGGTGGTGCACTGTGCACTAGACGTGAGGTAGATGCATAGATCTGGGGTGGATGTGCACCGGTGATGACTACGACGTCAGGCAGTGCACCAGATGGCAGGATGCCGACACGAGGTAGATGTACAGAGTCAAGAGTAGACAACGGCGTGGAGGTGCACACTGTCGTGGAATATGTCCACCCTTGGTGCACACTGGAGCTAAGGAAGAAGCGCGATGCCAGCGGCCTCGGGTATGGCCAATCCGGTAGTGGGGTCGAGGGCGGTGGATCTAGTGACGGTGTGCTCAGGAGCGGTGGATCCTGCGGCTGTAGTTGAGGAGGATAACCGTCGTGGTGCACCAGCTCAGGTAGCCGCCTCACCGGCTCACCGTTGTGCATCTATATTCCGCCGCGTCGCTGGCTCGCCGGCCGCCGCCTCCTACTCTGCTCGCTGATGCTGCTCCTGCTTGAGATTTAGAGGCCCACGCCGCCACCTCGTTGACGGTCACCGTGCCTCCGCCGCCGTCCCATTTTCTCGCCGAAATCAGAAGAGAGACGGTGGGATGAGATGATAAAGACAGGACATGGTGGGTCCATACGGTACATGTTTTACATTTCTCTCTCCCATCAAGCAATTTCGAAATTCAGAAAAGAAATTGAAAAGATTTCCTGCACTGACCTTTGAACATCATGGACCGTTTGTATAGTGGGTTCATATGAACCCACGTTTATATACTTCATATTCACCTGACTAGTCACTACTCACTAGGAGTACTTGCATGGGAGAGTAGACAGTCCCAGGGATCACCTGCGATATGCACGCGTGAGCATGGGCCCGGTGAACACTAATATAAGAGATTCGCGCAATCATTAGCTGGTGTATACTAACTACATATGCGACTGCACTTGTTGGTACATATGCTGCTCGAAACATCCACCGCTCATCTGAACACGTACATAACAAATGACCCGTGACACTCTATTTTTAGGACCATCAAACTCTTCGTCGTCTAGGATGTATAGTTACAAAATAAAAAATAGTATCACAAGCATACTTATGATTACACAATAAGAACTAGACTTTTTATTATAGGATGTTAAGGCTTAAAAGCTAGTTTATATCATAGGACAAAAAAACTTCCAAATCATAGGTACACTTGAGCTTGGTCGAGACCTAATACCAATAATCATCACCATCCTATGGTTCCTCAAATCCTTCCTCATAATGATTACTGATATCTTCCTAGGTTTCTTCTGTGATGTTTAGCAAGTATGAACACAACAGTACTTAGCAAGTTACATGTGAAACTATTTAACTACTTGCCAGGGTTTCAAGTGATTGATGAAGATTTACCATATTTGGTGTATGTGAGTGCATCATTTGAGTTTAAACAAATTATTTCAAAAAAATTAAAACCATACTAATATAATACCAAAGGTTTTCTCAACATATGTAATTACCATCTTAACATCTAAACAAATATCTACTATACTTATGCCTCATTTACTAGAATCACCCATGAACACAACTCCATTAACCGAAAGCACGACGTATTCAAAAACCATTGATTATACTCTGCAGAGTTGCCCAACTTCTATGTCAAGTTCTATGGTTGGTTGCTGATACATGATGCCATTTCCCAGTCGGAGTACCTACGCATCCACGCCATTTTCTGAACATAGCGACGTCCAATTACCTATCGACAACATCCAGGTAATTGGATGTCCACGCGCTCTCCTGACAGCCATACTTCTTGAACTTGCAGGCCCGATGAAGTTGCATGTGGGCTTTGTCTCATGCTACGTGGGCGACCCCGAAAGTGGTGAGGGACTACGAAGAATTATATATATATATATATATATATATATATATATATATATATATATATATATATATATATATATATATATATATATATATATATATATATATATATATATATATATATATATATATATATATATATATATATATATATATATATATAAAGCAGTTTTAAGCATAACTTGCTTGCTTGGGAGGACTTTATAGAGAAGAGATCAGAATAGAATGGTAGGACATACAGAAGCATGAGGAGGAGAACTTGACCAAGCATGAACAGGTTACATAGACAAAGGTGAAATGAATGGCGAGAGGCGGTGAAGAGGTGTTATAGTAGTTTTGACTCATTTGGTCTTGTTTTGGAATAGAATACATACCAATTAATAAATAATTGATGATCGAGACACAAGCGAGGTAAAAATTTCATAAATTTGTATGTTAATTACAGCTTTACAAATTAACCTAACCTTTACAAATATGAAATGTTAATTGCAGCCTTCAAAAGCAGAATACCATATAGGAACATACCATAAGATTAGTTACGTGTACAAAAATTTGTATGTGTAAAGACTAATATTTTGCCCCATCCGAACCATATTTCATGAACCAACATCATACACAGAGAGCCCACCCATATCACCTAACCATGACAGAACACCCACCATAGCCCACATCATTCATCACCCACATCAAAAAGCAAGGGGAGAGAAAGGGATAGAGAGTAAAGAGGAGTAGTTACCCCAGTGCAACTAGCAAATCGACCACTGGTAGTAGCTCCCCACATCCATCTCCTTCATGTATGCATAAGCAGCAACAACCCACGTCAGTAAACAAGTCAAACTCAAACCCAAAAACTGAAGCAACAGAGAATGGAGAGGTAGCCGGGGGAGGTCGGTGGAGAGGTAGTCGGGGTTACGCACATCGTGGGGAGAGGATGAAGAGGGGAAGGCAGATCTAGCGGCGGGGAGGTGGATTTGGCTGGAGGGAGGTCGATTGGACCAGCGGCGACGGCGACAGTGGCGGCGGCAGCGTAGTTGTGTCACGACGGTGACACTGCACAAAACACTATTATGATAGACTGTCTTGTGTAGTGAACCGTGGTGTCACAACCAGTGGCGACGGGAAGAAGGGTGGTGTCGGCGACGGGGTCAAGGAGAAGGCGCAACTTGGGGGCGGCCGTTGGAGAGGAGGCTTCAGGCGGTGGCGGCAGCAACGGGGGCACTCGTGTGGGGAGGGGAACAGGCGAGAGTAAGGGCGCTAGGGAGTAACGAGTTAGGGCGCAAACCCTAGCAGGCTATATTAATAAAGGGATATTGCAGACGATTCTATTATGGAACCGTCAGTTATACTTATCACAAACGGCTCCATAATAGAACCATCTGTGATATGGTCTCATATCACAGACGGTTCCATAATATAACCGACTTTGATAAATATATGTCACAGATGGTTCGATAATAGAACCGTCCGTGATAATATTCATACATAAATGCAAATTCATAGCATATGACACATTCACATATTAGTAAAGAATTATATATGAATATTTGCTAAAATCGCTAATTTTATGGCAAGTAGTTCAACACCTCTGCAAAGAACTTGGCATACTCATGCCTAATCCTACGGTTGTCGCTGCTAAAGACGACGTAGTCGTCCCACCCTTCTCTCACGTCACAGCCGGTGCTCGTGCACCGGTGGCCGTCCTTTGACAGTGCCCATACCTGGCCCAACAGTCTAGCCATCTTCTTCCACACCGCCTCCAATTGGACCATGTCCGCAGCGAGCCTCCGGCACCGCCTGCACTCCCGGTTGGTCCTCTTGGCCGTCTCGCACCCATCGTCGACTGGCTCGCCCTTGACCTGGCAGATGTAGTGCTTCCCAACATCACTTTGTCTCACTGGCCGTGTAAAGGAGGAGGCCGAGCACGTAGGCCGCGACCCTGTGGCTGGAGATGACCACCCGTTCAAGGAACACAAGACCGCGCTACATGTCTTGGGGCGCGAAGACAAGCACGAGATCGACGATGAAGTAGGCCTTCGGGTTGCCGGCGTTGACCAGGTGGTTGACGACGGTGAGGTAGTGCTCATTGTCCTACCACTTCATCACCTCCTCCCGCTCTAGCGCCATGCGCCTCCCCACGGCGCGCTCCTTGGACGCCTTGTACATGGCCTTGCAACTAAAATTTGAGACGACATAATCTTAATACTACTCTAAACGAAATCAACAAGAGATTATTTTGCGCCGTATCAACTGATACGACTTTTCAGTTTTTCTCCTTTTTACAAATTTTCATAGGAATTACAATTAGGTTCTCTATCAGAACCTAAAACTGAAACAAACACCTGAAGCTTTCCGACAACTAGGATATGATACACTACAGTCATCTTTAGAAACTAACTCTGAACAAAAAATAGAACAGAATACTAACTCCTTTTAGACCTACCAAAAATAAAAGAACATAATACGTATGTAGCTCGTAGGCTGCAGAGGTCAGCCATGGGCTGAGGAGAGCTCACGACCATGAGATCGATGATGTAGACGACGACATCGTGAGGAAAAAGCGATGGTGATTGCCAACCTCTCGCCTTGGTCTTCGCTGTCATGCTTCGTGTGCTCACCATGGCGTACGTATTCAATACCATGCGTGCTTACCATGGCGCGCGATGATCAATCTTATAAAACGTCGAAGAGACGCATCGCGTGGGAGCCGTAAGATTGAATTATCACAGACGGTTATATTTAAAAACCATTTATGACGTATGTAATCATAGACGGTTCTTATTAAAAACTGTCTGTGATGAGCCCTCCAGCTTCAGTTGTAAACATAGGAAAAGGAGCGTCAACCGTATTTATGAAAAACAATTCCTGAAAAGACGGTGATGCTTTGGTTACCAATGATTTATTAGGAGCATATTATAATAAATCCTATCCGTCGGACTTCCATCTTTATTCGTTAATTTAATGTTGCCACAAGTTGTTAAGCCTATAAATAACCATCAGAAATGTAGAATTAAGAAAAAAAACCACTCACAAACTTTCCATCTTTTCTTACTTCCATTTCTTCTTAAAGGTATCATCTTCATACCCTTCGAGTAAGACAAAATTCACAGAACAAATTGACTTTTCGACCACCGTGCATGGAAAGAATAAAATTCATGGATGACTACTTCAATTTAGGTGGTCAGAAAGTCAATTTGATCTATGGATTGGAAGTCTTCAAGAAATTGGTAGAAGATCATATCCCTACGATCAAGTGAGCACTTCACTGTCTATGATGTGTAACTTTCGATCGATCGATCATGTGAAATACTTCTTCGTTCTTCTGTTGATTACACGTCATCAAGATAGTGAAGTTACACATAATACGGAACAAGGTGCCTACCGGATTACATATCTTTTGCTTTCTTCTATTGGGGAAATCAGATTCAATTCGACCACTTTAAAAGATTAATCTGGCCCGATCAGGAGTGGTTAGAATCGGCTAATCAGTTGTTTCTAATTACAGACAGTTCCAATAAATAACTATATGTGAATTTAGTAGTACATAGATGGTTCTTGTTCAGAACCGTATGTGATACATCACAGACGGTCTTCAACATGAACCGTCTGTGATATTACCTCTTCACTGACGATTTTTAACTTGACAAGAATACAGATGGTCTCTAAACCAAAATAAATGCGTGATTGCATATATCTGAGCGATTTTGGTCAACAAATGCGTGATGAGGCATCCAATATTAGCCTTTTTGTAGTAGTATGGCATAAATATGGTAACAAAAGTAATAATATTAATAATTGAGATGTGGGCTCAATATGATCAAAAAATACAACTTGTCTCCTTGTTCAAGGTCTTCAGTTGAATCAACTTCTCCTGCATCTTGATCAACGTTTTCGGAGCTTGGTCTTCAAAGTGAGAGCATAACGCAAAAGAAAGTTAAAATAAATAAGTTTGGGCTCGACAAGGAGCGAGCTGGGTACAAAATGAATTAAAGAATCAGAAAAAATTGAAAAGAAAGGTGGTGTGGGTTTATTTGGTGCTTGGTTAGGTCGAACTGAGTCGAAAATAGGTTTCATGGGCTCGAAACGGTCTAAATTGGTATATTATGCCTTATCGTGTCTAGAATGAATAGTGTTGGGTCGGTTGCACATTATCAGGTTTGGTACTATTCACTATTGGGTTTGAGTTGAATAGTGATGGGTCTGTCGAATAGTGTCATGTTTGGTGAACAGTAACGGGTCACATAGTAGGGTTTTATGAACAATAATGGCTATGTCGGGTTGGGCTTTGAACAGTGCTGGGCCGCATAGTAACTAACAGTGTTGGGCTGGCCCAATTACTCAGCTGGACTAGGTCTTCAGCCCACCAGAGTGGCCTACAGCTCCTCAGCCCAAGGAGCTAGGAGCTGGCTCCCATGACACCCGAGCCGAAGACGAAGGCGCTGACGGCGAACAGTGGCGTCGGATGGTGCAGCGAACACCACCGAAACTCATGCAACCCATTTTTTGGTTTTGCGCGGGTGGAGGTGTATCGGTGAGGGGCTTGCGGCGGTGATGGCGCACGGCCGAGGCAGGGGAGCGGCACTACAGGCTCACTCCGGTCAAATTTACCGGGGCGTGAGCATCAGTGGACCAAGGGAAGCTCGAGGGTGATCTTGGTGAGGCTAGGGGAGGTCGGAGATGGCCTGGCACCGTTGGCCGAAGGCGACGCGACGGTGGGGCATGGTGGCAGCGGGGATGGGAAGCTTGGAGGTAGGGGCAGATTGGTGGTGTTGAGGCGGTGCCCGTGACGCGAGGATGGAGCGGCGGATTAGGTTGGGGCTCACCGGGGAGCTTTCGGGCACAACGGCGATTAGTGGTGGTTGCCGGGGTTAGGGACGAAGGAGGGGTGCTGTGGGGTTGTGGTGAGGCTAAAGAGGGAGATGGAGCTGTGGGGATGGACTTTTATAGCCGGTAGAGGTGGTGGCAACAACAGCCAAGTTGGGGCGAGCGTGGTGCGTGGCGGCGGCGTGGACGGCGGGGCAGGTTTGGCGCTACGGGAGGACAGGGTGATGGCACAGTGGCGTCACAGGAGCGGCGTGTCGAGCGGTGAGTGGGAGCAAAACACGGCACGGGCAGGAACAGGGGTGAAGGCGGCTTAGCTCGGGGCGCCTTTGGGCTGAGGAAAGCGAAAAACCGAAAAGGGAAAGCAGGAAACGACAAGGGCTTTTCTAATTTGGCAAAAACTCAAATTCAAACCAAAACTCCAAAATTTTCAAAAATTTGGGTTATTTCATGACTCCAGACCATTGCTTGCATGTTGAGCAACCAGACTGGTCCATCCTTATACTTCAAACTTACCAATTAAGTTGCCCTAATTACAATACCATACCTGTGGCGAGAGGAACGCTCCCTCGTGAAGCCGTTGGATAAAAAGTAACGGTTCAGATTGATCCTATACATTTGGGTATGCTACGCTTCTGCTTCCCCTCTCTGACATCATGTTTCGGTAAGCATAGCGTTAGGCAGTCTGCGGTTAGGAGTTAGGACGCAGCAGCCAGCTAGCTCTCGCGCGGTCAAACTCAACTCAAACCCCTTCCAGAACCCCACGGCGGCGCGCGCCGCCCCCTCCGAACGGCACCTGAGAAAAATAACACGCGTTTGATCCGTGGTCGTATTCAGATGAGGGGAAAATTTGGCCGTCGCGTTCGCGGTTTTTCCCTTTGCGGTACAGACGGGCTAAGAAATTCACCAATATACTCACTAAAATAATCGTCAATCAAGCTAGTGCTCAGCAAAAGTAAAGCCAGCAATCGCGACCGGGACCGATCGACGTGTACGCCCCCGCAGTCGATCGAGACTGCAATAGTTAGCTTTCCGTCGTCGCCGTGTGTCTGATCGAGTCTTCACGATAGAAAGGTGAGGTTAACCTAGGGGGAATAATCCTAGGTATTTGACGGGCAGGAGCTAGCACCGTTGTTTGGTCCATCGCGTCGCGCGCATGGTTCGCGTTTGAAATGAAAAGACACAGGCATTTGGTGCCGCCGAAGAATTGAAGCATGCATGTCTATCAAGTTTGACATGACTGGGATTCTAGGCAATATCGTGTTTAGCTTGTTGGCAAGATCGTAATTGATGTGGTAGCTAGGATCGTGGTAGAACCGTTCCTCGAACAAAACTTGTGTGAGAGAGTACTCATCCATCGAGTTAGCCTTTTGCAGGAAGACAACGTAAGTGATCACCTTATTCAGTGACGGATCCAGGATCAAGATTTAGAGATGCTAATATGACTTACTCACCTACTTACGACTTGCCGAATGCCGAGTTCCTGGTCAACGATAGTCTGCTGGGGCTGGAGGTGCTATGGTACCTTGTTGTTGCCCTTATTGCTGGGCTAGCTAGCTCGTCTAGCCGCCCGGCCAAAGACCTAGAAGCTGGATGCTTGTTTGGTAGACTGAAGGCGTGTGAGTCGTGCAGCGCTAATTGTGCAACGTAACACATACAATGCACGCAGGAGGTGCTTAAAATAGCTTGAATGATATGGTATGATGTGTGCTCAGTGCCCTTGGAACACTGTAGCATGACTCATTGACTTCATTTGTTTCATGGAAGAGGCGCGGTAAAGAAAGATGCTGCTGGCCGCAGCACAATTGTCAATCACACGTACGTGTGGAATTGATGCACATATAGAAGTGTTAGGCTAGGCAGCTCTCAGGTGAGTGTGAGGTTACATGTGCTGTAGAGAGAGAATGTTTCGAACTAAAAACTAAGATGTGGACGTGTCGCCAAAAATTTCAAGTTTTTTGACTGCTTTCTGCAGGGAAGGGCACCAGTTGGTAGTCTTCCACTAATAATCCAATGGTGTTACTTTCATCGTATGACAAAGGAAGCTAATGCCAGATGTGTGCTGCAAATAAGTCCCGTTTTCCCTGTGGAAAACCATGGATTGTTGGCTGCCTTGGAACAAAACCAACAGCGTCGCCGTAAACGATTAATCTGCTCGCAATCTTCCATTCATGCTACACAAAAGTGTACTATATATCTGCAAGAATGCAAAAATACAACTAATCAAGAGTCCCAATTTTTGTTTTTAAATAATGAAATGACATTAGTAGTACTCAGTACGTACTCTACTCACCAGGCGTGCTTAAGATATTTCAGCAACAGAAGTGGGCAGATATTGACCGCTTAATAGACAAAATCAAAATGTGTGCCATTAAGTAATATTATCGTGTATTCCCCATCAGAGGAAAGTAGCATTATCGTGCGCAGCAGCGCAGTTCTGTAACTTTCGTTTCTACTTTTACCAGTTAGGCCCTACTCGAACATATATCAAATTAGAAAATTTAATCAATCGCAAAAAAAGATATATAGAAAAATCAATCGCAAAAAAAGATATATAGAAAACTTATTGGGAAAGCGAAATTCCGAGTGCTGATGAAGATGTTCGATAAACTGAGACACGCAAAAGATTGAGATAAGGGGGGAAATGGGGGAAAAAGAGAGAAAAGAGTGGCGCGTGACCACAGCATTTGTTCGCAGCAGTACACACACTACATATATTAATATATATTTTTCCTGCAGCGGTTGTCTGCTGCCTGCATGGACAAGCCAACATACGCAGAACACCCGATTAATATTCTAAATACAATATGTAGTACACAGTTATATATATATATATATATATATATATATATATATATATATATATATATATATATATATATATATATATATATATATATATTGACGGGTGCATATCTAGTGCACATCTTGCATTTGATGTATATATACACAAACTTTTTGTTTGAGTATCAAACAAGCATAAAAATTCTAGATGTAGTTGATGGTGTTTTGTTCTACCCTTTAAAATTTCAAGTTCAAACTCAATGTATGTTAGAAGAAACAAAAAAGAGAAATTCACTGTGAATAGTATGGAAAGAGGAAAGAGGAAAGAGAAAACAGGAAATGTTACTATTCACAGTGAATTTCTCTTTTTTTTTTCTTCTAACATACATTGAGTTTGAACTTGAAATTTTAAAAGGTGGAACAAAACACCATCAACTACATCTAGAATTTTTTTCAGAATTTTTTATGCTTGTTTGATACCCAAACAAAAAGTTTGTGCATATATGCACCAAATACACTATATGCACTAGATATGCACCCCCTAAATATATAGTAGGACGCTGTTTGATTTCTATCAAGATTGTTAATTATCAACAGAACATTCTTTTGTTGCAATTTTTTAGGGAAACATTCATCTGTTGCATGTGGGAGAAAAAAAAACTTCAGTGGGGGACTTTGAGATCGATGGTGGTTGTTTGGGAGTTTTGGACTGATTTAGCCCTGTAGCACTTTTTAATTCCACTTTTGGCCCCCGTAGCGTCAAAATTCCGTTTAGCTCCCGGAGGACTTCTTTGCCGCCCAAGCTGCACAACAAATCTTTGCCGAGTGGGGCGGCAGCAACTAAATCTTCTTGTCGATCGTGACAAGTCCCCCACCCAGGAAAGAAAATATATTTAAGAATATTTCTTGGAGGAATTTTTAAATATAGAAAATTAGCTCAAAAAATTATGAAATTTTTTGTGGAGACTCCCAGCACAGTGTAATTGCTTGTGTAAATTTTTCAGAATTTTATGAGTTACGATGTTTTCTGTAAAATTCATTTAAGTATACTATTTGTAGGAATTTTCTAATATAGAAAATGAGGTCCAAACATTATAAATTTTTTTATAGGATCCTTATACAACGTACTTGATTGTGTAATTTTTCCATAATTTTATATGTTACAAAATTATCTCGACAAATTAAGGGTTTAGAAACCTTTCATCCTAATTTTCGATACCTAAACCCTTAATTTGTCGAGATAATTTTGTAACATATAAAATTACGGAAAAATTACACAATCAAGTACGTTGTATAAGGATCCTATAAAAAAAATTTATAATGTTTGGACCTCATTTTCTATATTAGAAAATTCCTACAAATAGTATACTTAAATGAATTTTACAGAAAACATCGTAACTCATAAAATTCTGAAAAATTTACACAAGCAATTACACTGTTCTGGGAGTCTCTACAAAAAATTTCATAATTTTTTGAGCTAATTTTCTATATTTAAAAATTCCTCCAAGAAATATTCTTAAATATATTTTCTTTCCGGGCGTTGGGACTTGTCACCGATCGACAAAGAAGACCTAGTTGCTGCCGCCCCACTCGGCAGCAATCTTGTTGCTGCTGCCCGAGGCGGCAAGTTCCGGGGCTAAAACGGGAATTTTGACGTTACGGGGGCCAAAAGTGGAATTAAAAAGTGCTACAAGGCTAAATCACCCACTTCGTTGTTTGACTGAGAAGGTAGAGAGAAAAAAATGAAATGAAAAGTTTCAGAAGAATAGTGTACAAGTGTACAACTAAAACTTAAATCATTCTACTGAGTTATTCTCGTCCCACCCACGACTAGGCAAAGGCATTGGGCCGGGCTTGTTCAGGGCGGTCCGACACGGCCCAAAGCACGATATGAAAGGGGACGGCCGGGCCAGTACGACACGAAAGATAGGGCTATGCTGGATCAGGCACCATGGGCGGCATGACATCAAATAGGTCCGTCCAGCCCGAAGATAGCACTGCTCGCGGCAGGGCATGGCGGCCCGAAGGTGGCACGGCCCGTAGCCTGCTAAGGCACATGGGATGTTGCCGCCATTGCAGTTGCCGTCGCTGGCGTGCCATCGGCCCGGCACACGGATACTGGAGAGTAAAAGAGGGAGAGGAACAGAGGGAGCACAGACGACCATGGTCATCATGCACCGCCGTGGCCAGCACGCACATGCAGTCACTGAGCACATGCCGACCTCACAATGAGCACCTTGCTACCGACACACGCACTGTCCTCGGTTCCTCGCCACCCACGCCACCGGCGTGCACACCTTGCTACTGACGCCATCGCGCGTTCATAGTGTAAAGCACACGCACGCCACCTCTTCACCATTGCCCTCACACAGCACCGTCGTGCCGACAAGTCCATGATGCGCGCATCGAGTTCTAGTCCTCCACCCTTGCTGGCCACACCGAGCCTGACGCCATGTCTCCATGCTCGTCAACCGCAGGTGCCGGCGACGACGCCACGCCACCGACACCGGTGGCCGCGGGTGTGCCAACCTCACCGCCACGTGCATGTCGTCCTCTCCACCGAGCGCATAGCCTCACTGCGCACAGATCTACAGGTCGACATCACCGCCCGTGGTTCTGCCTCCACGCTCGTTGCCCGCGCCTCCGTCTCCACGCTGGCAGCTCGCGCCGCCACCTCCCTATCGGCATGGACACCTCCCCACACCAATCTAGTCCTCGTCATCGCTGCCCCCCTACTCATCGTCGTCGCGTCCCCCTCCCCACGCCGTGGGGGTGGTGGAGCTCGATGTCGTCGCCTCCCCTCTCACCTTACATGCCACCATGTCGCCGCCCGCGCCACCGCCTCCACGCTCTCACCCGAGCGGCCATCCATGCAAAAATCTGGAGCGGTGGGAGGCTAGGAGTGGTGGGGCAATAGGGGAGGGATAGAGGCCGAGCAGTGTAGCGGTGGTGCAACGGGAGAGGCGTCAGCCGACGATGGAGAGGGAGAGGCAGAGGTAGAGGTAGAGAGAGTGGGAGTGGGAGTAGGAGTGGGAGTGGGAGTGGTGGAGTCGTTGAGAGGAAGATGTTCCAACGTGGAGGCGACGAAGCGCAAGGTCGACTCTTGTCTTTGCAATAATAGCGACAACGATCGCTGATGAGCTATTGTCTTTGCTGGAAGGCGGTTTTGCGACAAGCTCCAAGCTTTCGCAATGACATGATGAAGGAGCAGAGAAGCATAGGTAGGTAGGCCCAGGTAAGCAACTTTTGCAATGGGCAAATGGCAACGTTCACCACCTCCATTTCTATAATAGCCCTTCCTCTCCTTATTTCTTCACCACACAGCCAAGCTCTCTATTCTCTCCTTGTTCTCTATTTTCTAGTTTTCTACTGGTACTACTCGCTAGTCTCCCAATATGTTTGGCAAGAAGAAGTCAGGAGGAGGGAGTAGGAGAGCACGCCCTCGCACTCGTAGATAGTCCTCCTCCTGAAGAGGAAGTGAAAGAGCTAGAGATTGATCATCCCCAACTCTCCCTAGGCATGGGAGACTATAGCATGGATGATGTCATATGGACGGAACGGAGGGCTTCGAGGATGCCCACTTTACCACCTCGAATGCTAGAGTCGGTGCATCGGTTCAAGTAGCGAGTGGATGCTCTGGTGGGCGACGTGTATGGTGTTGGCAGCATATAGAGTACATCATAAAAATGGAGGGTGAACGTTAGGTGGCATATGCCACTTGTGTAGGATCAAGGATAACCAACTAGAGGGGGGTGAATAGGCGGTTTATAAATTCTTTTGGCTAAATACTAAAATTACCAAAGTTAACGCTTAAGAAAGACAATTTCATAATATAAGGCCTAAAATGTCTAAGGCTATTTAAGTACACTATACTATCAAGACAAGCTGAATAATCTAAACAAGATGAACAACTAGCTCATAAGCATAAATGCACAAAGTAAAGAGCAAGAGAATGAACTACACTAGGGAGACAAGCAATGTTTTTCCCGTGGTCTCGGAGACTTGCCGGTCTCCACTAATCCACGTTGAGGAAGCTTGATCAACTCAAGCCGGCTTCACGCAAGCACTTCCCTCGATCACTAATGGTAGCTCTTCTCCACTCCGGATAAGCGAGCTCCAACCTTCACAAATGTCCAGGTCTTCTCACAATCTCCTTTGAGAAGATCACCGACGCAACACCAAGCCGTCTAGGATACGGCAATCTCCAAGAGTAATAGAACAAGAATTCTTCGCTTGAAGATGCTCAAATGTCACAATGATCAAACTCTAATCAAAGCTCTCGGAAAAATCTCAACAACCTTTGCACAAGGAATTAAATGCTCTTAATAAGTAGAAGACAATGCAAAGGGCTCTAGTGTGTTCAATGAGGTTCATTAAGGCTCATTTGCTGCAGTGGGTGAGGTATTTATAGCCTCCACCCACTTTTCTAGCTGTTGGAGCTCGAAACCCTGAAGAAAGTTGCAAGTGCGGTCAGACCACAGTTGAGTCGCGGTCAGACCGGGCTTGAAAATAACGGTCGACTGCTGTACATTTAATGCACAGAAACTATCTGTTACGGATAGCCCGGTCAGACCGCAGTGGTGATCACGGTCAGACCACCCTTCCAAAATAACCAGACTAGAGAAAACAATGTCATTGGAAAAACTTGACCGAGCCTTTGACCCAGAGGTCCGGTCAGATAACACCTTTGCTGTCGGTCAGACCGGCCTCAAGAATTTCAGCCGAACCGAAAAAATCACTTCTCTGAAAAATGTTGACCGCACATTTGGTCCGCAAGTCTGGTCTAACCGGCCTTGAAAATCTTCAGCAAATCAGAAAAATCACCCTACTGGAAAAAGCTGACCGACCCTTTTGGTCCGGGACCCCAGTTAGTCCGGCCATATAATGTCGGTCGGTCTGGCCTTCAAGATTTTTCAGCAAATTCAAGTTAAGGCGAAACCAAATCAATTGAATACAAGATTTAAACCAAGTATGATTTGAGCATTTGTGGGATCATTCACTTTCAAGCTACTAGATTCTTGAACCCTCTTCATAGTTAAGCTATCTACGCTAACAATCCGGTCTTTTAACCTTCATTCTCCTAGACTGGTAAAACTAAGAAAAGGTCCTATCAACTAGATACCTTTACTTTTAGTGAGATGAGATCCTTTAGCGCTCTTTCGTCATAGTCCAAGAATAGCCTAGTAACTTCTTAATAAAGCGAGTTAGTACAAAACACATGGTTGTCTATAATTACCAAAACACCACAAATGGGACCTAGATTCTTCAACTTGTAAATATTGGCATGATAAATTATCTGCACGCTTAGATGGTGGAGTAGGTCATCTCAAGCGGCACGCGAAGGCATGTTTGAATAAGATAGCGGCTAGGCGAACCCGAGGGGAGAACGTCCAGGCCTAGTGTAACTTTGGGGTCGATGGTTCAGTGAGTACATAGATGTACAACCCTCAGGTAACTAGAGACGAAATTGCTAGATATATAGTTACTAGGGATTTTCAATTAGGATAGGTGAAAACTCTAGTTTCAAGAGAATGATCCGATGCAGTTTTTGCCCACAATACCAACACGTCAGTACGAGAACAACTGCGTGTGACATAGATTGAAAGAGAACTTCTTGAAAGTTATATTTTCTTTTGATTTAACCTCATATATATATATGGATTTCATCACACCAAAGGGTAGCCTATCTTAGTCTTGTTGCACATTACTTGAATGACGAATACAACTCGAACAAGTGAGTCATAAGGTTTAGGCCAATTGATGAGGCACACACCGGAGAGGCCAGCGCACAACACGTATTATTGGTTATTCATGATTTTGAAATAGAGAACAAAATTAGTACCATCACTCTTGACAATGCCTCAGCTAACATGACGGTCATGGAGGTTCTGACACCACATCTGCAGTCCTACACTAGCTGCTTCATCCTCCATGAGAGATGCATGTGCCACATCCTTAATCTCATCATGCAGGCAGGTTTGAAGGTAATAAAACCTAGTTTAGACAATATACGCGATGTTATCTAGTTCATTACATCTTCAGCCCCAAGATACGCCCAGTTCGTGGATTACTATTGGGCCAATAATAAGAGGCCAAGAAGATTCAACCTCGACATGAATGTGGGGTGGAACTCCATGTATACTATGTTGGAGCGGTGCATAAAGGATGAATGCATCATCACTCTCTTTGTCAATACTAATTCTGGTAAGCAGTTAGTTACTAATGTGGATTGGATAGTTGTTGGTCATTTTCGTGAATTTTTAAAAGTTTTTTTACGATGCAACCATAGTTTTATCTGGTATTTACTATCCTACTTTTCTTGATTAGTCATCGAGTGCCTTTGGACAATTGCTAATGCTTTCAATGAAAACATAAACGACGCCCTTTTAAAACCAATTATTGAACCAATAGAGAGTAATTTTTTAAGCATTTTCAAGCTATTCCACATCTCTACTGTTTTGGTACTATTTTTGATCATCGGAGAAAATTAGCAGATCTAAAGGGGGCTTATGAGTGAATTCAGGAAGCATATGATCTTGATTTTTCTAAGGATTACACATTCATGATGAGTTTTTTTTCGAGTTTTTGATTTGTATTATGAAAAGTTTGGCAGCACAAGTCAATCGAGAACAAGTTGTTCAATAATTCAACAAGGATAGCGCAATTTGAGTGCTTCCAATGTGTGGAAGAACTTGAAAGGCCCAATATCCAGTTCGTCCTGTCATGTGTCGAGCACGTTGCAATGGAATCAAAGAGTTGAGATCAACTAATACCTCGACACACCTTTTACAGACACCAAGCTTGATCTCGTGGAGGGCAATGATGTCAACCTCCTGTTGTGGTGAAGAGCCACTAGTGTATTTATCCCGTGCTGTCATATTTTGCATGAGATGTACTTGCGGTTCTGATGTTGACTATCTCATCAGAATCCACTTTCAATACGATGGGGAGGATGCTCGAGCCTAGGAGGCCGTCTCTCACACCTGAGATGGTTGAGGCACTCACATGCCTCGAGGTTCTGGAGATCACGGAGGCGATAGCCAACCTGGAGAATCATGATGCCAACTAGTCTTTTTATGTCAGTATGTGCATGTAGTTAATGTACACTTTTCCTTACCGGGGTACTCCACACTGAGGTGTAAGGTTTTTAACGAGATAATAACTATGTATCTGTACCCAACGATTGATAAAATGTAGTTCCTTTGCCCCCAAATATTTGTGTCAATGTCCATTACAATTATACACAATTAATTTTATTTTTCATTTTCTATACCATATTTTGTTTTCTCGTTATTTCTCTTTCCCTACTCTTCTCTTTGCATTCTTTCCCATTCTCTCCGCTCCTTTTCATTTTTTTTCTCCTAATTTTCTTTCCTTTCCCTCCTAATTTTTCTTCCCCCCCCCCCACTTGTTTCCTTCCCTCTCTTCATTTTTACTTTATCCCCTTCCTTATCTCCAACTCCAACAATGGACGGCTCCACTCCTTCAGCCTCTAGCCACTCCACCGACCACCGAACGCGTCACCGCCCACCAGTCACCTCTAGCGGTCAAGCCCTCCACTGCACCCGGTCGCCCCACCTCTCCGGTGCCCCCTCCGCTCTGGTGCCCCCACCTCACCATTGCTGGTCACTACCCCACCTCGGACGCCTCTGTCGCTCGCACCACCCCGCCACGACGACGGAGGTGGCCACATCGGTAGTGGCCATGGCGATGGAAGGCCACAACTATTGGATCTAGAGGCATCCTCCACGACAACGAATGGCCATGGCGACATCGGGCGAGCCGCCCTGGTGGGCAGCACTCCATGACTACGGCGACGGACGGTCACGATGATTGGATTTGGAGGCATCCTCCACGCCCATGGTGATAGCAGACGAGACACCTTGGAGGCGTCCTCCACGGCCACAGCGGCAACCACGGTGACAATGGTCGAGTCGCCTTGGTGGGCGCCGCTCCTCCATGGCGACAGCGACGGATAGTCACGACGATTGGATATGGAAGCGTCCTCCACGGCCATGGTGATAGCGGATGAGCCACCCTGGAGGCATCCTCCACGACGACAGCAGCCAAGTTGCCTAGGTGACCTCTACCCCGCTCCCTCTAACCCTAGCTTCCACTGCCACAGTGCAAAAGGGTTGGGCTTAGGGCGACACGACACGAAGGAGGACTGGGCGTGCATGGGCTCGCCGAAGACAAGGTGGGCTGTGCGACACGGTACAGTACAGGTTCACGGCCCATCCTACCTGTGCTGTGCTGGCCCAGCCCGGCCCAATACCCAGGTATACCCACATTTGGTAAATACACCAAAACGTAAACGTACGCTGCCACATCCGATGCACTCGAATGATACCACATCGCCCGCTGGCCATGCAACAGTCTACTATACACGCACCAGCAATACGCACATGCACTACGTACCGACGTACGTGCCACTGTTTATTCATACGCTTACTTACCTTCCTACGTAGAGGAGACGGAATTGTTCGGGCCAACGGGGGCCACCACGTGAATGCTCCCGGGCCCGCACACGCGCCTCACTCTCCCTCGTCCACGCTCCCGCTGTCAACCTTCACACCTCCGTCCCCTTCACTAGCATTCACCTCCTTTCTCCCCTCCCCGTCGCTCTCCCGCATCCCATCGCGACCCACCCGCGCCCATCCGGCCGGTGCACGTATCCACTCCGTCTGCCCCGATCGCGCTCGCTCGAGCCCCCGGCCGCGCTGCCGGGCCGGCTAAGCGAGCGAGCTGCATGGATCCCTCGGTTGCATCCGGTCCGTCCTCCTCGGCGGGCGGTGACGCGCAGCAGCCAGCCCAGCCGGTGGCTCAGGCGCCGCCCCCGCAGCAGCTGAGCAGGTACGAGTCGCAAAAGCGGCGGGACTGGAACACGTTCCTGCAGTACCTGCGGAACCACCGGCCGCCGCTGACGCTGGCGCGGTGCAGCGGCGCGCACGTCATAGAGTTCCTCAAGTACCTCGATCAGTTCGGCAAGACCAAGGTGCACGCGTCCGGGTGCGCGTACTACGGCCAGCCCAACCCGCCGGCGCCGTGCCCGTGCCCACTCCGCCAGGCGTGGGGCTCACTCGACGCGCTTATCGGCCGCCTGCGCGCCGCCTACGAGGAGAGCGGCCACGCGCCGGAGTCCAACCCCTTCGCCGCGCGCGCCGTGCGGATCTACCTCCGCGAGGTCCGCGACGCGCAGGCCAAGGCGCGCGGCATACCCTACGAGAAGAAGAAGCGCAAGCGCACGCAGCCGCAGCCGGCGCCCCCGGCGGGCGGTGTTGGGGAGGCGACGAGCTCGTCGGCCGCCGCAGCAGAAACTACTGCCGCTGCCGCAGGCGCCGGGGCAGGAGAGTCCAGTGGCAGCGCGGCGGCTGCACCACGCACTGGCCAGGCGGGAGGGAGTAGCAGTACTACTGCACCGAGCACCTCCCGAGTACAGTAGAATCACTTGCAAACCTCTTGTCTATTTGCTTCTGTACGTGTCTCGCTATACCTCGCGCTTAATTTGCAAGATTTGAGCTATTTCTTTTGCCATTTGGTTTCAGTATCCCTCTCTCTTTAGCAATCGGCTCTCCTGCTTATGTTCTTGCTTGGTGTCTCCGGTTTTTTTGAGTCTTTTTCCTTGTGCTTAATTAGCTACCTAGGTCAGTGAGTATAGAGCAATCAGCAAAGGGGTAATCAGGGGTAGTAGTAGCTTTGGGAAGTGAATGAATTGATGCTACTGTTTGCTCTTGTCCCATTAATACCCATGATGAGATAAAAGCAAGATTTAAGGTTAATTGCGTGTATATTTAAGATCTTTCCATTTCAGCCCGGGATCTCTCCATCTTCTTTGACTACTGACTGTTTCTCTATAGTTCTTGGCAAATAGTTCTATACTACTACAGTGAGATGTAGTACTCACTACTCACACATACATCTTCACTTAAATTTGTGCTTCCCTTATACTGTGCAAACGCAGGAGGCAAATTAAAAGCTTGAATCAATGGTGCATGTACTCCTCCATTGCTTCAGCAGGTGCACACAGAGTCCTGATTCCTGATTCCTGAAACACACTACCATTAATTCCCTTTTAAAGCTCTAATCCTCCATTTTAGGCTGCATGCATTTCTTAGCTTCAGTTTAAGTTACCTTCGGTTGATAAGCTAGTAGTATAAGGCGATTCAATTGCCATGACGAGAAGTACGGAGCTAGCCATGCACGCAGGCTTGCGATGGCCGGGTTTAATTTGTCCTGAGAGTCTTAAATAAAAAAGAACTAGCTCGGGATGGAGGAACTGGAGGAGATCTTCGCTGGTCCCCGGTCGGATGGGACTGTTGGCTGCCGAGCAAGGCCCATGGCGCTGACCACACGTGCGCGCGCGTACACCAGTGTTTCTATCCCCAAAGATCTCACTCCCACTGATCACCAAATCATGCACACGCACATATCACACACTCTCCCAGCTGCATGTTCCTCTAGATCTTCCAGCTCCGACGTGCGCGCACACTCGTCTGCATGCATGGCCAGTGCAACCTCCCTAGCTAGTTTGTTTCCTCTACGCATGCCTTCTCTTCCTTCTAATTCCGTCCCTCTCTCACCTTCTTTCTTTTCTCTTCTGTACCTTCATTCAGAGTGGATCAACATCAGTTTACCAGATTGGAATGGTGAGCATAATTTATTTACAGATCCATTCATCCAACTGCATGCTGTGTTCTTGGTCTCTCTCCCCCTCCCTTTTCTCACATTCCCCGATTTGATATCGATCGATCTCGTTTCTCCGCGCCTTTTTCTTTTGCCATGCTCGACTGTTCCCTCTCCCATTTGGGTTCAGCAGCCATGTTTCTTTTTCGAGGAGAGAGGGAGGAAGAGAGAGGAAGAAGAACAGTAGCTAGCCTTTTCTCCCTCACTTTCTCGCGAAGGGATGCACGGTGGGCCAGTGTGGAGCTACCGAGCTAGGCCTGATGCGAGAAAGGGGAAGCTAATGAATCGCTCGCCTTGTCTTTTGCATGGCCCCTCCCCTTGTAGAGACTCTCACACTGGTCTCCTCTAGCTACATCCATCCATCCGCTGTGAATAAGCACTGTGCATGCACTTTGCCCATTTTTACATGGAACCTCTCGTCCTTAACTCGCTTCTCACCATGACCCCACCCTCCTCAAGCTAAAAACAAGCTTCCCGTGTGCTTGCTTTTAATCCTCGCATGTCAGGTCTTGTCCAAAACAAATGAGGTAGACCATGGCAGCTCGATCGATCGATCCGCAGCAATTTCTAGCAAGCATTTTTGTTCCTCAGTTTCTTTGATCCGTACGCTAGTTTTTGTTGCTTGTGCTTTATTCGATCGATCGGGGCCGTGGTTGCAACGTTCGACTGATTATCCTTTTTGTTACTACTACGACATAGTGGCCGGGGGCTGGAGGTGTAGGGGAATTATTTTGGGGTGCGACAAGCATCATTGGATTCTTGATCTGTGATGATTGGGGCAGTGACATTAAAATTTGCGCCCGTACATTCGCTGCATAGGCTAACGTACAAGCCACCACCCCGTCGTCGCTTTTTTCTTTGCTGTTGTCCTTGATCGCTGAATGTGCAGATACCCAGAAAACTAGCCTCACACTGCTGAACCATGGATTGATAGATCGGTTAATTGTTTGAGTAAGCAGCAGTTAATTATACGTCTTGTACGTATAGTAGTATACAAATACTTGTTGCTATTGTCATGTTTGTGATGTTGCTAATGTTGCACGTATCTTCTCAATGTGCATGCGCTACTTCTATTATTTGGTTTGTCACTGTGGTTGCCAGCAAATAGGGAACTGCACAAAGCTCGCCAATGCTTCCACAGTCTGCTGTTGTCTTCTTCTCAGAACTTCCAGTTTGTGCAGGGTGTGGTGCACACAGTACATAAGGTACTGTACAACTGTGTGTGACAGAGCATAAGATAGACGCTGCTGCAGGTACAAGGCACAAGCATGCAGCTTTTGCCCAAGAATAATATGTAGAGAGAATTCATTGAGAGTTGTCCGGATCTCGGATTTGCCAAGAAAAAAGTTTGATTCTCTATATGCCACTGAGTTTCTTCTTTGTTTCGCTCCATGCCACTTCCGTCAACCAGGTTTGCTATTAACTTGGACGGGAAAAGGCGTATTTGCCCTTCTTCCTCCCCCTTCGTCCTCCTCTTTTCCTTTTCTCTTCCCACCCTGGCTGCTCCAATCTCCGCACTGGTCTCTTCCCCTCCTATCGGCACTACCGCATCCCCACCTCCCACCCTCCTCTCCTCCCGTTGGAAGGAGAGGTCTGAGCGGCGGCGGTCTAGGAGGAGGTCGGTGACAACCGCTTGAGCAGGGGAAGGGGGGTGACCGGCGGTGGCAACCTAGGAGGATGATGGTGGCGGCAGCTCCAAAGGAGGAGGGGCGTGGACGCCGGCCCGCACGGATGGAGGCAGCGGCGAGGCAGGAGGTCGACGAGGTGAGGAGGTTGAAGGAAGGAGGCAGCGAGAGGTCGAACTTGGCGTCCGTCTCCTTGCCCTTGCTGGCGTCGGTGAAACAGAGGCGCTCGGTATAGGGAGCTACTACCGCCGTTGTCCTTTGGCAGGACAGGGACCTTCAGCTTCCTCACCTTCAGCAGCCAGCTTTGCCTCCTTCCCATAGCCAAGCTCGTCGCCCGGCGCCACCGCGTCCACGACCACCACCTAGCCGCTGGAGGCATCATCCTCGGTGATAGAGAAGTTGAACTCGACCCACTCCTCTGCGTTCGACACGACGCTATCGTCATCAGGCGCCGTGAACTCCAAGTCGAAGAACGACACGTCCACCCCGACCCCCACACCCTCCACCATCTTCACACACGGGTGCGGCTATGATCTTCGGCAAGAAGAGTAGCCTCCGGCAAGTAGTATGGAGCAGAAGAGGTAAGGAAAGAAGAGATGGACAAATTGGGCATTTATCCCAAAAAAAACTGACAGGTTTGGAGGCTCTAACAGCGGCTTGGCTTAACAGTGGTGTCCGGAGTGGCATAGAAGGATATAATTTAGAAACTTGATGGTATAGAAGGAAGCACATTTTTTTCAATTACATATCCAGGATCGGGGTAAATTTCGGTGGCACACACGGAATTTTCTCTAATATATACCATTTGACCCAATCCAGTACTATGAAAATGCACTGCTTTTTCTCTATAATGTCGAGGCAACCAGTCTGTTGACCCATACCTATCATGATGCTCCTTCTTCAACCATGGGTATAGTAAATTAGTTTTTGTATTAGGCCCTGTAATTTGAAGGATTAGGCTACTTCCAAACCACTAGTTTCCTGAGCAGATTGGGTGCTGTTGTTAGATTTCTTATCTTAGTTTAATCTGCTGTGGCTTGGAGATGCAGGTGACTGCATGCGTAGCTATCTTACGCATAGAGGAGATCATATCTGCTTATTTTATTTGTAGGATGGATACTACTAATCATAGTACCAAATAAGATATTGTTAGTTACCATATTCCTTGCTGTTGTTCTGATCAGATTAACATTATCGTTGAAGCTTCATAAGAAAACATAAAAACATAATAGGTTTTGTTCAGCGGATATCCCGTCACCTCCTAACTTGGAAGTCCGGTGTCCCGCGAAGTCGATAGATGGGTTTCCAGCGAGTCTTTGATTAAAATGATATGTTTTTCAAACACAATAGAAAAACTAGCCCTATGATTGAAATGACAAAAATAACACCCCTAAAACGTGATTTTGTCATGACATGCCACGTGTTGTGGTCCCATATCATGGCAAGCCACGTGCCGCTATCCCAGAGCGTGTCAGACCACGTGGCACGATCCCACACTACTATAAAAAGGCTAATACTGGACGCCTCATCACATACGGTTGACCAAAACTGTCTGTATTACATGCAATCACAGACGGTTTTGGTTTAGAGACCATCTATGTTACTGGCTGCGCTAAAAACCGCATGTGAAGAAGTAATATCGCAGACGGTTCATAATTAAAACCGTCGTGAAGTATCCTGAGCGGTTATTAACAATAATAAATGCGTGATAATCTACATATCACGAGCGGTTTTCAACAAACAACCGTTTGTGAAACCTCCTGAATGGTTCTTAATAATAACCGTGCGTGATATTACTACATATCACGACGGTTTTTTATTATAATAAATGCGTGATAATTGGAGACTTCACGAGATAGTTTTTAATTATAAGCATGCGTGATAATATCGCTCTGACTCCCGTTGAAGCCCGATGAGTTTCTTAAATGCGCCGTCGTCTCTTCATCGCATCAATGCCGCTTCGGCTCCCTATGTATCTCTTCGTCTCACGCTCCGAATTTATTTCTTGTTTTATAAAAAGGATCATCTACCATCGAAGATGATCATCCCCACATATAACTCTACTACTTCTAAAAAAGCAGAAATAGCCGCCTCTTCTGTTTCCTTGTCGCCGGCATTGATGGCCTACCTGGCTGTACTATACAAACACCTCTCCGGTTGTACGTTGGCGCATGCTACGGAAGAACACTATTTCAACAGTGTCTTCACTCCTCTGTCCGAGGATTTGCCGGAGCAGGTGACGGCCACTTTCCGCCGTCTTGACATCCTCCTCCGCTGCGTCTTCCAAGTGATCTCCCACTTTCGGCGAGTTTACCACGTCATCGACGTGGTCCACCACAACGACGTTGCACATCTCCAAGAGGCTTGACGTTACTTGAACTGCTTAATCGGGGCGGCGGGCGATCGAATTGACCAAGCCGAGACCCCTCAAGCAAGGGAAGAGAGCCTATGGGCTCAATTCTTCTTGATTCAACAGTCCGAGGGTCTTCGGGAGACACTCGAATGAGCGCGTCAGCAGGTGGATGCATTTCAGGCTTCGTTCGATCACGAACCGTCCAACACCGCCACCTACGAAGTATTGAAGACGGAGATAGCAGTCTACCTCCGCCACTAGAAAAACTTTGTTTATTTATAGGTTTCTACTTTTTAAAAATCTTTGTAAGAAGCTACTGGCCACGCTGTTTGGCTACATGAAAATTCCAAAATGAAAAAAAAATCTAGTTTAGAGGTGAAGTTAATATATACATATATGTATATATAGATATATGTACATATCGATCTGTGATATATATATATATATATATATATATATATATATATATATATATATATATATATATATATATATATATATATATGTGTGTGTGTGTGTGTAGTTAAAGCAAATTTTCAGCAGTATTTAAATGACAAATTGACATATAAACATGTAATTTCTCCCACGCTTGCTCGACCTCCTGCGCTTGGGCCATGGCCCTCCTGACTTTGCTTTCCCCATCCTCCTCTATTCTCCTCTCTGTTAGCTTAATGTCTTTTGTTGAGTTTGATTTTTATGCTTGAGCCTTAACTTGTGTCCTGATGTTTGTGTGATTTATGCAAGGTGAAGGAGATGGATGAGGGTTGTGCTAGTGGTGGGGTCGTTGCCGTGGTTGCACTGTACTGAGGTATCATCCTACCTTACTCCTTCTCTATCTCTACCCTCCTTTCTCTGTGATGAAAATGGCTAGTGCTCTGCGATGGATGCCGAGGGCTACTACTAGTATGGTGGGTTTGGACACCCTTGGTCTTACTGTCTTGCTGTTGAACTACTCAATGATGTTAATAGTCTTATGCTGAAATGAATTGATAATTATTTCATATTAATAGTCCCCTTGCTTTGTGATGTAATGATGTTAATAGTCTTATGCTGAAATTGATTTGATAATTATTTCATATTAATAGTTCCTTACTCTGTGATGTAAATTGAGGGCTATTGGTGTATGTGCATTCTATGCATCTTGCTTAGTTCATGTTGTGGGATCAGATTGACAAAAAATGAATGGGGCAAAATGTTAGGTTTGGTTAATGCTCTCTGATGGATACTGAGGGTTATTGATGCTTGTTCTTTGTGCTCGGTTGACCTACATGGGATCGATGTGGTTCGGATGGGCTAATTTGTAACCGTGTTCATGCTGGTCAAGTTCTCCTCCCTTGCATCCCAGGTACGTATACGTCCTACCATTCTATTCCTGATCTCTTCTCTATAAAGCCTGAGAGATGAGAGAGAGAGAGAGAGAGAGAGAGAGAGAGAGAGAGCGCCACTTTCGGGGTTTTGGGGGGTCGTAAGGAGGATGAAACAGCTGCCACGGGCAACCTCTCATCGAGCCTGCAAGTTCAAGAAGTACGGCTGATGTAGCAACCAAGCATTCCTTGATGTCAAGTCCAATTACCTATCAACGACATCCAGGTAATTGTATGTCTATGCGCTCTTCTTGCAGCCATACTTCTTGAACTTGCAGGCTCGATGAGAGGTTGCCCGTGGCAGCTATCTCATCCTCCTCACGACCCCCCGAAAGTGGCTAGGGACTACAAACGATATATATATATATATATAGTTCTAAACACGAACCATCTGTGATAGTAGTTATCACAGACGGTTCTAAACATGAACCGTCTGTGATAGTTAGTTATCACAGATGATTCTGAGTTAATAACCATCTGTGATAGCATGCATCACAGATAGTTCAAAAATAGTTTGTGATGACCTCATGTCATCACTGACCCATAAACTCAGACGGCTCCGGAAACCGTCTATGATGACGTTTTTGAACCGTCTGTGAAGACCTCTATAGCAGTGCCAATTCGCGGCAGCGTGACATGGCGCACACCTAGTTCACGGCAGCGTGACCTACCGCACTCCCAGTCTGCTACAGGTCGCCTACCATGATTCTAGTCCTCGTCAGGTGGCCTGCACATGTTTCTGTTGCGCCGATCTGCCGCGGTCTAGGTGCGTGGCAGGTTGCCTCACTACTACAAAAAGGATAATACTGGACGCGTCATCATAGACGGTTGACCAAAACCGTCTGTATTACATACAATCTCAGACGGTTCATATTAAAAACCGTCTGTGTTACTGGCTGTGCAAAAAACCGTCTGTGAAGAGGTAATATCACAGACGGTTCACATTGAAAACCGTTTGTGAAGTATCACGGACGGTTCTAAACACGAACCGTCTATGATAATTGTATACTTCACAGACGGTTTTTAATTATAACCATTTGTGATAATATCGCTACAACTCCCTGATGAGTTTCTTCGTCGCAGATGCGTCTCTTTGTCGCATCAATGTCGCTTCGGCTCCCCTATGGGTCTCTTCGTCTCACGCGCCAAATTTATTCCTTATTTTATAAAAAGGATCACCCGCCATCGACAGATGATCATCCCCGCATATAACTCTACTACTTCAAAAAAAAAAGCAGAAATGGCTCCCTCTTTTGTTTCCTTATTGCCAGCATTGATGGCCTACCTGGCCGTATTGTACTAGCACCTCTTCGGTAGTACGTTGGCGGATGCTACGGAAGAACACTGTTTCAACAATGTCTTCACTCCTCTATCTAAGGATTTGCCGGAGCAGGTGACAGCCACCTTCCACCGTCTTGACATCCTCCTCCGCCGTGTCTTCCGGGTAATCTCCCACTTCCAACGAGTTTACCGTGTCATCGACGTGGTCCTCCACAATGACGTTGCACGTCTCCAGAAGGCTTGCCATTACTTGGACTGCTTAATCGAGGCGGCGGAAATCGAGTCGGTGCCGAGACCCTCAAGCAAGGAAGAGAGCATATGGGCTCAATTCTTCTTGATTCAACAGTCCGAGGGTCTTTGGGAGACACTCGAAAGAGCGCGTCAGCAGGTGGACGTATTTCAGGCTTCGTTCGATCACGAACCGTCCAATGCCGACGCCGTCGCCTACGAAGTTTTGAAGACGGAGGTATCAGCCTACCTCCGCCATTAGAATTTTTTTTTTATTTAAGTTTCTACTTTTTTTAATCTTTGTAAGAAGCGATCGACATGCCACCTATTTGGCCATATGTAAATTCCAAAATGAAAAAAAATCTAGTTTGGAGGTGAAGTTAATTACTATATTATATGTTGAACTATATATCACAAACGGTTTAGTGGAACAAATATCCGTCTGTGATATGTATAATAGTTAAAGCATATTTTTAGCAGTATTTAAATGACAAAATTGACGTATAAACATGTAATTTCTTCATGTCATGTAAATGTATACATGATAATATGCTCAAAACATAGACGGTTCCATAATAGAGCTATCCGTGATATGGTCTTATATCACAGACGGTCTAAGATAACGGCACGTGGCCTGCTGCGACAAAATCACATGGTAGGGGCGTCATTTTTGTCATTTCAACCGCGCGGGGAGGGGGGCTAGTTTTGCCATTGCATATTAAAAGGACGTATGGCACTCGATCTGGGACCCCGGGTGCATGGCACTTAGTTCGGGCACTCCGGGTTCATGGCACTCCATCTGGGCTGTGGCCTCCAAGTCGTCTCATCGAACTCCCCAATAGATGGAACGATGCCCCCGCTTCGCCCAGGACCACCCGACAGGTGGAGCCGCCAAACCCTGTGGCCCCTAGTGACGGGCCCGACCTTCAGGATCCCCGAGAGCCCCAAGAGTAAGAGAAGCCACATCACAGACGGTTTGGAACCGTCATCACAGACGGTTTCTGAACCATCTATATTTGTTGGTCTGTGATAACAGGCAATTATCACAGACGGTAAAAAACCGTCTGTGATACGCAATATCACAGATGGTTTTTTATTAAAACCGTTTGTGAAGCCTAGTATCACGAGCGGTTTAATAAACGCGTCGTGATATTCACGGATCCTGAGCGGTTTGTAGTTAAAACCGTCGTGATATTCCTGAATCATGAGCGATTTTTAGTGGAAACCGCTCAGTGATACTTCACCTTCCTGAGCGGTTTAACAAAAACCGTCGTGATAGCTCATACCCTCACCACATTTTTCTTTGTTTTTACGGCTAGCCTCGGGAATTGCTAGCCATGCCCTCTGAAAACAAGCATGCACAAAAACAGATTCAAGCATGCACAAAAATAGATTCATCAAAGATAATCAATTGTTGACAACTCAAAGTGATCATTACTCAAAATAAATTACAAAAGATCGCATTTGTTCAAGTATTGTCGCTATAGTTACAACTGGATTACAATTGTTTGCGTTGAGAGGTGTCGGCGGGGTGATGCTCTGGGTTGGCGACGGAGTGAAACTCTCTGTTGTCGTTAATGATTTTTGAGTTGATAAAGGTGCAGAGCTTCCCTCAAATGTCCTTGATCTCTTCCGCAACGAGTCCATCACATTGTAAATTCAAGGCACATAAGCTAGCAAGAGTAAAGTGGTAAGATATATATATATATATATATATATATATATATATATATATATATATATATATATATTTAAATTTATAATTAGGAAATAATTATTTGAGATTGACAAACCTCGGGATCCTTCTTCCTAGTCAGTAAGGATTACACGCATATGATAGCGACGAGATTGCACATAACTCATCATCTTTTTCTTTGGCGGCCTTTGCAAAAATAGAATTACATATATAGGTATAGTCGATTCGAAGCGTGTTATTATGAAGTATGATATAGGATTATCGTGTTGTAGCGCGTACTGGAAAATCCATCCTGTGTGTTAGTTAGGCGCTCTTTCCATTGTATATTCCTTTGTTGGCAACATAATCGATGAACGACCTACATGATTCGAAAAAGTTATCCTCGGCCATTTCAAGCGAATGAAGACTACAATAGAGTTATGTAAAGAGAAATGAGCATACCTCTCGAGTATTCCTCTTAGAACGCTGAAGTCGTGCTTGTTGCGGTTTAGGGAATCAAGGTATATCACACGGTTCCTCTTGGGTATAATAACTAAAAGGATCCAGTGGTACCTACTCATGTATGTCGCTATAGTCATTAAACCTAAGTTCGTCTTTGCATATAAAGTACAAATAAAATTTGTATAGCAAGTAGTGACACTTACCCCTCGGGTTGTAGGGCACCACTATGTACTTCATGTTCTTCTGACGAAGCAATGACCTCGTTATGTATTTCTCGACGAAGGACGAGTCTTGTTGGATGGTTTGCAATGATACCACATGTGGGTTGAGGAAACCCACCGGTTCTTTCCATTCCCGAACATTTTTCAGCATGTATCTACACATAAGCAATGAGTTGTGATATTTATCGGTATTACATGAATGTAGAACTTGATTGTACGCACTTACAGTGTCCAATATCGTAGAAGCAAGACGTCGAGGCCAACGAGGTTGAATAGGTCATATTAGTCATTGAAGCCCACGATGAAGTACCTCGTCCCGTTGAAGAAATGCTTCTCCTCATATCTGACGGTGATTCCAGTATCGCACCCCTTCTTTTGGGTCTTCTCCAAGTACCAGGCATGCAAAGCCTGACAAGCATGTCCAGTGTGCATTAATACTGCATCGGAGCACAACGATTTTCCAATGATGTAGTTCCGGGTATCGCGGACTTCCGGACTTCCGGACTTGGGAGGCGCTATGCGTTCGTTGATTTTAATTTGGCCTTAGCGATTGGCGGCGTCTTCTTGTGAGACGACTCGAACCGAATCTGGCGGCACGCTTTTCTTTGTTCTTTGCGTCTTCTCCACGGGAATCGAAGAGGTGGCCTTACGAGGCGAAACATGAGGTGGAGTCATCGAGGGTCCCGTTGGAGGAATGGTCGTGTCGGATCGCGGCACTCTCGGGTCGAGCGATGTCCTTCTTGGGCCTTTGGATAAAAGAGTGGACAGCATCCCTAGTGTTGTGATCTCTTCGTCGGGCAATTCTTGACGGGATGGCTCGGAAATTGACATGTACCATATCCACGGACCTGGCGTAACCCTCGCCGGTGGGCACCGTCTTTGCCTTGCCCTTCCTCGTATGGATACACCATCCCGCGCTTGTGACCTCAATAGAAAGGGACTCATCCATCCTCACTTGGAGCTTGCAGGGCGTCGGCTCCTACAAAACGATACGCAATTAGCTAAGGCGTCCTATAGGTCTATCTTTGGTGCATTCCATAGATGTACGTTACCTTGATGTAAATCTATCGGTGTCGGACGTCGTCATGTTGAGAATTATCTTGACGCGACGCCACTTCGACGCCGAGGAGGAGGCGCCTCCCGATTAACGGGCGGCTTGCGACCGCTGGCTCAGGAGTAGATCCATTTGACCCTTCAATGCTGCTATCTTTTCTTCAAATTTGTTAGCAATCATCTGTACCAACCGATTAAATGCGTGCTCGGCCTTAGATCTCTTCCTACTCCTATCGTGCATGAGTCGTCCGCGAATCCATGACTCCAAGGTACGTTAACCCCAAGGCCTCGCGTGTAACACAGGTGCTCCTTGTTTCCCAAGGCAGTAGATAGTATATCCTTCTCCTATGCGCATGGAAGGAGCCTTGGGAAGCTTGGGCGATCAAGTCACGCATTGCAAGAGGTCATCATGTTATTATAGACACTATGAAGTTATGGACTTATTAAGTAGGTAGTTCGACATATTTACCACACGTTGGGACACTTCTGAGTGCAGCCGGGTTTGTGAAAGAGATCTTGCCCAAGACGAGACTTTTGCCCTCGCTTTTAACCGACTTAGGGAACGCTGGTGCGTGATATCGAGAAAGCGGGTTCTCTGCCCGCCGCCCATTCCTCGTATTTACCGCGTACCCGGCCAAATGCGAAGTCTGGCGGGTGAGTGTTTCATGTCCGAGAGCTTTGTGCGCCGTGACTTTGCTCCTTAAATTCGCCGTCGTTTTCATAGCCACAGGTGTCCCATGCTTCCCGCGTCAAGAATCTATCTTTGCACGAAGGCGTCGACCCGTGTTCACGTGCTTTGTGACAAGAATGCTCTTGAAGGTCCTCCACGATTTATCCATCATGAGCATCGCCGTCCGTCGCCGCAGCGTGCCACGTCTCGCTACGGAATAGTGAACTTCTCACGAAAGTTACGTCCTGTGCGCGCTTTCGCTTCTTTCGTCAAGTCCTTCCACCTTGGTGTGGTCACTACTACAAAACAGGCTATACTAGACGCCCCATCACAGACGGTTCCTTTGGAACCGTCTCTGTTGGGTCTATCCGGACTGCGGTCGGCGCTGCCGATTTATCCTGACGGTTCTTATTTAGAACCGTTTGTGATAGTCATTATCTGAGCGGTTCATTAATAGAACCATCATGAATTATCCTGACGGCTCTATTCACCAACCGTCTATGACAATTCAGCCAATCACGAGCGGTTCTCAATAAGAACGTGCTCGTGATATATACGAATGGTTCTAAATAAGAACCATCTGTGATAATTAATTATCATGCAGGCGGTTCTAATTAAGAACCGTTTGTGATATCTCGCTATCCTCTCGTCGCACTACCGCTCTGGAGGCCTGTGTCACAGGCGGTTCTTTAATAGAACCGTGTGAATGATCCTGACGGTTCTATTAAAGAACCGCTCGTGATAGGTGCTATCCTGAGCGGTTCTTAACAAGAACCGTCTCGATTGTTGGGCGGAAGCTAAAATTTGAACATAATGGGCGAGTGCGAAACTCGCTTTATATAACCTCCATCTCCTCTTCTGCGGTCTCTCCTCCTCACAGCTCATACCTCCATCTCCTCCTCTGCCGTTTCTCCTCCTCACACCTTGCGCCCGGCCTCCGCCGAGCTTGTCGCCTTGACCTCCTCCAACTCGTCCCGGCCTCATCGTCCACCGGCCTCATCAGAACCATCACCCCGGCCTCCTCCACCTCGCCCGACCTCGTCGTCACTAGCCTCCCACAACCTCGCCTTCGGCCTCCTCCACTTGTCGCTTGGCCTCCCACGACCTCCTCTCTCTCTCCCCCCTTTGCTTTGTGATGTTGATTCTTGAGTTGATGCTCTTTGTGATGTGGGTGATGCTCTTTGTGATGTGTGTAGTTCATATTGAGTTATTTGGTTTGGGTAAAAATATAGATGGTAGATCACGCACCGTTCGGTAAAATCGTCATAACTTTTGCATACGAACTCCGATTGCGGCGTTCTTTGGCTCGTTGGAAAGCTAACGAAAAGCTAAATCCGAAAATCCATAAGTCAAGGTCAAATTCTCGCGAGGTCTCAAAAAGTGAAAACCCCAAAAAGGTCGTTTAGGGCCTCTAAACGGCATCCGGTTTTAGCTTGACCGTTTTCGTTTTTTTTGCAGAAAAAGCTATCACGAGACGGTTCTAAACAAGAACCGTCAGGAGCTTTCATCCGAGCGGTTCGAACAAGAACCATCTGTGATAATAGTTCCTGAGCGGTTTTTGATGAAAACCGCGTGATAATAGCCTTCACAAACGGTTTCAACAAAAACCGTGCGTGATGATGCGTATCACGAGCGGTTTTGAACCGTGCAGGATAACCTACTGTTATCACAGACCAACAAATATAGGCGGTTCGAAAAATGTTCGTGATGACGATTTGAACCGTGCGTGATGAGGCTTCTGTAATAGTGGGTGATGGGGACCCGTTTCCTTCCAAGTATCTCGCAGATGGTCAGGAATCTCGCCACGATCTCTTGGGACTCGAGAGGGACCCCAAAGTCATCGACCTCGTGATGACCGATCGGCCGTGGACATTTTCGATTGTCCTATGCCATCTCGCTCCGTGTCATTATAAATCGACGGTGGCCGCCGCCTCGTCGGCGCCTCTTCCATCTCTGGCGTCGGTGGCCAAGCAAATAAGACGGTGCCTCGCCATCTAAACACTTGCTATCTATATAAGTTACATATGCCGTGGAGGATTGGCATGAAGCAAAGGTATACTCAAGTGTGTTAGGATCGACGAAGAAAATGCTAAGCAAAGGTTTAATGCTTCATGTACAGAAGACTAGCCTTTAATGAAGACATAGAAACAAAATAGAATCAAGTAAAACGATCGACGAAGGAAATGCTAAGCAAAGGTTTAATCCTCTAGGACTCGCCGCCTCCCTGCTCCTATTCTAACACTCCTTAATCCACCAGCTTCTCTAAGGAAATGCAAAGGAATCACATACGGTTCTTAATAAGAACCGCGGATTAAACTCTCACCAATAAAAGGTCTAGAGATTAACGATTACGCATTACACTATTCCAACATATTGATTGATAATATTATGTGCCCTCGGAAGGAGAGTAGCTAAAGAACAAGTCTTTGCCATCTCAATCCTATTGTCTATACTCTTCATTAAATGAATATGATAATATAAATTCAAACTATGAGCTCTAAACAATACTTTGCTTAATTGTCAAATGATCTCAACTGTTAACAAAAGCAGATTAAACTTCCGGTCAATAGAGGTTGACTATAGAGATCAAGATGTCAAATGAAAAGTTGAATGAGCTCATCTGAGACTACTAGAAGAATCACAAACTAGTCATTAGATTACCAACTAAAAGCGAATACTCTCAATAGAATGAATACTCTCATCACGAGCATGTCAACAAAGCCCATCGATCAATTTGCAATATCTTTAGTATTAGATTCGAAATCGTAACTAATACGAGATCAAGGTATCAACTAGCATGCAAATATATAAATATATATATATATATATATATATATATATATATATATATATATATATATATATATATATATATATATATATATATATATATATATATGCAAAGATCAACCAATCGCCACACGGAGGAGCAATACTCACGAGAGGATCTTTGCACAAGAACTCACGGTGCAAGGAGGAGGTGTCAGAGTCAAGCGTGAGAGTGAAACTCAAAAAGCGAGTTCGAGAGAATTCGGTGAAGCCAACGAAATGATGTCGAAGTTCACTTATCAAAGCGTTATCTCGAGAAAGAAGATGAGGACCGCTAGATCAAAAGTTATGAGGATCCAACGATTGCTAAGCGAGACCCATAAATGTTGTAGCAAAACCTTGCGATATTACTTGCTTTTCGTTATGCTTTGTATCTTAAGAACACTTAAGTTAATGCTTTTGGATCACCGAGCATATAAAAATTGTTTGGGACTTGTAAGAGATATTGTGAACCTTATTGCTAAAGCAAAACCCTAGCCGCCTCATCCCTATTCTCTATTTCACATCTCGGTTTCTTCTCTTCTTTGGATTTATCCTTCCTACTTCTTTGGACTTGTAAGTATTACTGTTGTTCTTTATTCTGGATTGATCTTAAGACCGACAGAGGCCTGGGGGAGGAGGCCGACGCGGGAGGAGGGGAGGTGCAGGGAGGAGGCCGACACGAGGAGGAGGACGGCGGCGGGAGACGGCCCGAGGTCGGCGGCGCTGAGGTCTGGGCGCCGAGGTCGGGCGCCAAGGTCGAGGCGGCGGCACCGAGGTCGGCGCCGAGGTCGGGGCGGCGGCCGAGGTCGTGGTCGGTGTGAACAGGCGAGCCCTAAACCCTAGAGGAGGCGAACGAGCGCGCGAGAGCCTAAGGGCGCGAGAGGAAGTGACGAGTGAGAGCAAAACCTAGCGATTCCGCCTATTATAGTATATCACAGACGGTTGTATTAAAAAACCGTGCGTGATAGGATATCACAGGCGGTTCTCATAGGAAACCGTCGTGATATATTCTTATCACTGACGGTTTTTAATACAACCGCTCAGTGATAGCCTGACAACACATGATGACAATGTGTGATATCCTGACAAAACCTGGTGACAAGTATGATGACAATCATGACAAGTCCATATGAATTCGAACCTGGTGACAAGTATGATGACAATGCAAGTTCATAACACATTTGACTTCAAAATTTCATATCTAATTCAACTCAACTCCAAATCAAGTGAAACCAATTTTGATACTCCACATTACAATGAACGTCCACATTGACATCAATATCAAATATGACAAGTCCATAACACATCAACACATGACAATTTCACGTTGACATCAAAATATATGAGAGATTACAAGTCCATAACACATGATGTTTTGGAATAAATTAATTACATTGGAGTAAATTCTTAATTAAAATATAGGCCTTCTCGATGATCGACGCAAGATATAGCTAGCTTCCTCACCGGGTTCTTCCTCGAGCCTAATGCCGTTCCGAAGGAGGCAACTCGTCAAATTGATTGTGTTCTTCCTCGCCCACTACATTCTCAACTCCGACAATCCTCCTTTTTCCATGAAGAACTACGTGGTGCTTCTTATTTGCCGGGTCGGTTACATAGAAGACTTGAACAACTTGGTTAGCTAGTACGAATGGTTCGTCTTTGTATCCGACACGTTCGAGGTCCACGCTAGTGACGCCGTACTTGTCGACCTTCACCTGTGGGAGATGGACCCAACGGCACCGAAATAGGGGGATCTTAAAAAGCACGTAGTTGAGCTCCCATATCTCCTCTATTTGCCCATAGTAGGAGCTCCTCAGCCCATCGATACTGAATGCATCTATACGGACACCATTGTTATGGACTGTACTCTTCCTATCCTGAGCTGCCGTATAAAATATGTACCCATTTATGTCGTATCCTTGCCATGCGACAATTGTAAATTGTGGCCCTTGTGCCAACCATAGCAACGTATCATCGCTTGATGACCTCCCAATGATTCGCACCTTTAACCATTCGTTGAACCGAGCGGTTGTGCTCTCGTGATCCAAACCTCCGACCGGTGCGGATTACTTGGTGTACCATGTCTTTGTGCTCGTCGATGTACGGGGACACTTGGGTAATGTGTTGCAAGACCGTGAAATGGGCTTGGCGTGACGTATCAGATCGGGAGTGATTGATTTCCTTCCGATGGTCCCGATACCATCCGATCTCCCCTCATGGCGAGATAGAGGCACACCTATCGGTTCCACCGAGCCATGTAGTCGACGAGAACTCAATAACCTCTTCGGTTGCATAACCTTCGGTGATCTTGCCTCCGATTGAGATCAATTCCGCACATAGGACTTGAGAATTCCCATGTACCTCTCGAGCGGGTACATATGACGAAGAACACAGGTCAAGATATCTTTATCTCTTTCACAAGGTGAACAATGAGATGGACCATGATATCGAAAAATGGCGGAGGGAAATACATCTCAAGATGACATAGAGTCGTCACCACCTCATTTGTAGAGCATCTAGTCCTTGGGGATCAATGATCTTCGAGCAATTGAGTTGAAAAAATAATACTGACCTCAAGATTGCCACTCGGACCTTGTTGGCAAGATACTTCTAATTGCAACAGAAGCATTTGTGTCATCAAGACATGACAATCTTGAGACTTCATACCAATTAATTTCAAATCTTGCATAGAAACAAGGTTCTTAATGTTAGCGGAGTAACCAGATGGGACTTTCACACCATGCAAGCTCTGGCACAGTTCATTTCTCTTGGCCTTGGACAGAGTGTAGCAAGCTGGGGGAAGGTACGTTCGTCTCCAGATCGGTCTCTTCGGTGCTAACTCAGTCCTTATGTTCATATCAACCAAGTCACATCGTGCGTTAACACCATCCTTTGTTTTGCCACTAATGTTCAGCAAGAGACCAATCAAGCTATCACATACATTCTTCTCTACGTGCATGACGTCGATGTAGTGGTGAACTTCTAAGTGCTCCCAATAAGGCAAGTCCCAAAAAATTGACCGCTTCTTCCAGATGTTTTTCTCACGGGTTCTTAATTTACGTCCATTCCCAAGCACAACATCGATATCCTTAACCATATCATAGACCTCTTTCCCTCTAAAAGCCCTTGGAGCTAAATCGTTCTCCTTATTTCCGTCGAATTGTTTTTTTCATCTTGCGGTATGGGTGACTCTGAGGAAGGAACCTACGGTGGCCTTATATACACGATTTTCTTGCGAGTTGTTGACCATACACTCTCCGTAGCATCTAAGCAAAGGCAGATGGGCTTTGGCTCCTTTTTGGCTTGAAGCGACAGTTACCAAGGGCGGAAAATCATTGATGGTGCGAACAACATGGCGCGTAAAGTGAAGTTTTCTCGTTTGTACGCATCCCATACTGCACCCTTCGCTCCACAATGTCACAAGATCTTCCGTAAATGGTGCTAGGTACACATCAATATCATTCCCTGGTTGCTTCGCCCTTGGATAAGTAGTGACATCAAAATGTACTTCCGCTTCATACACAACCAAGGAGGAAGGTTGTACATACATAGATTCACGGGCTAGGTGCTATGTCATTTGCTCATGTTTCCGAAAGGATTCATTCCATCCGTACTCAACCCTAACCTTATGTTCCTCGGTTCAAGACCGAACTCTTCAAGCTCCGATCGAAGTTTCTCCATTGGGAAGAATCAGCAGGGTGTCTTAGCTTTCTATCTCTCTTACGCTCCTCGAGTGCCAACGCAGCAATCTTGCCTCCTTTGGGTTCGCAAATAAACGCTTCAAACGTGGGATCACAGTGAGATACCACAACATCTTAGCGAGAGGTCCTTGCTTCACCTTAGCAAAGATTCGATGCTTGTATCGGGATGCTTTGCACACGAACATACATGCATGTCTCGCATACTCTTTACGGTAGAGGATACAATCGTTAGGACATGCATGTATTCTTTCTACTTCCATTTCCAATGGACAAATAACCTTCTTTGCTTGATAGGTGGTCTTTGGGCAACACGTTTCCCTCGGAAGGATGTCCACTAGGAGACCTAACAACGCCGTGAAACTCTTATCGGACCAACCATTACTTGCCTTCAATTTCAGCGGTTCAAGCAATCGTTGACAACCTTGTGTATTCCGCTTGTACCAGGAACAAAGGTCTCACGGAGTCCTCCTTAAGCCCTTGAATTTACAAAACTCTCTCTCACTGTAGTTCTCTTCTGCATCGCGTAGCATCTGATCCAGATTGTCATCGTGCCACCTATCCTCATCAAAAGCACAGTCCACATCCGGCGAATCGTTGACTTCCTCGGCGATGTCGTCATTATTAACTTCTGGTATAATCTGCTCTTCACCGTGATTGGTCCAACATGTATACCCTTTTTAAAACCCTTGAATCAAGTGCGCTTCTATCGCACGCGTTGTTAAACATCTTCGACACGCAATCAATGCATGGACGTTACATAAAATTTATCCTTCTTCAACATATCACCTTTCGGTGGCTCTTCTAAAAGCAACCACGCCATTAATGTACTCTTGACTCACACGGTTCACACCGTACATCCGATTCGATCCATCTACACTACGCATGTAACAAATTAGTGTCAAATTGATTAGCGATTAATTTATAGCAAACATAAAGGGTTATAGATCGTTACCCTCAGAGCTCACGAAGAAAATATGATTCCTCTCCTTTCCTTCTCCTCTCTAAGGTGGCGCAATGGGGAGGAGGCGGCGGTGTTGGAGGCGCTAGGCAGGGGTCCAACCTTCTCCTCTCTAAGTGGCGCGAGCGGATAATTATTGATTATCTGCATGATTGTTGATTAGATACAAGACAAAAGACAAGAGGAAGATCCTAATAACAAGCAAGTTGGTCCGCGCGATTGCGCGGGTATCCGTTCATGGATAAATAGAGGAAATATAAAATAGATCATTGCACATGTGACTTACCTTGGTGTGTCATAAATTCTTCTTTTTAATCTGTTCTAGAAAATTACTCCATCCTGTTTAATTAGGGGAGGAGCCACAGGTTGGAGGAGCCACAAAGTTGGAGGAGTTAGGCGGGGAAGTGGCGCTGGGGAGAGGAGCAGCAAATCTAAGTGGAGCCACGGCGGGGGTTGCTCCAAAGCGGTAGAGGCGATGGCGAGAGGCAAAGCAGAAGCGGTGAAAGGGACACAAATGGCAAGGCGAGAGGATGTGTCGGGCTCAATTTATATGGAGCGAGATATCCTGAGCGGTTCTTAATCGTAACTGTCGTGTAATATCCGACGGTTCTCTATAAGAACCGCTCGTGATATCCGACAAATCACTGAGCGGTTCTTATTAAGAACCGTCAGTGATATACTGAGCGATTCTAAACTAGAACATGCGTGTTGGGATTATCACAGATGGTTTGTTAATAGAACCGCTCGTGATAATTCCTGCACGACTCTATTAATAAACCGTTTGTGATATATGACTATCACAGATGGTTCTAAAAAATACCGTCTGTGATAGGCTGCCCGCGCCACCCGCAGGTCCGGACAGACCAAACACAGATGGTTCCAAAGGAACCATCTATGATGGGGCGTCTACTATAGCCTCTTTTGTAGTAGTGGACCTAGCCTGAGGAGGATGCTGATGTGGGATGCACTACCACCTCCCTAGAAGGACACTTGTAACCCCACTTTAGTCACCCCACCGAGGGTAGTGTAGTTTTAGTTTACTAGGCCAAGCGCCTATAAAAGCTCAACGTAACCCTCACTTGTAACTTGAACTCCGATTGGAATACAAGACATACACAAACTGGTGTGCCCTCAGGGTCGCTCCTGGGCAGGAGGGACCTCCTCTACCTTGAGCTCGAGGAACATTGATAGGAATAAGGTGTCTTTATTAGCACTAAACCTGTATAAATCCTCGTGTCACCTCTTCTCAGTAGACGCCAACCCATCAACCGTCTGATATCTACCCCTGTCGATGTCAAGATTTCATCCTACGACATTTGGCACCGACAGCAGGTGTATAAGGAGGTTACTAACTTAATATAGATCAATACTCTAGCTAGTGCTTTAACTAGATTGGTTTATTTGAAAAGAAAAAAAATGTGTTTGGTTCCTTCTGAAATGAGTAATACTACTAGCAGAACACTACTCATCTGATTAATTATGTCAGCAAACTTTTTTCGGGTCAGTTAATATCCGTTTGAACCAAAGTGCAATGACCATTTTACACATTTCGCAACTACACTTTTATTATTTTCCTTTCAAAATAAACATTTCAGTTGAATATCCGTATACAAATCCAACTGACAATTAATGCTCATGCTTTTCATTGTGCTTTATATACTAGCTTTCGATAAGAATGTTGGAAAACCATGGGTTTTGCCTAGCAGCTGGTCCGTATATGGGCGCTCCATCCCAAACCCTAATAGGGTCTCTAGCCTATAAATAGGGGGTACTAGTTATTGTAAAAGGATGATCGCTTGAAGAGCAATAAAGAGAAGGCAAGAAGTCCCCTACATCTCTGTGTTCAATCTGTTATTCTGTTCTTGTGTTCTTGCATTGTTTGATATGATTCTATGTTTGTCTACGAGGTGATCGTTTGGACTGGACTCGCTAGCGACGGTTACTCAACACGTTATCAGCACAACTATGCTCTCCGGCCTGGACGGATTGAGAAGGTAACCGTTGAAGCATCTCTCGTAGATTGAATTGCTTTTTCCAGTTCAAGTTCTATATTTTTTTTTCTCTGCGATGCACATTCACCCTAATCTATCGTGGGCAGACTTGGACGAAAGATTGATAGATTGCACAAAAGTGTGGATGACAATTGCATCTATAGATTGCACAAAAGTGTGGATGACGATTGCATCGTAAGATTGCATGAACAGTAAACAAAAGAAAAAAGGGAAGCAGTCAACGCAGCCCCGTATGGCCGCGCCGTCGCTGGTCTATAGCCACACCGCCCGCACGCGGCGCCCTAGCGCTCGCGCCACCCTGTGCACCGCCCTCACATGTGACCACCTCGTAGGCACGCCACCACGACGAACCCCAGCGCGCCCGTAGCTGGCCCCGTACGGCCGAGCCACCAGCCTCGCATGACCACCCGGCCCCTACACTAGACATGCACCACCGGTCCCGTATGAAGCACATGTCGGCCACGCCAGGTCCACCGCCGCTTGAGTCATCGCCAGACGCCGCCTCGACCGCCGCTTGCGCGCTTGAAGCCGGAGCTATCCCAAGACCGCCTGCGGACGTAAGCCCGACTACGCCCTCTGACGCAGCATGAGCTGTCGGTGCCCATGCCTGCAAGCACCGCTCGGATCCCTCACAAACTTGTCACGCCTACAGCACCGCAGCCGCCTGTGTGCATGAAGTCGCCGTCGCCCTCGCATGGGTATTGTCGCACTGCTCCGCCCGCCGGCAAGGCCTCATGTGCATTGCCTTGCCCGCCATGTGATTGGCTACTGTATGGCACGGAAAAAAGAAAAAAGGGGGGAGAAAACTGCAAAAGAAAAGGAAATTTTACAAAAAGGCCCTCGGAACTATGAAAATTACGAGAAATTTATCGCGTATAAGGAAATCTTGCGAAAAAACCCTCAAAAATTTAAAAATTGTGTGAATTTTTTTGTCAGAACTGAAAATTAGCGCTTTAGTATTTGAAACATGTTTAACTTTGTTATTATTATTTCTATATAATTTAGATATTGTATTTACTATTTTTATTATCTGTGATTGTTTATATTGGTTTTAATCACTGAAAATAGCCATAAATCATGAAAAATGCATAGAAAAATACGGGTTCACGAACCAGGAGTTCGAAGAGTATTATGAGAATTTTGCAACCATTTTATGTAGATTACCAGCAGTAATCTTATGAACTCTTTGCATGAATATGAAGATGATTGGCATCACGAACTAGGAGTTCGAAGAACTGACCTAGTACTAGCCTTCAATTCTGTGGTAAGGTAACCATAGATGGGCAGAAGATTGAGAAGACTCTCTCTACCTTTCACCCGAATGCATTGCAATCCGCACGCAACTATCATCAAGACGAGTACAAGAAGTATGCCGAATTGCTTAACATCATGCAAGTTGCGGAAGCTCAAGATGATGTTTTAAGGAAGAACTACATCTCACAACCACCTAGTAGCAATATTGACCATGAAGCCAATACTAGCAGCTACAAGATGAGGAAACCTCTCACAAAAGAGAGAGGCAAGAAGGGTAAGGTCATGGATCGCACGTTATTGATACTTTCTAGTCTAAGAAGAAGGCCAAAGTACAGCATGAGGCACACCTCGCCATTGCAGGCACGGAGGATCCATATCTATTAGTTGCACTCATGGATGTGGATAGCCCAGTAGCTGCCCCCATCATCCCTCCTTTGGACATTGCAGCGGCCGCAGCCATAGTTGCCCAAGAGGAGAAGATCGCCATAGAGCAGATTGAGGCAGAAGTTTCTGAATACTTCGCTGATTTGACCTAGTGCACGTATTGCACTTAGATCTTTTATAATAACTTGCAGTTTGTAATTGAAGCCGAACATTGAATTATTTTATTCTTTGAATAATGGTTGTAAGCTCTAGGAGAGCAAAGCATTAAATTCGTCTTATGAGTCCTGCAAGGCCTATTTTCCAGTATTTATAATAGCAAGTTATGTTATGATATCTGAAGTATTTTATTTATGTGTTGCTTACTTCCTGCTGCATATTAATAAAGTACTTTCTATTAGAACACGTGTTGCGCTCTATGGAAGAAGTGTGCTTAGCTAGCACAACAAATACTGTCTTGAGAGAGACAAAATTCTTTCAGTCGATCAACAAGAATGCTGGCAGTCTTACGACAATCGCGGGTAGCGATACTTATATAATAGGCTCAGGAAGGGCCACAATTATACTCGGTCATTAAAGAAGCCTTGTTGTACCCAGAATCGACTAGAACTCTCAAGGGTATTCGCGCTAACGGTTTCTACGTAGAGACTGAAGAAGAGTATGATAAGGAATATCTACTCATCACAAAGCGTGAAGAAAGTGGAAAAAGGGTATCAGAATGTCTTCCTTCATATGAAACTGAGCTATACTACACTAATATCAAGGCACCTACAGCCTATACTGCACTGAAAACCGTATTTAAAAGCTCTGAACTTTTCTATCTCTAGCATGATAAATTGTGCCACCCAGGTCTTAGGATGATGAGAAATATAATTAACAATTCACAGGGAAATAATATCGATGTACATAATTTCCCGAATCAAGAAGATTTTGTGTGCCCTGCATGTAGGGATGAAAACGGATCAGATACGGACGGATAATGACTATGCTATATTTGTTTTCATATTTTTTCCCGGACCCAGATACGAATACGAATACATATATAAATAATATTGAATACAAATACGGAGCGAATACGAATCGAAACGAATACAGTCGTGGATATTTTTTGGAACATGAAAACCCCTTAAATTGTATGCCAAAAATTAATGAAAACATATAACTAGTTTATTGGATGCAAACATTCATGAATTGTTCATATTTTCAGTAACCACACATAATATTGGCACTAGCAAGCTGCATTACTAGTTCATCACAAACATAACACTTAGTTTACCATATTTAGCTCAAAAGTCATAACTCACAAAGTCACAAGTCATTACGTATTCACACTTCATCACATATATAAAACTTAGTTCACACTAACATTGATTAGGCTGGATGGTTAATCTATATGAAAATGACTATAACATCCCAAAGTATGTTACCAAAAATAGAATTAGTATTTTATTGGATTTTCTGAGATTTAAAAGAGTTTTCTTGGTTAAAAGGAAAAAAAACTAAAGTCAATTATTTAATTTCCTAGTTTTTAATGTCAAAAATAAAAGTTCTTGAGTTTTTGGGATTTTATTGATTTAAAGTGAAAAGGAAATTTTAATTAATTTTTTAATTTTCTAGATTTTAAAAAGGTTTTTCCTATTTTTAAGAAATTTAAAATAATTTATGTGCAAAAATAAAAATCGACTTTAAGTTGGAATTAATTTTATTAAGTTCAAAATAATTCAAGGAATTTCTGTGATTTTTTCTAGAATTGTTTTTAACTATATTTGCTATTTTCTAAAAGGCTATTTGATTTGTCGCATTTTTTCTGAAATTCGGAAATCAATTAAAATCTCCTTTTCTCTTTTGGGCTGAAATCCGGATATCTGAACTTCGTCTTATCCGGATAATCCATATTCGTATCCGTATCCACCGGATAGCATGCCTACCGTATTCGTTTCCGTTTTCGACAAAAAAATCCGAATTCGTTTTCGATCCGAAAATTATATGAGAAAAATCCGATCCGAGATAATCCGAATCTGTTTCCATCCAGATCGGTAGGAAACTATCTGATCTGATTTCACCCCTACCTGCATGTGCCAGCAGGAAATTAATTACTAGACCTTCTGCTTTGAAAGTGAATGATAAAATCTCTGCATTCCTGGACCGTATCCAGGGAGATATTTGTGGTACTATACAGCCCCTGTTAGGACCATTTAGGTACTTTATGGTGCTCATTGATGTTTCCTCGAAATGATCGAATGTATAATTATTGTCTACGAGAAACCATACTTTTGCAAAGCTAATCTCGCAGATAATTAAAATTAAGAATAATTTCTCTGATCATCATGTGAAGTCCATCAGAATGGACAACGCTGGAGAATTCACTTCAAAGGCATTTGATGATTATTGTATAGAAATGTGAATTAAAGTTGAGCGTTTCGTACCGCATGTCCACACCTAGAATAGACTAGCAGAGACATTAATTAAAAAGATTAAATTTATTACCCAACCCCTTTTTGCAGAATTGTAATTTACTAACTACATGTTGGGGACACGCAGTCTTGCACGCAGTAACTCTCATCATTTTTAGACCGTCGGCATATAACATCCATTTACCTATGCAACTAGCGCATGGGTCAGCACCGAAAATTTCTCATCTTCGCATATTTGGTTGTAAGGTTTATGTACCTATACCATCATCACAGCGAACTGCAATGGGCCCTCTCCGAAAGTCGGGATATACATTGGCTATGAGACAACATCCGTAATCAGGTATTTGAACCCCATGACTAGAGATTTGCATACAACCCGCTTCGCTGATAGCATATTTGATGAGGATTGTTTTCCCGTCATTAGGGGGAGGAAACCAACCCCTTGATGAAAAATGTTGGGAAATAATATGGCAAGCCACGGGAATCTATGCACATGACCCGCACACTAGTGAAGTAAACAGAGACGTCCAGAAGACAATTGGAGTCCAGAAGATAATTGATTTGCAAGCATTAGCGAATCAACTGCCTGACCACTTTAGTGAATTGAAGAGCGTGACCAAGTCGCATGTGCTTGAACGTAATGCACCATAGAGGGTTGAAATACCGATGAAGGTATTCCTAATCCCATCCTAAGGCCTCAGAAAGGATGAGAATTCCGGCCCTTCGAATCCAAAGTAATCGGAGATGCTTGGTGAAAAAGGATAAGGACTTGACACAGCCGATCATCGAAGTTCCCCAGAACTAGAAGGGGAGTCAGTTGAGACCTGCACTAGTATGGAACCTTCATATAAGGCATACCGGATTTGAACATCCCCATGAAGGGAGACATCAGTATGGATGTGTGCGCACACATCAGAGCTGAAAAACTAAAGGGACTTGCCCCTGCAATTGGAAACAGCGGTGAGCAAGTAGAAACATTAGAAGAATCGCCCTATGAAGAAATAGCTATAAATTATGTGACAACAGGAGAATCTATGAATAAGACAAAAGCCAATATCGACATTTATTTTGTAAAGAAAATTGCCACAATCATCGATCTTGATCCAGAGCCTGCATCGCTCGCTGAATGTAAGAAAAGATCAGATTGGGAAGATTGGAAGAAGGCAATAGAAGTAGAATTATAATCTCTAAATAAAAAAGAGGTGTTTGGGTCCGTAAGCCGTACGCCTCCCCATGTGCACCCTGTAGAGCATAAGTGGGTATTTATTCGAAAGAGAAATAAAAACAATGAAGTTGTAAGACATAAAGCAAGGCTCATTGCGCAAGGTTTCACTCAATGACCAGGAGTTAATTATGAGGAAACTTATTCCCTGGTCATGGGCGAAACTACCTTTAGATATTTAATCTCAATGGCAGTAAACTTGAATTTAGAAATAAATTGATGGATGTGGTAACTGCATACCTTTAGAGCATCCACAATGTTTGGACCCCTTTGAGGGGTCTTAAGGTGACACATGTGACTGTGTCTTAACTGCACAAAAATACCACAATATGTAGTACCCCTTTCTTCTATTGGTGGGACCCACACTCAAATAAAATCTCTCTCTCAATGCTCTTCTCTCTCCTCCCAGGAACCGGTTCCTAGCTAAGCCCCCCTTCCTCTTCTCTCTCCCCTAAGCCCCCCTTGCTACAATGTGTAGTACTAGGTCCATCCCATTCTCTTTCCTCTAAGACCCACTTACAAAGCTACATTGTGGATGCTCTTATGGAAACTTGGATTCAGACAATTATATGAAGGTACCTGAAGGTATCCCTTTCCCGAACCAAGACAGAGCAAATAGAAATCTGTACAATGTGCAACTCAGAAAGTCACTGTATGGACTTAAACAATTAGGCAAGATGTGGTATAAACGCTTCAAGTGACTTTCTATGCAAGAAAGACTACACGAATAATGAGAATTGTATCTGTGTAATTATACGACGATCCCAGGATGGATTTTGTATAATCTCAGTATATGAAGATGATTTGAATATCATCGGAACCCTGGAAGAAATTAAGGAAGCAAGCTCTCGCCTGGAGTCAGAGTTCGAAATGAAATATTTGGGTGAAACCAAATATTGCCTAGGCTTGCAGCTTGAGCATACCCCTGAAGGGATATTAGTACATCAGTCAACCTACACTTAGAAGGTGTTAGAAATGTTCGGCTTTGAAAAGGCATACCCTTCGAAAATGTCAATGGTCGAGAGATCTTTGCAGCAAGACAAAAATCCGTACAGACTTAGAGAAGAGGGTGAGGAAGTCCTGGGATCGTAATTCCCATACTTAAGTGCAATAGAAGCACTCATGTACTTAGCAAACTGTACTAGATCGGGCTTTGTATTTGCTGTGAACCTATTAGCAAGGTATAGTACAGAATCTTTCAAAAGACATTGGTAGGAAATAAAGGACATCTTCCGATACCTCAAAGAAAGCAAAGATCTTGGTTTGTTCTATAGAAAGAACTAAGACTTAACTATGACTGGCTATATAGATGCTGGGTACCTGTCAGACCCGCATATAGCCAAGTCGCAAACAAGCTATGTATTTCTATGTGGTGGAACTACAATTCCATATAAATCGTCTAAACAAAGTCTTGTATCGACTTCGACGAATCACTCAGAAATCATAGTAGTATACGAGGCCTCACAAGAATGTGCTTGGCTTCGGCGAATGATTCACCACATCCAGCAGTCATGTAGATTGAATACCGCACAAATCCCCCCTATTATCTATGAAGATAATGCAACTTGTGTTGTACAAGTGCAGATAAGTTATGTGAAGAGTCAACTCACAAAGCATATCAACCCCAAGTTCTTCTATGCTCATGAATTGCAAAAGATGGACGAAATTAAAGTACTGCATACTAAGTCATGTGAAAATCTTGCAAATTTATTCACTAAGTCACTTCCAGCATCTAGCCTTGAAAGATGCATACGTGGAATTGGAATGAAGAGACTTAGAGAAGTGCATAATTCAAGGGGAGAATTTTCACGAACTCATTATTGAAACTTGATCACGAAGATCGAGTACCCAAAGAATAAATCCCGAAGATTAAATGAAATTGAGTGGATTGTACTCTTTTTCCCTTGACGAGTTTTTTCTGAAGTTTCTCGGCTAAGGTTTTTCATGAGGCAATTCGTGCAACGCAGCAGAACTTGTATTATGTGCTCTTTCTTCAAATTTTCCCCACCGGGTTTTTATAGAGTTTTGACGAGACATGAACATGTGAGGATGGGTGCCCAGGGGGAGTGTTGAGAAACCATGGGCTTGACCCAGCAGTCAGCCCATGTTTGGGCGCTCCATCCCAAACCCTAGCAGAGTTTCTAGCCTATAAATAGGGGTACTAGTCATTGTAAAAAACTTATCGCTTGAAGAGCAATAAAGAGAAGCAAGAAGTCCCTTACATCTTTGTGTTCAATCTACTATTTTATTTTTGTGTTCTTGTATTGTTTGTTGTGATTATATGTTTGTCTACGAGGTGATCGTTCGGACTGAACTCACCAGCAACGATTTCTCAACAAAGAAGAGTACTTCAGATTTCTATACTTCAAGCTAGTGGCTCATTTGCCCTTTTGTTTTCCTCTAAGATTTGATAGATATGTGCAATCCAATAAATTATTAGCGGATAGAAACTTATCGGTGGTACGTACTACCGCTCCATATCAAATTGGCCTCTAAAAAAATTAAATGTCATTTTAGTGTTACTGTATGCGCGCATACTTAATCCGTTAATTGGGAAACAGTACAGTTAGGTGCCCGATCTACTTGACATATGGTAGAATGATTCTATCTCAAGTGCAGCGAGCACTCAATATTTCAGGAATGAATTAGTGGGGTCTAATCGAGATTACTTTATGAGAGCACAGGAGAATATATCAGCGTTAGCAGTTTAGCACAGTAGTGTGCACCCATGGTGCTCACAGCTAGCGAAACACAGGAAAAAGGAAAGGAAACTGAGAAGGAAAGGGAAAAAGAGTTTTTGGCTAATCTAGCAACTTTTTGTTACGTATTTGTGGATATAATCGTGGCCGCACTGTATTTACAGTATTAGCAACGTTGGCGTACGGTGGCCGTGCGCCAATGCTGGAGCTGCCGCCACCTTGCGTTGGCGCATATGCACTATGTGCCAATGTTGGCCCTACATTGCGTGTCTGAAGACAACCGACTGGCTCTCTTGACCCCGCCAGTCGGCCATGTCAGCCGTGCCAACCCTGGGCTCAGGGTGGCCATGTGCCAACCCCCTAGGCACAGGGTGGCCATGCACCCACGTTTAGGCCTAGGATTAGTTAATTAGTTTTAGGTTAGTTAGGATTATGGTTAGAATTGGAAGAATTTTAAAATATAGTAAATAAGTTCAAAAAATTATGAAATTTTTTGTGGAGCCTCTATACATCGTGTACTTGCTTGTGTAAATTTTTCATAATTTTATTCGTTCAGATTTTTATCGCTATTTCGTATAAGTGTCTTGTTCGTACAAATCAATAAATGTAGAAAATGAGCTTCAAAAATTATGAATTTTATTTTGAAGGGTCCTCACTCAGTGGACTTGATTGTGTAATGTTTCGGTAATTTTATATGTGTTCTGGTATTGTCTCGAAAATTTAGGATTTAGGTCACGAAAATTTCGATTTTAGGTTTCGGAAATTAGGGTTTCGTGATTTCATGTGACTTGGAATGTATAAAAAAAAGCTATATTGCAACTCCATTGGAGATGTCGACATACAATATGGCGCTGGAGTACACACGTAACAACCAAAATACGTGTACAAATATAGCAAAACAAAATCGCATAACACGCGATACTATATGGCTCACTCGTCTGAGCCACTACTATTTGCCTGCTGCGTCCGCGTCCGCGTGCACGGCCTTGTTTTGCGCCGAGCATGACCTGTGGAATACATCCACCGATCCGGAGAGCGCGTGTCGGTTCGGAGGGTGTACGGAGATCGTTGAGGCGGAGGTGGACCAGTAGGCTGACTCTAGATTAGAGTCTGGTAGGTGTACATGTCGTCGTGATGAGCCATACCGATCTGGGGGACACCTCTGAAGAATTCATCCATGACGGAGGCTATAAAATCACTTTGAGGGTATGATGCCTACAACTCCGGTTGCGCGGATGAGCTCTGGCCTTGGATGTACGGGGTTCCCGTGTACCCGGAGGAGCTTTGGCCTTGAACATACCGTGGGGCAGCGAACCCAGAGGAGCTCTTCCCTTGAACGTACGGTGGGACAGCGAACCCAGAGGAGATTTGCCCTGCGTATGCTAGAAACCTTGGCTATCATTGTCATCAGTCGGCGTGAACTGGTCGTCACTCCCACGACCAATTGAAGGCTGCAAGACGAAACGATGTTAGTACAAATAAACACTTTAGACGTAAACTGAGAACCTCGTACCTCCCGGATGTGCAGTGCAGATGATCAAGGGGGGAGCGCCAGTCTATGTACTGGGTCCGAATAATAGAAGTGATTCATCCCGACGGACCTACGGCGACAGAACGACATGATTTTAGCGGAACGTAAGGCATAACCAAAAAAAATTGAACGTAGATTTGTACATAGCGACTTACCTCCGCGCCGACCTGGCCCACCGATGACCGACGGGGAACACTACGATGTCTACCGGACTCGCTAGGCCGTGGTGACCTAGCGGGTGAGCACGACCCCCCCCCCCTCTGGTTCCCGATGCGTAGGACTCGAAATTTTCGTGGCCTAAATCCTAAATTTTCGAGACAATACCAGAACACATATAAAATTGCCGAAACATTACACAATCAAGTCCACTACGTGAGGGCCCTTCAAAATAAAATTCATAATTTTTGGAGCTCATTTTCTATATTTATTGATTTGTACAAACATAACACTTATATGAAATAGCGACAAAAATCCAGAACGAATAAAATTATGAAAAATTTACACAAACAAGTACACAGTGTAGAGAGACTCCACAAAAAAAAATTCATAATTTTTTGGACTCATTTGCTATATTTTAAAATTCTTCCAAATCTAACCCTAATCCTAACTAACCTAAAACTAATTAACTAATCCTATGCCTAAACATGGACGCATGGCCACCTTGCGCCCAGGGGGCTTGGCGCATGGCCACCCTATGCCTGGGTTGGCGCAGCCGACGTGGCCGGCTAGCAGGGCTGTGGACACGCGACGGCAGGGCCGGTGTTGGCGCGCGGCCACCGTACGCCAACGTTGCTAATACTGTAAATACGGTGTAGCTGTAGTCAGATCCGCAAATACGTCACGAAAAGCTGCTAGATTAGTCAAAAACTTAGGGAAAAAAACTAAAACAAAGAATGTATTCATCACGCAAAAGCCGTCAGGTAGCATGCATGCACTGCATGGTCTTTTTTAGGGGGAAGCGCACCAAACCTCTACATCGATCTGCGAACGATAAACACATGTGTGGGGGCTACAGTTTTGTGCCCAACACTGTTGATGATGGTAAGCCACCCACAATAATGTGATTGAACCGGCGCTACAAGAGGAGAGCGAGCGTTGTAGCATCAGTTCACACGTTGCCCAGGAGGCGGTGTTAGCATAAAAATTATGGACCCAGAGCAAGTCCATGCATGCGTCTCTGCCACCTCAACAAAAAATCGCACAGCCTCACCTATCAGCGAGTTCGCCGTTGCCGCTTAGCTCGAGGATGTCGTCGCCGCCTCCAAATCCGTCGCTGTCGGTCGAGGTCGTCATCACCGCTTCTAGATCCGCTGCCGCACCATGGATATCGGGCGCTAGATTCGGTGGTCTCCGTCGTGGATCGAGGACGCCGCGACCTGGAGCCATGTTGTCGGCACCGATGAAGACCCTCCCGGCGGCGGCGAAGGAGAAGGAGGAGGAGCGAGCGGTGGCGGTGAGAGCAGGAGCGAGCGGCGGAACAGGAGCGAGAGCAAGCGGCAACGGTGGAGCGGCCGGGAGAAGCGAGAGACGCGGAGGTGCCAAACACCGCCTGAAAAAACGTGGTTCTAACATCTATATATATGATGTAGCAGTTGTTAGATATTAGTGCACTATTATGATTATTTTAATTCCTAAAACAATATCAGTGTGAAAGCAACATATATACTAGGCATATTTCCAACTACAAACAGTAGCACGATTCTAATATCAAATACACATATCTCATATATATGTGCAAATAAAACAAAGCTTATCACATGAATTCTACTAACAACAGTAGAGAACATCATCACCTGACTAAATTCCAGTAAGTAAGATTTAACCATGACAAAGCGGATCACTACGACTTATAGAGGATCGCTCCGGCGATGGTTGCAGTAGAGTCAGATGCGAAGACGACGAGAAGCCGATGATGAGGGAAGCCATGAGTAGTCGTGCAAACACTTCCTAAAAATCTGATTCGCCCCAATCCGTACAAGATCACGAGGGATGCCAGCTTCGGAGATACTGCTCTCCCCGCGACGGTGCACGCCCGCACAAGGATGGAGAAGCCAGAAGCAACGCAGCATAGAGGAGCGAAGGACAATGGTTTTCTCTCACGAGTGCATCTGGATCAAGATGACGTCTCCTCATATAGAAACAGATGAGCTCGAAAGGAAGGTCAATCACCGCGCAACAAAAAATTGGAAACAACATTAAAACACAATTAATGCGTGCCGTAACAAACGTACAGGATTAGTGGGATTCAAATGTTCAGTTTGAACCATTCTCCTTTCCAATTTGTTGCACGTTGATATGCCATGTCATAATGCAGGTTTATGAGGTGCAAAAAGAAGCTACTGCTCCACACACAACCGGACCCTAAATCGTCGCACCATTCACGCGCATGCCGCGATGGCGAGGCGAGCGAGCGAGCACGCTTGCTTGCTTCAACTAGGTAAGGCCAACTCGACCTTATAAGTTGGTCTTCTCTCACCTAAACTAGCAATGTCGTACTAAACTTCACATCTTTCACCATACATTAGTAGTCTCTTGGGATTTTCTAGGATTTACGAAGAATATTATTTGGACCAATCCCGTAAACTCCAACAGCAGTGAGGTGACCAATCCCACGCGTCTAACTACTCTTAGCTACATGTTTTCTATTTTTTTAAAAAAAAAACAGTCGGCGGGGCGTTAAATTTCAAGCAAGCAGTCGGCTTTAGGCATGTAAGCTCATGTACAATAAGGTTACATCAGCTGTCTATTATTTCTGTCACGTAGGATTTAAACTGATGTGGATGAAAAAGAATTAAGAGAGAGAAATGTGCTGTCTACAATCCTGTAGCTGACTGTAGCACCAGGACCAAGAAAAACATTAAAAGATTGTGTGTTGTCTACAATCATATAGCTGACTGTATCACCACAACCTATTGTATGAGCTGTCTTTAGTGCTGCCTACAGGTGACATAGAGAGTTGCTATAGATAGCAGCTGTCTATACCATTGTACATGCCCTAAACAGATTGCACTGGTACCGGCCGTCCTATACCGCCTGATGGGAACCGCTGCTATCGACACTGTGGTCTCGATCTGAGGGAGAATAAGGCTAAACTAACAGCATTCGGTGGCCCATCAATTAATATCCAGATGTACTCATGTACTAAGGATATGTACAATGGTACAGACAGCTACTGTCTATACCAACTCTCTACGTCATCAATAGACAGCACTAAATATAACTCATACAATGCGTTGTCTTTTTATATGTCTTTATATATCACACAATCATTTAATGTTTTTGCGTTGTCTTTTTATATGTCTTTATATATCACACAATCATTTAATGTTTTTCTTGGTTCTGATAATATAGTCTATAACATATTTCTCTCTCTTTATTCTCTTTCATTCATATAAGTTTAAATTCTACGTGATCCATTTTTCACGAGCTTGTTAGTGTAAATGGACTTCTAGCGTTCTACGTACGCACAGGGAAGGTAGTTAATTTTGAAGATCTCATCAAGCAGGCTCTACTTAACTCGCGTGTGTATGCTCTAGTACGTGTACGTCTTTCGTGTAATAAAAAAACATCCATGCACCCTCGGGCAAGAAAAAGGAGGTAGTGCGCTCATCAGCTCACGGATGGTTAGCATGCGGCAGGTCGCGCGCAGCTATCATCATAGCATGCACGCGACGTACGGACGGACGCAGAGGGGATGGGCACCGGGTACATACGGAGGAACGTACAATAATATCTCTCTCTATACATACACACAAATACATACATACTACTTTGCCTCTCTAAGTTTTTGTCCTAAATGGTACAGTTATAGCCGGTATTTACAAATCTAGTGTTTCTCGCGTTGTATTGCTAAAATTGACAATACAAACGTGACTCCTTCCACCACATGTACTTCACCGCGCCTCTAGCTTAGACACCTTTTATCCGTGCGCTACGTGCTGGGAATCGTTTAAAGCTGTGCGCTCCATATCTGGATTCACCTATGGTTGAGTCGACGCGTGGCAAATTCGGGATCCCATAGCCCGAACAAGGGCCTATCCGTGGTGCTAATGATCCAACGCCGGACACGACTCCACTTAGCACATGGCTGCTTCACCGGAATCTTTTTTTGATTTGGCCCCTAGCACCATACAAATGCAAAAATAACCCCTTTGCCACTGTTTTTACAAAACTAGCCCCCAAACGAGCGCGGAATCACCGTGGAGCCGACACGTGGCCCTTCCGCGCACGGTGACCGCGGAAGGTAGTCGGCCAGCGCGGCATTTTTCTTCAGGCGCGACATTGAGCGGCGGCCGCGGAAGGGCGTGTGTTCCGGCCGCTTTCCGCGCCCGGTGGCCGTGGGAAGAGACCCTTCCACGCTCCCCCACCGCGGAAGGTGGCGGAAGGGCCACCTTCCGCGCTCCGCCCACGCCATCGCTCCGGTCCCGCGCCACACTTGCAGCGCTCAGCGCGGAATCAGATTGGCGACATCATGAACGGTGATTCCGCGCTCGTTTGGGGGTCAATTTCGCAAAATCGATGATAAAGAGACTATTTTTACATTTGCATAACATTAGAGGGTCAAATCAAAAAAAACTTCGCTTCACCGTGCCACCCACGCCCAGAAGCCGCTCAATCCTGTCCTCCTCCCCGGAAGCATGTTCGATCAGTGCGTTGGAATCTTCCACCTAAGCTAGGCTAAGTAACAAATCCTCCTAGCTACTCGCTACCTACTGCACCCTAGACAAGCAGTGTTTGGAGAAATGTCGAGTCCCTCCTGTGGAACTGACCTTAGACCTAGTAGAACCGAAGGACAGGAACACCTCAGTTTCCAATGAGTAGTTTCTGCTCAGACTTTGCTCTTTTGGTCAGTCTTGTGTGGTTTTTGCTGCAGCTTCCTTTATATCAAGTCCAGTCAGTCTAGATTGCAGGGTACGCCCTGATTAATTATGTGTCCAGTCAGTTCTTTATTTGATTCTTGTCCTCCAGTTTTATCTGGTTAGCTAGTGTCATGGATGTTCCCAAGTCATCTTTTGTGGTTTATCTTGCAGTCTGTCAGTTTTCTGCTAATGCATGTTTTTCGGAGGCTGTAAGTTCTGTCTTCTCTCTGATTGAATTATGTTCAGTTATCTATCCTAAACTGACTTGGCTTGGGAAGGATATGGCTGCGCCTATCTACTTTTGTGATATGACGTCAATTACAAACTATGAGTAACACGCACCGAAACTGAAACATCTTGTGTCGGAACATCAGGGGTATTAATTCTGAACCAAAATGGTGTTCTATAAGAGAAAGGATTGAAGCAAGTGCTTGTAATATAATTTGCCTTCAAGAAACAAAAAAGGACAGATTTGATCATACCTATATAAAAACAGTCTTGTTATTTTTAAGTCGCCCGAGATTTTCTTAAGTTTAAGTTAATTATTGTGATCATTGGATTTGTGTAGAGATTGATGTGTTATATGATTGGATATTGATCCGATGGATAAATAACGTGACTTGTGTTTAAAAAAATTTCAGTTACCTTATTAATAGACAGTCCCATACATTGTCCGCGAAGATTTGATCAGTTTGTCTTTACTCCTTCTAATGGAGAATCAGGAGGTATTCTTATTATTTGGAATGGTAGTATACTTTCGGGACAGCTTATTCAGAATCTAGACTTTGCCCTTATGATTGAATTTACTTCTCTACACTGTTCGCAAAAATGGTGTTTAGTTTGTGTTTATGGTCCCTGTGATCAGCCAGGACGGGACATTTTTGTGGACTGGCTTATAGGAATTTGCAAATCCAGGATGAAGCTCATTGGATCTTCCTTGGAGATTTTAACTTTATTCACTCTACCCAAAATCGTAATAGATCGGGGGAAACTTGAATGGCATCTTTACTTTCACTGGAATTATCAGTCAGCTTGGTTTAGTTGAACTCGCGTTGAAAGGTCGATCTTTTACATGGAGCAACATGCAAGAAGTCTCACTTCTAGAGCAACTAGACTGGTTTTTTACAACAGTGGATTGGACAATTACTTATCCAAATACAACGGTCAGCTCTTTAACTCATAACATTTCAGATCATGTGCCTTGTGTGGTTTCTATTCAGACAAGCATTCCAAAAGCAAAAACTTTTCGGTTCGAAAACTTTTGGGTTGGACATCCAGGGTTTATGGACATTCTCGTCTTACTGGAGTATCCACCATAATGACACCAGTGGGGTGCAGTGCTCTCAGCTAAATTCAAGAATTTGCGACATGGATTAAAAATTTGGAGTAAGAACTTATCACACCTTCCTACTTTAATCTCGAATTGCAATTGGGTTATACATCTTATGGATAATTTAGAAGAGCAAAGACCTCTAGACATGACCGAATGGAACTTTTATCATTATCAAAAGGCACTTGCTTCTCTTCGGTTACTTCATTACAAACAACCATATTGGAAAAAGAGATGTACTATCCATTGGGTTAAATTTAGTGATGAAAATACAAAGTTCTTTCATGCTCTGGCCACAGAAAAGTATAGAAGGAATGCTACTATGCAGCTCTCTACTCAAGATAACAATATTGTGACAGATCATAATGGAAAAGCTGATATTCTCTGGCATTCTTTTAAAGACAGATTGGGGACCTCGGCCAATACAAAAATGTTATTTGATTTGGATGAATTAATTGCCCCTGTCCAAGGACTGCAGTTCTGAAAGGTTCATGCAGGATATGAGATTGATAAAATATTGAAGGAGCTGCCTACTGCCAAAGCGCCAGGCCCAGATTGATTTAATGGTCTTTTTCTAAAGAAGTGCTCGCACATAATTAAGAGTGACATCTACCGATTGTGTGACGATTTCTATGAGAATAGGATTCAATTGGAATGCATTAATAATTCGCATATTACATTGGTTCCTAAGAAAGTCTCCCTAGAGAATGTGAATGATTATCGGCCAATATGGCTGTTGAATTCCTCGCTCAAGCTTCTAACAAAGCTATTGGCCGATCGACTCCAAAGGATGATTTTGCAGCTTGTTCACAAGAATCAATATGGGTTTATTACGACAAGAACAATTTAGGGTTGTTTGGCGTGGGCTTACAAATATCATCATCAATGTAAGTGGTCTAAAAAGGAAATTATTATCTTAAAGTTGGATTTTGAGAAAGCCTTTGATATGGTGGAGCACAATGCAATTATCTAAATCTTGCAAAAGAAAGGATTTGATAACATGTGGATTAGCTAGATTAAGAACTTGTTTAGATCTGCAACTTCTTCAATATTGTTGAATGGTGTACTCGGGAAATGATTTGCTTGCAAAAGAGGGGTTAGACAAGGTGACTCACTTTCACCGCTTCTCTTTATCCTTGCAGCAGATCTACTATAAACAATTATTAATGAAGCGCATAGAAGAAATCTTCTTAATCTCCCAATTCCATTGACAACAGATGCCGATTACCCTATTGCTCAATATACGGGTGACACCTTACTTATTATGGAAGCATACGCAAAACAACTTTTCTGTCTAAAGGGGTTGCTGAATACTTTTGCTTCTTCTGTAGGGCCACGAGTAAATTATAACAAATCTTTTATAGTTCCTATCAATGTCAGTGAAGCTAAAATGTCCATTCGAGCGAATACTTTTGGATGTCAAATTGGAACCATCCCTTTCACTTATTTGGGATTACCACCGGGAACAACAAGACCAATAGTAAGAGATTTCTCTCCGTTGGTTGATCGAGTGGAGCGTCGTTTATCTAGTTGTGCGGCTTATTTATCCTATGGTGGTCGGCTCACAATGATCAACTTGGCATTATCTCATCTCTCAACCTTTTATATGTGCTTTCTAAAGATTCAAGTCATCAATAATATTGATTGGGCTCGAAAGCATTGCCTTTGGACAGGATCGGACTTAAACAAAAAAAAGTGGAAATTTAGCTGCATGGGACATTATTTGCAAACCAAAAAAATAAAGGGGGGCTTGGTGTAATAAACCTACAAACACATAATGAAGCTCTCCTAATGAAGAATTTGCACAAATTCTACAATGATTTACCCTGAGTTAAGTTGATTTGGGAAAGATACTCTAACAATAATGTCCCACATAGTTCAAGGGTTCAAGGCTCTTTTTAGTGGAGAGATATTATAAAAAAAAACATTACTATTTTCAGAGGGATTTGTATGTCAACAGTTGGCTCTTGCTCCTTAGTACTTTTTGGTTCGATTGCTGGAATTCTAACCTTTTTTGGCGAAAATACCCAGTGCTCTTTATTTTTGCAAAGAATCAGCAAATTTTAGTGGCTAGCTTTCTACACAACCTAGGTATAAGAGAGCAATTTAACCTGCCTTTATCCATTGATGCTTTTGATAAATTTGCTACATTCAGTGATGATATCAAACGATTTTTGCCCCATAAACAATTGCCATGATACTTGGACTTACATATGAGACTCCGCACAATACTCTTCTCAAAGATATTACAAGTTGTGCTTTAGTTATCTCAACCCATCGCGACCTCTTAAATGAATATGTAAAAGCAAGTTTGTTATGAAGCTTAATGTTTTTGCATGGCTTTTGTTGATGGATAGACTAAACACTAAAGATATGCTACTCAGGAGGCATTTTCACTTTGAGGGTGATCAGTATTGTGTGCTATGTAATATAGAGAGGATGAAAAATTAATCATCCATTTTTTATTGCCAATTTAGCCAAGCATGTTGGAATACTATATATTGGTATCAATTCGGACATGTCGAAGGATGTGAATTTCAAAGTGGAGAGAACAAGATCAACCTTCAATTCTATGTTCTGTATGGAAATTTTTATTATCATTACTTGGCACATTTGGAAGCAAAGAAATGACAAAGTGTTTGAGAATATCATGCCAAATATTTCTACATGGAAATGCCTTTTCAAGAATGGACACGCGTTGCATGTGCACCGTGTAAAGGAAGAACATAGACAGATAATCTTTGATTGGCTAGAAATAATACCCTAATGATCTTTGCCCCTAGAGGGTTATAACTTTTTTTTTCACTTTTTTACCTTGTACATAACCTTTTTTATTATTTATATATATACACATATACAGTAGGGGAGGCCCCTACTGTCATTCGTTAAAAAAAGAAAATATTGTGGTGATTTTACTGTTCCTTTTGATACTGTAGCGCCCGATCTAGACCGTTCATTTTGGATTGTACGATGGAGACAATACTCTAATGCATTGCCATTGTAGATCCTCTGCATTTTTCTTTTCAATGCAGAGAATCCGTTTCCTCGACTCATGCTTGATTAATTGGAGCAAAATAGAAATTACCACATGGGATGGTTTATATAATATTTTGTGTATATACCTGCATAGAGCTTACTTAAAATTTGAAACCTATTTACAGAACTACGGGGAAGAAAAAAAAAATGAGGCAGCTCATATTTCTACCAGCTTCAAAATATTAATTGTTGAATGTACAAAAGTAACTGACGAACAAGTATGCAAAAGATGTTTGTAGCCTCTGTATGCATCTGTTAGCAGTGCTGGATCTAGAAGAAAAACAATCAGATATCTCTATACATATCATCACATGTGTATAGGGTCACTGAGGTTATGTTACAGGGTGCACATCTATGTATACATCAGCTTTGATAAGGTAAAACAAAATCGGACCCAGTGTCATATGCACCTTCAAGTCTCACTTGGATATGCCTATGTCTATTAGTACTGGCCTACAACTGTAACTTCCTTATTAATCTGCTTTGACAAAAAAAAAGAAGGTTTCAACTCAACAAACCAGAAGTACGTATTTTGTAATAGTAACAAACCAAAAAAAGCTTAAATGTTTTGTGGATCGGACCAAAATATATCTGTGCTGTATAAAAGAATCAATTCAACCAGAATTTAAAGAATCAATAGAATCTTTGTTTGTTGACGACTCACTTTCGAAGAATGGCCTATGTCATCCTGATCTGGAAGCTGACTTGTCAGGACGCCGGAAACTCTTTGTAGCAACTAGAAATTGTTGTTTCACAATGGCAGTTTCATATTTCAGGGACTTAAGAACTTGTGAGAACCCGTATAATTAAAACTAAGCTAATCAATAGTAATCGGTAATTAGTGTAAGTAAAAATTTCATTAAACCAATCTCAAGCATAATCTCAGTTAATATTCAATTGCATAATTAACGCAATGAACTTGACAAATTAAGCAAACATCATTTATTCACACATAGCTTTATAACAGTCCGTTTACAAAGCATAATTAAAATATTACAAACCAAATTTTCGTTACAAAAATTACGTTACAACACAAGAATGGATACAAGATTAATTTTACAAAACAATTACAATGTTAATTACAAAAGAAGATTAAATTACAATTCATGTTGATGCATTCATCTTATCGAATCCTTTCCTGCCATCTCATTCCGTCATCCTTCGCCTCTCCGTCCCATGCAACCAAAAAGCTCAGAAAATAGTTAGCCAAGCAAAAAGAAGGCAGTAATAGCTAGTTAGAAGGGAGAGAGGTTGCAGTCAGTATTCCTCGAAGTACAATAGGATTTCCATATCAACTTAGGTCAACCGGTTCCTCGAATTACCAAGGTACCCTGACCAACCTGAGTTAGTCGGCTCCTTTAGTAATCAAGGTATCCAGATCAACCAGAGTCAATAGGCAACATTTACTTCTAGGAGTATCCTCATCCGGCATCATTATAATCCAACACCCACCTTTTTCATTACCGCAATCACAGTATAATCTCACAAGGCCCATCTCATTAAATCTTACCCTCAGCCGGAGCATCATAGAGTCCCACAAGCCCACATTTCACATTTCATTAAATCCCACCCTTAGCCAAGCATCATCGGGTATACCGAAACCAGCATGCCACAAGAGAGCCAGTATAAACCCACATTTAGCATTATTCTCATTCTTTTCCAGCCAAAGACCAACACAAATCCCTCACAATACATCCACATCTAGCAACCAATGGACCAACAGGACCTTGCCTCGATAGTACCATGTTAGGACAATAGAGTTAAGACAAGGGGTATAGGGGTCATCAGCATGCCATAGGGGAGGTTAGCCAAAACCACAAAATCAAAGCCACTGCCTTCCCACAAGCATAGCAAAAGCCAAACGTGCATCACAAAGGGGGCACAGGATAACCCAACAATTCACAGTGAGGGCAGCAGCAGGATAAGTGATAAGGGATAGTAAAAATGAACAATAGAGGGTAACTAGGGTACTACACAGTAAAAGGATAACCTAGAGCATAGACTGCATGTACAGGAAGAAGAGGAGCACAAGGAGTAGATAACACAGAGTGCAGAACCGCCATAAGCCAGTCTCCCCTCCCAGCAAGAGTTAAGTCGGTTCAACAGGGCAAGAGATAAGCCACGGCCCCTGTGTATTAGATAAGCTAGCCCTTCCCAATAGATAAGCCAGCCCCACACAGGAAGGAGATAAGCCAAATACACAAGCACAAGATAACCAGCCGAAGGCACCCCCAGCATACATCCCCCACAGCAAACAAACCACCACACTTCACAGCCAAGAAGGAGGAGCAGAGCCAAGGGCTTCCCAACACCCCCATATCACTGCCATCACCAGAGCACACGGAGGAGGAGAAGCAAGGCATCAAGGCAGCAAGGAACCAGGGCAAACTCAGCCTTCCCGCCATCATCGCTTGCCAGCCACCCACAGCATCTGGTAGCTCTCAGTCATCATATATGAATCACAGAGCAAGGGGTTAGGAAGGAAGGGAGATACCTCAGGGAACCTAGGATGACCCATTCCCCACCTCCATCTGCAACCCTCGAGCATCACCAAGAACCAAGCCTCCAGTAGCCATCCCATCACCATGCTATGCATATTGATGAAATAGCACGCATCAGTAAGCAATCTAACCTTAAGCAATAAATTGAATAAATCTCAATAGGCAAAACATCACAAATCAACATCAGTAGAGTGGAGTGTAATAAGTTGTGATTAGGAAGTAAAGGGGCAGAGATGAAGTAGGCGGCGTAGAATAAGCGCGCACACGGTGATGGCGTAATCGGCGCCATGGGGCTGAGCTAGGGTAAGAGGAGTGGGCAGGCCGATGCGGCGCTGGCCTTCGGCCGCGCCGAGGAGGAAGAGTAGCATGGGGGCGAGCTGGGCCTTGCGGCGGCAGTAGGGCGGCACCAGGAGACGCGGCCGAGGATCACCAGAGGCCGAGGCGGGCTAGCAAGGAGCCGGGTCGGGCCGGCGGTGGAGAGCAATGGGCCACCCCGGGAACCGAGGCGAGGCACCGTGGGGGGCGAAAGGAGAGGCGGCGGGGCCCAGGGGAGTCTTGTGGCTAGGAGAGGCACGTGGGGCGGCGCAACCAACGCGCCGAGCCGGCGCCAGAGGAGGAGGTCTCGTTGGCGAATCGAGTCGGTGGCAGCAGCAGGCCGGCCGGACACAGAGGAGTCGCCGTGGATCCGGGGCCGAGCCAGCGTGGGGAGGAGCAGGGACCGGCAGCTGGCGCTATATAGGGTGGGTGGGTGGCGGCGTGCAGTGCAGGGAGGAGGCGGTGGGTACTAGTCGGAGGAGGCGCCATAAGGAGGAGCGAGCGGGGGCTTGCTCAAGGCGTGGTGTGCCATGGGAAATGGCGGCGCATGGAAGGGAAGAGAAGAAAGAGAGGCGAGGAGTAAGGGATTTGGGAGATTGAGGAAGAAAGGAGCAAGGAGATGGGGTATAGAGGTCATCGTAGGGTAGAGATAGGATATATATATATATATATATATATATATATATATATATATATATATATATATATATATATATATATATATATAGAAGATGGGAAAAAGAAATAGAGGAAGGAAGAAAAAAAATTAAGAATGGAAATTTTTGTATAAATTGTTGTAAATTTCAATTTAGGTAGAAGATTTGAATTAGTAAATTTAAATGCGATTTCTCATTTGAGTCACCAATAAGGTAGGTTATTTAACCCGTGTTAAATTATTTAGCAGTAAATTGACTGGTAAGAATTAAAGGCGAAAAATGTGTATAAATTAAATTGGAACTTCATATTTGAGTTAGTCGCCAATACAATTTTCAAATTAAGTAAATAAGTAATTTGAGCGTTAGAAATAATTTATTCATATAGATTCATTTATTTAGCACCGGCATAAAATCAAGTTAATCGTTTAATTGCCCGAATAAAATTTGGTAGACTTAGTTTTGCCCAAATAAAATTTGTGAGATTTGCTAATTTTCGGTTATGTGTAGTTTTTATCGCCTCCCATTAGATCGTATAGGTCAACCATCCTAACTCTAGAACCGATAAATTATAGAACGACCGCGCTGGGAGAGTGTTAACTTAACGGGGGTTCAAAAAGTGTTATTAAAATAAAATCCGCTAACAAAAATAATCATCCGAATAGCATGCACATAGTCGCACATATTATTGATAAGTATTTAATTATGTATTTATTATTTCGCACCATCGTACAAATTGCAGCGGGTGAACCAACAGGAATAGCTAGTATCGATTTTGTCGGCGACGATCTTTCCTACAGTTCCGCAGGCAAGCTACTCCCTTGTCCATTAACATAGCTATATTAAATGTAAACCGTATCTTGCTCTATCTTATATGTATTGCATCAAAACTATTTCTCAAAAACAAAATCGAATAACTGAGATGAAGATGAAAAAGATAAGAAAGATGAAAATGAGATGAAAATAAGAAATGAGAATGAGTAGAGAAAAGAGATGATAATTACTAGGCTAGTAAAAGGGGGCCCGGGCAGGGGAACGCAACGATGATGATGAGGTAAGAGGTGGGTCCCTTTTTACGGGTGGTTATAATATAAAGACAAACAAAACTCTTACTTGGTCAGAGACCGTAATTCAGTACCAACCATTTTTCCGTTACGGCGGGTGGAAAGGTTACCTCTTTACGTAATTAAGATTCTCCACAACGGGACACATTGGAGTGTTTTGGGCACGGAAGTGTGCCGCCCCAAGGTGGAGTGTTGGGCACGGACGGTGGCCGCCCCAACCAACATTACCGAAACTCGGTGTATGACGAGGTCAGCAACGTGATTAAATCAGCACCGACGGAAAGTAATTGGTGGAGACTTGATCACGTAACTTGGAAAATATTCTGTATTCTGAACTCGAACTCGCATCTAAGGAAATGCTGGGGACCTGGCTCATTTAGGATTCAGAATTACTATGGGTAAACTGGTACAAGCCTGCGCAGTGCTATAACAAATCATGAATTCATGCCAGTCTCCTGGATTGGAGTCTACGGGAACCACCAGGGGTCTATCTTCTCTCCGGGTAACAATTAGTCTCTTCAGAATTAAAATGGGCAACATAAATTTTTGAAAACTAATTTCAGAATAAGAGAAGAGGTAGGAATTTTGATAAGGACGAAATCCAGAGTCATCAAATGCATTTTAGCTATTAATGCTTGCTGAGTACACTATAGTACTCACTCTTGCTATCTCTTCCTTTGCTTAGATCCTTGTCCGGCCGGAATCTACCCCAAGTGGGATGAGGGGTTTGCAGGTACCAAGAAGGCCACAGGTGACGAGGGTATTGATTACTAGAATTAGGGCGAGATGGGCACTACCCTCGACTCGTGGGACGAGCAGACTTTCGGAGGAAATCTAGTGGTGAATAGTGGGAAGTGTTTTCCCCTTTGTAATTAAATAATTGTATTTAGAACCCTAGTCTTGTGTGGTTACTGTTGTAATAAAGAGCAGTTTCTATTTTTATTGTTCTGCTGCGTTATCTCTGATAAATGACTTACTATTCGTTGGAGCAGTGTTCTACTAGGCAAACGAATAGTAATCTGTATGCCTAAGTGTGATTACCCTTACGGTAATAACACGTGACGTCGCAGAACTGGGCGCATCTTCTTGTATCATTTCCATGGTGTCTTTCAACACAAACGATCTGCCAGGTCTCAATATCCTGTCGATTTCAGCTGCTACTTCAATGATGTCGCACCTAAAGGAAAAACACAAAGATCACGCTAGATTCTGACAGAAAGGGAGCACAGCTGCACAAGTAGTAAAATTATTTCAAGGAATGACTGTTTACCTATTTGTAAGACTACCAAGGAGATGACTCATGTGAAGAAGATCGTAGGTCCTTGGGTATGTGTTGAAAGATTCACACCAATCATGATATACCCCAATCAAGCCTCTACTGAAAATAACTGGCAAGGTATCTAGCTGACCAGTAGGTACAACATTCATAACCCATAAAGGTTGATCAATATTATAAGTGGTGCAGCAAATCCGGTTGAACAAAACAAAGCCTGATTGACATCCAAATCATGAAATGGAGTGTTTGATTAGTTCGATAACAACTGTACGCAATGCAGATCAACATCTAATTAAAAAAATAATATATTTTAGTATCAATAAGGAGGTTTCTGAATTCTGATTTGCCTGATCCCCATAAACAAAGGGATATATGACTTGGTCAAAATCAGTAAGTGTTTTTTTTTGGGCGAGGAAAAATCAGTAAGTATTAGCATCCCATAAAAAGCAACCTTTACTCAACTGCTGAATGAATGGATGAGTCGGTTCAAGCTATCATACTACACAACTACACATTCAGAATGAATGGCGAAAAACTCAGGTCCAACCAGCATCTATTTAATCTCTAATTCTTCATGTATCAAAAAACATCCTTGAAGTAGAAGCACTAAAACTGTGAGGATTGATCTTGCAAAGTCACACGGAATGAATTTCAAAAAATAATCAGCAGAAATGACTTGTTTCCAATACTTTCTATCAGCATCAAACTTCTCTTTAGTGGTAGCAGAATCATCAGGTACACTGGAGTATCTGACATTAAGTCTTTCAGGCCACGGAACGGGCCAATTGTTTGTTTCATCTGAACTGGAATCAACAGTTGACAAAAGGCAACTATCAAGAGGAGCATACCTGCAAAAGCAAAGATAAGACCAATGGTATACATGACACCAAATAGAAACTACAGTATGACATCCACAATGTTAAGAGTATTTATGGTATTTCCCTTGTACTAGAATTTAGTTTTGTATCCGCTTTGTACCCTATATATATTGCACATTGGACCTCTTGAATACATACACAATATTCATAACATGATATCAGAGCAAAGGTTAAAACCCTAGCCTCCAACCGCTTTCGCTGCTCGTTACCCCCGGGAGGAGCAATCTCCACTCCCAAGGGCGGCCACATTAGTTGTAGTCCCCACGACAACCAACACTCCTACGTCAACGGCGAGACAAAGATCATGTCGCTCGAGAGGCTGATCCGCTTTGCCAACTTCGCCGCGCACCACGTCGCGCTCGCCAGCACCCTGGGGGACCTCTGCATCAAGTACCAACTCCCGGGCGAGGACCTCGACGCGCTCGTCTCCGTCACCAATGACGAAGATTTGGAGTACCTTGTCCTCAAGTACGACCGCCTCCACCTGCTCCGCCCTGCACTAGGATTGGGTGGCGGCTCGTCCCGCGGCGGATCCACACTGAGGATCAGGGTCTTCCTCTCCTCGTCCAGTCGCCGCCACCGCCCCGCAGTCGGCTGGCCTCCTTGAACCCAATCAGGAGCAGCGTCACTGGTTCATCAACGCGCTCAACTCCGTCCATCCGCCGCCGCTGCCATAGCTGTCAGGACCCAAAAATACGATTCAAGAACTCTCTGCGTATTCTGAACTAGTCCCAGATCAGTAGCTAGCTCACACAGGAAACAGTGATGAAATACCATCCATTTATTCGATTTAACTAAAAGATCCCGAGTAACAAATAGTAATAATAACTAGACCTTATGGTCAACGTTTACTTAACTTACCACACAGGGCTAAAGAAACAAATAAACTCTTGCAGCAGAACGAAAAATCTTGAAAAGGCCAATCAATATGCCCACAGGCAATCGAGTGGAGAACACATCCTAATCCGCAAAATCTTCATAGTCCTCATTCTGAAAGAACTATTGTGCAGCTTGATGTTCTTCAACTGATCAACAAAGGCGTAAAGCCGTGAGTACATAAAGCACTCAGCAAGCCGTAGGGAAATGTATGCAAATAGTATTCATGCAAGGCTTGAACAAAGGTTAGCTGTATGGCTCTTTTGCATAAAGCAACAGTGACGGTAAATATAATAAATAGATCGAAATGCTTAATTGAAAACAATAATAAATAATTAATCCATTGCTTTGAAACAACCAGTGAACTACCCATTCACTTCCTAAGACAAACCACCAAGTGAATTACCCATTCACCAAACGAACATTATATTCATCAAGTGAACTTCTCATTCACACTCCGACACATTTTATAAAAAACTCTACCTCTTATGTGAAATCCCCAGACACGTCCATAACCACGAACACGGCTATTCGAATAGTTTTACACTCTGCAGAGATTGTACAGCTTTACCCACAAGAGATAATCAAATTATAATATCTGCTCACACACTTCTGTAGGTGTGCGACTAAAAGATTATCACAAGGCCTTTACAAAGCCCTACTTTGATCTGGTTCTACTCGCTAAGGTTTTAACACTGAATGTCTTTTCAACCAGATAGCCCTCCCCCTCTTGCGCCAAACACAACCCAAAACATAACCAAATCAAAATATTGATAATTAGTTAGCCAGACCCTGCCCATACATGACATGTGGTCGTATGGTTAAGGCCCAGTTCAATGGTGCACAAGATTAAGTCCTTGACAAGTTACTCAGACAATCTTACCACAACCCACAACGTGTTAAATCCACACCCTCAATCCACCATCCACTCGCCCGAGCGAAAACCATATTGTTTAACTGAGACTAATGACATACCCTGTCATGGTACATAAATTTTAACAAGAGTGGCTAACCACTACCATTCCATATATATCATTAAGTCAAGATTAATCATTATGAAACATGTGATAATGAACCCATCGTAACTAAGCTTGACTAAGCATTAATACAATATCCAGGTTGGTGATATGAATATATCCAACTAAAATTATCCATGCTAGAGTTATAAATGATTCATGGCATTCACATAATTAATGGAGGCATATACTACTACAGAAAAGGTCTTCACAGACGGTTAAAAAACGTCATCACAGACGGTTTCGTGAGCCGTCTGAGTTTATGGGTCGATGATGATATGAGGTCATCACGAGCGGTTTTGAACCGCTCAGTGATGCACACTATCCTGACGGTTATTAACTCGTAATCGCTCGTGATAGTGATTATCACTGACGGTTTATAGATAAAACCGCTCGTGGTAGCTTACGTTCACAGATGGTTTATATATAAAACCGTCTATGATAGCTCATTTCACAAATAGTTTATATATAAAAGCTATGCGTGATAGTACATATTACAAACGGTTGGTATTTGGAACCGCTGTGATAGCTCGTTCTCTACAAAATCTCCAAACAAAGGGTCGCTTTTGCTTTTAAAAAAGCTTTGTGTGTGTGTGTCTATATATATATACACACACACACACACACACACACACATATACATATATATACATATATACACATATACATATATACATATACATACATACATATATATATATATATATATATATATATATATATATATATATATATATATATATATATATATATAAGTTCGTAGTCCCTTGTTAGCTAACTCGATTCCTGAATTCAGCTAGCTAGCTCGCTCCTTGGCCGTTCATCCTAAACGTGCAGGTGAACCACGATCTACTTCATCGAACCTGACACACTGGAGTGTACGATTTGCTTCATACCAATCCTCCACAGCATATAGCAAATCGTAGGTATGAAGAAAATCATACACTCCAGTGTGTCAGGCTCAACGAAGTAGGCTATGTTTCACCTGAACGTTTAGGATGAACGCCTTGAATACAAGTCCAGTGAAACATATAAAATATGTTGAAACAAATAATTAAGACTCAGACAATTACAATCACATCTCGCTCAAGTATTTTAATACCGAGCGGCAAATTTCTTCATACTAAATAAGAAGACCACAAACTTCTGTAAAAAGAACATGAATGGTAATAATATAACAATATATGGTAAGTTGACGATATTATGTTAGGATGTAAAAAAGATTTTTCCTTAATGGTTAACTCTCTATCTATAAAGCAGATAAGAGCAGCAACCTGTAGAAACTCACATATATCCATGAAACACTTACATGCATGGTGTTATTTATCGTGAAGAATAGATGGTGATCAGACTTACTATTAACAGATAGCCATTTGTTAAGATCCTCTCTAGGAGACAACCAAATTGCCTCCCTCGGATTGCCACTTCTTAAGGTTGCATCAATGTGTTTTTTCAGCAGCACACCCTACATCATACGTATCAAAAACAAAAAAATGTCTTTAGGAACATACCAGTAGTCACACCCAAACACAACCCCATTTCCCACCTCCAGATCCATCCATCCATCCAGCCAGCGAGCCAGCAGTCACAGAGGGCAAGACAGCAAGGCCAAGGGTGTCCAAACCGACCTCAACCGATAAGCTAGCTAGGTAGCCCACATTGCAAGTTGGTTCACATGAATACCAACAACACAAACCAATAGATCTGTCTTACCTCGATCGACATCGCCGGTGTCGGTGGTGAGGTAGCCGAGGCTGAGGTCGGTGGAGCTAGAGGTAGCTGGGGGAGGTCGGTGAGGTAGCCGGGGTCGCGCAAGCCAGGGGAAGGAGGAAGAGGAAGAGACGCAGCGTCATCAGAAGTTGTGGCATTGTCGGTGATCTTGCACAAGACACTCTTATCGCACGAGTGTCTTGTGCAGTGAACCGTGGTGTCACAACCGTCGGTGACAGGAAGAATAGTAGCGTCGGCAACGGGAAGAATGGCGGCGGCAGTGACGGGGTCACTCGGGTGGGGAGGGGAACGGACGAGAGTAAGGGCACTGGGGAGTGACGAGTTAGAGCACAAACCCTAGCAGGCTCCTACTAATAAAGAGAGTTATCACAGCCGGTTCTATCATGGAACCGCGGTGATACTTATCCTGAGCAGTTCCACAATGGAACCGCTCGTGATATGGTGTCGTATCACGACGGTTCATTATGAAAATCGCCTATGAAGTATCACTGATCGTTGTTTGTTGAAAACCGTCTATGATATTTCGAAATATCACAGACGGTTATTGTTGAGAACCGTCTGTGATACTTCACAGACAGTTTTCATAATGAACCGTCTATGATATTACCTCTTCACAGAGCGGTTTTTAGCGCGAAGAATACGCATTTGCCGCAAAACCAAAACCGTCTGTGATTGCATGTAATATAGATGGTTTTAGTCAACCATCTGTGATGAGACGTCCAGTATTAGCCTTTTTGTAGTAGTGATAATGGCAATATGTAATAACTAATCCCAAAATAATTTGTATAAACATATCATGCAATTGTATAAAACAATATACTTTTGAAATCATAGATTCAATATGATCAAAGGACTATGGTTTGCCTTGGAAAAAATCCTAGGATTAATCTTGATCTTGGTACACTCCTCCTTGCTCATAATTCCTTGAAGAATCAACGTCTACTCGCAAACAAAGCAAATAAAGCAAATAAATACAAAACAGAGATAAAACCAACTCCAAAAATTAAATAAAAATAAAACCAACTCCAAAATTAAATAAAAATCCCAGATAAATATATCTTGAATTTAGATGAATTTATAAAATTGAATGGGCTCAATCGAAGTTCAGATGCAAAAGATATGGCTTTTGGAAAATTCAAATCACATAAAATACTAAAAATTAGGATTTGTGGATTTACTGGAATTATTTTTCTGAAGGAAAAAGGAATTATGACGTCAGCTAATGTCAGCAAAGGAATTTCGGCCGGAAAGAAAAATAAAGGAAATTAATTTGACGGGTGGGTCCCACTGGACATTAACTTGGTGTATGGTGGACTAGGTTTATAGACTTTTGGCTCGGTTGAAGTCTTGGTCCGCCACTTTGCTTTGACACGTGACCATTGACTGGTATGCCACATAAGCTGCCACGGGATGGCACATCAGGAAGGAATTGAGGTGGACAAAGACGTGGCATTGAGAAGCAGAGAAGATGGCCGGCGGGGCGAGCTTCGACCTCACGGTGGTGATGGAGATTTAGTGGCGTCCAAAGGAAACGAAGACGAGCATCAGAACGGTGAAGTCATGAGGATCACAGAGCAACGATTGGAAAGGCCGGAGATCACAGGAATCAATGGCGAGAAGTAAATAACTGGCGACAGAGAAGATGCATCGGCGGCGGCAACTCGATGACAGAGAAGCAACAAAAGGAGAGGGGATCAAACGATAATAACATTGGGCACAAGATGACGCACTAAGAGGGAAAAGGAGTTTACTGGAAAAATAGATTAGGGACGGGTGCTGGTGGCATGTTTGATGATGAAAATGAAAACAACGCGATGGCGATCTTCAGAAAAAGAGGGTGGAGGCACCGAAGAGAATGCGATGAGACAATCTCAAAGACAAAGGCGATTCAACCGAAGAGGTACTGCCGGCGAAGAACTCCGGCAAAGAGGTGCTTCGCCGGTGACTCGGTCTTGACAAAATTACGGCAAAACCGAAGACGAACTCGAGGTGGCTCCTTAGGGTTTCGGGCGAGATGCGAGGGACGATCGATTTGAAGCAGAGGGACACCCTTAAATAGGGTTAGATAGGGGAGAGTCCAAGAGAAGGCCGGCGGTGCTACTCGGGTTGGATACGAACACGGCAAAGAAGTCCAGGTTGAAGACGACACCATGTGGCAAGGGAGGAAGAGGCTGACCACATGGGACCACAAGGTAGTGGAAGACAAAAAGAATAGGCAAGGTGGGCTTTGGCCATGCGTGCAAGGAGAAAAGAAGAAATGGGCCGCTGGGCTTCGGCGCACAAAGAGAAAGAACGAGCAGGCTGGCGGAGGAAAAAGGAAGCGGGAGTGGGCTTCGGCGCTGAGGAAAGCAAAGGGAGGAATGGGCCGACTCAGGCTAGGCCGAAAGGAGAAAATACAACCCAAGGAAAGCAATTGTGCCCAAAGGCTTTTTCAGGAATTAAAATAGTTTTTCTAATTTAGAAAATACAAAAATTCCAAATAGCAAATTAGCTCAGAAAAATTCTAGAATAATCTGGAAAATATATCCAAGCACATAGAATCCAAATAAAATAGTTTTGACAATAGTTGATGTTGGAATTAATCATTTTAAATTGTTTTGCATTTGAAAGTCCATATTAAGCTTTATTTTAATTCAAATAAACTTTGGTGAATTTTTCTACAGAACTAAACTACTCAAAAAGATTTTTAAACTTCAAAAAATTGGGATGTTACAAATCTACCCCCCCTTAAAAGGAATCTCGTCCCCGAGATTCGGGCTGACTAAAGAATAGGTTCAAACCAAACCTTGCTTACTCTTTCCAATGGATTTCTCTTACGAGTGAAACATAGTTACAACTGAAGCAAGTCTAACTTAAAGACTTACCAAAAGCGATGTTCTGAACTGCTTGAACTTCTTCTACAATGACGTGATTTAGTCTTCCTCTTGTTGTAGTTGATGGAGTTCTAGTAGCTTGATTTGGAGTCTAAGGCATCATCTTCCTGCTCCTAACAAAGAAGTCCTAGCTATTGTGGCTCCCAAGTTGAAATGAGTTGGTGTCGGCCCTTGCTTCTGCGAACACTTATTGGCATAATGACCCATCTCGTGGAAATTAAAACAACTAACTCATACAGCTGGATTGTTGGTCCTCTGAGGCTGATGATTGTTGATGTTGTAGACATTGAGAATTCCTGAGTTTCCTGCATGAGATACTGGTGCAGGGGTTCTGAATCCGACAGATGAATTATTGGGACGGAATGGTTGTTGAGCATTGGTTCTGGCTCTTTGTAGCAGATTCTGATGAACTCCATGTTGTATCATCTTCCTTTTGCGAGATTCGTCCAACTCACGATGAGAATCTTCTATAAGTACGACTTCATCCACCATATGCTGTAAATCTACATAATCATTTTCAACAACTTGTACTTTCAAACCGGGATTAAGTTCACGTTTGAATCGCTTCTAACGTGCATTATCTGTAGCAACATCTTCTGGAGTATAGCGAGAAAGTTGAGTGAACTTGTTGAGATATTCACCCAAAGACATGTTTCCTTGATGTAGTTCATGAAATTCATTCTTCTTCATTTCCACTATACCATCTGGAACATGTGCTTGATGGAAAGCTGTTGAGAATTCCTCCCAAGTAATGGCTTGCGAATTCTCATGAGCTGCGATGTAATTATCCCACCATTCTACAGCTGTACCTTCCAACTGATGCGAGGCATAAAGAACTTTCTCACAATCATTGCATTGGGCAATGGCAAGCTTTTTCTCAACAGAGCTCAGCCAATCTTCTGCTTCTAAAGGTTCTAACGAATGAGAGAACGTGGGCTGACGAGTCCTCATATACTCTGATAACTTGGAATGGTGCTGAGTCGGTGGCAGAACGGCTGTTGCTTGATTATTCTGACTATTCTGATTCAACAAGTTAACTATTGCAACGGCGGTCTGACTTATTGAGTCATCATATTATTCATGTTTTGCATCATTGCACTCATGAATTGGGTCTGAGCTGCTAGAAGTTGTGCCATGTTTGGATCTGCGGCTCCAGGGGCTAGTGACTGGCCACTCGCATTGACATTGGCGTTGGCGTCATCTGACTGAGTACGGCTTGATGTGTTGTGAGTGTTAACCATCTGCGACGATTCTCCACAGGTTTTAGTAGGTAAGATAGAGAAGCAGACTAGATGAGAGGGAATAGCACAAAAGACAAGATAAAACAGGATAAAGAAGATAGAAACAACTTAATTAGGGGAAAATAGATTATACCCAAAGGCAAAGACAAAGAGGGCATAGCTGAAATGCTATGAAAGAACAAATAAGCTCTTCAAATTAAAGCCTTGGTGTGACTACAACATAATGCTTCACAGCAAAACTGCAGCTCCCACTTACACACAACCCAAATAAAGACCTATTGCAACAACGATCTAAAAACGCTACTAAAGAGTCTAATAGAACGGCTCCCACTTTGGACTAGAGAATGAAGACTCTTCAACTTCTGGCTCCGAATCACTGTAGAATACCCACGAGTTGCGAACTGCTGGCAAAGACTTTGGACTAACGGCTGGAACAAAGTGATGGAGATAATCTTGATGATTGCCGGTGATTTAACTTCTTTCTTCCGGACTAGGAAAATTAATGGGGCGAGGAAGCCAATTTAAAGTCATAAAACAAAATTCAACAAAGATAAGGAACAAGATCTTTAGAACAAGGTGAGAAAATAATAGCATAGGATAAGAATATAATAGACTGAGGTGAGAAAAGAATGCTTCTTCCGCACTGCGCCTCCGTTGCGCTTCTTGTACACTGCACCGCCATGCTTCTATCTATTAGTTTTCGGCTTGATTTGACAGCTTTTTTCATTCATGTCGGTTTCATCATCTTCTTTGTCGTATTGTCGCGGTCGACTTTGCTCCCGCTTGTCTCTACTTCGTTAGCCCCTACAACTCGTGCTTTATGGACTGTCACATGAACCTGGATGGGAGGAGATCTTTTGATACTCGATATATTTTTCAAGAGCTACACGCTACGACGACATTATCAAGACTCGGACTTCGGATTTTTCCTATTGTAGTGTCAACCCTTTCCGAATGCAATACTATTGCATACGCCTTGCATTTGAGGGGGTGTTAAGGGTATTTGTGGTATTTTCCTTGTACTAGGGTTTAGTCTTGTGTCCCCTTTGTACCATATATATATTGCCCGTTGGGCCTCTTGAATACACACACAATATTCATAACACACAACATCTGTAACCAGGACAAGTTGCAGATGGTATCTATCAGTATCATTTCACCGTTGTCCACCGGTGAGCCACTAAGTTATAATTAGAATTAGGCCACTAGTAGTGGCTACTGGCTACAGAGAACATATCTAGTGCGTCCTAAGTTTTGGTGCATCCCAATGCATTCTATTCAAAACACGAAGCAAATGGTCATGAAAAATTCTGATAAAATTAATATCATTGACACAAAATCAATCTATCACACCACAAAATTTCAAACCTAAATCCGATATTTTGTCTTTTTTTTGTTTCTCCTATTATAGGTCGAATTTTTAGTTGAATTTTTCAAGATGCTTGATTGCATCATGGCTGTAGACATCTTTCGAAGCTTAAGTGAAAAATATTGTCTTTTGCTTATAACTTAGAAGTGACATGTCGTCCATGTTCAAGAAAGCGCTAGGCACTAGTCGGATGGTGGCCCAACACCTAATGCCTAGACCGCCTAGGCGGCCGACTAGGCTATAGTGTAGAACATGCAAACATGGAAGCAAGCAATGCAAAACAAAGCAAAATCAGAGCAAGCAAAGCACAGATCAGAGGAAGAAGTGAAGAAGAAGAAGAACACAACAGAGGAGAAGGGAACTTGCTTGGATCTAGAACAAAGCAACATAAGAGGAGGGAGGGAGAGGAAACCGGGAGGTGAAGCAGCCTTGCTACCGCTGGCAACCTCGCAGTGGTCTGCAACTTCTTCTCCTTCTTCCTCAACCTCTTCCCTCTTCCTTTTATACTGCTACTATCGGTTGACATGCATCGAGCTCGAGCCGTGCCTTCGCAGTGAGCCCCCTCACGTCTCACTCGAATCCCGCATGAAATCGATGCCACCTATGTGTGGTTCATGCTAGCGACGGAAGTGGGGAATGAGGAGGAAGAAGGTGTTGCTAGGTTTTTCATGTGATGTAAAGCAAGCAAATATGGGCCAACTGGGTCAGGCTGGCCCAATCTTAAGCAAGCAAGTAGGGTTGCTACTTGCTTTTGTCCGTCGCCGCCGCTGTTGGTGATATGCCCTAGAGGCAATCATAGAGATGATTGTATCACGTCTATGTTTATGAGTTATTGAATAAATGTTATTTTGTTCCTTGAATGAATCATTGGTTATGAAGATTAACAAGTATGTGACTTGTTGGTGAAACTCTTTTAACTTAAATGATGTCGTTCTAAATAAATCCCTGTTCGGATGTCACTGGTCGGAACATTAGTGACTCTATTGACCAGCACATGTATTGATTGATGACTATGTTTCACCGGTCATGGATATAGGGATAGCGAATCAATAATGTGAACACATGTTAGAGAACATGGGGTTGGAATGACCCACCTTAAGACACTATTGAGATTGTTATGATTTTATGTATCGTCAGTTGGTCTCAAGCAATGATGATGTATAATCCTTAGACCTGAGATCAGCATGGTTTCCTACATGTGTAATAGTACACTTAGGGGTTGCCAAGCGCTACTCCATAACTGGGTAGTTATAAAGGTAGCTTTCGGGTATGCTATGAAACATGCAGAGGAATGTGTCTGGTCAGATATGGGATTTGCCCCTCCTAATATAACAGGAGAGATATCTCAGGGCCCCTCGATGTGGTTGGATAAAGAAAGTGCATGGCCATGCCACTAGTGGTCGAAGTGTTCGACCACGTGAAGTTATCCGACACTCGATCGAGAAAGTATTGAACAGTCCATGGATGACACAATATCTCACTTGGAATTCAATCAGATATCGTGAGGCAAAGGGAGAATATACGAGTAGGTCGCTTAGTTCGATCAGTTATGGACTGGTCGCATGAAGATACGAGCTGGTCGTAGACTAGTCAAATGTAATCACAGAGTGGTCGAAACCTGGTCGTAAGGAGTTACGAACTGGTCATGACTAAACACGAACTGGTCGTATAGAGATATGAGCTAGTTGTAAGTGATGAGGATTTGGTCGTAGATCATATTGCATTAAGGTTCATCTGATATAATTCGTGTGTATTCGGGAATCATTATGTTCTGCTAGGAGCCGCTGACGACTCGTGATCGAAAAGGAGTTTCCGAGTCACAACCGATTACGCATGAACCTAACGGGTCAGACACTTAACAGGTTGGAACAAACCAGTATGGATACGATTCGTCAAACGTGTTCGGATAGGATCCGTCACGGGCACTATATAAGGAGATGCTTGATGTTGTTGGGAAGAGCGATGAGACAGAGGAGATTCACACAACAAACAGAGTATATACGATATACGAGTTGACGCGAGTGGCTCCACCGAATCCCTAGCCACAATCTTCATGAGAGAGCCTTCCCGTGCGACTTGGTGCTAGCACACCAGCGTACGGTGTTCCTTCCCGGGACTTGTGGATACCGTAGAGGCGCTACTGCGGTACTGTTGTTCTTGAGGACAATCCACGACTTCTCAAGGAAAGTGATTGGTTGCTGAAGGAGTTGATCGACATCGGGAACGTTTGACGATCGGCTACGACCACTACTTCGACGCGCTCTTCGTTGGACCAGGCTGCTCCAACTTTTCTTCCACTGCACGGTGCGTCTGGTGGTAACGATCTATGATCTCTTGCTTGCATGGCATCTTGGTTTACGTGGTAGATTTTTGAATTGTCAGCTAGCGTATCCTACCTATATCCCTTCAGCCGTAGCCCCTTCCCTCGCTGTTCTAGGTATCCTCTCTTTCTTGCTCTCTCCCTCCTCCCCCTCTCCTTCCCCCTTCCTCTCCCTCCTCCCTCTCATCGTCGTAGCGACTTTAGCTCCGGCTCCCGGCCCCCTTCTCTCTCCCGCCTAGGGCCAAAGTCGGCTGCCTAGGCCGCTGCCCGCCTAGGCGGTCCAAGGCCGACTTTGCCCCTAGTCGTGGTGGGCATCTAGTGCCAAGTGCCTAGGCGCCTCCTAGGCTGATTTCACGAATACTGCAAGTTGTGTACTATAGCATTTACACGTTCTACTACCCAGGCATACTTTCATTTAGGAGGAGACTAGGTGTAATTTTCCATAGAATTGACCTAAAGTAAAAGCAGCTACTACTAGGCTGAGAAGCTATGATAGATAATAAAATATGGCATGCACACAAACCAATCCAGTCATCTTGGTCACTTTTTTCTTGATGATATACTGGGGTTGCAGACCAAATGTAAAATCCTCCAAGCCTTAACTCTGTTAAGCTCCAATAATGGTTTTTCCACCTGCACATCCCCAATAGCAAATAAAAATCAAACAAGAATTTGCAAGAAAACAAAGAATTCCATTTTCTAAAAAAAAATAAAATAGATATTACAGTAGCTTCCTATAAATGCTGTGAAGAAATAGAATACTTGCAATTCGCATACCAATGGACCCTGCACATTGTACAGTGGACAACGTCAAATGCATTCTTAGGGAAAGGAAGCTTTTGTGTTCCAATCACTTCTAAAAATGTTGGAATTCCACGCTCTAACGCAAACTGTATCTAAGCTTTATGCTCATCTTTTGGGGCAAATGACATAGTAATGACATTCCTGTCATGCAGGTATCCACTAAAGCTGGCAACACCACATCCAACATCCAGGACAGTTCTTGTGTGTGTTCCCCATTGAATGCCCAACATTATCTATAAACGAAATTTATCACAGGCAAATTATAATATGACTGCAAGAGATAAAAACAAGAAGATATGACAAAGAAATTGATGGCAGCATTCCTGGGAAATGTTTAAATGACTAAACCCCAACAAAGAGTAATTTTTTTAGCAATGCAAGCACACTACACACCCTTTGTGTTCGCCCCACAAGTCTCAAAATAAAAAAAAATACTGAACATTGGCATTGAAATTGACTAAACAGGAATACATATAAGAAGCATAGTAATTCACAAGTACGCACAATTCACTTGGCCATCAAACAACTTAAGGAGCCTTCCTACAAAGTTGACCTGTTTAAACATAGATAAAGATGATATAGTAATATCCACCTGTGCAATAAACTGAATGTATCTCATAACACCAACTTTGAATTGAGTTCCAACTCCGGGGAAAACAAGATAATCACCAGACTTTGTAACCCGGTTCTGGTCCTTATACTCCACCAGTTTTGGGTGAGGAACATTGTTGTACCAAATCTGGAATTTGGAAAGGAAATCAACTATCATCTGTAGTCATCTAATGAAATATTTAACCACAGAAGACGTTCATTTAATCAAGGAGAATATACAAGATTCGCTAGCTGCCTTGAAAGTTGAAACCTCATAAAAATACTGGTCGAAGAGTCCGTGGTCAAAAGGAGATATTTGGGCATGTTAAGGTTCCTAATGCTATTAGACATCAAGATTATTATATAGCTCCTATATATTATTCCCAGTCTTGCTTCACTATAGTAGCTTCCAAAAACAGAGGGATGTTCTTAGTTTGCAGTGCTCTTTGATTGTATTCTAATCTCAGAATATTATATTGGAAATTGGCCCCATGGCACAACCAAACAACCATTCTCATAAGCACCCAATAACATAAACAAAAATGGCATGGAAAACTATAAACGAACAAAGTAGAGAGCATTAACAACCAGAGCCACTTCCCTCCCTTATTGACGAAGGTGAGCGCGCAAGGTCCTCACTATGTCACGGCTACACGGCCACGGCACGGGCGACCGGTATCCTGCGAGCATCGGCACCAGGCACCTAGGCCACGACGCAGTGGCGCTCCCAGTGCTCCATGTGCTGCCTCGAGCGCAGCGCCTTGATCGCCCTAACGTTGTCAAGGCACGTGATGTAGTCCGCCGTCGAGACCCATCTCCTCACCTTGCACGTCTCCCACCTCACCTCCGCCGCCACCGCCTCGTCCCCACCACCATCCCCTACCGTCGTGTCGACGCTTGTGTCCACCGCCTTCCCCTCCGCCCATTCCGCTGCAGTGTCGCTATTGTTGTCTGGCTATGGAGAGTCACTCTCCCCACTGTCTCCTACACCCGTGGTGGTGTTTGGCTGCGATGCGTCGGTGTTCTCATCAGTTTTTGCTGCTGCGGTGGTGGCGTCTGGCTGCGATGTGTTGGTGATCACTTCGGCTTTTGCGGCGGCGGGGGCGTTTGTGTTAGGAACTGAAGATGACAACTCGGAAGTGAAGGTTATTTCAGTTAAGGGAAAGAAACCGTTTCGGAAGCCTGAAGATCCAATGGAGGAGATTGTCTCAAAACCCTTTAAAGGAAGATCTACGGCTGAGTTGCATCTTGTACTTTACTGTGCGTCTCAAACAGTAAAGAGTGCGTTGTCGGATAATTCTGTAGTGGTAATCGGTTTTCAACCGGGGGTATATTCCTCATGTAAGGGCTATAAGGCTCGTGGATGCGGGATTAGTTGGTATCGCGAATATTATTCCCTTATTTAGCTTTTAGATAGTTCCTCATTAGTATCTATAAGGCTACTTTCGTCTTCTATCGAATCAGAGATTAAACAGAGGATTATTTCCTTCATGATTTCTAGAGTTTTGTTTCTATGATTTTTTAAATTCTTTTCAATTGGTATTAGAGCCAGCGTTTCCTAGGCTAGGAGTACGTTGCGGGGGTGATTTGATTCGAAACTCGAGTAAGGGTTGGTGGGTTTGACACTGTAAAATCCCCAATCTCGAGTATCGGATCGGGAAGGCGGAAGTGATCTAAGGGGAAGGGAAGGTTGATGGACTAGTTTCACCATAAAATCCCTAAACTAATACCCTCGGATCTAGGTGAGAATGACTCAAGGAAGCAGCAGATCGATGGTGGAACCAAGTGAAAGCTTAGAGGCGATTGTGCTCAAGCAAGAAATCACTGAGGCTTATTCCAGAATTGATCAAGTACAGAATCAGATCGCAGCAGTTCAGGAAAAGGTTGAGAAGATGGAAGAGATTCCAAAGAAGATCGATAATATGGAAGGTATGATGAAATCCTTGATGATACAACTCAGTTTCTTGATAGTAGATCCTTCTAGTTCTTCTTCTCACATTCAGAATAAGAATGCAGAAACAATCACTGATGAACATGAAGTAATCAGGTCAGAGTTAGAGCGAAGTAAGGGGTGTTAATGTGAGTAGCACTACGGGTGTAATTTTAGAAGGAACCCAGAAGATAGGATGGGTGATCATATATTATCTTTTGCTCCTGTTCATGGTAGACAGTATTCACCTCCGGTTTTTACTCCTGCCACACCTACATTCCATCGCAATGGAATGATGATGGAAAGGGGAGAGCCAGTTAACGTGAGATTAGAGAATGTGAACCAATTCAGGAGATCCATCGCTAGAGGACCAAAATTGGAGTTCCCAAAATTTAATGGAGAAAATCCTTTAGGATGGATTAGACAAGCCGAAAAATATTCTGAAATGACAGAAGTGCCAGATGAATGTAGAATTGACATGGCACAAATGTATGTCATTGGAAGAGCTGATGTGTGGTTAAGAAGTTCAGAGATATTGATCAACCCACCTCCATGGCCCCATTTTTGTAAATTGATCTGTAATAGATTTGCTGATTGCAGTATTTATGATGTCATGGATAATTTCCATTCCTTTAAGCAGAGTTTTACTCAAGTATCATCTTACATTGATAAGTTTAAGGAGATTATTGCAGTAGTTAAGAAGGAGCATCCTTACTTGGAAGAGCAATATTATGTAGTCAGTTTTGTTAGTGGCCTTAAAGATGAGATCAAATGTCATCTTAGACCTCTAAGACCTCATAACCTCACTGATTATTATTGGTTGGCCTAGGATTATGAGAAAGGTTTGTAATACAAAAAAGAGTAGCAAGTTTACTAGGTATGGGCAATCTAAACAAAATCAATACCAGCAAGGAAAGATCCAAGTGAAGCAGGAGAAAGGAGAAATGTTCTAGAACAGAAACATTCAAAATACTAACAAGGTGAGGAGACCTGGAGAATGTTGGAAATGTTTTGAAAATTGGACACCCCAACAAAGTGTAAACAAGCCCCAGTGGTGAATGCTATGATTACTGAACAAGAAGAGGAGATTCCAATACAACAAGAGCAAGAAGGAACAGATGAGGAGGAGCAGATTGAGATCACTAAAGAAGATGAAGATGAACAGCTAATGCAAATTTCTGAACAAGATGCCAATGGAATCACAATTTCGGCTACAATGTCAGTGATAATCACTATAGGGGGAAAGAGAGGTGTAGCCTTACTGGACAGTGGGAGCACTAATACTTTCATAGATTATAAATTTGCACTCAAAACTAACTGTAAGATCATTAATAATGAGATGACTAGGGTGACAATTGCAGGAGGTGGGAAGTTGCAGGCTGGATCACATATCGGTGACTGCTTGTATAAGATTTAAGGAGAAATATTCTGTGATACTTTCAGGTTGCTAGATCTAAATAAGTATGAAGTGATTTTAGGAGGGGATTGGATTTATCAGCACAGTCCTGTAACGATTAACTTGAGGACTAGAGAGTTGACTATTCTGAAAGGAGGAACTCATGCTATCACTTTCTCAGAAATAACTCAAGCGAGTCAAAGATTCTAGGCTCAAAACAAATTCATAAACTAATGTGCAAGGGAGCAATAGGATTTGTATTACTAGCTAGCCTAGTGCAGTTAAGTCAAGGCCAAGGGGAGAAAACAAAAGCAATACCAACTGAGATAAAATAAATATTGAATCAGTATCAAAAAGTTTTTGAGGAACCCAATGGGCTACCACCAAAAAGGAATTGTGACCATGCTATACCCTTGAAGGATAACTCTGAGCCTCCCAACATCAAACCATACAAAGTTCCACACCAACAGAAGGAAGAAATGAAGAAGCAGGTTAAACAGTGATTGGACTCTGCATTTATCAAACCAAGTGAGAGTCCATATGCATCACCTGCCATACTGGTTAGAAAGAAGGATCGGTCTTGGAGGATGTGTATTGATTATAGAAGGATTAATGCATAGACAGTAAAGAACAAGTTTCCAATACTAGTGATAGAAGACCTTCTTGATGAATTGAATAGAGCTACTATATTTTCAAAGTTAGATCTCAGGTTAGGCTATTATCAAGTGAGAATGAAGGAAGAAGATATACACAAAATTGCTTTCATGACTTATTTTGGTCACTATGAATACTTAGTGATGCCTTTTGGATTATCTAATGCTCCTGCAACATTCCAGTCACTTATGAATTCAATTTTTGCTCAGCATTTGAGAAAGTTCATTCTAGTGTTTTTTGATGATATATTGGTTTATAGCAAAAACATGCAATAACATGTACATCACCTGAACATAGTATTGCAGATACTAAAGAGGAGTCAATTATATGCCAAGATGAGTAAATGTGTGTTTGGTGTGGATCAAGTAGAGTACTTGGGTCATGTGATTCATGCAAATGGGGTATCAACCAATTCAGAAAAGATTGTTGTAGTCCAGGAGTGGAGGACACCACAGAACATAACTCAATTAAGAAGTTTTTTTGGGCTTAACTGTGTGCTATAGGAGGTTTGTCAAAGATTATGGCAAGATATGTATGCCATTACATGACATTCTTAAGAAGAATTGCTTTCAGTGGGGTGATCTTCAGGATGAAGTATTTAAGAAACTGAAGAACTGTATGGTTACTACTCCAGTTCTTGCACTACCCAGTTTTCATGAATCCTTTGTATTGGAAACTGATGCTAGTGGCAGTGGCATTGGAGCTGTGCTCATGCAAAAGGGGAGACCTTTGGCTTATTTCAGCAGAGCTTTAGGAAAAACATCAGTGGCACTCTCTACTTATGATAAAGAGGCAATGACCATTTTGGGAGCATTGAAGAGGTGGAGGTATTATTTTTTGGGCAACCAATCGGTTATCAAAACAGACCAAAGAGTCTAAAATATATCACTGAACAAAGAATTTTAGAAGAAATTCAACATAAGCTGATGCTCAAACTTTTGGAGTTTAATTACACTATTGAGTACAAGAAAGGAAAATAAAGTGGCTGATGCTTTATCCAAAAGGGAGTATTGCATGGCAATTTCTGTTGCAGTACCAACATGGATTGAAGAAGTTGAGAATAGTTATCAGAATGATCCACATTGCAGAGAACTACTAGAGCATTTAATCATTGATGAGAATTCAGTACCACCCTATTCCTTACATGCTGGAATTTTAAGATATAAGGGGAGACTGTATATTGGGGCCAATGATATTATGAAACTCAAGATGATTGAATCATTACATGCCTCCTCTATTGGTGGTCACTCTGGCAGAAGGGCTACATATCAAAGAATAAAGAAAATTTTCTATTGGCCTGGGCTAAAGAAAGCAATGGAATCTTATGTTAAGGAATGTGCAGTTTCTCGAAGATCCAAAGTTGAACATTGTCACTATCCTGGATTGCTAAGCCCTCTACCTATTCCTGATATGGCCTGGACTGACATCTCTATGGATTTTATTGAAGGACTTCCAAAATCAAATGGCAAAGAGGTCATATTAGTAGTGGTAGACAGATTCACCAAATATTCCCACTTCATAGCCTTGGCACATCCCTATTCTGTCCATACAGTAGTGCAGGCTTTCGTTGACAACATATTTAAGTTGCATGGGTCCCTGCTGCTACTGTTTCAGACAGGGACATGATTTTTACAAGCAAATCGTGGCAAGAAATCTTCAAATCTTTGAAAGTAAAGTTAAGGTTTAGCACAACCTATCATCCTCAAACAGATAGACAGAGCGAAAGGGTTAACCAATGTTTGGAATCATACCTGTGGTGCATGGCTTTTACTAAGACTAGAAGGTGGTATTACTAGATGTCATTGTCTGAATGGTGGTACAATACTACCTACCATACATCTTTGCAAATCACTCCTTTTTTTAGGATCTGTATGGGTTCCCTCCTCCCTTAATAAGTGAAATATCAATTCCTGGACCTAAGGACGAAGAAACAAGAGATTTCTTAGCTGAGAAGGAGACAATGTTGCAACACCTAAAGGAAGGATAATTTGATTCAAGCTCTGAACAGAATCAAGAAGTATGCTGACAAACAAAGATCTGAAAGAGAATTTCAGGTGGGAGATCTTGTGTATTTGAGGATGCAACCGTACAGATTGATTGCAATTGGGCTGAGACACTCATTAAAACTCACCACTGAGTATTATGGGCCATTCAGAGTAATGCAGAGAATTGGTAAAGTGTCATATAAATTACAGCTGTCGGTTGGAGTGGGTATTCACCCTGTTTTTCATGTGAGTCAACTGAAAAAGCATATTGGTTTCTCATGAAATTCCCAGTCCGGATCTTCCAACAGTGGGTGAAGATGGCAAGATTAAAACTATTCCCGAAACCCGTCAATCCATGGGGGCAAACCCTGAAATCCCCCTTGATTCAATGCGAAGGATTAGCTCTAGAAGACACTACTTGGGAGGATGCTAATTTCATTAAAGGTACCTTTTCGGACTTCTACCAGGAGACGATTCGTGGGTGGTTTCCTGAAGCAAATCCTCGAGGACAAGGATTTATTTAGGCCGGGGGCAATTGTCAGGAACTGAAGATGAAGACTCAGAAGCGAAGGTTATTTCAGTTAAGGGAAAGAAAACGTTTCGAAAGCCTGAAGATCCAATGGAGGAGACTGTCTCAAAACCCTTTAAAGGAAGATCTACAGCTGAGTTGCATCTTGTACTTTACTTTGTGTCTCAGACAGTAAAGAGTGCGTTGTCGAATAACTCTGTAGCGGTAATTGGTTTTCAACCGAAGGTATATTCCTCGATGCGAGATTAGTTGGTATCGTGAATATTATTCCCTTGTTTAGCTTTTAGATAGTTCCTCATTAGTATTTGTAAGGCTACTTTCCTCTTCTATCGAATCTGAGATGAAACAGAGGATTATTTCCTTCGCGATTTTTGGAGTTTTGTTTCTGTGATTTCTGAAGTTCTTTTCAGTTTGGTTGCGAGTGAGGCGGGTTTCTGGGGTAGGGTTTCGCTGTTGGGGAGGAGGGGGAAGGGTGGGGGTGGAGAGGCGTGAGGGGAGAAAGGGGAGGGACTGTGGGGAGGGGTCGAGGAAGAGGAGGAGGGCGAGGACGAGGAGAAAGAGCGAGAGGATGAAGGGGCACTGCTTGCGATCGGAGGAGGGGACGTCCATTGCTGCCGCTGATGCGTGGCTCGGTTGGGGGAAGTGGAAACGGAGGGGAAGATGGTGGTGGTGGGGTTTGGGTGGGAAGTAGAGCGGAGTATCGCGGGCACGGCTACATTGGCCGCGGTGGACGATGGTGGGCGAGGGAAGTGGCGGAAGGTGCAGGTCATTTTCAATGGTGGAAAGAAGCTTTTGGTCTGAATTTTTTCGGTAGTTTGAAGCTGCTGCGATCTCGAAGGGTCCTTGCGTACCGTGAGTCGTGAAGTCCAGAGTTGATACGATATGCTGTTATTCAGTTCTGATTCTCGGTTATGACACTGAGAAAAGTTTTCATAATACTTACCCCATCATCAAGGTTATAGATCGTGTGTCAAGGACAATCACCAAAAAATCGCGACAACAGTTAAAACTCCACCTAATCAGTCTCACAGACACACCACATGGTCATTCACCAGAAATCAAGCGTTAGTCCGAGTAGTAAAGAACCTCTCAGAAGTCACATGTTACAAGATAGAGCAATACGAATTGCTAAATCATGGAGGGTATCGCCGTTGATCTTCAGTGACGGGAGCTACTAAACAATAAATAACTGTACATGTTCCCGTGGGGCAAAATTTTCTAGAACAACAGTCTAACAGAATATTGGAAGGAACTCTATCTGATCAGTGACTGTGCACGCTGCTGACGCTGGTTCTCCTTCAACTTCTCCTTGGGTGAGAGCTTGTCGCCGATAAGTGTGACCTTCCAACAATCTGCTTGGAGGATGAAAACCGACCCAGCTTTTGATACAACTGCGGGTTTGAAAGTATGCTACTTAGACAGCGATCCAATCAGTACGAAGCTATTGAAAGAAATCCCATGTATTCATGCAAGAGCCAGACTCTGAAGCTACCAGATGGATTGACTGACAGAAATTTGAGGTGTTCTGAGTAAGGAGCGGAACAATCCTGGCTGTTTGAACTTCTTATCATGAAAATTTCAAGTGTGTAGCCCTCAGGACAATACACGTACTGTTCCATCACAGAGCAGAGAACACCATCTATTGTAAATTATCTGTTATTTCATGTTGTTTCTTTGACAACTAAATGAGCATTTTATGGAGGAACAGCTACAGAAGAATGATTTAGCAGTGTTTACAGGAAATGGAAATATTGAATTGGCAGTATAAAACAAAAGCTGGTCTAAGATTGTAACAGCCACTTTCTTAAGCAGAATAAAATTCACCTTAACACAAGCATGTTCGCAATATTTCATCAGGAAGTGGGATAGTAAGTACCTCGGAAGCGGTTGTCCTCAGATATAATTCCAAAAGTCTCTGTAGTTTCCCGAATCATGATGCCATTTACACCTTGATATGAGGCTGTTTTGCATTCTGCCACTGTGAATGACACAAAACCATATAAAACATGACGAAATTCTTAGAAACAGTAGAACAATGTAATATGCAACTACATCAAGTATATGAATCACCTATTAGAAGGGCCCCATGAAGATCTGCTGAAAGGAGGTTTTCGGACAATTGTTTTTTCCTATGGAGAAGACAGGGCACATAAATAGCTCATACATGGTATAGAAAAGGTATACTTGATGGTTAGAACTTAGACCCCAAGTATTGGAAAAGGTTAAATTGATCCCTTACCTCTAATTTTGCTTATTTTGGCCCTCGAGCTTATTATTGTGTTTCTTGATTTTAATTGTTCAACTCACCAAATTTGTTTATCTTTCAGAATTAGCATATTTGTTAATCTCTCAGAACTGTGTTTAGTATGTTCTAAAAAAAGGAAAGAACTGTGTTTAGTATAATAAAATGACAACTGATTTGAGCAATTATTTGAGACGAGTACCAAATGATTTAGTCCCTACAGCCAAAGTTTCTGTACAAAGAGCAGTATGAGTGGGCTTAATTTTGTTAACAGCATAAAGTTCATATTAGTAGATCCTAACTATTTGACACAAAACAAATTGTACAATCAGAATCCATATAATCGAAGTTGTACAATTCAACCTATCAACTATAGGGTTCTATTAAAGAAACCTCCAATTACCAAAGGTCTAAAACCAATGAAGTCAGAAAGTTAAGACTAAGAGACCAATAGCAGCAGAACATTCAGAGACTAAGTGCCTTTCATTTGCTTAGTTCAGGGTATAATCGCACAGCCTTTTATTTTTGCCGCAAGAGCACGAAGATGGAAAAAAGCTCTGAAATAACAGGAAAAAAAATAGTGTGGAATCCTTACGGGGTGCTTTTAGTAAGTTCTCTCATATACTCTTTCCACATTTCATGCATTGGCTTATAGAGGTCAAACCTGCAAGAACAAGAATCACATGTAAAAACTGTGTAAACTCCAAAGGTTACCTTATATTCTTCTGTGGAGATTAGAGCAAGGATATAAGTTGTAGTTCAATCATTACTCTCAAGGGATTCAGATTTAATTTTCATTCATGTCATGTAAATCAAATAAGCCCCATTTCTTATGTTGCTTCAGTGACATGTGCCTTTTTGATCGCTTTGAGTGAATCAACAAAGATTTTGCTTCCGCATCAACTAATCTAGAACTTTTTTATTAATTAACCTTTTTTTGAATTTTATTTTAAAGTTAACCCCCGGCGCACTTTATTTCCAATTCTGACCCCTTTAGTCACGCCGCGGGTGGTGACGTGACAAAACAACACTGTCACGCGCCAGAATAAGTCCCTAAAATAGCACTTTTGTCACGCCACTTGTTGTGGCGTGACTAAATCATCGCTACGCCACTTCCAAAGGGCGTGACAAGAGTTTGACCGAAATGGACTAGCGTGACAGTATTATTTTGTCACGCTACGGGTGGTGGCGTGACCAAAGGGGTCAGAATTAGAAATAAAGTACGCCAAGGGTTAACTTTAAAATAAAATTCAAAAAAAGTTAATTAATAAAAAAAAATTCACTAATCTAGACACCTCTGAACATAGTTATCCAAAAGAAACCCTTTTCCAGCTTTAACTTTTTGGCTCCCTTGTAAATTTTCACACCTTCTCCACCTTTCTGAATTATGTCATAAACAACATTGTGAATTACATCCATGCTGTCCAAATCGTACACCAAAGTTCACCACAGCAAATATTAGAGGGTACTTCATCACACCTACAGTAAAAAATCATGGGAATATTTACCGATGTGTCGTCTTGAAACAAATTGTCATGAAGAGCAAATGAAAGTTCAGAGTATACAGGGTTGATTTCTCCACCTACAAAGCTAAAACGTATTTGTTACACAGGGGTGTGGTGTGTGCGCCGCCGCCAGGGGGGGGGGGGTTACCTGAGTAAGTGTAAGGTTTTTGTTGCCGACCGGGACTGGACCTTGGTAGACCTGAGAAGTACCAGCAGTATGAGAAAACTGGCGAGATAAAAAAATGCATCCAAAAAAACTGGACAAAATTAAACCTTTGTTGGAAGGGAGCCGAGCAGAAGTTCGACAAGGAGAGGATTCAGGAGCTTTGCCTTTCCTTGGTGCATCAAACTTGGTCTTGGGGGGTACTATCTTTGTTCTTCTTCTGACACTTCAGCTATTCATCTTGCAGTTTCTTAGCTTTTGCAGCAGCATACGATTGCTGAAGGGCTTCTAAGGTTCGTTTCTTCTGATCAGAGATAGTCGACATTGAGCCTTCAAGTCAGATCTGAGATTGAAACAAGCTAGTCATAATGAGTGAGTAGCACCAGCGTATTTTTTTCTATATATGCCCCAGAGTCTGAAAGCATAAGTTAAAAAAAAAGGAAAATAAATTTTGCAAGCAAAAGATTGATCAAATAAGAAACAACCATCCATGTGAAATAGTTGACAATTTTGCAAACCAATACGGAAATCAAATAACCAGTAGCGGTAACTCTAGATGATATTAGCATTGTATTATTGAGAAAGAAACTCCTGCCATGCTGGCTCTTGCTCGCATTTCCTTCCTACTAGAAGAGCAACACGAAATCCTTTTCTGGGTCACGTAAAAAGTCTGTATGAGGTGAGCAACACCAATCGCAACAATTTTGAATTAGATGAAGCAATAAGCACATCTCCAAATGCTGGCCCTATCTGGGATCCCAGGTACAAAACAAAACTAGTTTGTACAAGCAAGAATGTAACAAGCAATTAAGTATCCCAACTATATAGGTGCAGTAGAACTGCAAAATCAAGATTTAAGAACCACCATGGTCTTTCTTGCAGCAGCTACCTTAAAATTAAGTTAAGTAGATTAAGTTATTGGTCCAGAACTTGGTCCAGAACAAATGAAGGGGAGGAAATATCTGAAGCAAATTGAGTTGTTTACACCGAACTTTCAAATAGAAAATTCCTAGAATTTCAACTCGAAATCCCAAATTTAAACTCGAGATTGGAACAACTTTCGCCTGGGGACGCCGCCCGTTGCAGGCTTGCCCCTGCGCCGACACGCCACTGCCTGCCTCCCTCCCTAGCAGCCCCGCCCTACCGGCCGCCACTTGGCCCGCTTGCCACTTGTCGTCGCCTCGCCCGGTGGCTACGCGCGGCTGCGCTAGCTCTTCCACAGATAGAGAGTTATGGTTACTTAGACCATCTATAATGTTGTGTTTTAGCCGATTCAAATGAGGAGAAAGAATGCATTGAATCGATTCAATACATTGGAGGGGTCGATTCTAACATAAAAATACATGGAACCGAACTCTACTTAGGAGTCGATTCAAAGTATTAAACAACTCATATGAGCATTAAACAATTACATAGGAGAGAGTGCTGTTGAGAGAGGATATTATTATTTTGTAGTTTTTTAATGTAACATGGGTATCAGTTATTAGTAGAAATCGGTTCAATACATCGGAGAAAAACAAGCTCAGTTTCTAGAATGCTTATGTGATATGACTTTGAATCAACATCGGTTCAATACACTAAAGATGCTCTTAAGAAATAGGCTGGTCACTAATGGTGGTGGGTCAGGCTGAGAGGGGGCGTGGGATGGCCGAATGGGCTTGTATGGGCTGAGGCCTGAGGGGAGTTATGGGGTACAAATGTGACGAATCTAGTCCAACTAGGACTCATGTGAAGACATAGTGTCGTTGAAGAGATAACTTCTCAAATTTATTTTTTAAAAAAAGAGAATAGGTAAGAGAAACTAACTATCTTTGATTTAAAGGAGAGTGAGGACTTAGGGTTCACCGCGCAGGAAGGAAGGAGAGCCGACGAGATGTCCTTGATCTAGCGACTAGCATGGACAGGCTATTACGTGTGAGTAGAGGTGGGAGTCGGGCCGGGCTATTTTGTGCCCACCCGAGGCTCGGCCGGCTCAGCACGGCCCAAGCACGGCCCAGGCACGCCACGTGGTGGGCTAGGCTGGCACGGCACGGACGACGGGCGGGCCGAGCTCGAAAACACAAGATGATGGGCGGCACAACACGGCTTAGTGCGACGCGGTTGTGCTCGGGCAGAGTGCACGCTGGCACGGTGAGCACGGTGGGCACGGCAAGACGCTGCACGCCGCCCCACGGCCGCCTCGGGAAGCTTCGCCAGGGAGAGCCGGAGAGGCGCGACCACGCGAGCGCCAGGCCTCGGGGAGCCTCCCACGGCCGGCACGCCTCCTCTCACGACTCCCGCTGCCTTGCCGCTCTGCCACGCGCCCACGCCTCCTTGCCTCCCGTCGCGCCTCGCGCTAGACCAAGACAGCCAAGCCGGGCCACGAGGCAGCAGAGAGAGCCGCGGCGTCGGGAACACGGGCAGGGGGGGCCGTGCCAAAGGCCACGTCGGCCGGGTAAGCGGCGCACAAAGCGCCCGTCGGAGCGGTCCAGGGAGGCGCACGGGTAGCCGCTAGGAAGCCGGTGGCGGCAGCGACGCCGGGCCACCATGGAGCACCAGAGTTGGAGGCGCTCGGTAGAAGAAGAAGACCAGGCCGGCGATGGAGGGCGAGGTGATGGGGGAGGCCGGCAATGGGGGGCAAGGCGATGGGGGATGCCGGAGGCACTCGGTAGAACCATAGAAGAAGCACCAGGAGGGGGAGGCGATGGGGGCGAGCTGGCCGGGGAAGCTTAAGAAATAAGCAAGAGAGAGAGAGAGAGAGAGAGAGGGGAGATTAGGGGGGAGGCGATGGAACCAAGCCAGCTGGGAAGGCTCTAGAAGAGAGAGAGAGAGAGAGAGAGAGAGAGAATCTTGTTGTTGGTGAGGACTAAAGCTTTTGCTTTCTTTCAGATTGAGAGAGACATGCCCATGGAATATGGTGAAAAAAGATAGACAACGGGCAAGCGTCGCGAGAGACAATGGGCAAGCCTCGCGAGAGACAATGGGCAAGCCGCGAGCACAGAGAAGCAACGGGCAAGACGCGAGACATGACATGACATAAATTTGATGTGACAAGCACAGAGAAGCAACGAGTCTACGGGTTTCTTCTCTCTGACGCTCCGTGCGACCATGCCTATAAAACGAAGCTCCGTGCTTATTTATTCATCCACTCTCACCTCACCTCATTTCTTCATCATTCATTTACTCTCCTCATTTCTTCTACAGCCATCTACTCTCCCCATTTATTCACCATCCATCCATTATGCTGCCAAGAAGTCAGAACACCAAGGAGCTCCCGAGAGGTATGCTACCGAGGAGTCGGAGCATAAAAAGGGCAGCAGGGTGGCTTAGTGTAAGCTCTCGCCGCGGCTCCCCTAGTCCTCCTTCGGCTCCGACTCCCGTTGATGCTCGCCAATTCTCGCCAAGCATGGGAGACTACGGCATGGATGACCATCATATGGACGGTACGGAGGGCTATGAGGAGTACTAGGGTGGTCCGGAGCCAATGGGGACTCCAGAGTTCTCTCCCGCGTCCACGGACGGCAACATTGGTGGGTCTGGACGAAAGGCGAATTGCTGGAAGCATGTGACCTAAAGCTAGGAAATCCAAGACGGCCAAACGGTAGATATCGCAACATGTAATTATTGCCAAGCTAAATTAACTGCTTGTACAGCTGCAGGAGCAGGCCACTTGAACCAGCACTACAAAGCATGCTTGCGCAATATCGGGGCGCGGAGCCGAGGGGGAGGAGTACAAACGCAGTTAAACTTCGAGGCCGATGGCTCTGTAAGTACTTGGGTATACAACCCGCTTTCTGCCCGTGAGGAAATCGCTAGATATATTGTTGCGGAAGATCAACCGATTAGGATGGGTGAAAGCCGTGCGTTCAAAAAAATAGTCCAACGCGGCTTTTGCCCACAGTACCAACATGTTAGTAGGAGAACCACTACATCTGATATTTTACGGATGTATCATAAGGAACTAGCAGAGCTAAAAGAACTATTCCTACAAGTTCAGTTCTCTTTTGCTATAACTTCAGACATTTGGACATCATCACACTAGAGAAGTGCCTACCTTAGTGTTGTAGCCCATTATTTAGACAACAATTACAAACTAAACAAGCGAGTCATAGGGTTTAAGGTAATTAACGAATCACACACGGGAGAGGCCATTACCGAGCGTATACTACACGTACTTGATGATTTTAAGATAGATAATAAGATTGCTTCTATAACTCTTAACAACGCATCAGCGAACACAATTGCTATGAATATCCTCACCCCAAGATTGAAGACATATATTGGTGGTTATGTTCTCCACCAGAGATGTGTATGCCATATCTTGAACCTTGTTGTTCAAGACAGCATGCAAACGATTGGTGGATATTTGAACAATGTCTGCGACGCTGTTCGCTACCTCACAAATTCCCCACTAGTGGCAGCCAGGTTCGCGGAGTACTACGCGGCCAATGGGAAGGAGCCAAGAAAATTCGGTCTTGACATAAAGGTGAGGTGGAACTCGACCTATATCATGTTAAACAAGTTACAAGGGTACGAACATGTCATATCCATTTTTGTCAATGTTAACTCTCAAAATAATGAATTTGTAGTTACTAATTCAGATTGGCAGATTGCTAGTCATTTTCGAAAGTTTTTACAACATTTTTATAAATCAACAAAGATGTTTTTTGGTGTTTATTACCCTACCTCTTCCTTAATTATAGAATATATTTGGTTAATTGTAGACAAGATTGCCAAATCTAGGGAGGATTCCTTTTTAGGTCATGCTGTCGCACTAATGGAGGAAAAAATTATTAAATATTTTAGTTCTATTTCACACGTGTATTGCTTTGCTATCATTTTCGATCATACGAAAAAGTTGTCAAGTTTGCAGATCGGTATGGAGGGAATAGGTGAATGCCTTGGTCTTGATTACTTGGAAGCTTTCACACATGTCAAAGAGGAGCTTTTTCGTGTTTTCCGCATGTATCATGACAAATTCAGCAGCAGCGCGAGATCGGAGGCCACACAACAAACGCAACAAGGAAAGAAAAGCTTGGCATCCTACTTGTGGAAGAAGCTAAAGGGCAAGTCTAGTTCTTCGTCCTCTCGGTCTCAGGCAGCCCCCTTGTGGAATTATGTCTCAGAGCTAGACCACTACCTAGAGCATGATTTTGCAAACATCGATCTTGATCTTTTCGGTGGAAAGATAGACTTGCTCGAGTGGTGGAAGAACAACAAGCGGATATTTCCTGTGCTGTCACATTTCGCACGAGATGTTCTACTGGTGCCGGTGTCCACTGTCTCTTCAGAAGCAACGTTCAGCATGGTAAAGAGAATAATTGAAGAAAGAAGATCATCCCTCACGGCTAGGATGGTGGAGGAAATGACATGCGCCAAGGACTAGGAATTGGCTAAAGAGCGACAACAACATCAACTGAAGGATCTTGAGATTGTGCAGGCGTACGCTGACCTCGAACGCATGAACGATCTCGACATTGATGAGTAGTTAGTATGTACGCATGTTGTTACTGTACTCTTTTTCTTACTTGGGGAACTTCACTCTGGGGCGTAAGGTTTTTAACGAGACAGTAACATTGTATCTGTAAAATATCAAGAAAATTCAATTTTCCCTGAAATATTTACGTGCCTATGTTTTTACGCAATTAATTCAATTTTAGCTAGGTTTTTAATGAGGCAGATACGAGAGGAATGAAGATGGTGGTCGCCGCCGCCATCGCCGTCACCGCCTCCGCCGTCTATATTTACTTAAGGCTGGACTTGGACTAATATGGCATGACCCCGGTAAAACGGGTTTTAGGCTGTGCTTGAGCCTGACCGAAAATGAGGTAAGCCGACACGGCACGACATGACGGGATGACTAGATCAAGCCGATATGGCACGACACGACACGACTCAAAGCATTATAGGTCCGTGCTGTGCCGATCGGCCCGGCCCAATGCCCAGCTCGGTGTGAGCCTTCGAGAAAACCGAGATGAGATTAGCTGGTGAAGCGCAGTCTATCATGTGTCATGCTCTGCCCTCACGGTGTCGACATCCTAACATCTCAAGAGCATTTTCTTGTCGGTACTGTGTTTGACCTGAAATTAAATCTCAGGAAGGCATATTGAACTAGCATTAACCTGACACGAGGGCGTTGACCTGATGGAGCTGCATGCATGCGGCAGTAGAGAGGGCTCAACTTGAGGGTATCTTCAATATTTGTAGACAATATTGTCACTAATATATGCTATTATCTTTATAGACAACATCTTTAATAGATAGTCTCTAGCACACTCTTTAACATTTATATTTTATAATTCTTTTTAAAACGGACCTACATGTCAGCTAGAGTAGATTAATGTATCATGTCTTCTTTTATGTGCACGACAGTCTCTTCAGGAAGAGACGACATGTGCTCTCTCTCCTCTCCCTCTCTCCTTCACGTAGGATTTTGTTAACGTGATATAGCTAAGAGACGACAATAAATACACTATTAAAAATGCCTTGAGAGATGCTTTTGAGGCTATTTGGTTTGACCAAACCAAATACTGTTAACGCTAACAAAAATCAGTTGTTGTTTGATTTGCTACCAAAATTTGGTAACACCAATTAAAACCAATGCTACACGCGGGTAATTCTTGGACGAGAAAATCACTCATCAAAATTTTGGTAATGCAAAAATTTATTTTCATCACGCTTTGAATAACGTTCTTTTTGTCAATCTTTGGCTATGCCGATTTTTTTGCGTGGCCAACCCAACATCTCCGTAATAAATCTTTGGCTATGCCGAATTTTTTGCTTGGCCAACCCAACATCTCCGTAATATATTTTTTTGAATGATTGGCAGGAGTTCTGCCTTTCATTTAGAGACGCTTTAGTTGAAGTGATGGTACTGCAAGGATTATTATTCCAGTTAATTGCATTTTTCTACAGGAGAAAAGAGTGTGATGTGAGTACGGTGACTAGCGACTCGGGGTGAAGTGGCGGAAGGGGCAGGTGGTGCATGGTGATTGGCGAATTTGAGGGGATCTTGGAGACAAAAATGAGAGATCGAACAGAGAAGTGCATTGATAAGGATAAAATGATAAGTTCGTATCAAACAGAAGTGGTGGACTGATAACTGCAATGTTATGGACCATGCATGCAGGCATGCAGCTCCATGCCGACATGCTGTGAAGGGCTAACGTGTGGTTAGTTTAGAGTTAACCACCAACCAGTATAGTTGATAAAATTTGCTCCTGGTGACTAGAATTGGTGAGTTAATATTGATTCGTTACCAGTTCTTACGAAAGTTTCTACAAGATTATGTTTTCATTGTCATCTCACTTTATTTCTTCATCGATGAAACTCAGAGCTACTGTTTCCTTTTGGCAGAGCTCTATATATACGTGCGTATGTTGTCTACTGTTGACCACAATTCTTTTGCCTCCGACTAAAGAAGATTGCTGCCAATCTCAAGCTCGCTACCTTCTGCTTCTTGCCGTCTCCTCCCTTCCTTTGCTCGCCCTCGGCTGCGACTGCACGGCCACCGAGGAAGGCCACGACGGGGCGACGGCGCTAACGCTCAAGATCATCGCCATCTTCTGCATCCAAGGAACGCTTAGGATACCGCACCTAAGTCACATCGAGACTACGCTTCTAGTACATGGGATGACAGAAAATAATAATAATCAAACTAAGAATGAATCAATCGAAGTCTCAAGCATTTAACTATTAATAACCAAGTACATGAGTAAATGCTAAAGGAAAATATTCAATGTCAGTAGATTTAATAGAAGCACTCTAAATATAAAAAGGATGTGTGATTATTTTGCATGTCATGATCATGTGTTACTCTATACCATGCATATCGCCGTCAACAGCCATCTAAAAACAACAATAAAGCAAGAGTGAGTCTAAAACTCAGCAAGTACATAATAAAACTATAAACAACAATTTATCAATCATAGTCAATAATATCATAATCAATCATTTATTTATTGCCATGCTCATACTTAATTAATCAAATAATCTCTCATGTAGTTAATTAGCACAATTAAATTCTCATGTATGCAATGCACAATATGCTCATGCTCATATACAACTTAATCAACTGATACCGGTATAGCGAAGTGTTCACCCGTCAATGACACACTCTATCCTCCATCCCATGGAGTCCCCACCAAAGTAGGATTATATCTAGAGAACTCCGGACTAGTCATGTATCTTTCTCACCGACCTCAAGGAACTAGTTGTATGACTTTCTCACCGACCTGACTCATGTACTATCATGATGAATGTAAATGATGCAACATCTTTAATTATTCTTTAACATAATTCATCATTATTATCTCCATGTCATTACCACATCATATCATCACAATTCATGCCATCAATATTCCATGTCGTAATCTCGTTAACTCATCATCATCAATATCATGGCATGTAAATAAGCTTAACAAAAGCATAAATAAATAAATAACATGATAATAAAATATCAAAGACAACGACAAACAACCTGTTGTTCACTGATCTACCATACACTTGCCTTTTAACCTCTAGAAACCAGATGATGCAAATGTGGCATTGTGCTTGAGGCAATGCTCGCTGGACAAACAATTAATAATACACTCAAAATATGCCACAACAGTACCAAAACATCAAACAAATTACTATCATACCTACACGCAAAACAGACGCTCTTAACTCAACTTCACCGGACGACCTACCCGTTGTCCCGGTGATCAAACGATTATATCTTTCATCTTTGAAATCCAAATATAGTAAAATATAAGTTTTCTAGAGGCTACACGAAATTTCCCAAAATATTCTAGTTATGCTAATCTTTTGAATTTGTCGTTTAGGTTCCCGTTTCCAACTCCGAAGTTTATACTGGAAATTATTAGAATAATCAACTTCATATTTTTGGTATATATTTTTATACAACATGAAAAATTGTAAATAATAATATTTCTAGAATCTATTGATAATTGTCTAGCTTATTCTAGTTATGACTATAATTAAATTATTTCATCTAATGCACGTAATTAACCCATCTATATGATTGCTTCTATTGACAACGAATTTCTGGACAACAATATTCCCAAGACCATAACGTTTTACTTACTTATCCAAAATTAATGATCTAGATCTTCCTAGAAATCTAAGGAAATTTCCTACAACTTTCCTAACCGGGCTAAATCATGATTAGGAATAGAGATACCCCAAAATTACCCCGTAAGGTTTTATAGCACAGCTTAACGAACTTGGGCATCAAGAAACACCTACTTCATGTGACCAAACAAATCTACAACATGATTAAACAATACTCTAAGATCAATCTGAGGATTATCATATCGTTACCCATGAAGATTGAATGAAGCTCGGAGACGGATCAAGAAACCCTAGTTTTCACCTCTTGTGTTCCATTTGCTTCCTTATTCCTTCCTAAACTTCTCCTTGCTGATCTCTTCTTGCCTTCCCCTTCCTTCTCTCTCTCTCTCTCTCTCTAATGCATCAGCAAAAGCAAGCAACTAGCTGGCTGCAAAAGCACACACATGCATGTTGGAGAAACAACACATGCACGCAAGGGCGGATGATGCAACCAGTGGCAGACACAACGCCTGGGTGTGCAAGGGCGTGCGCACTGACTCTAGCCATCGCACCCCAGTAACCCCCCTACTACCGTCTCCTTCGTCTGGTCCCATCCATGGATGAAGCTAGCAGCAACCAACTGATGAACCCTAAGGTTCTATTTGTTGGCCCGATCTTTCGATGAGAACGATAAGTCCGGTAGGCGTCGCTCAACCCTCACGATCCTGGCTACGAACACGCAAGGCTCGCAATCATGCAATCGCTGAACTGATCGACTAGTCGTTATCAACCGTGCACGAATACCCGGTTGACCTGACCACGAAGGTCGATTCCTGCATACACCGAAGAAGCACGCAAGAACAAGATAATAAGCAATCTGAAATTGCAAATAGGATTGAAAGATTTAATTGAATTGGGATTCTGAATAAGGATCTTAATTGGGTGGTCTCGTCGACACACGCAAAAGATACAAGCTGCGACGAAGGCAAACTAAACTTAAACAAAATCCAAGGAAAACTAAAGGGGTGCGGCCTCTTTAAATAGGGAACGAGGAGCTACAAAACTAATGAACTAGCGAGGTGGTACTAATGGTCGCGGGTACTGTTCACGTGAACAGTAACCACGCCCCCGGGTGGGCCGCCGGCGAGTATGATTACAAAGCCCAGTTTGGCTCAAACAAGTGATATGACGCCTTCTTTTGATGATTGCGATCAGTCCAGAAGGATTTTGGAGGTGAGGCCAGATCCGTTGGAAAGAGGACGAAATCATCTTTCCATCAAGTACTCGTGGACCTCCAACGGACGTCGTATGTGAAAGTTATGGGCGTTTGAAGTCAGTGCTATCAGGCTGATTCTAGAGGCCGAACTGGATTCCAAAACGGGTCCCGCTCAAACTGCTTGTTTGTCTTGGACCAAAAGTGACATGGTGCTGCACATATAGATATTCCATCATTAGGTAGCATCATATAGTTCATATAATATAAAGACACTCCTAAAAACGAGCTCACCTGATAAGTTAAGTGAAGCGTACAAGCTCTTGTACTTGGAACAGCAAGCATAGCAAATATGGTTGTATGCATAGGAGTCATGTCCTCATCACCAACAACCATGGATGGAAGAGCCGAAGCTTTGAAGAAGAAGAAGGAAACCTGAAGCTTTGAAGAAGAAGAAGAAGAAGAAGAAGAAGGAAAGCCTGAAGGATATTTGGGCCATATTCTTCCCATAATCCAATGCCATAGGGGCCATTTAACCCAGCTCATCAACGCAATCCCCATTCCCTACCCCCTAAATCTGAATTCCCTAATTCTATCCTCAGTCATCACAAGTCTGAGCTAACTCCCTCGACGATCGGGGCGCAATGACCGGCACGACGATGGCGGCAAGGCGGAGGCACTGCGGTGGCGGAGGCACGAGCAAAGCGAGCATAGCGACCTTTAGCGATTCGACCTGAGGTTGGCGGAGACAGTAGGGGCTGGGTGCGTGCGCGGCTGGTGGCGATAGTGGGGCCTGAGCGAGCCAGCGAGGGGCGAGCACCGAGCGGCCTATGGCCGAGCTACAATCGGTGAAGGCACGGCGTGGTCAGGCTAGGGTGCACGCGGCCAGCGATGGCAGCAGGGGGGAGGGGGGCGAGCGGTGACGGCAACAAGGCAGTCGACACTCGGGCCTCGACAGCGAGCCAGCGATAGTAGGTCAGTGGACTAAGGCTCAGTTAAATAGTTAGAAACTTGGAAATTAGAATGATGAAATGATGTTGTCTACTTGTCTAGTCTAGATTACATGTACTCAATACTCATGGATTATATACAATTTATTGTAGATTTATAAAAGATGGACAAACGAACTTTGCATAGTTATTTCTCCAACAATCCAAATACAAGTACTCCTCGAACCAATGAGAGCACAACTCAACCAAAGAAGCCTCGGATTGATTTTGATCCGGATGACACCATTGCCGATCGGAAAAAGTCCGGTTTACTCCCTCGAACTATCAAAAAAGTCTGGTTTACCCCCTGAACTACAAAACGGGCTATTTAACCCCCTAAATTTGCGAAATCCGGTCAAATAACATCCCCGTAGCGGTTTAGAGCGGTGGTTTTGCCGACGTGGCCAGTTTTGTCAAGTCAATATGTGTTTGACCAGTGTGAACGTGTTCTTTTCCATCTCTCTCCGCTGGCTCTTCTCCTTCCTTCTCCCCAATCCAGTGCATGGCGCCGCCTCTCCCTTCCTCCGGCTGGCTCGGCTCCACCGCCGCCTCTGGCGCCTGCCCTCTCCTCTGGGCTCCTACGCCGCGCCCGCCACCACCTGCGCCGCCTCCAGCTCCTCCCCCCCCCCGGCGTTGCTTCCTCCCCAGGGCCTCCGGCTCGAGCTGCTCGTCGTGGATCCAGAGGTCCCCGCCGCCGTTGCTGCCGCACAAGAAGAAGCAAAGGAGGAAGGCGACGACGGCTCTCGTCACCGCCGTCAAGAACTTCCCCGAGGACCGCGGCGTCGTGCTCGGCCTTCTCAAGGGCTTCGTCGGCCTTAGTGGCGCCATATTCACACAGCTCTACCGTGCCATCTACGGCGTCAACGATGACGGCGCATCGCTCGTGCTGCTTATGGTGTGGCTCCCCACCGCCATCTCGCTGCTCTTCATCCCCACCATCCACATCATGTCGTGGAACACTGCCGACTCCTCCCCCCCCCAGCGTCGCTTCCTCCCCAGGGTCTCCCCACGGTGCCGCCCTCTCCTCCGGGCTCCTACGCCGCGCCCGCTGCCACCTGCGCCGCCTCCGGCTCCTCCCCCCGGCGTCGCTTCCTCCCTAGGGCCTCTGGCTCTAGCTGCTTGTCGCGCCACAACTTCTCCACGAGCGCCGTGCTGCTGCGAGATTTGCCGCCGCCAGCAAGGTGGAGGGCCATGGCGAGCGAGATGGCGGCCATGGCGCGGGCATCGATCTGGCAGTGCTGAGAGCGGTCTTGGGAGGAGGTAGAGACCTGCACCAAGAACTTCTCCACGGCCCGCCGCCGCCGAGATTCGCCGCCGCTAGCGAGGTGGAGGGCCATGGCATCCTTGGCCATCGACGCCTTCCTCGCCTCCTTCGTGACATAGGCCAGCGGTGCCGGCGGAGCCATGAAGCTAGGCGCGCATGAGGGAGTTGGGGGCGGCAGCACCAAGGACGAGCAGAGGGAGGCAGCGCTGTGAAGAAGAAAGCTGACTTGGACAAACACATGCTGACTTGGATGCTGACTTGGGTGACAAACACTTGCTGACTTGGACAAAACCGGCCACGTCAGCAAAACCACTGCTCTAAACCGCTACGGGGTGTTATTTGACCGGATTTTGTAAATTCAGGAGGTTAAATAACCGGTTTTGTAGTTCAAGAGGTAAACCAGACTTTTCTGATAGTTCGAGGGAGTAAACCGGACTTTTTCCTTGCCGATCCAACATGTCGCATACCAATTGAAGATTATCCCATTGAAATTAGAGATCAAGTGAGAAGGGCATATTTGTTGAAGGGTCCAACTCAACCAATCGGCCATGTTTTTCAAAAGAAAATGATGGATTATTGGAGATCTTTTCAAGAATCATGGTTCAACAAATTTGATTGGTTGGAATATAGCGTGTCAAAGGATGCTGCCTTTTGTTTCTATTGCTTTCTTTTCAAGAGTTCGTGACATCCCCATTATTTCGGCAATGATGCATTCACAAAAGTTGGGTTTGTTAATTGGAGAAAGGCTTTGAAAAGTTTGAATGACCATGTTGGTGGACCTAGTAGTGCCCATAGCTTTTTTAGGCAAGCATGTGAGGATTTCAATAATCAAAGATTAAGTGTGTCACGTAAATTAGATGCATGTGGTAACGCGGATGAAACTGCATATAAAATTCGTCTAATTGCTTCTCTAGATTGTGCAAAATTTCTCCTAATGCAAGGTGAAACTTTCCGTGGACATGATAAATTTGTTACTTCCATCAACAAGGGAAATTTTAAGGAGTTGGTGAAGTGGTATAAAGATAAGAAGGAAGAAGTGAAGAAGGCATTTGATGTAGCTTCTAGGCATTGTACCATGACTTCTCCATGGATTCAAAAAGACCTTGCAAAAGCATGTGCAGAAGAGGTCACTCAAGTGATTATGGGTGAGATTGGAGATAAGAATTTTTCAGTGCTTATTGATGAATCCCGAGTTGTATCAATAAAGGAGCAAATGGTTGTGATTGTGAGGTTAGTAGTTGGTTTTATATTTTTAATCATACCATTTATGCATTGTGTATCATAACTTGCATATCTTGTGACATGTAGATTTGTTAACAACCAAGGGAAGGTCATGGAAAGATTTCTTAAACTTATACATGTCAAAGAGTGTACTTCTGCAGCATTGAAGGGTGCATTGCTTGGTGTGCTTGCAGGACATGATTTATCTCTTTCGAGACTTTGCAGGCAAGGATATGATAGAGCTTCAAATATGAGAGGAGAATTTAATGGCTTGCAAAGGCAGATTCGAGATGAAATCCGTATGCTTTCTATGTCCATTGCTTTACCTATTGGTTGCAATTAGCACTTGTCACCATCTCAAGTAGTGTCAAAGCTATTGCTGATTTCTTCAATTATGTTCCCCTAACAGTGAACACTGTTAGTTCATTTTGTAAAAGGATGGAGGCTTTGATTGAAAAGCACCATGAAGCCTTGTCACGCCCCGGGTAGCAACCCACGGGACGCACTCTGCAAAATGGACTAGTCCCATGATCAGTCGCTAGTCCGCACAGTTCAACAACGATGTGATCACAGCCATACAACAAACTATAGAAGAAGCAGACAAATTAACAATAATATAAGCAAAAGACCTTATGATCAAGGTTGTTATAGAGGTCTGCCGCACAGGGCTACAATAGAGAGCTTGCAGCAGAAAAACCAAAAGAACACCTAGATGCCATTCGACATGCCCACAGGTAATTGAGTGGAGGACGTCCTAGGACGCAAGGTCTTCGAAGAGGTCGGAGCACCCTGGGTGGTCTTCTTCAGCTGCTGATCAATCAGAGGGCATAAGCCTGAGTACTTTGAATGTTCTCAGTAAGTCGTAGGGAAACGTATGCAAATATTATTCATGTAAGGCTTGACAAGGACGTCTTTATGGTTACTTTACAGAAAGTAATATTGACTTGAAATACAGTAAGTAAATTACAAAGCACAAGTTGAAAGATTAATACATAAGTAAACAAGTTTCTTTGAAAACCACACATGACCACCCTGGTCACTGCCCAAACCTCTCGTGACCACCCTGGTCATGACCCAGACCACTCGGAGCCAACCAAGACCAACAATTTTGAGAAAATCTACCCCTTGCGCGAAATCACTAAGCATGTCCATAACCGGGGACACGGCTATTCAAATAGATTTACACTCTGCAGAGGTTGTACAGCTTTACCCACAAGACACTACCTCTCTAGTTTGTTTGGCACCCATCGATGCCCCTGCTCACTACCTTGGGTAAGCAGGCTAGAGCACGTGATAAGGCCTTTACAAGGTTCTGCCTTGACTCAGTTCCACTCGCTATGGTTTTGCCGTCCTGGCCCCCTCTTGTGCCAAGTGTGCGTGTATATCTCAAGTCTTACACACTTCCACCAAAATGGAACCGAATCAAAGCATTGCCAATTAGTTGGTCAGGTCCACCCCAGTATGGACTTGTGGTTGCACGGTATGGCCCAGATCAACGGCTTACAAGGTGAAGTCCTTAGTGGTTGCTCAGGCGAGACCTCCTCATCCCAGTGTACTTTTAGCACCCCTTTACTGCACGATCACTCGCCCGAGCAAAAACATTTTGGGTTCAACCCGGCCAAATGACCACCCTGGTCATGACACAACAAGTTTTATTAGCGGCCACACAGGCCAGGGCAACGCATGCCAGGACAACACATGCCAAGGCAACACATGCCACAATTCCATAATCTCTTAGTCAAATTTAATCATCGTTGAAACAAGTGATCGAGAGACAACGCATAACTAAGCAGGTCTAAGCAATATACGCACCCTTGTTGTATATTACAATAAGGATGTCCAACTAAGATTACCCACCTATGGTGTCCAAGGTACATGTCAACATGTCAAATACAAGTATTCAAGGAGTCACACTGACGAGTAGGGGTTTAGCTAATTCCCAAACTATTTTATACAAATGGCCATGCATGTTGGTATAAAACAATATAACTTTGCAAACTGGGAACGACATGATCAAAGGTCTACGACTTTCCTTCGTTGAAGAGCTGGGGTTCTTCGGTAGAGGTCGCCGGGTCTAAGAACTCTTCGGAGAAACCGGAACCTACATGTGCGAAAAGAACCAAATAAATACAACAAAACCAACCAGAAACCAAAAGCCACCAAACTAAGAATAAAAAGAAAAGCACTTAATTAGATGAAGGGGAGGTCCTGAGGAAAGGTCCTGAGGAGAGGTCCTAGGGAGGTCCAACTAGGAGGAGGTCCTGAGAAGAGGTCCTAAGGAGAAGGTCCTAAGGTCCAACGAAGGATACGACTACTCAACGTGGTCGTAAAAGAGATACAACTATGCAACGTGGTTGTGAGAGATATACAACTACGCAACGTGGTTGTGAGAGCAAAACGGAGAACAAGACACGGAGAAACTCACCCAGAGAGAGAGAGAGAGAGAGAGATAGAGAGAGAGAGAGAGAGAGAGACCGGAGATGACAGGGGGAGGATGTTGAACAGCGCGGGCGCTCCGGGGAACTCTTCGACGGCGAGGTTGCGACAGCGCAGGGCTCCAGCAAACTACTTGGCGACGAGGTTGATGAAGACGGCGTGGCTCCAGCGGATACTGGTGAAGCTTCAAGCACGGTGAAACTGGGTGAGAGCAAGGGAGAGAGTTAAGAGCTAGGTGAAGAAAAAGGAGATAAAAGAAGGTTGCTCAGGCTTTTATAGCCAAGGGAGACAGGGAGAGTCACAGAGAGACTCAGAGGCGCACAAGTTCAAGGGCGGGTGAAGAAGGAGATGGGGGCAGGTAGGGGAGGAGACAAGAGGGGGAGCAGGTACTGCAGAAGCGATAGCATTTAATGCGACACCACAACATTTAATGTGCAAGGACCTTTGTGTCAGAAGTGATGCAACGAGAGGAAGAAGGAGGTGAACAAAGCTGACAGATGGGGCCAATCAAAACCAAGAGGGTGGTCCAACCAAAAGGGGTGCTCATGACCAAAGGGGAGGTCGTCCAGGACCACCCAGGATGTCTCCCAGAGGGGGAGGTCCAAACGACAGGGAGGCCTGAACGGAGAGGAAGGTCCAAACGAGAGAGGTCTAAACCGAGAGGGAGGTATAAACCAAGAGGGAGGTCTAAACCGAGAGGGAGGTCTAAACCATAAGAGAGGTCTAAACCAAAAGGGAAGTGCGGGGCGAAGAGAAGCGCGTCGAAGCGGGGCCGTCCGATTTTGATCGGGCGGTTCAAAAAGGATTGGACGTTCGGACTGGCTGAACGTGCCAACAAGATCGTACGGTCCGCGACGATAAGGAGGCGCGGAGCTGGGCCGCGGGGTAAGAACAGAATGAACAGAGAAAGGTTAATCAACACCAGAGAACTCCAACAAACTCAAAGCAAACAAACTCGAATTAATTGAAGTTTGATTTAGTCATTTTAAACACTTTAAATTCCAAAATCTCAAGTTAAGCTTTAGAACTTCAACAAAACCAAATGGTTATTTTTATTTTGAAAATTTTCAAAAAGACTCAGAAAATCGGGGTGTTACAAACCTACACCCCTTAAAGGGAATCTCGACCCCGAGATTCGAGCTGACTAGAGAATAGGTTCAGGAACTCGGACCTTACTCACTCTTCCAAGCGACTTTCCCTCTTGAACAAAACAGCACTGCAAACTGACACTACATTGACTTAGCAGTTACCAAGAATGAAGTTCTGAGCTGGTTGGGCTGGCCCAACGGTGACATGATTCACTTGTCCTCTTGCAGAAGGAGGTGGAGTCCTGGTGGCTTGGCTTGGGGTCTGAGTTGTTCCTTGGCCTGCTCCTGGTGTAGTGATTCGGGCCGGTGTAGCACCCAAGTTGAATGGAATTGGCGTCGGGGCTCGCTTTCTTGGGCAACTATGAGCATGATGACCTATCTTGTGGCACTTGTAACAAATGACTCCAGAGAATGGATTATCCGGTGATGAAGCTTTCTTCTATGGGCAATTAATGACATAGTGACCCTTCTCATGGCAGTTGAAACACGTGATTCTTGCGGCATAAGATGAGTTATTCTGTGACGGGCCTCCAATGGATGTGTTAGGAAGCGAAAGGCTAGCGGGATGGTTCACAATTGTTTCTTGAGGCATTGGCAGGCCTAGACTTTTGTATTTTTGCAACTGTGACAGGTACCTTATGTTGTTTTTATGATTTGCTGCTGGTGTTATTGTGGTGATTAGAGTAGCTTCTGGAATATTGTCCAAGGTGGCTGCTAAGTGCCTTTGCGGGCATTCCCTAGCAATGTGTCCCATACCCTGACACCTGAAACATTGTATCCCTGCCGTGGATGTTTTGTTCAACTAAGATTGGCCACCATTGTTGTCGCGGGGCATATGCATCGATGGGAGTAGTGCTGATCCTGGAATAATGAGTGGGGTTGTTGTTGGTGCTTGGTTGGGTTGAGGTTGAATCACCCGATTCTTGGAGTTTCTTACAACATTTTGTTTTTGATTCACTATCTTCCTCTTGTGACAATTGTGTAGGGGTACGGGTAGGCTACGATAGCAACAAATCAAAATTTCTACCCTATAAACCAGTAAGCCAAGCAAATAGATGATCACATATCGTTACCACCAAACGAGCAGAGCAGCAGAAGAAGAGTTGGAGTAGCCTGGTCCAACGTAGAGCGCGTCGATGTAGTGGTCGTAGTCGATCGTCCAGCGTCAAGCACGTCGGTGTGGTGGTCGTGCTTGATCATCTCCTCCAGCGACCTCTGTAGATCCTTATGAAGAATGCGGATCGTCCTCAAGCGCAACAACAACCGTAGTAGTGCCTCTACGGTATCCACACGTCCAGGGAAGGAACAACCGTACGTCGGTATGCTAGCACCAAGTCGCACGGCAGAGCACTCAGGAAGATGGCGTCTAGGGTATTGGTGGAACAACTCAACTCACGACTTTCGTGTGTCTCGTCTGTTACGTTCACCCCCTCTTTCCCAATAGCCTCATACATCTCCTTATATTGTGCTCGTGACAGATCCTATTCGAACACGTTTAACGAATCGTATCTATACTGGTTTGTTCCAACCCGTTAAGTGTGTGACCCTGTAGGTTCATGCGTAATTGGTAGTAACTCGGAAACCCTTTCCGACCACGAGTCGTTAGCGGTTCTTAGTAGGATATAACGATTCCCGAATACACACAAATTATATCGGACTAACCTTAATGCAATATGATCTACGACCAGGTCCTATCTCTATACGACTAGTTCGTATTTGGTCACGACCAGTTCGTAACTCCTTACGACCAGGTTTCGACCACTCTATGATTACGTTCGACCAGTCTACGACCAGCTCGTATCTCCATACGACCAGTCCGTAACTGATCAAACTAAGCGACCTACTCGTGTATTCTCTCTTTGCCTCACGATGTCTGGTTGAACTCCAGGTGAGAGGTTGTGTCATCCATGGACTGTTCAATACTTTCTCGATCGAGTGTCGGATAACTTCACGTGGTCGAACACTTCGACCACTAGTGGCATGGCCATGCACTTTCTTTATCCGACCACAACGAGGGGCCCAGAGATATCTCTCCTGTTATGTTAGGAGGGGCAAATCCCATATCCGACCAGTTACATTCCTCCGCATGTTTTATAGCATACCCGAAAGCTACCTTTATAACTACTCAGTTACGAGTAGCAATTGGCAACCCCTAAGGGTGCTATTACACATGTAGGAAACTATGTTGATCGCAGGTCTAAGGATTATACATCATCATTGCTAGAGACCAACTAACGACACAAAGAATCATAACAATCTCAATAGTGTCTCTAGGTGGGTCAATCCAACCCCATGTTCTCTAACATGTGTTCACATTATTGATTCGATATCTCTATATCCATGACCGGTGAAACATGGTCATCAATCAATACAATGTGCTGGTTGATAGAGTCAACAGTGTTCTGACCATTGACATCCGGCCAGGGATTCATTTAGAATGACATCATATAAGTTAAGAGTTTCACCAACAAGTCACATACTTGTTAATCTTCATAACCAATGATTCATTCAAGGAACAGGATAACATATTATCCAATATTATGAACATCATGAAATATAATCATCTCTATGATTGCCTCTGGGGCATATTTCCAATAAATTATCCGTTTGATGATAGGTAGCTTCTAAATGGAGTGCCTCGGGATAGATCTTGTTGGAATTCGGTTCATCTGATTCTTGGGATAACTTGGTAGAAGTAGCCATGGTCCTACCTGCCTTGGCTTGGATGGGAGTGGCTTGAAAATGCTCACGTTGCTGCTGTAATATAGAGGTCAGCTCTGTCTTCAAAGGGCACTGGGCTGGATAATGATCTTTATTCTCACACAAGAAACATGTAATCCGGTTCATGGAATATTATCTGAGTGGATGATTTCCTTCACAGTTTGAGCAGCTGATTTCATGCTCACTGGCACTAGACTGGTGTGGTGGGTAGACTCACAATTGCCTTTGCTCATCTTGAGCTTCTTTAGTAATGTCATGGCTCGCTTGGCTTCCTATAATGGGCTTAAAGATCCTTGCAGCTTAGTGTGACATCTGAAGTTCTTCTGATCTGACTTCCACTGCCGAAGTTGCTCGTGGTGCCACGAACTCTTGTTTATGCAAGGGGCATTGCTTGACAAAGTGTCCTTCCTTGCCACAATAGTTACAGACTTTATACTGGATCAGCTTCCTCTGGGGGCACCTGGAGAAATAGTGTCCCGTGCTATTGCAGTTAGCACAATGATTATCCTGTTTTGACTTTTCCCTTTGAGGACATTCACAGGGAAAGTGCCCTTGTTCACCACATCTGTAACAAATAACGTAGTTCCCTGAATGGTGACTTTCAGGGAGAAAATGACACTTGTCATCGGAATAATGTACTTCCAGTGGTTGGATCCTTGGTAACTCATTTTTCTCCCTTTCTACGATACTCCCAGGGACAGGAGAGTGACAGAAAGCTGCTGAAAACTCAACCCAGGTAATATCTTGTGGATTTTCATGGGCTGCATAGTAATTCTCCCACATGTCTACAGCAAGGCCTTCTAGCTGATGTGCGGCGTACAGAACCTTCTCGCGATCGTTACACTGAGCAAATGGTTTGGAGGAGTTGGAAAATGTAGGTGGATATGTCCTCATGAACCTTGCAAATTTTGATGGCTGTAACACTGGTTGTGGCGGTGGCATGGCAGCGGCCTGATGGTTCTGGTTCATCATAGTCATAAATGTAGTGACAATCTGGTTCTACTGGTTCATCAGGTTGACTAGGGCTGCAGCAGTCTGATTCTGTCGATCCATCATTTGATTCATATTCTACATTATGGCATTCATTAACTGAGTCTGAGCTGCCATAAACTGACTCAAGCCTTGGTCTACTATTGTGGCTAGAGGAGGTGGTGTATTGAGGTTAACACTGGCGTTGGGGTCCACTGATCCGCTGAGACTTGCTGAGGTGCGGGTCTGATCCATCTGAAACAAACCTTCCCAGGTTTAATAGACGAGGAGAAGAAAGCATAGTAGATGAGAGGGAACAACACAGAGATGAGTGAGAACAAGGGAGAAAGATAGAACAATCTAACTAGGAGTGGCGGTTAAGCCCAACGAGCAAATAGCCGGAGAGCTATTAAGAGGCAACAAAACTCCAAACAGAAGGTCTAAACGGTACTAGACTGAGGAGGCAACTCTACTAAAGCACATCTAACCCTACTTACCTGGGTGGTCAAATTAAAGCAAAGCTCGATCCTACTGAGATCACTGAGATGAGAGAGATCCATTTAAATTTGAAAACAAAGTTCCAGAAGAGATAAGATGCAAGAATCTAAGGATGAGGTGAGAAGATAATAGATTAAGATGAGAACAGAATAGAACAAGATGAGAGGAGAATAACTACTCACAATACTCTGTTGGTTTGATTTAGAAAATAAAATTTGAGACTCTTGACTAAACGACCATGCTAACTATGGTTACGTCTTACAGTCGATACAGCCCTGATACCATCTTGTCAAGCCCCGAGTAGCAACCCACGGGACCCACTATGCAAACTGGACTAGTCCTACGATCAGTTGCTAGTCCGCACAGTTCAACAACGATGTGATCACAGCCATACAATAAACTATAGAAGAAGCAGACAAATTAACAATAATATAAGCAAAAAAACCTTATGGTCAAGGTTGTTACAGAGCTCTGCCACACAGGGCTACAACAGAGAGCTCGCAGCAGAAAAACCAAAAGAACACGTGGAGGCTATTCGACATGCCAACATGCAATCGAGCGGAGGACGTCCTAGCACGCAAGTTCTTTGAAGACCTCCTCTTCGAAGAGGTCGGAGCACCCTGGGTGGTCTTCTTCAGCTGCTGATCAACCAGAGGGCACAAGCCGTGAGTACTTTAAATGTACTCAGCAAGCCGTAGGGACATGTATGCAAATATTATTCATGCAAGGCTTGACAAAGAGGTCTTTATGGTTACTTTGCAGAAAGCAATATTGACTAGAAATACAGTAAGTAGATTGCAAAGTACAAGTTGAAAGATTAATACATAAGTAAACAAGTTTCTTTGAAAACCACACAGGACCACCCAGGTCACTGCCCAAACCTCTCGTGACCACCCTGGTCACGACCCAGACCACTCGGAACCAACCAAGACCAACAATTTTGAGAAAATCTACCCTTGCGCGAAATCACCAGGCATGTCCATAACCGAGGACACGGCTATTCGAATAGATTTACACTCTGCAGAGGTTGTACAGCTTTACCCACAAGACACGACCTCTCTAGTTTGTTTGGCACCCGTCGATGCCCCTGCTCACTACTTTGGGTAAGCAGGCTAGAGCACGTGACAAGGCCTTTACAAGGTTCTGCCTTGACTCAGATCCGCTCGCTAAGGTTTTGCCATCTTGGCCCCCTCTTGTGCCAAGTGTGCGTGTATATCCCAGGTCTTACACACTTCCACCAAAACGAAACCGAATCAAAGCATTGCCAATTAGTTAGCCAGTTCCACCCCAGTATGGACTCGTGGTTGCACGGTATGGCCCGAATCAATGGCTTACAAGTTTAAGTCCTTAGTGGTTGCTCAGGCGAGACCTCCTCATCCTAGTGTGCTTTTAGCACCCCCCCCTCCCTTTACTGCACGATCACTCGCCCGAGCAAAAACATTTTGGGTTCAACCCGGCCAAATGACCACCTTGGTCATGGCACAACAAGTTTTATTAGCGGCCACGCGGGCCAGGGCAACGCATGCCAGGACAACACATGCCAAGGCAACACATGCTACAATTCCATAATCTCTTAATGAAATTTAACCATCGTTGAAACAAGTGATCGAGAGACAACACATAACTAAGCAGGTCTAAGCAATATATGCACCCTTGTTGTATATTACAATAAGGATGTCCAACTAAGATTACCCACCTATGGTGTCCAAAGGTACATGTCAACATGTCAAACACAAGTATTCAAGGAGTCATACTGACGAGTAGGGATTTAGCTAATTCCCAAACTATTTTTATAGAAATAGCCATGCATGTTGGTATAAAACAATATAACTTTGCAAACTGGGAACGACATGATCAAAGGTCTACGACTTGCTTTCGTTGAAGAGCTGGGGTTCTTTGGTAGAGGTCGCTGGGTCCAAGAACTCTTCGAAGAAACCGGAACCTACACGTACGAAAAGAACCAAATAAATACAACAAAACCAACCAGAAACCAAAAGCCACCAAACTAAGAATCAAAAGAAAAACATTGAATTAGATGAAGGGGAGGTCCTGAGGAAAGGTCCTGAGGAGAGGTTCTGGGGAGGTGCAACTAGAAGGAGGTCCTGAGGAGTCCAACGAGGAGGAGGTCCTGAGGAGAGGTCCCGAGGAGGAGGTCCTGAGGTCCAACGAAGGATACGACTACTCAACGTGGTCGTAAAAGTGATACAACTACGCATCGTGGTTGTGAGAGAGATACAACTACACAAAGTGGTTGTGAGAACAAGGCACGAAGAAACTCACCCGGATAGAGAGAGAGAGAGAGAGAGAGAGACCGGAGATGACAGGGGAGGATGGTGAACAGCGCGGGTGCTCCGACGAACTCTTCGACGGCGAGGTTACGATAGCGTAGGGCTCCAGCGAACTCCTTGGCGACGAGGTTGATGAAGACAGCGTGGCTTCAGCGGATACTGGTGAAGCTTCAAGCACGGTGAAACTGGGTGAGAGAAAGAGAGAGTTAAGAGCTGGGTGAGGAAAAAGAGGAGATGAAAGAAGGCTGCTCAGGCTTTTATAGCCAAGGGAGACAGGGAGAGTCACAGAGAGACTCAGAGGCGCACAAGTTCAAGGGCAGGTGAAGGAGGAGATGGGGGCAGGGAGGGGAGGAGACAAGAGGGGGAGCAGGTACTGCAGAAGCGACAACATTTAATGCGCAAGGACCTTTGCGTCAGAAGTGACGCGACGAGAGGAAGAAGAAGGTGAGCAGAGCTGACAGGTGGGACCAGTCAAAACAAGGAGGCTGGTCGTGACCAAAGGGGAGATCGTCCAAGACCACCCAGGAGGTCTCCCAGAGGGGGAGGTCCAAACGAGAGGGAGGTCTGGACGGAGAGAGAGGTCCAAATGAGAGGGAGGTCTGGACAGAGAGGGAGGGTTTAAACCGAGAGGGAGGTCTAAACCAAGAGGGAGGTCTAAACTAAAAGAGAGGTCTAAACTGAGAGGGAGGTCTAAACCAAAAGGGAGGTGCGGGGTGAAGAGAAGCACGGCGAAGTGGGGCCGTCCGATTTTGATCGGGCGGTTCAAAAAGGATTGGACATTTGGACTGGCCGAACGTGCCAACAAGATCGGGCCGTCCAACACAGATCGGACGGTCCGCGACGATAAGGAGGCATAGAGCTGGGACACGCGGGGAGAACGGAACGAACAGAGAAGGGAAATCAACACCAGAGAATTCCAACAAACTCAAAGCAAACAAACTCGAATTAATTGAAGTTTGATTTAGTCATTTTAAACACTTTAAATTCCAAAATCTCAAGCTAAGCTTTAGAACTTCAACAAAACCAAATGGTGATTTTTATTTTGAAAATTTTCAAAAAACCTCAGAAAATCGGGATGTTACAAGCCTTATTGCAGAAGGTGGAGAATGGCTTGATTCTTACTGGAACAGGGTTGCATCAGGAACTAGCCTAGCTAGACCTGGAGATACTTGATGGGGCTCACATCACAAAACATTGCTCCATTTGTATGAAATGTGGGAGGCAACAGAGGAGGTGCTAGAAATTGTAAGTGATGATAGTTGTCAACCATCTAATTCTGGTGGAGCATATGGTTTGATAAGAAAAATGGAAAGCTTTGAATTTGTGTCCATCTTGCATTTGATGTTGGACTTGTTGGGCATTACAAATGAATTATCACATGATTTCCAAAAGAAGGATCTAGACATTGTTCATGCCATGGGTTTGATCATAGATGTGAAAGAGAACTTGCAATACATGAGGGATAATGGGTGGAGGCCATTGCTCGAGTGAGCAAAAAATATTTTGTGAAGCAAATGGCATCATTGTTCCAAACATGGATGAAAGCACCCCAATTATGGGTCGAATGGCACGTCGAGGTCATATAGTGACTCAAGATCATTTTTTATAGAGTTGACATCTTCTAAGTGGCTATCGATGCCACTAAGGAAGAGATAAATCATTGCTTCAATGAAGTTTCTACAGAGTTATTGATATTTATGTCTTATCTTGATCCAAGGAACTCATTCTCCAAGTTTGATGTGGACAAGCTTATGCGACTTGCTGAGATTTAAATTGGTGATTTCACCATAGGTGATCGTATATTGCTAAAAACTCAGCTTCGAAACTACATTATCAATGTTAGGAGAAGTGTAGAATTCCGTGGATGTTGTGACCTTGCAAGGCTCGTTGAAAAGATGGCTGAAACTGGAAAAGACAAAACATTCACATTAGTCTAACGTCTCATTGAGCTAAAATTGATTCTTCCTATGGCAACGACATTAGTTGAAAGAATCTTTTCGGCAATAAAAATTATCAAGACAGACTTGCGCAACAAAGTCTCCGATGAATAGCTCAATAACTTGATGGTGTGCTACACTGAGCGAGAGATATTCAAAACATCGATGATAAAACAATGATGTATTGTTTTCAACAGATGAAATCTCGTAGAATGAACTTGCCTCCTGTTCCTAGTTATAGCTAGCGGTTTTGCAGTATGTTCAATTGTGTTTCAATGTTTGTAACTGGTCATAATTTTCTGATCGTTTCACTAATTTAGCTACTTTTGTTCTACAAATTGCTACTCGCACATATTTATGGGCATTCAGACCGTTATGTTCATTAGTCAGGTACAACCTGAAGTGTATTTTACATTTCGCTTTGTGTCTTGTTTATTTATGTATGAATTTGGATTGCATTAGACATTCAACTATATGTCTTGTACAGTTTTATCATAGTAGCTTTCTCCCACGAGCACCCCCTGTATTTTTGTCCTACGTACGCCGCTGGCTACCATTAACTTTAGAGTTTGGCGGTCGATGACGAAGAAGACCAACACCACATAGAGGTTAGGCATGTTCAAATCCCGGGTTGGGTCGGGCTTGAAAGGCCTAGCCCAAAGCTCGAAAATGCAATTTCGGGAATAACAAATATTATTTTATTAGTTTCCAAATAATGGTATTGATAATTCTTTTTTTAATAAAAAATTATTTTCATTGGGCTTCGAACCGGGCCTAAGGGCCAAAAGCTGGGGTCCAAGCCCAACCTGAGCCCACAAAAATTGGGCCAGGCTGCCCATGAAAAGATCTAGTAGAGGAGCTACCACTAGCTCTAAAGAGTTACCCTAGTTTTTTTTGCAGGAATTATGACATGCAAATACTAATTGTAAAACATTACATATATATACCTTGATTTGTAATTTTGTGTCATGATACCTGATATATCATAAATCTAGACCCGAACGAATGCAATTAAGTCTTAAAGATGTTAAGTGGGTCCAAAGATTACAAGTACGCAAACAAAGTCAAACAAAGAAGATAGAGGGAAAATAGAACGTCGAAAAACAAACTATAAAACGAAAAGGGAGAGTTTTTAGGAGAATGGAGGTCTCTCGAAGTAGCAGCATGGCTTCTGCTGGCTGCTCGGGGCATCATCTCAAGGATCTTAGCACGAGCAGGGCGCGGCTTGGTCCCGAGGTCCGATCAGATGGAGGTGGTGGAGGGGCGCTCCAGGTGTTGCTCGCTCCATTAGTTGCATTGGAGGTTTCTCGAAGCAGTGGCATGCCCTCCACTGGCTGCTTGGGGCTTCATCCCAAGGATATCGGTTCGGGTAGGGTGCGACATGTGTCCAAGGCTTGATCGGAGGGAGGTGGTGGAGGGAGCCATGGCTTGATCAACATTGGGCCAACCCATAGGTATGGTACCACTCTTTCTGACCTATATGCCCACTCATGGCGCAGAGTTCCGTGTTTGTCGTGGTGTTCGATTCCAAAGCATTCGGTGTTGGGGGATTTAGGCTTTCTCGCCGGAGCAGTGAAGTCCATAGGTTGGGGTCGACTACAAGAGTGGTTCGGCGGGTTCGAGATCCAAAGCCTTTGAGTAGATCCTTTGCTGAGGTTGTGCGAGAAGGGGCGATGGATCGTGGGAGAGGGAGGTTTTTGCATCGTTTTGGTGGAGGATCTCGTACCTGGATTGGGGGGGGACGGGGGACGCAGTGCTCCTAAGGAATGGATGGAGGAGGACGACTTGCTTTCGGAAAATGAGCTGAGAGAAAAGGTCCAGTGAGATCAAGACCAAAAGTGAATATTTTAGGTGAATCAACAAGGGGTTTTTCAGAATCCAGGTACGCAGCAAGAATTCATGATTCTGATACTTCTAGATTTGATTCTCGTCCTTCTGGGGGTTTAGTTCGTGACCATTCCTCTCAAACCAAGGGGTGGAAAACTGATCCTATTAGAGAGAACAAGAGTTCGGAAGGGGTTTTTCATAGAGAAGGTCAAGCGAGGGGTTTGGGTAGGGGTAGTTTTGGTTCCAGGGGTGATTTTCATGATGATCAATTCAGATTTGGACACAAATAGGAGGAACATGTTGGTACAGGCAAAAGAAATGATCTGCAAAAAGGTTGCGGTGAAATTGGTCCGAATCCTAAGGTGCTTAGATCTAAGGATAGAGGTACTTGTTTTCGCTGTTTACAAACTGGGCATCATTAGGCTAGATGACCTAATCCTCCAATTTGTTACAAATGCAAGAAATCTGGTCATCTGACTTCCAGTTGTCCTGGTGATAAGAGAATCAAAGGTTTGAAACTTTTCAGATTTGGGATTCAAGGCCAGGGTTTTTACAGTCTTCAAGTCCCTGGGCTTCAACTTTCTAAGCAATAGGCTGCTACAAGGGTGATTAATGTAAAAGAGGGGGTTTATACTGTTCAAAGGATAGAGGCAGAGTTAAAACATCTCATTCAAAATTATTGGGATTGGAAGGTTAGGAAGATCTCTGAAGTAGAATATGCTGTGGTGTTCCCTTCTAAGGAGGTTGTGGAAACTTGGTCGAAAGCTAGGGGGTGGAGTTAGCTTTGCATTCTATCAAAGCTAAAGTGGAGAAATCCACATTGGATCTAGAAGCTTCTTCTGTGTTGTTGAAATCTTGGGTAAAAGTTTATGGGATTCCCATGCCTGCTAAAACTGAGGAATTAGTCAAAGAAATTACTAGCACTATTGGGGAACCTCTAGAAGTGGATGAAATCAATCTGATGTGAGTTGGACCTGTCAGGGTCAAGGTTCATTGTAGAGATCCCTCTCAAGTTAATTGTTTTGTTGAGATTTTTATTAATTCTTTTGGGTATGAGATAAAATTTGAAGCAAATGGAAGTTTTACTTTTAAGAAAGGGGGTCCTTCTAAAGTATCAAGAGACAGAAAGCCAGATAGACAAGATGAGGAGGATGAGGAGGATGAGGAGGAGGAAGATGAATCCCATGATAGTACTCACAAAACTGAATGGGGAAAACTTGCTGAGAGGTTTGGGAGTGAAACTCAGCATTTCTCAGATCATAAAGGTGGAAGAAGTAATGAGAATGATAAGCATATAAATCAGGAGTTATCTTTTGGGTCTGAAGTGTCGGTGAAGGGTAAAGAGATTGTAGAATTGGGTTCTATTAGCAATGCACTGTAAATTGCCCATCTAGCCTTTAGTTTTCCTTCCCTTTAGTTTTCCTTCCCAACAAGAGGATGTTAAAAGCTTGAAGGACCTTGAGGAAGATGGAGACTCTTTGGGAGGAACTGTTTCTCTCTTTTCTCATGATGGAATAAATTCAGCAGAAGATAGTAGAGATTCAATTTCCACTAAAAATCAAGAGGGTGATATAGTGGTGTATAGTGAGGGGAGTCCTACCTTTGTGTCAGCTTCCCTCTGGCCTTGTTTGCAAACTCTTTAAGATAAAGGCAAGAAAGAATCTCAGCAGTCCACATAGGAGACCAATTTCTCTGGTACAGATATCATCAAATCTTTTCAATCTCATAAATCTGTCAAGGGGTGTATCATTTTAGAAGAGAAGGTTGACCTTGACAGCAAAGAAGATGCTAGTGAGGGGATAGCTGTTGATACTCAAAATACAGCAAGTGATAGAGACTCTATGGTAGTTTCGGATGTTGAGGGGATTGCAGAAGTGTGGACGTCTGCAAAAAATGGGAGAAGAAGCAAAGTCTTGGAACATCAGTTGGCAACAAGGAAAAGTTCAAGGATTCAAGGTCAGGGAATTCCAATGGAGAAGAAGGCCTCAATGCTAAAGTCTATTCAGAATCTGGAACCACAAGGTACTACTGAAAACTCTTTTAATGTAAGTCTATTCAGAATCTGGAACCACAAGGTACTACTGAAAACTCTTTTAATGTTCTAAATAATGCTTCTTCTGATTATTTAGAGAAAGTAGCAACTTCATGTGGTATTATTTTGGGCTCTCAATCCCAATCTGCTAGTGAGATTATCTCGGCTATGCAGGCCCAAGAGTTGGTTAGAGCTGCTTTGGCTAAAGCTGAACAGGAACAGTCAGTTAAAGGGGATGATGGGGTTCAGAATTCTAAGGGGGTTGATGCTGGGGGGGGGGCTGTGAAAATCTGGACATCATTGACAATGAGTTGAGGGGTGTTACAGGTTTCACTCTAAACAAGAAAATGAAGAATAAGCTAAAAAAAAGGGGTGTTGGTGGAAATATTTCTAAATTATGAAAGTTCTTTTTTAGAATATTAGAGGTTTGGGGAGAGCTGCTAGGAGAAGACAACTCAAGGATTTTATTTGTTCAGAAGGGTTAGATGTGGTTGGGGTGCAGGAAACAATTAAGAAGGGTTTTTTTGGAGAAACCTTAAGGATTTGGCTGGGGATTTCCTTTTTAGATGGCATTGGATTCCAGCTAAAGGCCATTCTAGAGGTATTTTGTTGGGGGTGAAAGAAGATTTTTTTGAGGTGGAGGATTGTAATTTAGGAATTTTTTTTTGTGAGTATGGTGGTCAGGAACAGAATTACTAATTTTAGATGGGAGCTGATTATTGTGTATGGTCATGCTCATCATGATCTTGTTCAAAAATTCTTGGATGAACTGGACAGAAAATGCAAAAGTGCTATTCTTCCTTTGGTTTTAGGGGGATTTTAACTTGATTAGGGAACTAGGGGATAAAAATTCTAATAACTTGAATTTCGGCATCATGAATATTTTTAATGACTTTATATTTGCTAACAAGTTGATTGAGATCAGAAAATGGGGTGCTAGATTCACTTGGACTAATAAACAAAAATGTCTCATCATGGTGAATCTTGATAGGGTTTTAGTTTCGACTGATTGGGAGAGGCTAAGTTTCCTCTTTGTCATGTGAAGAGTTTAGTTAGAGTGGGATCTGATCATAGTCCAATTTTGCTCAACTTTGGGGAGGATGAGATTTTTATGAAGGTATATTCTTCCTTGAAAAGAAGTGGCTTTGTCAATAGAATTTTATAGATTTGCTTCAGAACAAATTGCTAAAGCTTAATAGTAAAGCTCCTGGAAAATTTACTCTCTAGATAAATAGAATGGTTGCATTGCTGCTTTAAGGAGTTTTTTTAGAGGTTGTGGTGCCAATTTGAATGGGGATTATAAACAAAGGAAGAAGAGTTTTTTAGATCAGCTCAAAGACCTTGATTCTATGGCAGATGTGAGAGGTTTGAGTGCTGAGGAATGGTTTCAGAGATACTTATTGGAATCTGAGCTGGAGATAGTTTATGATATGGAGGAGAAGTACTGGCAACAAAGAGGCAGTGTGAACTCGATCACTCAAGGGGATGTTAATACTAAATACTTTCATAAATGTGCTGCTGGAAGAAGGAGGAAGAACTTCATTTTAGTTTGGATCATGAAGGGGCTACAATTAGAGACAAAAGTGAGATCAGAAATCATATATATAGTTTTTATAAAAAAAAACCTTTTTGGTTCTGAAGATATTCAAGAGGTGATATTATCTCATGAGATTTGGAGTATTAAGCATCGAGTTTCTGGAGCAGACAATGATTATTTGGTTTAGGTTTTCATTGAGGAGGAAGTTTGGAAGGTTATTAAAGATCTGCCAGCAAATTCTGCCCCTGGTCCAGATGGTTTTCCTAATTTGTTTTATAAAGAGTTTTTTTTTTGGGGGGGGGGGCGTTATTAAGCATCAGTTCCTTGAGTTGGTTAGAGATTTCTCTAAAAGGAATTTGGATCTGGAGATATTGAATTTTAGAGTTATCACTTTAATTCTCAAACTCAAAGAGGCTATTACTATTAAACAATATATACCTATTTGCTTGTTGAATGCCAGTTTCAAATTCTGACAAAATTTATGGCTAGTAGGTTGGGGAATATTGCTGATAAAATAATTAATGAATGTTAGTCTGCTTTTATCAAAGGTAGAAATATTTTAGATGGAGTGGTTACACTTCATGAGATTGTCCATGAGATTAGAAGTTCAAACCAAAAAGGGGTGATTTTGAAACTTGATTTTGAAAAGGCCTATGATAAGATCCATCGGAGATTTTTGGAGGAAGTTCTGGTGAAGAAAGGTTTTTCTGAAAATTGGATCCAAATGGTTATGAGTTTAGTTAGAGGAGGGAAAGCTAGTATCAATATTAATGGAGAGGTTGGTCCTTATTTTAATACTCACTGATGCGGCGCGAGAAACCTTAATTCACACTGTGCATGGGAAGGTGGTATCAAAGCGCCAAGTTGATAGCAGCACCATCTCCACCACCATGAGCAACCATCGCTCTGATACCACCTGATGTACATAGAGGTCAATCGCTTATTGTTGCGCATGAGGAGTTGTGCGTGCATTGACTAGCGCCTGTGCACGTGCTGAACCAAGCGGCCCGTGACGAGGTCATGCATTATGAAACCAACGAATAGGCAGGAGTTCCAAGAGAAGCGTGCATGGCTGCTATATGCATGGAAGCTCTAATGGCGCGCGACGTTCCTCGCGCATCTTCATGGAAATCAACCTACATCTTTCTATCTGATGGTTTAGTGCAGAGGAATTAATCCATATGCATCAAATACATGGGACCCACCATGGTGCATGCACAAGCTAATGAGGCTTCCTATTTTGTACATACGTTCCAATCCTAGGAGGTTAAGAGTCCATATATTACATGATTTCCTTGGAGATAAGATGGAAAGAAATCGGTTTGCATCGCAAGAAAATATGGACAAGATAGGAACGTACGTGTATGGAAAGAAATTGGTTTGCATTCAGATCGTGCACCAGGAGAACAAGGAGATGCAGATTCCTTTCACACACCAAAGAGTGTTTCCACTAAACCAACTAGAAGATCAAGCCCAACTGAATAGGAAAGTTACTTGGATATTTCAACTTGGAGATCACGTTGGGCAAGGAGATGCCGATATAAATGGGGGTGCCAAGGGATTGGATCCTTCTGCTACTGACCTATGGGTCCCTCCATGACGCATGCCAAGCAACAGATTAAGTCTACCTTTAATTCTCCTAGTTGGCTTTTCCTAGCATGAGTTTTATTTCCGTATGTGTGCGTGTGTGTTGGCTATATAAGCCAAGGGTTGAGCGTCATGTAAGAGTTAAGTTTTGAGTTATGAATTAAAACACGTGTGTGTATTGGCCTTCGACCGTTAGGGTTTATCCCTGTTCTCTGAGTGTTCTTGTGAATTCCAATCTCGGATTACATCTTGGTGTGAGGGTTCTAGATGTGGTGCTAGGAGTTACTCGTTGGATCTTTGATCCCTATTTCTTGTTCATGTACTGAGGTGTACACGGGTGTGAGATTTATTTATCCAAGTGCGAATTGCATCCTGTAATTCGTGCTCCATATATTTGTTCGGAATTTTCCACCGTGAAAGATCGGGCAACCCACGATTTAATCTCATCTCGAGGTTGATCCGCATCAGGTGGTATCAGAGCGAGGTTGGTCACGGTGCTGAAACTTGCGACTTGGATCATCGAGATCCTTTTTCGTTGATTCGTCGGTTGTGAAGTCGTCGGATCAAGGAGCTACTAGCCTGGCCTGTGATCTTTTGATCGCCGTTGAATACATCTATTCTCTGTTGTTCCCGATCAGTTGGTGCGTTCTGGAAGTGTGCAAACGAACCAATCTATCTTGAGTTGCTGATTTGCGGTGTGGTAATTGAGAAGGACGACGATTGTCTCTACTAGAATTGACATCCCGTGTCGAGTTCCACAACTGCTTGCCGGCCGAGAGAAGGTTTGTGACTCAGTTTTATGTTCGTGTTTGAGAGGAGCCACTGGAAATTGCCATCAAGCGTCAAAATCAAGTGTTAATTTCTTTCACTATTGCTGGCCTAAAGTAACACTGAGGTTTTGGTGCTGCTCAAGAGATCAACTAGCTACTGTTTTTCTTGGTGGTGCTTGGAGTAGTTGGAATCACGTCAAGCTTACTACCGAATTTTTTATTGCATCCCTACAGAGGGCATTAGTTACTTGATGCTGCTGCTTTTTTCCTTTGTGTCTAGCTGAGAGTTTCATCTTCTTTACTGCTGACCAGAGTTATTGCTTCCATTGGTTGGTGTTGGGGCTACGCACATTAATTGAAGAATAGAATATATTCACTGTTGTTTGATTAATCCAGGAGAGAGGGGCTGAAACACTGTTACATATACATCCTATACAAGTTGTTTGCTGCTGCCAAATTGAGCAATTCTGGAGAGTGTTTGCTGTTATTCTTTTGGTTTTGGTGCTGCTATGACGTCTTCGGAGGAGAGCTTCAGGAAGTTGAGTTTCAACATCCTGTATGAAGAGGAAGGCTATGGTGTGGATTGGACTTTTCACTCTCGCTGCAAAGTGATAGAGAAAGTTTGCGCCATGTCAATTGACCGCGAGAGTTCGATTAATGCTACTAGTATCGAACTAGTTGAGAAGTTGGAGTTGCCGATGACACTGCATCCGCAACCCAATGTCATGAAGTGGTATTCTGGCGTGCTCAAGATCACGAACCAAGTCAAGGTATTGTTTTCATTAGGCAAATTCTCTTGCAAGGTTTTGTGTGATGTTATTCCAGTCGCTATGGTTTCGTGTCATCTATTGTTGGGAGGACCATGGTGTGAGCAACAAGGCGCGGTTACACATAATTGGAGTACCCAGGGTTGTACCTTTACATCTAAGGGTACACCGATCCGTTTGCTTCCCATGGATGTCCAGTTGATTCAAGGTGATTGGAAGAAGAAGATGTTAGAAAGGAGGGCACGAGAAGAAGCGAAGAAAAAGGAGGTCGAAGCTGCTAAAAATTTTTCGGCTTCCGTTCAAGATATCCCTGAAGACCTGAAGACCAACTCGAAACCGAAGATGGTTTCGCTTGAAGGAAGGGAGGATGATGCGACCACAACAACTTAATTCTTGTGTACAAATTGTTACACATGAATTAATTTTAGAATTTGCAAAGAAGGAATTATTCTTTGTTCCATATACAATTGAAGGAGTTCAGTTGCTTTCCTATTTATTAGGAGACAAAAAGGGAAGGAAACCAACGAATAGTCAGGAGTTCCAGGAGAAGCGTGCATGGCTGCTATATGCATGGAAGCTCTGTTGGCGCGCGACGTTCCTCGCGCATCTTCATGGAAATCAACCTACAACTTTTTATCTGACAGTTTAGTGCAATGGAATTAATCCATATGCATCAAATACATGGGACCCACCATGGTGCATGCACAAGCTAATGAGGCTTCCTATTTTGTACGTACGTGCCAATCCCAGGAGGTTAAGAGTCCATATACTACATGATTTCCTTGGAGATAAGATGGAAAGAAATCGGTTTGCATCGCAAGAAAATAGGGACAAGATAAGAACGTACCTGTATGGAAAGAAATTGGTTTGCATTCAGATGGTGCACCAGGAGAACAAGGAGATGCCGATTCCTTTCACACACCAAAGAGTGTTTCTACTAAACCAACTAGAAGATCAAGCCCAACCGAATAGGAAAGTTACTTGGATATTTCAGCTTGGAGATCACGTTGGGCAAGGAGATCTTGATATAAGCGGGGTGCCAAGGATTGGATCATACACTCTTGACCGTGGGTCCCTCCATGACGCATGCCAAGCAACAGATTAAGTCTACCTTTAATTCTCCTAGTCGGTTTTTCCTAGCGTGAGTTTTATTTCCGTATGTGTGCATGTGTGCTGGATATATAAGCCAAGGGTTGAGCGTCATGTAAGAGTTAAGTTTTGAGTTATGAATTAAAACATGTGTGCGTGCTAGCCTTCGACCGTTAGGGTTTATCCCTGTTCTATGAGTGTCTTGTGAATTCCAATCTCGGATTTCATCTTAGCATGAGGGTTCTAGCTGTGGTGTTAGGAGTTACTCGTTGGATCTTTGATCCCTATTTCTCATTCGTGTACTGAGGTGTACGCGGGTGTGAGATTTATTTATCCAAGTGGAATTGCATCCTGTAATTCGTGCTCCATATATTTGTTTGGAATTTTCCACCGTGAAAGATCGGGCAACCCACGGATTTAATCTCGTCTCGAGGTTGATCCACATCAAGAATTTGTTTGAGTATTAATCATTGTTTAGTTTTCTCTGTTTTTTCATAGTTTGCATGCCATATGCAGACGTAGAGTCCGTGCAGTCGTAGAGTCCATGTACAAGGGCGTATTCGAGTTGTATACGATTTTTGAGTCCTCAGGATTTATAAGGGACATCTAGTCTTGTAAGTTTAGTTGGCATAGAAGCAATAAAAAAACCAAAAACGCTGCATGCGTAGAATGCAGCACCAAAGTCTTCTTGCATTCTGAAGTTTCAAAGCTTCTCGTCGATCGCAATGTCCAGAGCGTTTGCATCTTCTAGTCGTTTGGTTTCCAGCGATGAGCGAAGCACATGTGTTCTGCCGTAGCGCCAAAGCGTTCTGTTGAGCGTGATCTTCTGCCAATTCTTCTTCAGATCGCCTAAGATTTCGTCGGTTTGGCTGACAGTTGGTTTCAGAGCCTGCACTCAATCTGACGATGCGTCGATCATCTTCTCACTCACCTACCCACCCAAGGATGCCCAGCGATGTCGGCCCATGTTTAGAGGTGGGATCCGGCAGTGGCAGAAGTGGCAGTGGGGAAGTTGTAATCCATCGCGTGGTGAGGGAGTTGGGAGGCTCAGTCGTATACCCGATGCTGACGTGAACCAACTATGGAGATTGGGCTCTCGTGATGAGGGTGAATCTACAGGCGCAAGGCCTATGGGAGGCGATCGACCCCGGCAATGGCGACTACAGCGACGACAGGATGGCGTTGTCTACCATACTCTGAGCCGTCCCGCCAGAGATGCTGTCTACACTTGCCGTCAAGAACACCGCCAAGGACGCATGGGACACCATCAAGATATTGCGCATGGACATCGAGCGCGTACCCGAGGCGAAGGTGCAGACGTTGCGCAAAGATTTTGATGCAATCAAATTCAAGAACAGCGACTCGTTGGATGACTTTGCAATGCGGCTCACCGGCCTAGTCAACAACTTGGAAATACTCAGGGACAAGATTGAGGAAGACTGTGTTATTAAAAAATTCCTCTGCATCGTCGCGCCAAGGTATTCTCAGGTAGCGATCTCAATTGAGACGCTCGTTGACTTGCAGACGCTCTCGGTGGAAGAGCTCACCGGACGACTGAAGGTCGTAGAAGAGCGCTACGAACAAAACAACACCAACGGCGCTAGCGGACACCTGCTCCTCACAGAAGAGGAGTGGCTTGCACGCATGAAGCAGCGCGAGCATGGTTAGGGCTCGTCTGGTGGACAGAAGCCTGACGGTGGCTATGGCGGCAATCAGCGCTGCGGCAAGCCGAAAGGCCGCGACGATGGCAGTGATGGTGCTGTGTCTAATGGTGGCCGCGACGTGTCGAAGGACAAGTGCCGTAACTACGGTAAACTTAGGCACTAGGCCAGAGACTGCCACAAGCCATGACACAACGATCAGGCCAACCTGGCGAAGTTCGACGACGACCAGCCCACGCTGCTTATGGCATAGGTGTGCGCACCGTCTAAGGCCGCCGAGAACATGACCGAGGATGTCGTGCTCAACAATGTGCATACTAATGTGCACCTAGGACGTGAAGAGGACTGCCATGATGATGTGTGGTATCTTGACACCGGGGCCAGCAACCACATGACGGGCTGCAAGAACATCTTCGCCGAGCTGGACACCGGTTTCACTGGTTCTATCAAGTTCGGTGATGGTTTGATCGTCAACATCTGTGGACATGGTACGATACTGTTCATGTGCCATAACGGAGAGCATTGCGCGTTGACGGGAGTGTACTACATCCCTCGGCTACGGACCAACATCGTCGGCCTTGGGTAGCTCAACGAGAACAATTGCTAAGTGCTGATCGAGGGAGGCGTACTACGAATCCATGATCCGCAATGACAACTTCTTGCCGAGGTGAACCGTGCGCACAACTGGTTATATGTTCTTTCTTTGGACATAGCACAACAGGTGTGTCTAGCGGCACGACTCGATGACGACACATGGCGCTAGCATGCCCGCTATGGTCACCTCAATTTTGAGGCGCTCCGAAAGCTGGCACAGTACAACATGGTGCAGGGACTTCCGAAGATTGACCACGTCAACCAAATTTGTGATGGCTGCCTAGCGGGTAAGCAATGTCGTACTCTGTTTCCATAGGAGGCCAAGTACTATGCAAAAAATCTCCTCAGGCTGGTGCATGGGGACCTGTGCGGACCGATCATGCCAGCGACACTGGGTGGAAAGCGCTACTTCCTGCTCTTAGTTGACGACCTCAGCCGCTACATGTGGCTGATACTGCTAGCAACAAAGGACGAGGCAGCAGCAGCAATCAAGCACTTCCAAACCGGCGTCAAAGTGGAATCTAGGCGGAAGCTGCAAGCGCTTCGCACTGACCGCGGCGGCAAGTTCACGTCTACGGAGTTTGGTGAATACTGTGCAAATCGTGGCATCAAGCGACTCCTCACGACACCATATTCACCACAACAAAATGGTGTTGTCGAATGCCAGAATCAAACGGTCGTCGCAATGGCACGCAGACTGTTGAAGGCGAAGGACATACCAGGGGAGTTTCGTGCTCCACATATTTGTTCAAGAATTTCCATCGTGAACAACTTGGCGCTCTGATACCACCTTCCCATGCATAGTGTGAATTAAGGTTTCTCGCACTGCATCACTCACAGGAGTTTGAGACAAGGGGATCATTTGCCCCCCCCCTCCCTCCTTTTCAACTTGGTTGTTGATGCTTTAGCTGTTATCATTGAAACAACTCAGGAAAATGGCTTGGTTAGGGGGGTGATTACTAATCTGGTTTCTGAGGGGGTTCCTATTCTTCAATATGCATATGACACAGTGATAATGATTGAATGTGAAGATAAGTACTTTCTTAACCTAAAGTTTTTGCTTTATTGTTTTGAGTGGATGTCTAATTTGAAAATCAATTATCACAAGAGTGAAGTTTTTTGTGTTGGGGGTGGATAATGAAGAGGCTACTAAAGTTGTAAATATTTTTAATTGTAAATTGACTCATTTACCTCTTACGTACTTAGGCATTTTGGTTGGGGATAGACATGTCGGGGAAAAAGCAGCAGAGAATGTTCTTCACAAATTGAGAAGAAGGCTGGATAATTGGAGAAATAATCTTCTATCTTTCGTGGGAGGTTGGTTTTAGTGAATAGTAGCTTGAGTGGTCTTCCTATTTACACTATGGGGTTCTATAGGTTTAATAAGGTAGTTCAAAAAAAAAAAAGGATTCTATCGTATCTAGATTTTTCTTGAGGGGTGCTAGTGACAAATTTAAATATCATATGGTTAACTAGGGGGGGTTGCAGACCCAAAGATTATGGAGGTTTAGGGGTCATTAATTCTAGAATTATGAATGATTGCCTTATTGCCAAATGGATTTGAAAAATTGCTTCTACTAATAATGAGCTTTGGTACATGATTCTTAAAGCTAAGTACTTCCTTAGGGTTGTTTTCAGAGATGCCAATCCTTCGAGAGGCTATCAATTTTGGAAAAGTTTGCAAAGAGTGAAAAATCTGCTTAATTGGGGTGCAAGATATCAGATAGGTAATGGGTGCAATGTCTCTTTCTAGGGGAAAGTTTGGATTGAAAATTGTCCTTTGAAGATTAAATATGACAAGCTTTTTAACATTTGCCAGTACCCTGACATGAGTGTTGCTGACTATTTGGTTGAAGACATGTGGAAGATCACTTTTGTTAGAATCTTTGGGGAAGAAGAGAAAACCCAATGGAAGCTTTTGAAAAATTCTGTTATGGATATTGAGCTTAGTTTTGATATGGACAGGGTGGTATGGTGTCTTGAAAAATCAGGAGTGTTCTCAGTGAAGTCTTTGTATAAGCAGATGGTTTTTGGGGGAGTGATATGTAGAAAATTGCAAAAAAATGTAGAAAAGCAAGATTCCTCTGAAAGTCAAGATTTTTGTGTAGCAATGTTATTAGGACAGAGTCCAAACTGCTAATCAATTTAGGAGGGTGGAAAGGGGATGTGAACTGTATTCTTTGTAGTACTGAAGAAAGTATTAATCATATTTTGTTCTCTTGTATCTTAGCAAAGCTTGCTTAGTTTTGTGTGAAAGATGTACTAAGTTGGGAGCGTATACCAAGATCATTAGATTATTTCCAACTTAATTGGTTGGAGAGTAGGGGGCTAATGATTACACTGTTGTTTTGTTCAGTTTTGCAGTCTTAGCCTGGACTCTTTGGAATGTTAGGAACAGAATGGCGTTTGAGAGGAGTTTTTCTAAGTAACCTTTGAAAGTGATTTTCATATTTCTATTTTGTTTGTAGCATTTGCGTGTCCTCCTCAAAGGGGTTGAAAGAAGCAAACTGGATTGCTTCTGAAGGTTGGATTAAAACCTTTTGTTCGCTAGATCCTTAGTAATCTCCCTGTTTTGTAATAGATAGTTGGTTGTTATCCTTGCTACTTTGTTCTTGCTAAGTGTAAGCTGGAGTTCCCAGCGTGTAAGATTTCGTTATCTTTTGTAAGAATCTTTTAATTGCTTTCTATAGAGGATGAGTTTTTCCTTGCTAAAAAAAATAGTACAGATAATATAACCTCACTTCTAGGTTCTAGCTAATCCAGAACACAGTCCAATCAAGTCATGTCGTTGCCACATTTGTGCCACCATTTCGTGTTAGATTTCCATCAACTCTAACAAAGGCAATAAGAGTGTAAGCACTAAGTAGCATTCATAAACCGGAAAAATGTACGCTGACTCTGACTCTGACTCGGTGATGATACTTCTTGCTGGCCCGTACAGGCCAAGTTCCATCTCAGGTTAGTCGTGACAATGGCTCTCTTCTTCTCACTCACCACCCCAGTTGGTATTCATGATCGGCATTGGGATCTCCTCTGCTTACAACGAAAATAGCCCCAGGGCACTGATCGTCGAAGGTGTGCCCAACGCCGCGGCTGCCGGAATTCTGAACTACATGGCGCTCGTCGACCTTCTAGCCGAAGACTTCATGAACCCTAGGGTGCAGAAGAATGGAAGGTTGCAAGCTTGCAGCTCATCATAAACATCTCCTTGCTGGTTGGGACGGCTCTGATGTCCATGCTTGCTACATGGGCATGAAAAGAAAACCTCAACTAAAAAAATCATTTTTTATTTTTTTATCTAGTTCTTATGGGGCATTATATGATGAGGATTTCTCATTTGTTTCTTGCTTGCTTGTAAAAAGGTATATCTAGATCAAAGGGCACTCCATGTAACTAAGGTGACGACGGTCTTGCTAAAACAGTGTCAATTTGTTCAGCTTTACAACAATCAAAACAGTACTATCAAAGCCATTTCGCTGCCTGGCTCTGGCATAGTAAAAGTTGGTGCGTTTTCTTTGTCCCAACCAGTGAAACCGCAACTGTTATTTCCTTTTTGTAAGTTAGGTCAAGTGTGGTGGAGCTTGAACAGAAACTCTGCTAAATTGTCAAGTTGACTGGCAAGCCGTTACAATTGATATGTGTGCATCTGCCCTTCGTTTTGCTACACGCCCGGAACTAGGGGACTACTCTAGTCTAGGAGAAGACCTTGTATACTTCAGGGTGTCGACACTCTAACAACATGGCAACATTCTCTGCTTGTGCCGCGACCCCAAGACTACATCATGGAGTTGTTATAGTAGTTTGGTTGTTGTTCTTTTGCATCTGCTAGTTAATTAATTAGGTTGATGACTTGCATACTTTAGGTACGGCTAACATTAAGTACTAACTAGATTGTCAATTCAACACCGCCAACCATATGAAAACGGAAAACCACGTACCAGTAGTATTAGCAATAGCATTAACATTATTTATTGCTCTGCTTAGCATTAGCATTTATTTATTGCTCTGCTTTTGCCACACGCATCAATTCAGCAGCTCGAGTTAGTAAACGTCCAAACGATCAATGCTTTTGCGTCCACCGAAGCATGTCAACATGGTGTGCTCATCTGGGAATCGGCGTTTGCGATCATCTCCAATGTTGTGTTTTAGCCGGTTCAAATAGAGAGAGAGAAGGCATTGAATCGATTCAATACATTGGAGAGGTCGATTCTAACAAAAAAAAATGCATAGAACCGAACCCTACTTAGGAATCGATTCAAAGCATTAAACAACTACATAGGAGAGAGTGCGGTTGAGAGAGGATATTATTATTTTGTGGTTTTTTAATGAAACGTGGGTCTCAGTTATTAGTAGGAATTGGTTCAATACATTGGAGAAAAACAAACTCGGTTCCTGTAATGCTTATGTGGCATAACTTTGAATCGACGTCGGTTCAATACACTAAAGATGCTCTAACTCTCTAACCCCCAGAAGTGAAATGGTGTGAGCCCATGGCCGAGAGCGCTACCAAACCTTGCAAAGAAAACGAGAACGCATGTGCCAACCTCTGCCGTACTCGTACAACACAGCACCATTTCGCCGAGCTCCAGGTAGCGGATGGCCTCGCCCAAGCTCGCCGTCCTCTGCCTCCAGGCCATGTGCTTTCTGCCTGTGCTGGCCGTCGCCGACTGCGACTGCGCGGCTGACGCCGCGGGCCGCGACAAGGCGCAGGCGCTACGCCTCAAGATCATCGCCATCTTCTGCATCCTCACGGGGAGCGCGATCGGAGCGGTCATCCCCTTCCTAGGCCGCAGGTTCCCGGCGCTCCGGCCGGACACCGACCTTTTCCTCGCCGTCAAGGCATTCGCCGGCGGCGTCATCCTCGCCACGGGGCTGGTGCACATCCTGCCCGCGGCCTTCGAGGCGCTGGGCTCCCCGTGTCTCGTGGGCGGCCCGTGGAGGCGCTTCCCGTTCGCCGGGCTCGTCGCCATGCTCGCCGCGATCGCCACGCTCATCGTGGACACCGTCGCCACGGGGTACTTCCACCGGACGAACGCCAAGAAGGCCGTGGCCGTCATCGACGAGCCGACTACACCCGATCATTGCGCCGGAGACTTGGAGGCCCCTGACGGGCACCACGGGCACGCTCACGGGATGTCCGTGCTGGCCGCACCGCCCACCGACGACGAGCTCGTACGCCACCGCGTCATCTCTCAGGTACGGTTACCTTGGCGCCATTCAAGAAAAGAGCGTTGCGAATTTACAAGTTGGGTGAAGTATTTGATCGACTTGTTTGTGTTCTTGTTCGTCAAGGTGTTGGAGCTGGGGGTGGTGGTGCACTCGCTAATCATCGGGATGTCGCTGGGCGCCTCCGATTTCCCTAGCACGGTGCGGCCGCTCGTCCCGGCGCTGACGTTTCATCAGCTCTTCGAGGGCATCGGGCTCGGCGGGTGCATCGTTCAGGTGAGCACACCGTTGTTTTGCTTGGAACCGACGACGATTTCGAGAATTAGAGCGTTTTGATCCGTGAAACTACGGACACCAATTGCGTTTTCTAAAAAAAAAATCACCAATTACAAATGTTGGCCTTCCGAGAGTCTACCAATCCTAAAATGTAAAGAAAACGTCACACGTCTCCTTAGTATACTTGCAATTGATATTTGGGTCTTCCGAAGTTCACACCAAACTTGCTTCGTGACTTCACTGGACGTACAGAAAATGCTGAGTGCTTTCAAGAAAAAGATATCTGATGTCTACCCCACCATCACATCCCTTGTTCTTCATTTTCGTTTTACGAACCAAATCCAAAAGTTAGAAGTGGGGCATATTGTATCCCCTGCCTTTGCCTTAACAGTTCCATGCCTTTGGGGCATTTTCAGCCGTTAGATCTCAGATGAACAGTGCATTGCTACGATGTAAAACATTGATTTCTACCGTACTTCGTGCAGCAATTTTAAACGGTAGTTACTACAGTGTTCTCCGCCTTTCTTCCTCGCATCTTTCTACTGTGTACTGAGGATAGAATCGGAATCTTATCTTAGTCTCATGTGCCTCCTGGGCCAGCAAATCAGTTGACCGATGTCAAAATTTTTACTATTTTAGAGTAGAAGTTTGCTACTGATATAACTATGCTCACTAAGCTCTTCGTTCTTCTTACCACAGTCTAAGTTTCGCCTCAAGTCCGTGGTGACAATGGCGCTCTTCTTCTCCCTCACGACCCCGGTCGGCGTCGCCGTCGGCATCGCGATATCCTCCGTCTACGACGAGACCAACCCGACGGCGCTGGTCGTCCAGGGGCTCCTCGAGTCCGCCGCGGCGGGGATACTGGTCTACATGGCGCTCGTCGACATCCTCGCCGAGGAGTTCATGAACGCCAGGGTGCAGAGCAGAGGGCGCCTGCAGCTCGCCCTGAACGTCTCACTGCTGCTCGGGGCTGGCCTCATGTCCATGCTCGCCATTTGGGCTTGACCGTACGTGCAGTGTGTTCATGGGGGCGTAAATGGCAGTGAAAGGATCAGGGATTAGCATCTTTGTACGGGGCGTCAGATTCTTTTTGGTGTCTGACTTGATGAGCAATTACCAGCCGTTTTGTTAGGCTGAAGTTGCAAGGATGACCAAAAAAAGGGAGCCTGTCTAAAGCTGGCGAGCTAGGATGCATCGAAACGTAGAGCAGAGGAACGAAATTTCACAGCGTTCGTCGTTGCTTTCCGAATCGGCACTCGTTAGCAAGTAGGATGCTTTTTTTGCAATAAGCAAGTGGGACGCATGGTTAACTGTACATCCTGATTGTTCATTCCAAAGGATAATAATGCCAATGCTGCAATGCAGTTCGAATTTTCAAGCTTGCATTGCAACGGGCAATGCACACCGTCTGGGTATCGTTTGTTAGATAATCTTTGTGAGTTAGTTTCTAAGTTTAGGTTTTAGTGTCTGCATGCGTCCATATCCGAGTCAGCTTCGCTGGCCGAGTAGGTATTCACGTCTGCCCGTATCCGAGTATGACATTGAGTCATCGTGTGAGCAGCCTTTATAAGGCTTGTATACTGCGTGAGTTGGAGTAACTAGAAGAAGCAATGTAAAAAAAAATGAGCAAGAAGTGTCGAGCGTGATAAGAAAAAGCAAGAGAGAAAAGAAGTAATAGAAAAGCTGTCCTAGGCAGCACAAAAAAGCTTCAGTATGTATACGTGTGTTTCAGAATTATCAGCGTGATCTCGTGTGCTTGTGCTTCTGCCCAGTGTGAAATACTGCCGAGCGTGATTTCTTCTTCCTATCAGCTTCTTCTAGCGAGTCTGTTCCAACAATTGGTATCAGAGCTCTAGGTTCGAAACCCTAGCTGCTGCCCCGGGAGGGGTGATCTCGACTCCTAGGGTGGTATATACAGCGTGGCGGCGGGTGCGACGGCGTCCGAGAGCTCGTGGCGGCCGGCTGAGCCATGGCGAAGGATATATGGGTGACCCTGTGGCGGCGAGACGGAGTCGCGACGCTGTGGATCCCGGTGGCGCATCGGTAGCGGCGGAGCACACGACGGCACGAGGCGGCGAGACCGATGCACTATACGCTGCATGTGGCTTCATGACGAGGAGGAGCTTGAGTTTTTTGATTTGTGCCCAAAATTATGTCGCGTTCTCCGGGGAGTGGTGACGAGGCAACGTCGACGCTCTTCCTACTGGCCGAAAAGGAGACGGCCAAAGCTGCGTGGAAGGCATTGAAGACGATACATCTTGGTGCCGATCATTGAAAGGCGAAGGCGAGGGACGTTGAGAAGATGTGTTCGCCGTCCGAGTCGAGTCCGTGTGTTACTCAAGTTGAAGTCGTGACCAACTTGAAGTTCGAAATCTGAGTTAGGGGCAAGTCGTAGTTGAGACCGACCGTATCTGAGTTGAGTCTGAGTTAGGCATAAGTCGTAGTTGAGACCGATCGCCTCAATGAGTAAAGAGTCCAAGACGTGTTCAAGTTGTGCCACCGTCTTCGGACAAATAAGTGTGAGCCAAGTTGAAGTCGAGTCCAACTGGCAGCGTCCAAGACGTGTTCGAGTTGTGCCACCGTCTTCGGCCGAGTGTGTGGGAGCCATGTTGAAGTTGAGTCCAACTGGCAGCACACGAAATTTAAGTACGTACACAAAGATTAGGGAGTGATTGTTAGATAATCTTTGTGAGTTAGTTTCTAAGTTTAGGTTTTAGTGTCTGCATGCGTCCGTATCCGAGTCAGCTTCGCTGGCCGAGTACGTATTCACGTCTGCCCGTATCCGAGTATGACATTGAGTCATCGTGTGAGCAGCCTTTATAAGGCTTGTATACTGCGTGAGTTGGAGTAACTAGAAGAAGCAATGTAAAAAAAAATGAGCAAGAAGTGTCGAGCGTGATAAGAAAAAGCAAGAGAGAAAAGAAGTAATAGAAAAGCTGTCCTAGGCAGCACAAAAAAGCTTCAGTATGTATACGTGTGTTCCAGAATTATCAGCGTGATCTCGTGTGCTTGTGCTTCTGCCCAGCGTGAAATACTGCCGAGCGTGATTTCTTCTTCCTATCAGCTTCTTCTAGCGAGTCTGTTCCAACATCGTTTTCTTATCACCTTACACATTTTCCAATCCCCCAAATATCCGGGTTTTTTATTTATAGGAAAATAAGAAATTAAATTAAATTAGAAAAATGTTACATGGAATTCAGAAGGTAGGAAGACCGTCGGCGCCGCTAGCATCCCACTGGAAAGCTATCATAGACAACACTAGCTTGAATCGGATCACAATGTATCCAAACAAACCCTTAGAAAGCTGACGTTGTTAGTTTCCCAGGTATCTTCGTCCTACACGCCTGATCGAGTTGTTTTTCCATCCGAGAATCACACCTGACGCCTCTCTCTGTCCATGAAACCCACGCCGCTATCTCCATGAAAGCCTAGCATCAAGATATACATCAGATCTGGTGATTTCACATTGGATCAAACGCCCAGTGCACCGTACGTTGTCTACTTGCATATCCGGTAAGTTTCAAATCAAAATTTAATGCATATACACGTTGGTTAGATGATATAGCTTACATTGTGAATGGCTTAGAACTTATGAAAAACGTAAATGGTCCTATTGCAGAGCAATGGCAATTGGTACAAAGTGATTTAAATGATGCATGGGGAGACGATTCCAGTTCTTGTATACGTGGGTGGTGAAGTCCGATATGGGGAGACAGGCGCCGAATATAGCATCCCATCTAGGGTATTTTTGACTGCTAATGGAGAAACTACTCTAGATGATGTAAAAAATGGGACTTATAGGGTTATGGAATCAAGGATGACCGAGTACTCTCTAAATGTGCAAGCTCGGTATAATGTGGGAGCAAAAACATCTCAATTCTTTCAGCTCATCCCCATTTATGGTGATAGAGGGCTGCATAACATCTTTCAGATGACATTGTCAGGATCCAATCGGCGTATGATTGAGCTATTTGTAGATATTGTTGCCAAGCAAAGTGACTTGTGCAATAATCATCTTTCGTGCTTGTCGGAAATAGCTACCCAAAGCCAACGTGATGTCCCTCAATCTGTAGGTCCTACAGAGCATCCGATAGATTGAACCTATCCACAAAATTTTCCTCTTGGCGATGAGCATAAAACAAATTAACACATGAATGGGGATGATTTTCATGAGGCAGTAGAGGAGTTTGCAGAGCGTGAAGAACCGATGATGAAGATGATGGTGTCCATGTTTCAGATTCAAATGACGGTAATGAGAATGGCTACTTTGAATCGTGCCAGCAGTAGTGGATTGTGGGGACTCCGAAATTAAACCTGTTTTGAGTTAAGTGATTTCATCAGAGACGTAACCTTTAACAGAAAACAAGAATGATTTCGAGTACCCGAATATGTGTTTCACGTTAGCTCCCATGATCAGCTGCTAATATGCACATATCCAAACAATATTATATCACTTGCATACACGATTATAATATAACGAATAAAAATTAGCAGCGGAAACATTAAATAAATAATAATGGAAATTCAAGTGAATTAAATAACCTTTTCAATGGTGCGCCACAACCCAAGGGCAACCGATTGAGATTAAAACTGATATATCAACCGTTATCGCCTCAACTTGTTACGTTAACTATGACGTTCTTACCTGCAACATAAACAAACCAATTGAGTACAAAAACGTACTCACAAGATTTACGAATAGCAAATTTAAGTAAATGCACTTGGTGTCAAAGGATGGCTCAAATGGTTCTTTTCAGTATAAAGCCAGGTTATTTGACAAGATAACTAGTATAGATTCAAATTGGCGTTTGACAAACATTTAGAAATATGATATAACAGTAGGTACCCCAATTCATGATCAATATTACTAAGATTTTACCATCAAGAAATCATACCCAAAGTGGCTACCTCACCCGGGTAAACTAACATCAATACACGAACTTCCTGTTCGTGATGACATTTCATTCCCAAACATACCCTTTTCCTATTTCCAACATCTAATTGTGCATGATTTCCCACAAGTAATGTCCATAACCGGGGACACGGTTATTCGAATAGATTTAGGACTCTGCAGAGCTTGTGCAGCTTTACCCACATGATATGAATATATCTCAATGTCGGCCAATGCACTCTTCTGTAGGAGTGTGACTGAGATATCATAATGAGGCTGTTACAATGTCATGTGCCAACTATTAAACTACCCGAGGATACACACCATGACAGACTGACGGTCGCCTGAACCACGGTTACACCTCGTTGTGTAAATAAGTCCTTGCGAAGCTTCCCGCTAACACAAGCGACTCTTAAGGGCAAGTAAGACAAAATTTATGATGCTCCCACTAGATTGACAATACAACAGTAACAGTAATAAAAAACAACAATTATCAATATATTTGTGGTTTGATAGCAAACACACTACAAATTAATAGGCCAAGCATTCGCCATTAACCCAGCATGTGGTTGCACATATAACTTGGTTCAACACCACACAGACCGGCCCTTAATTACCAAGACGGGGCTACATAAATCCATAACAATTTTTCATCATAACCCTACACTCGTCCAAGTTAAATATAAAGAACCCAAAATCCAACTTGTCCACAATAACTAGATCCAAGATCTGAACATAATCCTCAATTCCAATCATAATTTAATTTTAATCTCGGCCGATGGACTAGCTCCATCAACCACTTTCGACTACATCTACTAGCATGACTAAGCATCGTTATAAAAATCATCAAACAAACCCATATAACATATAACCTTAATCATTCAAGGTAAAAGGGTAATTAACATTCAAGGAAGGTAATTGAATCAATTAGGGCATATCTAAAGCTACCCATTTGACATATCGATATTTGAAATTAAAGAAATACATAGAATACTTGCGTGGTAGGGCACGGCGCAAACTCGGGCGAGAGCGGCACCGCTTGAAGGAGAAGGAGCTAGCGAACGGGGGGCCCGCTGGTCTGAGGTGGTGAGGTGAGGCGGTCAGCGAGTGGATTGGGCTGAGCCAAAATGCCCCTTGGTCGGTCGGTCTGAAAGTTTGGATTCGGTTGAAGGAATAGTGCATGCCCTAATTTTTGTGAAAAAGGCTGAGAGTTTAAGTGAATTTTTAAAGGTAGATGCTTAGCGCCAAAATTGATGAAAATTTTTGGGAAGTTCCCTGACACTAGTTAGACCATTCATTAATTTTTATAGGGTTTTACAATTTATACAATTTTCTCTAAAATTATTTTAAGTTTCTGTTGTGGTGTTTGACTTTTGATTTTTTTTAGATTGACTGGTTGCTTAAAAATAGTAATTAAAATCTAAAAATTGTTAAATTTTTAAGGTGAGTTTCTAAAGTGTTCCAGAACCTAGGAAAATTATTTCTAGGCACTGTTCACAAGTTTTGCTTATATTTTAAATTCAAATTCAATTTTGAACATGCAAATTGACAAGAAACCAAATAATCTCCAAAAATTCCAGAAAATTCCAAATAAGCAAATCGGAGGATATAGAACCCAACTAAAATATTCCCAGCTATGGGTCCTACTATATTTTCAAAATCATATTCAGTTTGCATTTCTGAAATTAAGAGAGTATACTTTCAAGTTTAAAATTGAGATTCCTTGTAAAAATTACCTCAAGTATTTGAAGTATTACTATTTTTAAGTTGAATTCCAAAATACAATCCCACTCTTGAAACCTTAGTTTTGCCCCAAATTCAATTGAACTTTTGAATTGGAGAAAAAAATATTTGATTACTAGGTTTTAACACATTTGATTTGCAACAAAAGTTTTAAAAAGTCCAAAATTTCTGAAATGTACATTAGATACTTAACTAATCCCACTTAGGGATCTTGGGCCGTTACATGGATCATAAAAAAGAACACTAGTTATTATTGGACGATCAGATAAGCATCTAGTGGATGAATTGAACGATGCATCGGGGTTTAAGTTATGTGGCGTGGATTGTTCTTCACCAAGTCAGCAGCAGAAGGACCCATTATTTGTCCACCAGACATTTGACTCCAAGGAGCACTTGAGAATCGCCATAAACGACTTTCATATAAGTACCATAGAGAGGTGGTGATATGGCCCCAAGTGTCGTTACTACTTTAGTATGTGATTCCAACGCACAGTCTGAAGTTGTATCTACACTTTGTGTTGTTTTATGCGAATAAAAGAAGAAAGAATCTTTGGCGAGACTGGGGTTGTGGAGATGTGCGGTGCTCGAGCAAGAAGTGGGGCATGTTGTATCCCCCTGCCTTTGCCGTGAGCCAGAAACCAAGCAAGGAAGGGGATCATGCACGGGCTCAATCCAAGTGCAAGTTAAGTCGGCTTTGGATTGAATCCGAGCAGCATATGCGTGTTTCCTTTTTTTATCTCTTAGTCGCGTATAGTAATAGGATCTCAGGGAAATCTGTTTTTCTTTGGAAGTCTGAGTGCATATCTTTTGTTCAGGAGTCATGTGAGCTGTTTCTTTGGACCAAACCAAATATGGTCGGTTTGTACCGTGTGCTCTTTCTGAAACCAACGTCGATACTCAGCATGAGGTCGTGGGTCATCGAGACGATCCTCTCTAACGATGTGACTCTCCAAATCAGATCACTCGTCGATGTATTTAGTATATTTCGCACCCCAATTCTCTTGTCTGATTGAAACATGGCCAACATTGTGCAGTTCATGTATCTCATCCTCCTGGTGTGGAGCAGGAAGGGGAATGGTCTGATGACTATCTGGGTAGTGATGCTCAACAACCCAAAAATGAATGTGGGAGTCGAGCAAGCCATATTGTCCGGGACTGCTGCCCCTGAACAGGCATCCAACACATGACATCATCGTATGGAGTCCAAGTCACTCAACTGTCGCTTATCTGATCAATTTGGTCGCGGTAGTAGGCAACTCCTGAGTTGTGCGGGATACTACGAAATAAATGGAGTGTCTGCATCCACCTCCGCACCATATGCAGCACAAGATTCCATGTCTGGTTTTCCCCACTATTTCTTCTTTAGATCGTCTAATTGGATGTCCAATGGTCAATCCAGTCCATGACCATATTTGCAAAAGCAACATTGGGCCAGCAATGCTACAGGTGGCTGCATGGGCACCATTACACAACCCTCTATAAAGCACAGCCAAGGAAGCGGCTCCCCAATTGTATTGTCCTACCTCCTCTAGGTTCTCCCAGATCTGCAAATACATAGCTGGCACACTATCTCCCGAGGCATTTGGAAAAATAACAGAACCAAACAAGTCCAAAACAAAAGCTCGAGTGTACCGGTCGATTTCAACTTGTGTTGCATTGTTTGGAATCTGCTTCGAATACATTTCAGATTTATGGCAAAATTAGAGCACTGCGTCACTACCTTGCCCGACATATTCCTCTTCTTCTTCTTTAAAATATCACTGGATGCAGGGATGCCATGTAACTGTTCAACTTTTGGAATCCACCCTTCTGATACACCAACTATGTTACAAAGTTCAGTTATATCGGACTATTGGTGAGGTGAAGCAGTACTCACAGCCAACTATGTCCTCAATAGGGTGCCACTTCGCAATTAGGAGAAAACACCTTATGAAGAATGGAAAGGGAGAAAACCCAACTTGTCTTTTCTCCGAACATGGGGATGCCTTACAAAAGTGCATGTACCATTACCGAAGAAAAGGAAGCTCGGACCTAAAACCGTTGATTGCGTTTTTCTAGGATGTGCTAAAAATAGCACGGCTTATAGATTTTCAGTGGTCAAATCCGAGGTAAGTGGCATTGCTACGAATATAGTGATGGAATCTCGTGATGCAACATGCTTTGAGCATGTGTTTCCTATGAGACCAGATGAAGGCATGGATCTTAATGGTTCAAATGAACACTCTATTCTTCCTAGTGTGGACAACACCGCTCTAGAATTGGAGTTGAGGAGTAAGAGGTAGAGGACTGAAAAGTCTTTAGGCGATGACTTTGTCACCTATGTCGTGGATGATGAACCACGAACCCTTTCAGAAGCATACGCATCCCCAGATGTGGATTACTGGAAGGAAGCAGTCCATAGCTAGATGGATTCCATCATAGCTAACAGAACGTGGGAGGTTACGGACCTCCCATGTGGATTCAAGCCAGTGGGCTGCAAATGGATCTTTAAAAGAAAGCGTAGACCTGATGGTATTATTGAAAAGTACAAGGCTCGTTTAGTGGCTAAGGGTTTCACGCAAAAGGAGGGCGAAGATTATTTTGATACATACTCTCCTATTGCTCGTTTACCCACAATTTGAGTGCTTATAGCACTAGCTGCCGCGTATAAACTCCAAGTACATCAAATGGATGTAAAGACCGCTTTCCTAAATTGAGAGTTGGATAAGGAGATTTATATGCAACAGCCTGATGGTTTTGTGGTTGAAGGGCAAGAGAGGAAAGTATGTTGTTTGACTAAATCCTTATATGGTATAAAGCAAGCTCCCAAGCAATGGCACGAGAAGTTCGATAGTACTATGACTTCGATCAGCTTTTGTGTAAACGAAGCCGGTTAATGTGTCTACTATCGGTTTAGTGGGGGCGAAGGTGTCATTCTATGTCTTTACGTAGATGACATATTGCTTTTTGGGACCAACATAGATGCAATCAATAGAACGAAGTATTTCCTCTCCCAGAACTTTGATATGAAAGATCTGGGTGAAGCTAATGTTATCTTAAACATTAAGCTTATTAAGGGTGAGAATGGGATTACTCTTTCACAATCCCATTATGTGGACAAGGTCCTATCCCGATTTGAATTCATGGACTGTACATCAGCAGCCACACCCTATGATCCAAATGCCAAGCTTCGTAAAAACACTGGACATGCAAAAAAACCAGCTTAAATATTCTCAAATTATAGGATCCTTAATGTATCTAACTAGTGCAACGAGGTCGACATCTCATATGCTGTTAGCAAATTGAGTCGTTATATGTCCAATCCAGGAGATGATCATTGGATAGCACTAGAGAGGGTACTTAGGTACCTAAAAACGACCTCTAACTTGGGAATACATTATTCTGGCCATCCGGCGGTCTTAGAAGGATTCAGTGATTCTAACTGGATCAGTGACTCGGATGACATGAAAGCTACGAGTGGCTATGTATTCACTCTAGTAGGTGGGGCTGTTTCGTGGAAGTCTTCTAAACAGATTATCCTTACACGATCCACCATGGAGGCTGAGCTGGTAGCTCTAGACTTAGCGGCTGTAGATGATTAGAGAACTCCTTTGTGACCTACCTGTGCTAGGAAAGCCAATTCCAGCCGTGTTAACCTACTGCGATAACCAAACTGTTCTGGTTAAGGCAAATAGTAGAAAGGACAATATGAAGTCCTCAAAACATATTAAAAGGCGACTTAAGTCGGTAAGACATGCTAGAGAGACGGGTGTTATTACTGTAGAATACATCCAATCTGAAAGAAACTTGACATATCCTTTCACCAAAGGATTGGCGCGAAAGGCCATCCTTGCAGCATCAAAGGGAATGGGGCTCATACCCGTGTAAAGGCTCACATTGGTGGTAACCTATCCTAGGAGATCGGAGATCCCGTGAACTAGGCTCTAGGACAACAAACTGTGTGGGATTATAGAGCACATCTAAAGGGTCCCATTAGCTGCAGTGCTCTTTTTGTACGGGAGGTTGAGCAATGGCTCTTAATGAATTCGATACCTAAATGGTATCGGGAATCGTCCTACAGGATTCCCCGAAGAATTTACCTACTTGAGTATGATCGTGAGGTCGCGATCAAAGGAAGATAAGAGTGTACTTCCTTGAGTACTCATGAGCTAGATACGGGGACATGACCGTAACGTCCCAACCCGAGAGGGATTTGGGCAAGCCGCCCAGTACAGATTGTAACTTGGGCGAAAATTCTCACACCAAGGCATTGGATCAAGGCGTAGTCCTCCTTTGTCTGTGCAGAGTTGTAGTTCTTGTTGCTAGGCTTTGGGTTCAAACCCGCAAGGTATCCATCGTCGAACAGCTGTATATTAAACAAGTCATTGAGCATCTTTTATCAAATTGAGAAATTGGTGGGGATTGTTGGCTGTTGTATGGGTATTAATGTAATTTCTCATTGTGAGAAAAGAATTAAAGGAAAATTAAAAGAACTGTGCATGGGGCCCCCTTGTCAATAGAAGAGTAGGGGACGATTAGGTCTCTGCGTTGGTTGTGGCTTTCGACCGATTCATTCCTCACCTGGTTGCTTCACCCTTCGGTTTTCTCTCCCAGAAATGGTGATGACTAGGGGGAGGGGCGGAGGTGATCCTGGAGGCTCCTCAACGGCCTGTGCGAGTCGGCCGTGGGGACTGGGCGTCCTCCCCATCCTCTCTCTTGAAAAGGAGCCGACGGTTCTTCCTAAAGGTACACTGAGAACAAAAAGATCTCCCCAATTTTGTTTTGATTTGGAACTTCCACTTTCGATCTGATTTGAGGTCTTCTCTTTCACTCCTGTTGACGCCTTGGACTTGACTCCAGGTGGTGGTTCGGTTCTGAGCTCTACTTCCTTGCACATCTGGATTAATCCCCTCTGGTGTCTTTCATTCTTGGAGGCCTTGAGGGAGATTTAGAATTTTGTGTTGGAAGTTCGGTTCATGACCATTCTAGAGTGGGTGGTAGTGGTGAAGATAAACTAGTTTGATTGATTGGTGCTGATTAGTGCTTTTGGCCGAAGCACTCTATTGGTGGGCTTGAGCGGCAATCTCCCAGTTCCTCAGCTTCGTTCCTTTGTCGATTCCAAAGGAGGAAGTGAGGCATTGTATCTCCGATTACTCCGTCCTTTGCTCGACTTTGTAGGCCGATAGTTTTTCTGGGTCAGTGTCAATTGACACGCCTTGCCGGTTGCATCTTGGTGGTTTTGAGTACCAACACTTCAGTGAGTATTACTCCTCTATGGCAGTTCAGTTGAACTTTGCATATATATATTCTTGCCGTTCTAGTTGATATCCTTGACCTATGATATTTTGATTACTTCAACTAGTTCTAAAGATATTGCAAATCAACCTGTGGGTACTATGGGCTACTCTGTGATGAACTCTGTCTTATACTAAAATTGAATGTGATAGTTAGTTCATACTTGAGCTCTATTGTATTACTTGCTACTGTCCCTATGATCTGCTGTTAGCTTGTTACTTTCGGTTTCAACTAGTTATATTGAATCTTCTTATTCGTTTGCTCTTTAGCAATTCAGGTGACTACTCTACTGTCAACCAATTGGCTTTATTACTGAACCTATGTCTTGGTGTTCAGTTTTATTGAAAATGATCTGTTACTGTTGGTAATCTAAAGTCCAGATTGTGATCCTTTTAGTCATCTGTTTGACTGGAAGTATAATCTGTTTTCTTTAGCAGTTGAGCTCATTTGACAGTTTAGCGAAGTATTGTTTAGAGCTCATAGTTTGGATTTAAATTGTCATGTTCAGTTAATGAAGAGTATAGACAATAGGGTTGAGATGGCAAAGACTTGTTCTTTTGCAACTCTTCTTCTGAGAGCACAATATATCATCAATCTCCTGCACTTTAGTCAGCTTTTTGATGATTTCTTGCTATTAATGTTGAGCATAATATTGTATTTAAATGACTTGAAAGAATTTCATGGATACATGTTATTATGGTCGTTTATTACATGTTGGTATTATGCTTTATGGATGAAAATGAATGCTAGGTTGAATATGATTATTTGCTAAAACTACATATTTTACAACATAAACAACTTACGTCTTCTTGCAATGTAACTGTCATCTCCCCCACTGGCATGTGAAAGGTGTGAGTCTCTGGCTTCCATCTCTCTACCAAGGCAGCTATGAGGAACTTGTCGACGTTGATGTTTTCCATTTGTGAAATTTGGTATAGCCCAAGCCTCTTCAGTGCTGGTGCACACAGCTCATGGTATTTAATGTGTGTGCGATGACTGCGAACAGACATACAATCAACGGGCTGCAGAAAAAGATAGAAATAAGTACATGTGAGATCAAACAAACTACACAAAAAGAGTGGGTCAGTAAGCATTACTCCCTCGATCATGAATGAGTGATGTCCTATGCTGTGAAGGGGGGCATTGTAAGATCGAGGAGGCCGACTTGAGGGGGTGAATAGGCGGTTTTAAAACTTCTTTAGCTAAACCGAGTTTTATGCGGAATTGTAAATCAATTTTGTTTTGCACAATTAAAGCCTAAATCAACTAGTCTTTACTAAGTGCACAACAATATGAAACTACATAAAGATAGCAATCATACACATAAAAGTAAACAATTTAATCTAAGGAATGTAAATTGCAATATAGTAAAGCACAAGAAATCAAACCATAATGACACAACGATGTTTTACCGTGGTGACCGGAGACTTGCTGGTCTCCCCTAATCCAAGTTGAGGTAAGCCCAAAACCAATTGGACCGGCTCCACAAATTAAGCCAAACACCTCTAAGGTAAGTCCAACCACTTGGACTGGTTCCAACAAGAACCAACACCTCGATCCACTAGGGTTTCTCTTCCTCCACTCCGGAGATTGCGAGCACCAAGTCACTCACAAACGCCCGGGTCTTCTCACAACCTTCTTTGAGACGATCACCGAACCACGACACCTCCACACCATCTAGGTGTCGGTAAACACCAAGAGTAACAAGTCGAAGACTCTCACTTGAACTAATCAAGTGTCTAAGCTCAAGTGGATACACAATCCACTACCGAATGCAACACATGCAATTAGGGTTTGCCGCTCAAAGCTCACTAAGTGCAACACATGCACAGAAGAGTGTAGAGGGCTTGCTCTTAGCTCAAGGGAACAGTATATGGCACCAGCAACTCTCCCACAACCAGCCAAGGTGGGTATTTATAGCCCACACACAAAAACTAGCCGTTAGGAGAAAGATTCCAGAGAATCAGGGAGAAATTGATCAGACCGCCAACTAATGGCCGGTCAGACCGCCCCAGCTCGAATGGCTATAAAACTAGTCGTTGAGCTCACTGCCGGTTTGACCGCCAACTAATGGCCGGTCAGACTGCTCAAACCGGTCAGACCGCCCATATGCCTGCGATCAGACTGCTCGAAGAAAACAAGGGTGATCAACAAAAACACCTTCTCTGCAATAAACAAACCGCCAAATAAAAAACAGAACTACCGCACAACGGTAGTACCGCTGAACACACGCGGTACTACCGCACAATTTTTGCGGTAATAGGCAGCCAGTCAGACCGCTCCAACCATGGCGGTCAAACCGATACACCACCGGTTAGACCGCTGATATGGGTGGTCAGACCACCCATAGCTATCCAAGCTGAAAATAGATTTTCTTCATTTGCATCAACTCAATTTCCAAACCACATTTTCCAATTGATGTAAGATGCACACAAGGGCTAAAGGCAAGATTCTCAACAAGTTGCAAAACACATTTGCCGACTTTTAGAATCAATGCCACAAGGAATAAGGTACATAGACTTAAACCATTTGCAAAACACATTCGCAAACTAAAGTCACATACTACAAGGATTATGCATAAGCCTCAACTATTTGCAAAACACATTCGCAAATATTAGCAACATGCTAACGAGAGCTAGAGCAAACACAATGAGCTATCAACACATGACTAACTCAGGCTACTAATCAAGACCCCTCTTAATAGTACAACAACCTATACTAGCAATTCGGTCTTTCATCCAAACACCAAGACAGGTAAAAGACTATGAACAAATCCTTAGCCCTAGCTAGTCATACATTTGCCTTACACAAACAATTGAAGCTTGATGACACACCTTTTACTTCAAGTCTGGGTTCTTGACTTGAATATGCATCATTCCATGATGCACTCTTTTGACTTAATGATCAACTCATGACCATCTCCTTTTCTTGAACATCATCGACACACGATGATTTCCTTTTCTTCAAGTTCTTGATGTGCATCAACACATGATGCATCCTTTACTCTTGAACCTTGACTTGATGACGATCAACTCATGATGTCATCCAAAGTCTCTTTTACCATAGGACATAACCTATTCATCCAACTCATGAAAAACATTAGTCCCACAACATGATTGTCATTTATTACCACAACATACCATTATCTCATAATGGTGGGACAAGATACTCCAATCTTTCCCTCTTTGGTAAATATTTGTGGATAAAGGAATATGGATCAATACTAATGAAACCACAAAACATAGAGTGAACTCCCCCTAGATGTGTGCATACATGAATGTGTAATGAGAACATATGCACATGTTCAAGTTAGACTATTTGTGGAGTTCAACCTATATTTTGAATTTGAGGAATGCAACAAGATATAAGATTATGATGTCAAATGCATACATCTTTGATTTTCACTTTTTTATCCAATTTAGACTAAGCAAAAGGTGTATCAATAGAAGTGTTAGTCTCACAAATAGATTTGTTATTAATCACCAAAATACTCCATTAACACATAATGACGGGTCTAGATTCTTCAATCTCCCCCCTTTTTGGTGATTGATGACAAATCCTCTAACAATAAGGATATTTGGATATAAATCAACATAAGTAAAGATGTTAAGCTATTGAAATGTATTCAAGCATGTTACTTAGCAATTTAAATTCTATTATGCACGAAAAGGTGAAAACACAAGAGAGAATCCAAATATATTGATCATATAAACATTCTCCCCCTTTTGGCATTAAACACCAAAAATCCAAAACAAATTCAAGGCACTATAAGAATGTTCCAAAAGAAAGAGCTTGGCAATTGAATTCATTTTATTTTGATCATATAACAGTTTCCCTTTGATCAAAAACCATTTGCACAAACTCCTCTTTTATGGCCGAAAAGAGTAAGACAAGATGAAATGAGGCCATCTTGGAGTTTAAATAGAAGAATTGATATTTGAAACACATTCAAATTCACAAGTTTGAATCACGTTGAGCACAAAACCTTCTTGAAATATCTGAAAGGATATGAAAATAAGCTCCGAAAAAACTGAAATAAATCATGGAGCTAGTCCTTACAAATACACACAATTTTCATTTTGGAAGACTTAACCAAATGTCAACCATTTTGAAGCTATGAAAAACATAAGGTTTCTGAAAACTGGAATTTTCAAATTTGTAGAAACAATTAGGCTTCAAAACATGGCTGAAAAACTTGATAAAATAGATCCAATAAATCTGAGAGAATTTGGCAAAGAACATCAACTATAGATGATGAAAAGTCATCATTATGTCTTATCAACTATAGATGATGAAAAGTCATCATTATGTCTTGCTCAAATTTTGAATCTATTTGGAGATACAAAATTCACAAATCAACTTAAAATAATGCACAATTCTGAAAATTTAGCTTATGGATCAAATAGACAAAAGGTCAAGTCCTTTTCAAGACAAGTCTAAACCCATTGAAATTTTTGTAAGAGAAAGCTTTAGACTTCTAGGAATATTTTTCAACAAGAACTTTCAAAAGATAGGTCTCCAAAAAGATATTCTAGAGATAGCTTTGGAGGCCAAAATTTTGCTTAGAAGGAAGATAAAGCAAACATATTTTTCAAATGAAGTCCACAAGCTTTGAAGTTTTCAACACATCTTGAATAGAGATGAAACTCCCCCTAAATATATGCATAAAGAGATGAGAATCAAAATTCATTGCATATAAGAGGATTTTAATAAATTTTGACGGAGTTTCCTCTAAAAGATGGATCCAAAGAAGCATGACACAAAATAATCAAGAGATAAATGATCATGCAACAATAATAGGAATTCAACATTAACAAATTATGGACAAGGATATTCAATTAAGCATGATCCATAACACAAGCATTCAACTATTCAATATAAACATATCTTGGACAATATACAGAAGATGCATAATTCATTAACCAATCCATTGTTCAAAATGGGTCTGAAAACAATAAAAACATCCAAGGTTCAATAATCTTACATAAGATATTACAAGAATGACAATAAGATTATCCTCACAATCACAAGGTCTATCGACCTAAATATGAAAGAAGCTATGACTAAGAAGGAGGAGCTTCTGACTGAGAAGGATGATCACCACACTGAGTGAAAGAAAGAGGGCGCTGACCACGTCTAAACCTCTGATAGGCTAGTGGCACTCGCTGCCGCTGATACTCAGTAAGTTGCTCATCCATATGAGTTACCCTCACATTCAGTTCTTCTATCATGGCCCTAGTCTCTGCATGCCTCTGATCATATTTTTCATCCAAGCGATCCACACTAGACTGTAGGTGAGAAAGAGCTGATAAGACTGCATCCTACTCCTGAGGAGTCTGCTGCACTGGATGACTCTGAGAGGATGAACCTTGCCCTTGAGGCTGTGGAGGAGGTACCTGAGGTGGAGGAGGCACCTGAGGTGGAGGATCTCTGGGTCTGTACTCCTTGTGCTCCATGTCAAGAGGGTTATGATTGTCAAAATCAATCTTACTCCTAATGAGCTTCATAATGAAGGGAGCAAAGTAGATATTCTTGGTCTTATCTCCCTTGGATGTAGCAATCTCTCTAATGATCAAGTCCATAACATCAAACTTAGTGCCATCCATTATGTATCTTACTACATTCCAAGCTCACCCATGAATTTCATCATTGTTTCCACTCCTAGGGAAAAATGTAGCTCTCATGATCCTGTTTATGATACTAAGAAGAGGGAGAAGTCTAGTTAGTTTTCCAAGCACATAAGGGTAATTCTGATCATAATACTCATCTACTTGTGTGAGAGCTAAGGGTTCTTGAACATGTACTTGAGATCCACTTGAATCTTTCAAATTCAGCGCTCTCATGAAGTCATCCTTGGAGGCTTCTATCTTCTGTTGTCCCGTCATCCAAATAAGATGGTCATGGTCAGAGGACACATAAACTGTTGCATAGAATTGTCTGATGGCCTTGGCATGAAAGTTACTCTTCAAGGAAACCAAAGTATCCAAGCCCACATTTCTGAATAACCGAAATAGACCATTATAAGCTTGATTGTGTCCAAGGTAGCTCCATTTCATAAAGCGATGATTTGCAAACTTCTTCTTTGCATAGATAATCTGATAGACATCTTGCTGAAACATTGTGTGGAACATATTCATGGTGGCATTCCTTGGAAATCTAAACTGATTGATGTGCCTCAAAATGGTATATCTCTCGCTTTTGATCTTAGACTCATCAAGTCCTTTTATAAGTCCAATAAAAGGGGTTGGGTCTAGAGCAACATCCTCATCCTCATTCTCATCCTCAGATCTTTCATAGTTTTCATCGCTCTCACCGCTGTCATTGCTATCACTCGCTGTTACTTCCTCTTCAACATCTTTCATTTGTTCGTCTTCTTTTTATTCAGGATTATCTTCAACAGGTTCTTTTCCTTTAGGTGAAGGAGGAGGAAGAGCCGACCGACTGACGGTTATCTTGCGCGGCATCGTCGCTGGAAAGCATTGCAAGAATTGTCAAAGGAAATCAAGGAATGAATTAACAAGTATTTCAAAATGCTATTTCTGTCACTTTTCTATCACAGGCGGTCAGACCGCTGATATGGCGAGACAATGGACTGTTCTGCAATACATCGAATATGTCGGATGCAATCAATTTCAAAATTTACGACAGTTAATGGACTGTTCTGTAGGGTCCTGAGGGGGTTGATTTGTGTTATTTCCAATCGGTGACCGTCAGCCTAACAAGACTAAAGCAGCGTTGTAAGATCGAGGAGGCCGACTAGAAGGGGTGAATATGCGGTTTAAAAAACTCTTTTGGCTAAAACTGAATTTTATGCAGAATTGAAAATCAATTCGGTTTTGCTAAATTAAAACCTAAATCAACTAGTCTTGGTTAAAGTGCACCAACAAGCTAAGACAAAGAAAAATATTTCAATTCTACGGAGACAAGCAAGCAATTTAATTCTATAAATGTAAATAGCAAGAAAGCAAACCACATAAACACTTGAACTTTTTCCCGTGGTGGTCGGAAACTTGTCGGTTTCTCCTAGTCCACGTTGAGGTAAGCCCAAACGAATTAGACCAGCTCCACAAATTAAACCTACACCTTGAATCCACTCAGGATTGCTCTTCCTCCACTCTAGAGATGACGGACACCAAACCACTCACAACCGCTTGGGTCTTCTCACAACCTTTTTTGAGAAGATCACCGGCGCAACTGCTCCAAGCCGTCTAGGTGTCGACAAACACAAAGAGTAACAAGTCGGAGACGCTCACTTGAAAGAATCAAGTGTCTAAGCTCAATGGATACAAAATCCAACACGTAATGCAACACATGCTCTAGGATATTGCTCTCTAAGCTCGCTAAGTGCAACACATGCACAAAAGAAAGGATAGGGCTTGCTTTTTGCTCAAGGGGAACGAAAATGGCACCCACCCCTTCCCACAGCCGGCCACAAGGGGTATTTATATACCCACACACAAAAACTAGCCATTGGAGGAGAATCTGTGCAAAAATAGGAAGACCAGTCAGACTGCAGGTAGAGGGCCGGTTAGACCGAACTATAGTGTAATCGTAACATCGACAGTAATCATTGCTATAAAATCTATCCATTATGTCAGGTCCGGTCAATCCGCCCACTCAAGATCCGGTCAGACTAGGTTCAAAAGTTTTCCAAACCAGAGAAAACAAACTACTAGAAAAGGCTGGCCGCGTCGGTCAATCCGGGGTTGCGGTCCGACCATGACAACACTGCGATTAGTCTGGCAAGGAGAATTCAGTAGCAAGTTGAAAAAACAACCCTCTCTAGAAAAATCTGACCGCGCTAATGAATTGGAGGTTCGATCAGTCCGGCCTCGAACCGCGGTCAGTCCGGGTTACCAAAACAGAGAAGGGATGAACAAAATAGAGGCTCTTTGGAAAAACTTGACCGCTTCAAAGGTCCGGGGTTCCGGTTAGTCCGGTCTACCCACTGCAGTCAGTCCAGCCAGCCACAAAAGCTGATTTTGTAAATCGCTTCAACTCAATTTTGCAAAACACATTTGCAATTTGATGCGCGATGCAAACAAGGGATGAAAGCGAGATTCTCAACAAGTTGCAAAACACATTTGTCGACTTTTAGAATCACGTCACAAGGAATTTGGTACATAGACATAAACCATTCGTAAAACACATTCGCAAACTAAAATCACATGCTACAAGGATTTTGCATAAGCCTCGACTATTTGCAAAACACACTCGCAAATATCGGCAACAAGCCAAAGAGAGCCAAAGCAAGCACTAAGAGCTATCAATACATGACATATTCAAGCTACTAGTTAAGACCCCTCTTAATAGTACAATAACCTATACTAGCAATCTAGTCTCCACATCAAACACCGAGACCGGTAAAATGACTAAGAAGCAAATCTTTAACCTATGCTAGTCGTACCTTTACCTTGAGCATCCATCTTAGAGTGATCACCTGATTACGAACATCTTCACTCCATGTCCGGGATCTTGACTTGAATATTATCAATACATGATGATCTTCTTCACTTCATGACCTTATCTTGATGTTCACAACACATGATGACATCATAAGTCATTTATTATCATGGGACTCAATCTGTTTCACCAACTCATAGTAAATGTTAGTCCACATGATGATTGTCGTTGATTGCCAAAATACTCCATTAACTCATAATGGCGGGTCTAGATTCTTCAAGCGTACATGGGACGCCATAATGCGGTGGTTGTATTACACCTTCGAGTTGGACCATGCTCTACACAATCTGAAATTGAGTTGTCTTGTCACCTAGTCACCATAGGACACACATAGGGAGTTATTGCAACTCGAGGGGAGCGAGGTCATGACAGTCATGCCTAAGGATGGCGAAGGATCGCGGGTTGTATTTGGTCATTCTGGCCCAAGCATATGCAAAGACCATGCCTGCATCTGCGGCTGAACAAGGGGTAGTTGGTGGTGATGCTAAAGAAGTTGGAGACTTCAGCCACAGTGCGGCGCACACAACCGCAGAAGGTCGGGGAGTTCCTAAAGTCGTCGATGAAGACAGGGTCGAAGAAGCTCCTTTGGTCCGGGAAGCTAGTGGGATTGTTGACGAAGGTAAGGAGATTGAAGCCCTAGTTCAAAGGATGGCACTCGAAGACTGGGACTATACGAGGCATTGTCGGAAGATGAAGGTTCGGATGATGAGGATGGTGGGGAACAGCAGACAGTTCCATCCGAGTAGAACACTTACCAATTCAATAACCTCTTCATGGACTAAGGATCCCGTGTACCGTGGGAGTACCACTAGAACGAGGTTAGACAAGCAGCCATGTACAAATGCAAGGAGGCAGTCCAAGAAGCTGTTAAATTCTGGGCCTTGTCGCTGTAGCGCACATTCACAGCAGTGAAATCTAACCCAAGGTGCTATTGTAGGGATATGGATAGGCTACACTAGCTGGCAATTCAAAAATTCTACCACGTAAACCAGGAAGCTATGCAAGGAAGAGATCATAGATCGTTACCACTAGATGCGTAGTGCAACAGAAGAAGAATTGGATCAACCTGATCCAACGTCGAGCGCATCGTTGTAGTGGTCGTAGTCGATCGTCCAACGTCCTCGGTACCGATAGTCTCCTCCAGCAACCTATCACGTTCCTTGCGTAGGTCATGGATCGTCCTCGATCAGCGCAGCAGCAATTGCAGCAGCGCCTCTACAGTGTCTACACATCTAGGGGTGGAACACTGTATGCCGGTGTGCTAGCACCAACGCGTATGGTAGGGCCTTCCGGAAGATGGCGGCTAGGGTTCTGGTGAAGCAACTCTTACATATCAACAACTCCCATGCATCCTCTTATAAAGAGTCCATAACGGATCCTATCTGAACTCGTTTATTCCAACCCGTTAAATGTGCGACCCTGTAGGTTCATGCGTAATCGGATGCGACTCAGAAACTCCTTTCTAACCACAAGTCGTTAGCAGTTCCTAGTACGACATAACGATTTTCGAACACACAAATATTATATCGGATGAATCTTATGCAATATGATCTGCGACTAGTTCCTTATCACTTACAACCAGGTCATATCTCCATACGACCAGTTCATAATTAGTCACGACTAGTTCGCTGAGAAGTTAGTGATCATGTTCGACTAGTATACGACCAGTCCGTGTCTCCATATGACCAGTTTGTATTTGGTCAAACTGAACGACCTACTTGCGTATTCTCCCCTTGCTTCATGATATCTGGTTGAACTCTAAGTGAGATATTTATCATCCATGAACTGTTCAATACTTTTTTGATCAAGTGACGAATAACTTCATATGGTCGACTCTTCGACACTAGTGGCACAACTAAGCATTTTCTTTATACGACCACATTGAGGGGCCCAGAGATATCTCTAATGTTATGTTAGGAAGGGCAAATCTCATATCCAACTAGTCACATCCCTTCGCATGTTTCATAGCATACCCAAAAGCTACCTTTGTAACGACCCAGTTACGGAGTAGCGTTTGGCAGACCCTAAGTGTACTAATACACATGTTGGAAACAATGTTGATCTCAGGTCTAAGGATTATACATCATCATTACTTGAGACAAACCGATGACACATAAAATCATAACAATCTCAATAGTGTCTCAAGGTGGGTCAATCCAACACCATATTCTCTAACATGTGTTCACATTATTGATTTGATATCCCTATATCCATGACCGGTGAAATATGGTCATCAATCAATACATGTAATGATCGATAAGTCACTAGTATTCCGACCAGTGACATCTGACCAGAGATACATTTAGAATGACATCATATAAGTTAAAGATCTTTACTAACAAGTCGAGTACTTGTTAATCTTTATACATGATAATTCATCTAAGAAACAAAATAATATTTATTCTATAACTCATAAACATAGACGTGATACAATCATCTCTATGATTGCCTCTAGAGCATATCACCAACAGCTGCGACGTGAAGTGCGAGATAGCAAGATGCCCTTGGCGAGTGCACGTATTTCAGCCTAAGTTGGACACCTACTGGAAATGCTCTATAGTAATCCCTCACACATGTGTCGTCTTTGAATCAATGCAATCCCATAAGAACCTATCAACGGGCTTCATTACGAATGTCATGTACGGCAAGATCGTGAATAACCTGGATTTTGAGTCACGATCCATCATTCGAGCAATAGAGTCAAGGTTCTAGTACATAGTCAGTTGTGCTAAGGCATGAAGGGCAAAGTAGAAGGCATTAGAAACAAGGTTCGGTACGTTCGAAGACTCCTACCACAACCTGCCCGGACAGCTCCGAGTCATAAAGGACAGGAATCCCAGTACTCATGTCGCTATTGAATATTCCACGCATCCAAAATTCGCCGGGAAAAGGGTCCTGAAGCAAGCATTCTTCGCCTTTGGTGCATGCATCAATGCATTCCGGCATTGCCGTCCGATCATGTGCATGGAGGGCATGTTCCTGACTGGAAAGTACAAGAGACAGATACTTATTGCAGTTGCAATGGACGAGAATGACCAAGTTCTTCCCGTGGCGTTTGCATTTGTCGAAAGCGAGAATATTGACAGTTGGTTGTGGTTTCTAAGGAACGTGAATATTCTTGTTGTACACGGCTGTCCTAACGTATGCCTCATATATGACCAGCATGCAGGGCTATTGAGTGCAACAACTCAGCTACAACAAGGGCAACACGAGCCACTTCCATGAGTGGATCTGCAAAGTAGGTGGTGCATTAGGCACATGGGTGCAAACTTTTACAAGTAATTTCGCAACAAAGACTTGATGAACATTTTCAAGCGGTTGTGCAACCAGAACCATCAGAGGATGTTCGACGCACTCTGAAAAACTCTAGATGAGTAGATGGGGACACACGGAAGGGAAGCTACGAAGAAGACCATCACAAGCGCTGAAAATCTCCCCGAGTCATTGCCTGAGTTACCCACAGATGGTCCTAATTTGACGAGGAAGGCCAACAGGCAGGTGAAATGCTTCTTGGACTGGATCGAGCATAAGCCTAAGGTGAAGTAGTCATTGCTACATGACAAGGATGGTGCTCGTTATGGTATCATGACAACGAATCTAGCCGAGGTGTGCGATTGGGTTATGCGCGGCGCGAGGTGCCTCCTTTTGGTTGGTATTGTGGAAGCAATTCTGCGTAGGACCACAAAGTACATTTTGACCAAAGCAACACCGTGTCGCTCTCCATGGAAAATGATAGTACTTGTTGCAAGAATAATTTTACCCTTCCACCAACAAGCCCACTCTGCAGGAAACACACACATACAAATCACAGGACTACAACTATACTTAGAGAAGACTGTAATACCCCTCACTTGTACTCACAGTGTAGCTATCCCCTAAGAGGTATTTTGGTCATTTGTACAGGCCCAAGAGCCTATAAATAGCCCATGTATCCCTCATTTTGAGGAGAGCTCTCTGGATCAATGAAGAAGCATGTTCAAACTGGTGAACCCTCGGAGGCTCCCTCTCCGAAAGATAACTCCACGTTGGCTCACCAATAGGAGTAAGGCGGTCCTCTCGAACCCTCAAACCTGTATAAATTCTCGTGTCATTTTTTACCCTCGTGGACGATGGCCCGTCAGACAGCCGATGTCCACCCCCTCACTCGTGTTTGGTTTTTACATCTACAACAGTACTATACTCCGCCATGATCACCAAGTACATGGAGAACAGCAAGAAGGGTGAGATACACAAGACATTCAAGTGGGCACAAGGGAGCTTCGCTTCGAGATACTATGTAGGGAGAAATGATGTCACGAGACGAACCGTGAGTGGATCATTCACGAGTGCACGCTTGGCCGTGCTGGCTGCATATGCAGTTGCAACAAGCTATTTCTTTTGCATAGGCCATGCTCATATGTGATGGTTGCATATTCAACGTTGGCGCAGCATCCTGTCGAATACTTTTTTGAATATTTCACCAAGGAAGAGGTGATGCTAATTTGGAGTGCAGAGCTGTATGGTTACAATGTGGCTGACCATTTCACCAGCCATCCTACATGGGAGGAGCTGATCTAGGACGCCGACGTTGATAGGCTGAAGGGAACGATTGGCCGGCGGTAGAGACAGCATATCAGGAACGACATGAACAAAGTAGAAGTTGGACGTCTTACAAAGAAGTGCTCTATTTGAAGGGAGTCCGATCATACTTTCAAGTATTTTAATGTGAGAAATGAACAACACGAAGCAGAGGTCAGGGGTCCGAACGACGCCGCGGGAACCTCATCCAACCGCTCCACTTGAGGCAGGCACCATGGAGATCGACATGGTGGATGTGTAGCTGATGACCACGATGATGGTTTATCTTTTTGAAATATGTTGTGATGATTGTTCTGCTTACTATCATTGTGATTTGTCGAACAACTATGTGATGACATATGTCCTATTTAGTTGTGTTGTCTGATGTACTAATGTTATGTCATGCGTCGAATTATTATGTGTAACCTATGTACTACTGCTAATATTGTTTCTTATTATTTTCTGTTTATGCTTCTTACTATGAACAATGTAACCACCTAATTTTTTGTCTTCTATTTACCATTACTTTTATTTTATTTTTTTGAATAAAAAAATCTAGGTCCTATCGCCATTTGAATTAGCAACATGATCTTGTCGCCAATTCAAATCGCGACTTAAGTCTTTGTCGCCATTTGGAATGGCAGCAGAGACATTTCACGCTATTTTCATGGCGACATTTCACACTGTTTTCACGGCGAGACCCTTCCAAATAGCAACATGGCTGTTGCACCATTTGAAATGGCGATAGAAGCATATTTTAATAATTTTATTAAACAGACATTTATTTATATAATTCTATTAAAAAATTGTTATTTTCCAACATCAAAACCAAAGTTCATATTTGCATGGAGTGGCAAAAGGTGCAGTAAAATTAGTTTATCAGCTCATCCGGCCGTGACGAAACTAAATACTAATGCAGACGGGATCAAAAGCAGTTGGTCTTTTAATTAGTTCAGTTAGATCAGTTTAATTAGGGCAAATCGTTGCTTTTGTTTCCCGATACTTAACCTGCCGCAGCGTTTCCCTTTTGCTCATGCCCTCTTTGTACAGGATTATAAACTATTGTATTTGTTTTAAGGAAGAAGTCCATTCTACCCCCTCAAGTATCGACGTGCGGACACCTAACCCCCTGAACCAAAAAATCGGCCCTTTGACACCCTGAAGTTGCAAAAACCAGACAACCTACCCCCTAAGGCTGTTTCGGGCGGTGGTTTTGCGCACGTGGCGTCTGATCAACCCGGTTTCGCCACGTGAGGTCAGCTTTGTGTCATCGGGTGGTTGCACTTGTGGCGATTTGGTTGTGTTGATGTGGCACGGAGGTGGAAGAGAGAGGGACAGAGAGGAAGAACGAGTTGGCCGTGGCGATGGCAAGCAGCGTGAACGGCGAGCAGCGGTGAGTCAGGAGCAGATGAGGGCAAAAATGGATTCCCGGGGATGAGGTGTTTCTTTGGGTGGTGGCGATTTGGCTGGAGAAGCACGGTGGCGGCGGCAGGCGGAGCTCCCGGGTGCGTGAGGACATCGTCGTGAGGATCTCGGTGGTTCAGCGACACTCTTAGGAAACAAGGAGGAGCACGAGGACGGCGGCGGCACAAGGAACACAGAGAGCACCTTGGAGCGGTCGAAGGAAGACCGGAGTGGCGGCGCGACGAGGGCGGCCGACGAGGAAGAAGAAGGACGGTGGCGAGGCATCTCGGCGGCGGAGAGATAGGGAGAAGGGAGGGGAACAAGAGAGGAGGTCCAGGGACACGGTATGACGCACTCAAGACGGCGAGAACCTCACCGGAGATGGAGATCGGGGATGGTGGTGGCGAGGCCAGCTTTGGGGAAGAATGGCGTCGGTGGCTCGGTGGCGCCTTGGGAGAGAAAAGGATCTTGGTGGACGCCGACGATGCGCGAGAAGCCCCTGAACCACGTGGAGGCGAGGCAGGTGGGAGGGCCGAGTAGAGGCCGCCAGTGGCGGCGAGAAGGGCGCCATGAGGGAGGCGGCGCTGGGAGGGAGAGAGGCCGAGCTGGCCGAGGAGGCCTTGGCGTGTCGCCGCCACGCTTGAGGGTCCGAGCTGGGCCCGGGAGGAGAGAAGCCGACCCTAGGCCAAGGAGGCGGGCATGGTGGAGGGATGACCAAGCAAGTGGTGGAGAAGATGAAGGGCACTCGTCGGGTGAAAGAGGGGTAGAAGTCGAGTGATAACCACGCGTTGCTGAGTCGTCCGCCACTGGCGTAACCAAGCCGTTCGGATGCCACGTGCGCAAAACCACCGCCCGAAACAGCCTTAGGGGGTAGGTTGTCTGGTTTTTGCAACTTCGGGGTGTCAAAGGGTCGATTTTTTTGCTCAGGGGGTTAGGTGTCCGCACGTCGATACTTGAGGGGGTAGAATGGACTTCTTCCTTGTTTTAATCCCCCTTCTTCAGTTAAATTAGTGGCTCCTCGCTAGTTCAGAATAAAATAAACTCCTACAGTCAAACTTCCATTTGATGTTCTCTCGTCGCACAATAGTTATGCACTTATGTTAGAATACTCCCAATTTGTGGCGGCTAAAGCTTCTATAGATTAGTGATTTAGAATGCACCTTGTAGGATTGTAGCTTCAACACCGACTTATGCGCATGCACCACGCCCGCTGCCAAACATCGAGGTGTCGAGGGCCTCGAGGCCTGAGTCCCCTGGTTGTCGAGGCCGCCCTCCGTGCAGCCTGCAGCGCCCAAGCTGTCGAGGCCGCCGTGCAGTCGATCGGGGAAAAAAGAAGGGAACTAGAAGTGGTGGGACGGAGCTAGCTAGGGCTTGGTGTTTTTCTCTTTCTAGTGGTGTTCAAATGGACAGCCCGACTCAACCCAAGAATAAAATTGCTTCGATCGGTCAATAGTCATCTTGGGCACAATTAGCCCGTCGGTTGGTGCCGGCCTATTTTGCCTATATGACATAAAAAAAATTAAAAATGTAAAAAAGAACCTAGAATATATATATATATAGTTTTTTAAAAACCAAAATAAATTTATATATACTTATAAAATGAACTATATATAGTTAAAAAACTACAAAAATAAAACCATATAAGTATTAAAAATAAAATTATATATATATATAGGAAAATGGGTTAGTACTCTTTCGAGCACGTACTCGATTCTATCCACCGTTTGCAGCGTTCCAAGATACGTGCAGCTTGATGGTTGTTCAAAGCCATCAATAGCGGATTATAGATTGTAATATTCAACCTATATGGAACAGCCACTCCTGTATTCCCGAGGATGCAGGTATTATCCTTACTCCTCCCCATGGCCTCCTCCTCCCCCACAAAGTCCCGCCACCTCCTCCTCCCTCGCCCCTGCCCCGCCCGCCACTACACCATGGCACAATATTAAGGGCAATGCAATTGCCGGGAAAAATGGCTTTTCCCGGCAATTTATCGCCAAACAATGTGTATTCGGCACTTATTGCCTCGCCTCAAAGTGTCACGGAAAGACTTTTCCCTACAGATATGTGTATTCCCCAGCTAAAGTGCCCTAGATAAGTTGGTTTTCCCTAGCTAGAGTTTCCCGCAGCTAGATTTTTCCCTAGATTGGAGTTTTCGGCAGATTATATGTATTGCCGGCGATTAACATGCCCTCGATTGTATGTTTTGCCACAGATTAACATGCCCTCGATTGTATGTTTTGCCGCGAGCTAGTGCCCTAGATAAGTTTGTTTTCCCGGCGATTAAACTTATTCCGTAGATTAATTGCCCTAGATTGTGTATTGTCCCCGCCGAATAGACACCTATATACATGTAAAATACCAATATAATTTAATTACGCCAAGATATTTTCTCAATAGTTTGCACCATTCAACCGAATTTAGAAAACATACAATTTTCTCGATCTTACCACTTAGAAAATATCACATCAACAATCAAATACATCTGCAACATATAGATGAAATTCAGATGATGCAAAATACACAAAACTGAAATATGATATTTCTGATAAGCATAACAGTACATGTGCAGTACACCATACACATGCAATTTCAGAATTCTGAGCATTCTAATATAGCCACGATCTCCTTGGCATATAGAAAATATCCATACAAAAAAGTCGACAATACTAGTCTATCATTCGCACATGTAAATTCTCGAGCCCCTTCTATCATAATACTAGTCTATCCTTGGTATTTACAAAACATCTACACAAAAGAAGTCGACAATGAAATCATCATGCTATCACCGTTTGCAAAATAAGGACGATCACTCTATCGACAAATAATAACTTCAATAAACCCTTATGTTTTGTACACGAAAAGAAATTCGAGAAGTCAATAACCGAAACCATATATCCTCGTTTCAAAGACATAAACAATGTAAAACACATGTTGTTCGTGGTTCACATGAAAAATTGAAGAAACGCCCCTTGATTTGTTAAACCATACGGCATTGTTGGTGCTACACGCCTACAACAAAGGGGCCGCCCATATGCCCACTAAACATGGTAGGATTTGGTAAGATTGCATATAATCATTCTTCCTAGATTTACAATTTCCTAAGAAAAATGAACAATTTTGTACATGCATGATAAAGTTCCATAGATATTGGCATCTATTCCCAAGCAAAGACATGCTTCTTGTCCTAACTAGTGAAAAATACTTGAATTTAAATTTATCTCCCTAAGATGGTAAGTGTTGCTAGTTAATCTTGCTTGGTAAAACTATGCCTAAATTGTAGCTTGCGTGATTCATGTACGAGCAAATGTAAAATCCATAGCGTAAGTAGCAAGTTCTATGAGTTGTCAAATGTAAGAACATTATCCAGCTTAGTTTGCTTTTATCGCTCGTAACACTTCTTTGATATACTGACTACAAATGAATGTGTGTAGTGCAAAGACATGACTACCATATAAACTCCATTTCAAATAACAGTTTTACGCTTAGTTGTATCATAGCTAATGTTTAAACCGCTTAGCTATTTGATTGCTGAAATTACCTTGTGTTCGCCCGACTTGTTGTGATGGCCCCATCGACTTCCGATCTTCTTTTATCTGCAGATTTAAATAAATGCAAATACATTACTTGAGGAAACAAATTGAAGATGCATTACATAGTTAACATATCAAAAAGTAGTATAATAAAACTATGGATTATAAGACACCACAATGCCAAACTAAGCCTTAGCTGCATTTCTATGTGAAGTATAATATTTAGCATGCAAATCTTTGTTTAGACTTGTTGGTTCAAGTTGTTGTAACCTTGCATCTTGCTATCTTGAGTTACAACAGTTGGCTATCATCTCACAAGATTACTCGCCTCGACCTCACAACTATTGCAAATAGTTTGAGCTCTAAGATGTTTGATATCCCACAAGGACATGATGGCAACTAAGGAAAAACACTAGCGATTGCTTGTAAAAGTCGATGATTCAATATTCATGCATGATTAGTGTAATTAAATATTACTAGTGACAACACGGCGTATGTTATACTTAATTAAGGTGTAACTAAGCTCTCCATGCCCGAATGTCAAGATGTCATACTCGTAAATGGAATTAATGTGCAAAAGAAGTATACTAATTCTCTGAATTGAACATCTACTAGGATGAGTTGGACCAAGTAGCACACAAAGCATAAATTCCTCTTTTTCGAGACAAGTAAGATTCAGGTTAAAGTGCATATCATATCTGCAGAACTTTGGATTAAAAAGAAAGGACACCACACCAAGACACCACACAAGTCCTCTTTCCTCCACATGCATGCAAGGCTAGCGTTTTGTCATTTTACTTCTTGATTAAACACGCACAATGCACGCTTAAACCAAGTTTCGACAAGTCATATTCTCACCGATAAAATGTTATTGATCCATACGTATAGGGCATTTTCATTTAAGTAGTAATTCATAAGCAGTAGTTGCGGTGATGTGGTGTGCCATTTACGACTACTCCACACAAGATATTCGACAAGACCGAGAAATCCAACTATCCAAGGTAAAATAGCAAAATTAACAGTAGCATGAACTATGAATAGCATTGAAATTTGGAAGGAGTTGAAATAATTAGAAGAAAAAGAGATACAACAAATGTTACTACAAAGATTATATTTTGTTAGATTGCTAGACATGGATTCCGATGAAAATTGCATTGTTCTTTCACTAAATTCAAGAAGATGTTCCTAGTTCCTACTTATCTGTTATACTATCGCTAAATTTGTTGCGTAAGCGTGATCAAGTTTCATAGAACAGATTGACAACAAATTTAAGTACTCGCTCGATACATATGTTAAGAAGATAATACATTGAATATAGGAAAAGAATAGAACATAAGGAAGAAAAGACACCATCGAACAATGCTCCAAACTAACAAATCTGTTTATTTTCAAGTGTAACAAAAAACCCGGTTGGGAATTGGTAAATTAAACATAGGTGCAAAAATAAGGTGGAAAAATAAACCGACATTAAGCTTCCCAGAGACAATAAGGTCACACTCACCCTTAGACAAATTTCGGTGCGTAAATTGGATTACCAGATCAAGTGGGAGTCTTCTCGGGGCACTTAGAGAAGCATATTGCAAGTTACTCCAGATAATAGATCGAAATTGATACAAATTAGAAATGCATCGGAAGGAGAGCTTGGATTAAGTAAAAAGAAGAATTCCAATTTTCACTCAAAATAAATCGAAGTTGTGCCATCATCTTTGACATAGAATGTAGAAAAGTCGCCGGAGTTAAGTATAATGTAGCAAGAATGCCTATTATTAGCAAGGTACACCATGGGAATGTCCATATACCTTTAAAGAAAGGTTAAGTGTATATACAAATAAATGTACTTAGAAGTGTACAAATAAAATGCACATTCTTGAATCTAAATAATACCTCCTTATCGCCACCTTGCTTGGTAAAAATACCTTTCTTCCGCTTCGCTTAGTATCACCACCAAAGCATCCAAAACATATCATCAATGTAACATCACAACTCTCTAAGCCGTAAACCAGAAGAGTGAAAATGAACTTAGAAAAGTAAAAGCATGCGGGACTATTGTTAATGTGTAAGCCATAACTGGTAATTAATCTCAATGACAAAGAACCATTCGATGCGACTTAACAATAAATAAGAAGGCAAAAGATTGAAGACATTTGGTTGACATAGACTTTTCTTGTGTTTTCTAAACGTTACATTAAGATATCATGAAATACATCTTTGCTCATAACGAAGATGGTCAGCTGTTAGCATGATGCCTAAATCAACTAAGATCTTTCAGAAACTTGCCCATATGGTGCCTTTTTATGCAAGACAAGATGTTTGCCAGGAATATAAAATTATCATTATAGTGCTGCAAACATATTTCCATTTTCCCACAGGAGACATTTTCATAGAAGTGAGGTGATAAGTTTAGGGAGTGAATACATGCCGAACCGAATACGGATTGTCTCGGTCACGAATACTTATTCGGATATTGCGTGAAAACATAAACCATATATATCGCACAAATAAAGATCAATCAACCATACTACATGTCCAAAATGCGACTAGATTAGTAGTTTAACAAACAAATTTAAATATATCACACGATAACATAGGCTATTTAAGCAAGTAGTAGTAAGCAGCATACAAAACAAGCTTCAAATTTCGGATTGGACAAATTTATAAAAGAAATATATGAGTCAACAAATGAAGATCCACCCGCATTACCTTAACCATCTCATATATTCTCTCTGCGATAGCAATGTAAGAATCACCGAAATACAATGCATATGACTCAAAGACATCATGCTTATGGAGTTGATCATCGATAGTTGTAAAAATACAAATTTGGTTTGAGGACAACGATAACATGTGACATTAAGCGTGATCAATGAGTTCTGACCTCCAAATGAACACGAATCCAATGGTAAAATAATTGACTTGGATCCTTTGGGTGGTGAAGATGCCTCAATTGCTAACTCCAAAGAAACAAACAAAGAATATTAGGAAGGATCGCCATTTGTAGCATAAATAAAAAAGAGAACTTCACTCCAAAACTGAAATGTACCTTTCTTGCCATTCTTCCAAGCTTCTTTAACAATAGGAAGAAGCAAGTCGCACCAACATCCTCCAGATTCCTCCAAAAGCTTTGCACTGCAATCCTTATGTGAATCCTACTCGAAGCAAACTTTATAATCAGCAAGATACAAACAGGGTGGATGAAAACCTTTGCACATTGATGTGCACTTCCAACCACATCTGAGTTAGGTATAAGCCATGCCCAGGAGGAATTTAAATTCTTGTGCAATAGATAGGCAAGGAGTGCAAATGAGAGGATTAGACAATAGACAGTAAAAAAAGTACATTTTCTATAATTTGGATCAAGTTGGAATACAAAATTAAAACGGGGCACTACTTCAAAGTTGGTCCTAGCTCTTAAAAAGACCCACTCTTCTCGTCTTCATAAACTTGTAATTTTGTGTACACTTTTGGACGTAATCGCCTAGTAAACCGGAGGGAAATGCAATACTAAAACCATCTCTATTATCGAAATTAATTCTACTTCTACCTTCAATTTATTATTTTATTGTATACCTTGAATTTGTCGTTCATCGCCTCAACCAAGCATTTCATAACATTCAAGGAAAACTGAATCCAAATGTTGGCCTTAGGTGACGACGCTTTGCTTCAAAGCCAGGACTAGAAACAAGCTTGAATTAGCAAGTTCCCATTAGTCCAGTCAGACCACAGGTAGTTAAAGTGGGCAATTTTGCTGAAGTGGGCAATTCACAGTGATGCCGAGAAACACATTCTCACAATACCATTTGATAACTAGCAAAAACAAATCTTAGTTCATTGTTTCCCTCACTTCTTGATGGAAAACAAATTTGGTTCTGGAGGCATGAGAGGGGGAGGGGGGCTTACAGGAAGGTGAAGAAGGGGGTGATGCCGCACTTGGGCTTGTCACCGCCGCCTGCCTTCTTGCGCCTGGAGCTAGAGCGGAAGCGGTGGAAGCCAAAGGCAGCAGTGGATGAGGACCTATACAAGATCTCCCCAAAGCTACTCTGCAAAATGAAGAAGGCAAGTAATAGTAGTACCCTGTGCGGTCGTCTGAGAGGACGGGGACGACGGGGGCGTTGCGGTCGTCTGAGAAGAGCGCGCGCCACGCGGAGGGCCCGACGCCGCTGACGCCGCCGCCCACCACAACGCAGTCCACGGACACCCATGGCTGGCGCGGCCGAGGGACTTCGGCTGTTGTCGCGATCACAAGAACGACGCCTGCATGGGCGGCGCTGGTAGGGGGGACGCAGCGGAGCTGCGGCGCGCGCTGATGGCGGTGGCGGTGGCGGTGGCCATGGTGACGGGGGGAGGAGGGGCGGCGCTGGGAGGAGGGACAGCCAGGGAGGTCAGAGGTGGGGCGGCGCTGGGGGTGAGGCGGCCAGGGAGGAGGCGCTGGGAGAGGTGGGGCGGCCGGGTAGGTGGGTGGTCGGAAGCGGCGGTTGGAGAGGTGAGGCGAAGGAATTATTTGGGGATAAGGTTTTGAGGAAGCGGCGGTCCGGAAGGTTTGACACCTCGGCCCTCAAAATTTTTAGCTGCGCGCGCCCAAGGTTCTATTATTGCCGGCAGATGCATTGACCTAGTGGATTTTATTAAGGGCAGATATATTGTAGGCGAATTTTTATTATCCCCGGCAGATAAGTTATTCTAAATAATAATTATTGCCGGCAGATAATGTGACCCTTAATCTCGTGGATATTCCCGGCACATGTTTTGCCACTCATATTATTTTTTCCCGGCAGATTATTGCCCTTAATACTATGCCATGGTGTAGTGCGCCTCGCCTCCCGGCCGACCGGCCTCCTCCTCCTCCTCCTCCTCCTCCCCGCCTTGCCGCCTCCTCCTCCCAACACCCTTCCTCCTCCCGCTAGCAGCCCCTCCTCCTCCCCACGCCGCCTCCTCCTCCCCCACGCCCTTCCTCCTCCCCACGCCCGCCCCCTCCTCCTCCCTGTGCCTGCCTTTTCTTCCTCCCCGGCCTCCTCCCCCATCTGGCCATCTTCCTCCCCCAGCTGCGCCCCAAGTGGGAGGGCGCGGCGAACCGGCGGTGGAGGGCTGGAGGCCCTCCTGGTCCTGGCTGTGAATCTCCGATGTGCTTCCTTGTCCAATTTTATGCTTTTGTTAGTGCAAGGGCATGGCGAACCGACGGTGGAGGGCTGGAGGCCCTCCTGGTTCTAGCTTGGCTGTGAATCTCTGGTGAATCTCTGATGTGAATGTCGTGTTGGTGTGGCTATTTCTATTTTGGCTGCGCAAGAAGCTCCAGTCGCTACAGATCTGGTCCTGCCTACCTCCGCTTGCACAAGGCACTGAGGCTGCACGGCGTCGTCGGCTCGGCCTGAGGCGAGTTCGAGCACGCGCGTCGAGTGCGAGGCGGCGTCGACGTCAAGGCCCCTATTCCATGCGCCGCTACGGTGCCAGCTTGCGAGCCCTAGCCTCCGCGCCGAGATGACACAAGAAATAGTTGTAGCAGCGCTTCGACCACGCCGATGGCACCTCCTCGCTCGCCGGGCTCGACATCTTCGTCACCACCACCGACCCCATCAAGGAGCCCATCCTCTCGACCGCCAACTCCATCCTCTCCATCCTCGCCGCCGACTACCTCGTCGACCGCAACACCGCTACATCTCCAACGACAATGACATGTCGCCACCCACGAGGCCATCGCCGAGGCCGCCAAGTTCGCCACCATCTGGGTGCCCTTCGCCGCAAGAACGGCATCGAGCCGCTGGGCCCAATAGCTACTTCGAGCTCAAGTCCCACCCCTACGTGGGCCACGACAGAGTTCTTCAACGATCATTCTTTGATCCGCAAGGAGTACGACGAGTTCAAGGCTATACAGATATACTCCCCGTCGGAATACTCCCTTTTCAAATGAAATACTTTTTTTCAAATGATATACTCCATACCAAAAATGGAGTATATATAACGAAATACTCCCTTTTCAAATGAAATACTTCTTTTTCAAATGATATACTCCCTTTTGAAGGGTATATATATATATTCATTAATTAAAGTATGCACTTCAAAAGGAGTATCAACCCTCCTAATGGATGTATCCATTAAAGGAACCGTTTGGGCCAGTACACATGTCCAAGTTGATGAACGGTGGGGAGGTATGGGAGTACATACTCCTAGGAGTACGAAACGGACGTCTATATATATATATATATATATATATATATATATATATATATATAGTGCTAATGGGTAATTCAATGCTAAGGTGCTAATACAAATCTTGACCGATGGAGGTGGGAGCATGTAGAGTGTGTGTGTGTGTGTGTGTGTGTGTGTGTGTGTGTGTGTGTGTGTGTAAAATATTATCTACTCTCAGGTGTAGTTACTCCCTCTCCATTCACCCTTTAATCATCGACGAGATCTGTCCGTCTTTCCAAGCCGAATGGGCCTGAAAATCATGGATAGGAGAGAGACCCGAATCAATACTTATCTCAAGTTTAATCCTTGCTAACTTTTTGGGAGTTCTGTTTTTTTGCTAACAAATTCCTCAACCAACCAAAAGCTTGCCTTTTTTTCAGGATTTTGGTGATGATTCTTTCCTGTTCCATATGCGTATGTGCGTGTTGGAGCATCTGCAAGCCGAGAAAGACGTACGGTGTTTGCGTATTGCCATATCACCTCTGCACGGCGTCATCGACGTTCTCTCGGTGAATCTGAGCGCAAGGCTAGACGGTGCCGGCTGCAGCCATGCCGTGGAGGACTTGCGATGATATGTGTAAAAAAAATGCCACCTATGTACATGGAGTATTTAGCACAGGTGGTATCTGTAAATACTCCACATTAGTATGAAATACCACCTGTGTACATGGAGTATTTAGCATCCAAATCATTGGTTATTATATTTAGTATAACAGGGGAATGCCATCAGTAAAGGTATCTTAATCCTGGACATTTTCTTGCTCCACGGCCGGACTTTTCTCCATTTCTTGCACCACGGCCAGACCTTTCTCCGTCTTGCCCCACGGTCTCGCTCGAGGATGACGAGCGTAACTCAATGGAATCCACGGCAGGTAATCAATGGCATCCTCCACGGCATGAAATCAAAACTCAATTGCGTAGGATCCGGAAGTTGGATATTAATTTTGATTTCCTTTAGCAAGGCGATAAATTTCGTAGTATGTTAGCGGGTTGCAAGCTACTGTTATGGAATGGTATCCGACTAAATAATCTAATCAAGTATGTAGTATCCTAGACAGATGGACGATAGATACAATAGAAGTATCTAGTGCTAATGGGTATTTCAGTGCTAAAGTGCTAATACCAACCAGGGGCGTCGGATCTAGATTGAACGGCTCGGATTAGTGCTCCTTCCCACCTCCAATCCACTTAAACATTTTGCACTAAACCCCCTGCATGCACACACATTTTACCCATTAGCCAATCCAACCTGTCGCCCTCTTCCCTGACCCATCGCCTCCCTCTCCCCTTGTTCAACCGCCGCCGCCACCTCTCCAGCACCCTCCCGACTCCTGGCGCCGCCCATCAGTGTCTTGTGCAGTGCAGAGTGGTGTCACAACCGGCGGCGACAGCGACGGGGTCAGGCAGCGGCGTCAAGGTGGGGAGGGGAACGGACGAGAGTAAGTGCGCTGGGGAGTGACGAGTTAAGACGGGCGCAAACCCTAGTGGTCGGGCGTGACGAGTTAGGGCGGGCGCAAACCCTAGCGGCCGGGCTTCTACTAATAAAGAGACTTATCATAGACGGGGCGCTGATGGGCGGCGCTAGGAGCCGGGAGGGTGCTGGAGGGGCGACGGCGGTGGTTGAACCAGGGGAAAGGGAGGCGATGGGTCAGGGGAAAGGGCGACAGGTTGGATTGGCTAATGGGTAAAATGTGTGCGCATGCAGGGAGTTTAGTGCAAAACGTTTAAGTGGATTGGAGGTAAAAAGGAGCACTAATCTGAGCCGCTCAATCCAGATCCGACGCCCTGGTTGGTATTAGCACTTTAGCATCGAAATACCTATTAGCACTAGATACGTTCACATACATGTATGTACATGTATGTATGTATGTATGTATGTATGTATGTATGTATGTATGTGTATGTATGTATATATGTGTGTGTGTATATATGTGTGTGTATATGTATATATGTATATGTATGTATATATATGTATATATGTATGTATATGTGTATATATGTGTGTGTGTGTATTGGAAAATGATATGGTACTCTTGGAAGTACGTACTCCCATCTCTCATGTACTACTTAAATCGTATGATGATACCTCTTTATCAATTTGAGTATACTCCAATAATAATTATAAGATACCCCAAAGTGAGTTTCATGAAAAACTCATGAAAGTCCACTTTTATAGCAAAATTTGTGTATATACTTCTTTTATATATGAAAAGGGTATATAGCAAAAATAAAGGACTCCAATGAAAAATTTTCAGTCAAGTCGCATTGGAGTATCTTATAATTGGTCTTTAAGTATACTGAAAATGATAAAGAAGTATAATATATCCGTTAAGTGGTATATTGAAAATGGGAGTATGTACTCCTAGGAGTACGAAACGAGCGTCCTACACACACTAACTTAACGGATCAGGTCGTGCCAAAACGGTATAGACCATGGCGAAAATTTGGGGATGAATAAGAACAGCACAACATCTAAAACCATAGGTGAATGAATGAGAATGAAACAACTAATTCGATCCAGCGTAACAAAAAAAATTCAAAAGCGCAACAATTAGTTCATAAGCTTGCAACAAAACTTTGGTCCCGATGCAACAAACACAGAATCAGTAAACAAAAATGTGCAACAAACTTGAACTATTTAGGCAACAAATACAAGAACCGATTGCAACAAAAAGCAAACATTGTTGCAACAACAAAGAAATCATCTAAACATCTTTAACTTTTGAGTGTGGCATATTGCAACATTCAGAAATAGTAGCCGCAACAACTTAACTTGTCGATTGCAACATTTTTTATTGTGATCTCGAGAAGGTGGTGGTGGCCAGCCCACACCACAGTTTTCGTCACCGACGAGCCCGGATCCACATGGGCTTGACAATGTGAGTTTGCCGATATTAGCTTGGTAACAGAGGCATACGTGATGATGGTCACATTATGGTGGGACATGGAAGGGTGGCTGCGAGTGACTTCGTTGCAGCTCGCCAGAGGAGCTCGGCCATAGCTCATCAGAGCGGTAGAGCGGCCTCAATTAGGGACACGAGGATGGTGGCCTCACACGAGGGACGACGACGAGCTCGCGAGGGCTCTGATCTGCGACCTGCACTTGGCCTTCGGTCGTGGTGAGAGAGGGACACGGAGGGAGCAAGAGGAATTAAAGAGGAGCACGCGAGCTCCTGCCATCATGAAGGAGAGAGAGAGAGGCAGGGAAGAGAGAGAAATTTTGATCTGACTTGTGTTATGTCTCGTCAGTTAAAGAAAAGACTAGAAGCAGTAGGAGTCAAAAAGGTATGGAGGTCGACACCTGAGCATAGATGAGATCGGACTAGAATGTTTTGAATAGCTAGAGTGGGCATCGGACGTCCGAGCCCGTATCAATGCCCAAATCTTTATATTTGAGCCCTTAACCTTCTACTCCTGTGTTGGGAATGCCCCCTAGTGCTTATTGTCGAAACTGCTCGCACTGCCGGTACAACCGTACAAGCTAGCTCACGTACGTCCTTGCCCGCTGTCCCGTCTGTGCTAACTGCTGAGGACCAGTGACTCCCCAAATGCCACACGCGCGCGGTTGTCAAATTCTATCTGCCGGTCGTCCATCACCGGCGACGCGTTCCCCCAACTTGTACAGCACAAACTTTTTTTTGAATTTGTTACCTAGGAGATCTGACAATCATTTTTAGAGGTGAGCACCAGCGTTATACGCTGGTTGGCGAGGGTGTACCGGAGTCAGTTTCTCTGTACAGCACAAACTTCACCCTGGCAATTCTCCGTTTTTCACTGGACACGCCCCAAAACAAATTGCTCTACACACGCGACGACGTCGCACACCGACTTTTGTAGACTTTAGAGTCGAGCCTAAATAAAGGCAAATTTAGATATATACCACTTAGAAAGTTGTCACTTCGAGATATAACATCTAGTTTTTGAAATTCAAAAATTTACCACGTCAGTTTCTTCCTACTTTGAAATGTGCCATTATCACTCATTTTCTCCTATTTTCTTTTCTTTTCTTTTCTCTTATTTTCCATCAATTCCTTTGTGAACTACCTATTTTACCCCTCGTCTTTTCCTCTCCATCCTAAAATTTTGAACCAGTATCCTTCAGATTAAATCGTTGAATCGAGCACAGCACATGTGCTGGTTGAATCGGTGCCGCCTCCCCTATACTCCCCACCGGTCCCGCCACGTCCCAGCCGCGCCTCCCCCGAGCTCCCCTCCCGTCCCTCCCCTGAGCTCCCCTCCGGTCCCTTCCCGTCTCTCTGAGTTCTAACTGTCTCCCGTCTGGCGGCTGCAGACCAGCGCGGCACACCAGCGATGAAGGCCGAGGTTGTGGCTGCCGTGGAGCAGAACGGCGCACTGGTGAAGAAGTTTGAGGCCGCGCGTCGGTCGTGTACACGGGGCCATCGTTCTTGGTCTCGCTGGAGTCGTCCGAGCTGCCCATCCCCGTGTTCTTGTTGAAGCCCCGCGGTGGCCACATGGCCGCATGCGCGTGATGACCGCGAGGCGCGCCAGCGACAAAAGTTCGAGCAAGACGAACGACGATCAGAGCAAATGTGCATTGTTCTACGTCAACCTAGTTGGCCAGGAGGATATTGTGGTGTTTCTGTTGTAACTCGCGTAGAATAGAATCACTTCTCCTTTTATTTTCTCACCAAACTTGCAACACGCATCACTGTTCATACTGTGATGTCTTATGTGTCTTCGTAGACTAGTGTGATTGATCTGTTCTATCTTGTATTCATCTCTTGGTTAAAGTCAATCTGGGTCGGATTGTGTCAACTTTCAACCCAAGTCAAAGTCATTGATCACATATCACAGAACTTTCAAATGTAATGTCTCATCTAATGTCCTATGCACATCTTCTTGTTGGATATATGCCCTAGAGGCAATCATGAAGATGATGATATCACGTCTATATTTATGTGTTATTGAATAAGTGTTATTCTGTTCCTTGAATGAATCATCAGTTATGAAGATTAACGAGTATGTGACTTGTTTGTGAAACTCTATATTTATGCGATGATTATTCTTAAACGTTCCCTAGTCGGAAACATATGAGGACACATATGAATAGACTAGCATATTTATTAGTTGACGACTATGTTTCACGAGTCATAGATATGGAGATATCAAACCAATAATATGGACACATATTAGAGAACATGGTGTTGGATAAGACCCACCTTGAGACACTGTTGAGATTGTTATGATTTCGTGTGTCATCAGTTGATCTCAAGCAATGATGATGTATAATCCTTAGACCTGATATCAGCTTGGTTTTCTACATGTGTAATAGCACTCTTAGGGGTTGCCAAACGCTACACCGTAACTGGGTAGTTATAAAGGTAGCTTTCGGGTATGCTATGAAACATGGGGAGGAATGTGACTAGTCGGATATGGGATTTGCCCCCTCCTAACATAACAAGAGAGATGTCTCTGGGCCCCTCGTTGTGGTTGAATAAAGAAAGTGCAGAGCCATGCCACTAGTGGTCGAAGTGTCGACTACATGAAGTTATTCGACACTTGATCGAGAAAGTATTGAACAGTCCATGGATGACATAATCTCACCTGGAGTTTAACTAGATGTCGTGAGGCAAAGGGATAATACACAAACAGGTCGTACGGCTGATATCTATTCTCCACATCTTGAAGACCTCCGGGTGGTCCTGGAAGACCTCCGGGTGGTCCTGGAGAGAACATAATCACCAACTGGTCATAAGGAGTTACGAGCTGTTCGTAAGTGATAAAGACATGGTCATAGATCATATTGCATTAAGGTTCGTCCGATATATTCTATGTGTGTTCGGGAATCGTTATGTGCTGCTAGATACCGCTAACGACTTGTGGTCGGAAAGGGTTTCCAAATTACAACCGATCAAACATGAACCTATAGGGTCACACACTTAACGGGTTGGAACAAATCAGTACGAATACGATTTGTCAAACGTGTTCGGATAGGATCCATCACAGGAACTATATAAGGCGATGCTTGAGGCCAAGGGCGAGGGCGAGAAAAATAGACAAGACACACGAAAGTCGTGAGTTGAGTTGTTCCTCTAAAACCCTAGCTGACATCTTCTTGAGACAGCCTTCTGTGCGACTTGGTGCTAGCACACTGGCGTACGACGTTCCTGCCCTGGACGTGTGGATACCATATAGGCGCAGCGTTACTGCGGTAGCTGTGCGCTTAAGGATGATCCACGACCTTGGCCAGGAAGTAGATTGGTTTCTGGAGGAGACGATCGACTACGTTGGAAGATCGTCTACGACCACTTCACCGACGTGCTTTTCGTTGGACCAAGCTGCTCCAACTCTTCTTCCGCTGCACTGCGCATCTGGTGGTAATGATCTGTGATTATTTACTTGCTTGGCATTCTGGCTTACGTGGTAGAATTTTTGAATTATTGCTAGCGTAGCCTACCCGTATCCCAATACTTCTTTCCAATGATCTCATCTTCTTCGCTTGTGATTACTTGTTATCAGCAGGAGCGTCACCCCCGCCTCCCCACCCGTCCTCGAGCGACATGTCGGCATGACCTTCTTCCGAACCGAAGCTTCCTCCAGAGCAAAGCACCATCTCCTCGATGGCACGCCTTGGTCTCTGCGCAGAAGACGTGGACGAAGACGATCATGCCAGTGATCCAGCCGGCGAAAAAGAGGAAGATGCCAAACTTGAAGGCGCAAAGCAGCCACAGGAACGCCTGCGTGATCACGAAGGTGAAGAAGATGTTCACGGCCACCATGATGCTCTGCCCCGCCGACCGTGTATTTATCGAGAAGAGGAGGATCTGGAATGCTAGCATGCAGACGACCATCACCAGCTGCGCCCAGTTGCGCCGCTCTAGGATATTGCGGAACGGGTGCTCGATGGAGTTGGCCAGCTCGCTGGCCTCCACCATGTCCGTGAACTCAGCGTCGACGTCCGTGGTGCCATGGATGCGCTCCAGCACGCGCCGCCCCTCCTCGACGCGCCCGCACTCGATGAGGCTGTCGGGGCGTCACCGGGAGGAGCAGCCCACCCACGGTCATCAACAGTGCCGGAGCCACCGCGAGACCCAGCGAGAGGCGCCACCCCCATGGCTTGATGTTCTGCGTGCCGTGGTTGATCATGTTCGCCGTGAAGATGCCAAGTGTTGTCGCGAGTTGGAAGACGGGGAGGGACCGGAGGGGAGCTCGGCGGAGGCACGGCTGGGACGCTGTAAGACCAGCGGGGAGCACGGGGAGGCAGCGCCGATTCAACCAGCGCTTGTGCTGTGTTCGATTCAACGATTGAATTGAAGGATGCTGGTTTAGAATTTTGGGATGGAGAGGAAAAGACAAGGGGCAAAATAGGTAGTTCACAAGGGAATTGCTGAAAAATAAGAGAAAAGAAAAAAATAGGAGAAAAGGAGTGATAATGGCATATTTCAAAGTAGGAAGAAACTAAGGAGGCAAATTTCGAATTTCAGAAAACTGAATGGCATATTTCGAAGTGGCAACTTTCTAAGTGGCATATATCCAAATTTGCCCTAAATAAACAAACAGCCCCCACCATAGGTCAACACAACCAGCCGACCCGTCGTCTCGGTTGCGCGCACACACCCACACTGCAAGTTAACAAGCAGCTACAGGACACTGCACCACACCAACAAGAGTTCAACAAAAAAGGGAGCAACTTACACCCGGACGTCCGATTTGAGTGTTTGGATCGGACGCTGTAGGATCAAAGATAACCGACTAGAGGGGGGTGAATAGGCAGTTTTTAAACTTTTTAACAAATGAACAATTTAAGCCAATTAATAACTTAGTCTAAACAAGTTACACTTCTAGGTAAGCAATTCAACACACGAAATAAGCTAGAAATGTAAATGCGGAAATAGTAAAGACTAGAAATAACCACAATGAGACAATGGTGTTTTTTCCGTGGTATCGAAGACTTGCCGGTCTTCACTAGTCCACGTTGAGGAAGCTTGACAACTCAAGCCGGCTCCACAAATTAAGCATTCCCTCGATTACTATGGTTGTTCTTTCTCCGCTCCGGAGATGGCGAACACCAAACCACTCAAAAGCTTGCATCGGGCCTCTTCACAATCTTCTTGAAGAGATCACCGTGCTCCACCGCCAAGATCGTCTAGGAGTTTGGCAAAACTCCAAGAGTAACAAATCGATGACCTTCGCTTGACGGCGCTCAAGTGCAATAGGATCAACTAGGATGAATGAATGCACTTGAATGAACTCAGCCACCTTACAATGAATGTGTTGGACCGAAAAGGCGACTACAGGGGGGTGAATAGGAGCACGCTCACTTTTTCGCTTTGATCAGATTCAACACAAATTTCACTCCAATAGCTATGGAAGCTATGAAGATCAATATACCAGTACAGCGGAAGACTAGTATTGAATCCAATCCAAAATCCCCATAGCAAAAGACCAAAGGAGCTCAAACCCTAATGGGCGGTCAGACCAGCGTGTATTGCGCGGTCGGACCAACGAGCGGTCTGACCGGCGACAAAATCGCGGTCTGAGCACTGGGCGATCTGACCGGCGTTGTAAAATCGGCCTGACCAGACCTGATACAGAATAGTGGAAACAGCCTGAAAAATCAAACTCAAATCGGTCTAACTTTTTATCTATGAGGCCAAACTCTACGAAACTTGAGACACACCTTCTAAAAGATATTAGGAACCTATTCCAATCAAGGATCGCATAGATCCATGCCAAAGTTCCTATCTTTTTCAGATTGAATGAAGTGTGCTCCAAAACCGAGCCAAATATGAAATATAATCTAAAGACTTGCTCGTGGATGATTGATGATCAAGATGATCCTAGTTGAGTTCCCACATGTCACAGCAAGTTAGATCAAGGCAAGAAACCAAGTAAAAACTCGCGGATCAAAGAAATACTCAAAATCACCAAATAGAGAGAAAGAAAGCAACTAGACTCATCTTTGAGAGAGCTTTCTTTGGATTGATTTGATATGGTATTGGTTTACAGCCGCTCCATCAATGGAGGACAAAGACTCAATACATGAGCACGAAATCAAACCCAACTCTCTAGAACCCTAACCTCCACTAATCCTCTCCCTAAGCAAACTAGGGTTTCAAAACAATAAAAGGGTAGAAGGGGTGCAGCCACCTCCCTCCTCTATTTATAGTGGAGGCTTAGACCTTCTAGAAGTATTAACCCTGATGGGCTCCCGTTAAGGCCCACACACAAACGGGTCACAAACGCACGAATTTTAAAGCGTCGTCTTCATCTCCTCTTGACCTAATTCTCTTCATCATGCGCCGTCTTGCGCCGCGGGTTGGCAAAAGGTCACCAAGACGGTATTTGGTAAAATTACCAAAATACACCTTCTCGATCTTTTTGCAAAGACCGAGTCTCATCTTCGTGAAGCACTTCCATGCTTCGCCACGTGTAGGTTGATCCAACGGCTCTCATCATGTCAGCAAGTCTCTCCCATCCAGCTCCCACCGAAACAACCATGGCACTTGCACCGACCCCCGTGCCGCTTGATCTAACCCGTCGCACCGAACTGCCCGTTCGGTCACCTTTGTCCCTCTTGCGCCATGCTTGACTCCATTGACTTCACCCGGCATCCCCGATCGTTCTGGACCTCAGCTCTCCAAGCTTAGTCCCGATCATCCTCGCCGTTGACCGTCATTGACCTCCAAGCAACCTACACAACAATAGACAAAGAAATTGATTCCAGGAATAGGTTCTTCACAACTTGACCTATGTTAGTCAAAACATGCATCATGCAACACATATGCACTGGAACCCATGAACTTGACCTAACCCAACACTCATCGCCACTTTTGGCCGATGAACAGTACAAGATCGGTCAGACCGCCATTGAATGGCGGTGGCCCGACCGACTTGGCTCGACGCGTCCACAATGCCGGTCTGACCACACTCAACCTGACAGCATTCTAAACTTCGACGAAAACGCATGTTTCGACAAACCATTAACGACATTGCCAATTGTAACATCATCATAAGATCGTGCACATATCACCATGATATCCACAATCTCCCCCTTGATGAACACATTGGCAATTTCCCACAAAAGCAAATTTTGAGGTTTGAGAAGTAAAAGCTCGACGTTTTCGCACAAAGGCACAACTTGGTCCAAATACAAGAGAAAGCAATGGAAATGACCAATTTGGCTTCAAAATAGCAAAGGCAAGTGAGATAAGGCAAAAGAAAGTGAGAAAGCTTTATTTTTCCAGAAAGAGTCAAAATCTCACTTAAGGTCCATATGAAAGAACAATTGTTCGATATGACCTTTGATCATTGTGAGGATCAAGAATTGCAATTCAAGTGAATGCAAATAAGAAACTCTCCCTCACTATGATCCTCAGATTTCAGAAAATTTTAAATTCTCCAAATTTCTCCAAAAGGCTCCCCTTTTAACATTTTTATATCTTCTCCCCTTTATACCATTTGATATATCTTCTCCCCCTTTGACAATAGAGTCATCAAGGAATCACGCCTTCCTCTCATCTAGTGATAAAAAATGCAGAATGAGGAAAAAGCATAAGAAGGAGCATGCATGAAATGCAAAGGAGTGGCTTCATTTTTTGTATTTTTCAATTTTTGAGTACAAGAAGCTTTGGAGATTACCCAAAAGAACAAGCTAGCATTTCTAATATTGCACAAGACCTATCAAGCTTGAAAGCGCTAGCAAGATCATGTTAAGACATATATATCAAAGCTAAGCTTGAAGGCTCAATGTAAAGCAACGAATTGTAACAATTTAAGCAAAGCTTCAAATTTAGCAAGTTCATCAACAGGGATCCTAAAATGATATTGGCCATGTCAAACTGTCAATGTGAGATCAAAAAGCTAACAATGATCATATTAAGAGACAAACAGATCCTGAATTGAATCATTTTGCTCAAATTCCTCAAATGCCCATTTTTCAACAGTTTTTCATTTGCAATGAATATTAAAGTTGACTAATGATCTAACTTAGTGAAGAAGATCCTGGACTATGAGCCATCCACAAACTCTTCCTAAGTTTCGACCAGAAGTTGATTAAAGGTATATCTTAGTGAAGAAGATCTTGGACTAGGAGTCATCCACAAACTCTTCCTAAGCTTCTACCAGGGCGATAAATCTTGAGATTTATGTCAGTTTTGACAAGTAGTCCCCATGAGATCGTTTGGATCATCAAACTATCTCCAAGTTCATGTCTATGACATGCAGTCTCGTAAGAGTAGTTTGGCACATTTTAACCACATGACAATCTTGAAAGTTGATTTTTCATTTTTTATTTTGCACAAGAGCAGTTTTAGATTCTCAGAAGAACAAGAAGCTTAAGTAATGATCAATTTTAGATTCAAGAGCTAACAAAGCAATTTTGACAGGGCCAATATCACAAAAGGAGCACTAATGGCGCAACTCGCTAAAACATCCACATATTGCAATTTTTAGTTCAAGTTGTTTTAGAGTTCTAGCTCATTCAGTAAAGACTTAGCTACACATGTCAAAAAACTAGACATGGCATTGAGCAAGAATTGAAATACTAAAGCTCCAAAGGGTAATAAGCAAAGCTCCATCAATTTTAAAAGATAAGCAGAAAAGCTTATATTACAATGCATCTTTTTGGATTTTTCATATGAATGCAATATGATACAATGAGATGCATGAAAAGCCCAAAAAGCCTAAAAAGATCAAAAGGATCAAAAAGTTCAAAAGAAGATCAAGAAAAGATTAGATGAACAAGAAAAGATCAGAAAAGATCCAACTGCCCCTCAAACCAACACATAGGGATAAATTACCCTTAACTCACTCCTTAAGGTGGCAAACCTTGTTGGATCTAAAGGCTTGGTGAGGATATCAGCTAACTGAGCCTCTGACTCCACAAAATGCAGCACAATATCACCCTTCTCAACATGGTCTCTAAGGAAGTGATAGCGAATGTCTATATGCTTGGTCCTAGAATGTTGCACTGGATTCTTAGCAATGTTAATGGCAGAAGTGTTATCACAGAAAAGAGGAACACTAGCAAAATTTAACCCAAAATCCTTAAGAGTGGACACCATCCACAAAATCTGACTACAGCAACTAGTAGCAACTACATATTCAGCTTCAGCAGTGGATTGTGCAACAGAGGACTGCTTCCTAGAAGACCAAGAGACAAGAGAAGTGCCTAAGAAATGACAAGTGCCAGAGGTACTCTTCCTATCTAGCCGACAGCCCGCAAAATCAGAATCAGAAAACCCCCGAATGAACAACGAAGAAGAGCAGGAATACCAAATGCCATACTGGAGGGTAGAGTGTAAATACCTAAAGATGCGCTTAATGGCTTGGCGATGTGAAGTCCTCGGAGACGCCTGAAACCTCGCACAGAGGCAAACCGCGAAGTGGATGTCCAGCCTTGAGGCCGTCAAGTACAGAAGAGAGCCGATCATGCTGCGTACTCGCGTTGATCCACGGCTTCTCCTTCCTCATCTGGATCCAAAGCAGTCGAAGTCGCCATAGGAGTGGCTATCGGCTTGCAGTCACCCATCTCGAAGCGCTTGAGCAGATTCTTGGTGTACTTCGTTTGATGGATGAAGATCTCTTCTTTGCATTGCTTGATTTGAAGCCCCAAAAAGTAGTTGAGCTCTCCCATCATACTCATCTCAAATTCCCTGGACATGGTCTCAGAAAAACTAGAAACAAGAGCATAAGAAGAACCACCAAAGATAATATCATCCACGTAAATCTGAACAAGCAAGAAGTCATTGTCATGCCTAAGAATGAAAAGAGTCTTATCTAATTTTTCCATTTCAAAATCATTCTTAAGCAAGAAGGTCTTAAGTCTATCATACCAGGCTCTAGGGGCTTACTTAAGACCATACAAGGCTTTGGATAGCTTCAAAACACGATCAGGGTGCTTGGGATTCTCAAAGCCAGGGAGTTGCCTAACATACACTTCCTCCTTTATAAAATCATTCAAAAAGGCACTCTTAATATCCATTTGATGTAACCTAAAACCTTTAGATGCAGCAAATGCAAACAAAATACGAATGGCTTCTAGTCTAGCAACAAGAGCAAAGGTCTCATCAAAATCTAACCCTTCAACCTGGCTAAAGCCCTGAGCTACCAACCTAGCCTTTTTTTTAACCACAGAACCATCCTCATTTTGTTTATTTTTGAATACCCAACAGGTTCCTATAACATTATATCCACTAGGAGGTTCTACAAGGTTCCAGACTTTATTTCTTTAAAAATTATCTAACTCCTCATGTGTGGCATTGACCCAGCTAGTATCAGATAAAGCATGTGATATATCGCGGGGTTCAAAAGAAGCTACAAATGCAGAGTGAGAGAAAAAACTCGGATCATGATACTTGGAGCGAGTGACTCGCTCATGAAGATTGCTAATCATCTGATCCGGTGGGTGGTGCTTCTGAATGTGCAGTGGAGCGTCTGGGGGAGATAGCATCTCCTCAACCTCCGCAGGTACTACTGATGATGAAGATACAGCAGTAGCCTCAATTGGAGGTGAAGCATCAGAAAGGAGTTCGGAGATTGGACAGAACATCGAAGAGGTGAAGGAGCAATGTCGAAATCATCCTCATCTTGTTCAACAAAAATACTCTCGATCACCTGTATGTCACCTGAAACATCAGATCTAGTTCCAGGGCTTGTCTCATCAAAAGTAACATTGCATGTTTCCTGGACAATGTTAGTTTCAACATTAAAGACTCGAAAACCCTTCGAATGGGCAGGATAACCCAGAAATAAACCATCACAAGTCCTTGATTCAAATTTATCTAGGTTTCCTGTCGTGAGAATAAAACACTTTGATCCAAAGACTCGAAAGTGAGAAACAGAGGGTTTTCTGCCAAATCGAAGCGCATAAGAAGTCTTGCCCAAAGACGGTCTCAAGAAGACACGGTTTGAAATATGGCAAGCTGTAGCAATAGCTTCGGCCCAAAACCTCTTCGGTGTGCTATACTCATCTAGCATTGTCCTAGCTATCTCGACTAAGGTTCTGTTCTTCCTTTCCACAACGTCATTTTGTTGAGGGACGTGTGGAGAAGAGAACTGATGCTTAATACCGCGCTCAGCACAAAAGGAGGCAAAAGAAGTATTCTTGAACTCCGTGCCATTGTCACTTCAGATCACTCTCAAGGCACTAGGAAGTTCAGAAGCCAAACGAAGAACAATATCATGATAGTGATCAAAAGCCTCATCCTTCGAAGTAAGAAAGAACACCCAAGAATATCTCAAAAAATCATCGACTATGACAAGAATGTACCATTTGCCACCGACTGACCGAACCCTAGCAGGACCAACAGTATCCATATGAAGCAACTGTCCTGGTCCATCAGTCATGACCATAGTCAATGAAGGGTGTGAGGCGGCAACTTGCTTGCCATGCCTACAGGGCACACATACAGCATCTTTGACAGCTTTGAGTTTAAGCAAACCTCTCATGAGATCAAGGCCGCTAACTCGTGTCAGATGATCAAAACCAATGTGCCCCAAACATCTGTGCCAAAGCCAGACATCAGAAGAAGATGCAATTAAACACTTACGAGATCCGGCAAGAGATTCAGAAAAATCAGCTCCAAAGATTCTACCAACTCTAGAAATCCCAAAAACAAGCTCACTGGCAGAATCAAGCACACGACAGGCATTTTTCTTAAAACAAGTTTCGTAGCCATTATCAAGAAGCTGTGAAACAGAAAGCAAGTTGTACCTTAGCTTGTCGACAAGGGTGACGTCCTTCAAGATGAATCTGCCATTCACCTTGATTGATCCCGTTCCTTCAATTCGTCCTTGTGTATCATCTCCAAAGGTGATGAAGTCATCACCCATCGACCGCGTGAAAGAAGTGAACCATCTTAAGTCTCTGGTCATGTGGCGTGAACAGCCGGAGTCAACGAGCCACGTATTCTTCCTCCTTCCGCGGTGATCCTGAAAATCAAGGCACAAAAGAACGATGTGTCTCAATACTGGGGTTAGTTAAAAGCGACTTGGGAACCTAGTCCTGAGACACATGTCTGCGAGTAGTATGCAAAGTAGAAGTGCTATCCTTGATTTTATTTGAAGTTCTGTTATGAGCAATGGTTACACAAACATGAGAAGCATCCTGTTTAGGAACATTATGAGCATGTGAAATAAATCCTAGTCTAGGTTTCTTATTTTCTAAGTGACCATGTCTCATAAAAGCTCTAGGTTGATGAGATGAAATTCTAGCAATATTTCTCCTAGCATTTTTCAACCTACGCCAACAAAACTCTACCAAATGTCCGCTCTTCTTGCAATAAGTGCAATGGTATTTGGTACCACTGGGAGAAGCACCTTTTGACTCAAAAGAAGGTTGGACAAACCCTGCATATTTAAAAAACAGTTTTTGCAGGTTGGGTTTTGAATTCAACTAAGCCATTTTCCAATACCTGAATGACATTAGGCTTGGATTTGTCCTAGACAGAGTTGTATCCTAAATCTTGCTTCTTATAAGGAGTTTTAGACGTGTCTAGAATCATATTTAACTATTTCTTACCTTTAGAAAAAAATTTATAGAGTGTCCTTAAGGTAAGCATTTTCTTTTCGAAAGTTAACACATGATTCACAAGTCTTGAACTTAATAGCTCTAGCATGTTTCTCCTTAAGATGAGCAACTTCAAGCTTATAGGCCGCACATGAGGCACAAGGTGTAGACTCAATTGTGTCCTTAAGCTTGGCATATTTAGCTCTAACTGCTTCTAGAATACCTTTAACTTCATGTTCACGTTCTCAGCAGAAAGAGCAAAAGCTAGATTTAACATTACCAGAGGCATCCAACTTACTAGACTCTAAGCATTTTTCACAGGGAGCATATTTAACTTCAATTAGCTCAGTTCTAGCATTTTCAAGTTGGTGCAAAGCAATATCATGAGCAGATTGCAATTTGGACAATTCAGAATGTAAAGCATGGTAGGATGAGCATTCATCATCATCAAGAGTCTTAGCATTTGCAAGTTCTAATGTCAAATTATCTACTTGTGATTCTAAATCCTTATTCCTAGCCATGGTAAACTCTAAGGCCTTATCCTAACTCATGAGTTGCTCAAACATGTCGTCGCATCTAGCAGAAAGAACATCATAGGAAGGAGGTACCTCATCGTTGTCATTGATGTCGACGATGTCGGCCATGAAGCACATGCCGGTGAAGTCCTTGGTCTTTCCTTTCTTGTCTTGAGGGAGCTTCTCCTCCTTGTCCTCCCCGCTCCCGGAGTCCATATCGCTCATGGATTGCTCTCCAAAAGCGGCAAGGACCCGGTGAGCGGCCTTCATGAGCTTGGCAACATTGTACTTGGGCTTGTTTCCTTGAGGCTTCTTCCAAGCTGGCTTTTCCTCCTTATGGTTGCTCTTACCTTTCAGCTTGGGGCAATTCGCCCGAATGTGATAAAGCTCTCCACACTCATAACTTGTCACAAGGCCACCTCTCTTCTTGCTTCTAACATTGTTATATGCCCGTGTGACTTTCTTAACTAAAAGAGCTAAATCAGTCTCGGGAAGACTCTCAAACTCTTCTCCTTGAACAACAGATAAACACGCAAGAGAAAAACCAGAAGAAGACTCAGAAGAACCATCAGGAGTCCCTTTGAGAGGATCAGCCACCAAATCCATGTTATCCTTCTTAGAAAGGCTACCTCTCTTGATCTCATGAGTTTTGAGCTTGCTATAAAGCAGCTCCAAAGTGAGAGTAGAGAGATCGACGTTCTCCTCAATGGCAGTAGCCTTGATCTCCCATTCCTTGGTGTTGATTGCAGCCAAGAGGTGGGTGGCATTCTCAGATTGAGAGTACTCAATGTCAACAGCTCTCATCTGATTGATCACCTTGTTAAAGCGAGTAAAAACGTCATCGATACTCTCACCAGGACGTATCTCGAATTTGTTATACTCTCGCTTGTAGACCGTCTGGCACACTTGCTTGATCTGGGACGATCCCTCATGGTAAGTTTTGAGGGTGTGCCAAATCTCATATACGGTCTCAAGGTTGCAAATCCTATCGTACTCCTGTTTACCAAGCCTAACATATAAAAGGTTCTTTGCCTTGTTGTTGTTAGCCAAGAGGGTTGCTGAAGCCGGGGAAGCAACTTTGGGCAAAACGAGCGGGGCTCGAACAACCTCCCATATAGCTTGTCCTTCGCTCTCAAGGAAGACTCGCATGCGATTCTTCCAATAGGCATAGTCGAGCCCATCGAAGACATGCAGCTTGGTCGAGTACTTATCCATCGCCAAGTTTAGTGACCGGTTAAGATCAAGATTGAACTAACCGGGCTCTGATACCACTTGTTGGACCGAAAAGGCGAGTAGAGGGGGGTGAATAGGAGCACGCTCACTTTTTCACTTTGATCAGATTTAACACAAATTTCACTTCAATAGTTATGGAAGCTATGAAGATTAATATACCAGTACAGCGGAAGACTAGTATTGAATCCAATCCAAAATCCCCAAAGCAAAAGACCAAAGGAGCTCAAACCCTAATGGGCGGTCAGACCGGCGTGTATTACGCGGTTGGACCGACGGGCGGTCTGACTGGCGGCAAAATCTGGAGGTTTGACCGCTGGGCTCATCATCATAGTTCTGCTTTAGTGCCACAAGGTCATGAATACCCACTCGATGAAAGAGCTGGTAAACGCCACTGTACTTATCCAAAGAGTTTATGTGAGGCCACTTAATCCATTTCTGATCTGCAAACTTCATGTGATTTCCATATAGCTGCTCATAAACTTGTTCTTGAAAAACAGTGTGGAATCTTGGATTAACTAAGTCTGATTTGAAAAGATATTGATTTTCATGGCGCTTAATTGCATAATCATCGGGCGAAAGGAGTCTCAAGTCAGTTGGAGGCTCTGGAGGTGCTCCCAAATCCTCTGACTGAGCTTCTGACTCTGACTCAGTTTCAGAATCAGAATCTGTCTCAGCTGGTGGTAAGCTTTCTTCTGTTTCAGATTCTGGGTCTTCTTCTGCTGGTCTTTTGCCTTTGCCCTTGCCATGTACAATCTTTTGATGAACAGATCTTGTGCTATGAATTGAAGCTGCAAGGGGTCGAGGTCTTGCAGGTTGAGATGAAGATTGCCCTCCTCTAGGTGGTCCATGCGACTTCTGAGTCGCAATTCTTGTTTTAGGCATCTTCATAAACAGAGAATAGGTTATAAGAAGTTCAAAGGATCAATCAAAATATAATTAAGTGAAAAGGAGATGAAATTTCTGTTTTCTGTCAGGATGATCGGTCATACCACCGTTATATGGCCGGTAATGAGGTCGTACCGCGCTCAAGAACCGGTTGAACCGATCCTCCTGACCGAGTTCTAGGGCAAATGCTAGATCGAATTTTTGATGATTTTCATGGAATGAATCTATGGTATGGATGCGCAAGCATCATTAGACATCAAATATGTCAATTTGCCCAATTAGAACTACAGAAATCATATACATTTCCATTTAACCCTAAAATGATACCTAGGGTTCCAAATTCGGTAAAAACTTGAATCAAACGAGGTTTTACCTTAAGATTTGCAGGAGGAGAACCCTAAATATGCGAAGATCAACGAAAGAACGAAGAATCGCCGAGAATTTGAGTGGAGGTTTTGAGAGGTCCTCGGGTTGGAGAGAGAACGCTCGAGCGGAAATGAAACGGTGCGGGTTTCGGTTGAACCGCTGCGAGGGGGTAAAGCCTCGGATGAACAGTAACTGCAGGGAGTTACTGCCCTCTTACAAACCGACGCGGTCGTACCGCCAATAGACTGCCGGTAGTATCAAGATCATGGTCATACCGCGTTATAATGTCGGTCGTGTCAAGACAATGTCGTCTGCGCTTATAACGCCGGTTGTTCCAATTATCCTGGAGCTTCAAGGAACAGCTCTGGATTTTCTTTGGAATTGAGAATATTTGCAAATGATCTTTAGTTTTGCACTCAAATAAATATCATTAAGGATCATTATGTGTAGAATAGACTATTGTCTATATAAGAACATAATTTTTATTATCATACTTATCTTTAATAAGAGTTTTGAAAAATATTTTCATAAAAAAGTCAAATAACACCAAATGAAGCACAATACATGAGGCAAGAATTCAAACAACATTTGAATAGTCTATGACATTTAACTCATTCCTCAATTGGCAAAAGCGGCCTTCATCTAATGGCTTGGTGAAAATATCCGCTAATTGGTCTTTGGTTCTTATGTGGCTAATTTCAATATCTCCCTTGCTCACATGATCTCTCAAGAAATGGTGGCGAATATCTATATGCTTGGTTCTTGAGTGTTAAACAGGGTTATTAGCTATTTTCACAGCACTATCATTGTCACACAAAAGAGGCATTTTTATCAAATTTAATTCCATAATCCATCAATGTTTGCCTCATCCACAGCAATTGAGCACAACAACTTCCCGCGGAAACATATTCGGCTTTAGCGGTGGATAAAGCTACGGAGTTTTGTTTCTTGGATGACCATGATACTAAAGATGTTCCTAACATTAGAAATGGAAATACCATTTGAGATAGCAATTTTTACCCAATCCTATTACCTTTCCTTTGCTATTATCGCCAAAAGTGATCTTGTCTACTCCTTTTCTATTCTCGAATGTGGTGAACATCTTTCTATCACCGGTCATGTGTTGAATGCATCCACTATCAAGCACCCAATGTTTTCCACCGGTTTTATAGTTCACCTACAAAACAAGAATCAAGTTCTTTTAGGTACCCAAATTTGTTTGGGTCCTTGGAGGTTAGTAACCAGGGATTTAGGCACCAAAATAGCATTCTTTTTAGCGCCTAGAATTGAAGTGCCAACAAAACGAACAATTAATTTGCCGTATTTAGTCTTTCTAAGCATATAGCATGAATCATATATACCAAAAGATGGAGTCTTACCCTTAGGACAATTTTGTTGTACATGTCCTATTTCCCGGTATTTATGGCAATACTTACCATTTTGCCTCACAAACCTTGTAGGCTTGTTTGCCGACTTCTTACCTTTCTTAGGCACATATCCAAGACCTTACTTATTGAATGAGCACCTTTGCTCATTCAAAAACTTGTCAAGAGTAGCTTTACCCTTGAAACATATTTCCAAACTTTTGCTTAGCTTGGTTACATGCTCTTTTAGCTCATTGTTCTCAACAATAAGCTTAGCATCATTTTGCTCAACATTAACATGATTAGTATTAATACTAGAGCAACATGGTATAGTAATAGGATCATTACATGAAATAGATGAACTAGTTTTAGCAATTTCTATACTAGGCATATCATCAATAATATCACATGTAATTCCTATACTAGAGCGAGACTTGCTTGAATATTCTTGGATAAGTAAGTCATGAGCTTTCTTTAGCTCCTCATAAGTATCTTTTAGAGAAATATGTTCTCTATTCAAGACCTTATATTTTGATTTTTCTTTTCAAAGATATTCATTTAAGTCTTCAAGTATATCCATTAATTCATCATAAGTTGGTTTATCATTCTCAATGGATTTTACCTTCCTTTTGCCATGAGGCAAGTAGGAGTGGAGAATAGCGAAGGAGTTTCCTTGATGGCGATGCCAACAAGTTCCTTCTTCTTGGGAGACTCATCCTCATCGGAATCGGAGTCGTTGATTCGTCATTTGAATCTCACTCTCCAATATGGGCTTCATGCTTGCTATCTTTGTGAAGTTTCTTGAAAAGCTTCTTCTTGAATGACTTACCTTTGTCATCCTTATTTGCGGGGCAACGGGAAGCAATGTGCTCCTTCTCTTCACAATTATAGCACCGAATGTTGCTATAACGATTTTTGTCACTTGAGGATTGCCCTTTCTTGTACTTGTCAAAGTTGAAGCTTCTATTAGGGCGTCTCTTCATGAACTTCTTCATTCTTCTTACAAGAAATGCATACTCCTCGTCGAAGTCTTCTTCTTCATCCTCATCGTCACTTGAATCCGCTTTGGCCTTGAAAGCGGCAATCTTCTTCTTTGAGGAAGATATCTCCAAGAGCTCTTCCTTATCCTTCTTGAACAACTCATTGGTGATGAGGTTGCCCAAAAGTCCCGTTGGCGTCATTCTTGGCAACTCGGGAGAGTTGAGAAATAACATCACCAACGTCTCATACTTGTCCGGAAGAACCCTAAGAATCTTGTGCACAATGTCAACATCAAGAAAGTTAGTCCCAAGGCCTTTGAGCTCATTCACAATGTTGTTGAGTCTTGAATACATCTCATTGATGTTTTCATGAGGTAACATTATGAAGTTGTCATATTTGATCCGAAGCCTATGCAATTTAACTTCTTTGACCGTGGATGTTCCCTCATGAAATTCCGAGAGGGTGGTCCAAATATCATGAGCGGTTTCTAAATTGCTCACTCTATTGAACTCATCCGCGTTCAAAGCGCCAAAGAGAGCGTTCATAGCTTGGGCATCTAAATGAGCATTACGCGCCTCTTAATCCGTGGGAATTAGTGGATTAAGAGGCATGACATAACCCTTATTTACGATTTTTCAAATGTTTGGACACATGGCATTTAAATAAATTGACATTCTAATTTTCCAATAAGCATAATTAGAGCCATCAAATAAAGGAGCATTTCCTATAGCAATTCCCTCACTAGCCATTATTTTCTCTCTTAGATGGTTAAGTCTAAATCAATGAGAGACTAAACTTTGATACCACTTGTAGGATCAAGGATAACCGACTAGAGGGGGTGAATAGGCGGTTTTTAAACTTTTTAACAAATTAACAATTTAAGCCAATTAATAACTTAGTCTAAACAAGTTACACTTTAGCTAAGCAATTCAACACACGAAATAAGCTAGAAATGTAAATGCGGAAATAGTAAAGACTATAAATAACCACAATGAGACAATGATGTTTTTCCCGTGGTATCGAAGACTTGCCGGTCTTCACTAATCCGCGTTGAGGAAGCTTGACAACTCAAGCCGGCTCCACGAATTAAGCCTTCCCTCAATTACTATGGTTGTTCTTTCTCCGCTCCGCAGATGGCGAACACCAAACCTCTCACAAGCTTGCACCGGGCCTCTTCACAATCTTCTTGAAGAGATCACCGTGCTCCGCTGCCAAGACCGTCTAGGAGTTTGGCAAAACTCCCAGAGTAACAAATCGATGACCTTCGCTTGACAGCGCTCAAGTGCAATATGATCAACTAGGATGAATGAATGCACTTGAATGAACTCAACCACTTTACAATGAATGCACAAGGGAATTTTGGTGTTGATTGAATGCTCAAGACTCTCAAGGCTTTAGATATGTTAAATGAACACTTGCACCCCGTCCTTGAGCAGTTGGAGGGGTATTTATAACCCCCCCCCACCAACAATTATGACCGTTGGGGAGGGAAACCCCAACTTTCAGCGAAATACGGTATAACCGCCATCTAGGGTCTTGACGACCGCATCCAATGTCGAAGACAAGATGCGGCTAGAACAGAGGCATTTAATTGCTCTGACATAGCCGTTGAAAATTCGGCGCGGTATGACCGCCAACCAACACGCGGTACAACCGCATCGCCTGGTCATACCGCATTAACAAGCGGTACAACTGATTGTAGGGTTTCCAAATTCGCCGAAATGACCTACTCTCTGAAAAATACGTACCGTCTTATAAAAAAGGGTACAACCGCAGATCGGTACGACCGTTTCTCAAATGCGGTACGACCGATTATCAAAGAGAGCTCCAAGCCGAAATGCATCAGTTCTGGTTTTATTGAACCACCAACTAAAAAACGGAATGAACGCAATACGGTAGTACCGCTCAAAGGGCCGGTCGTACCGCATTAGCGCTCAGTTGGCAGAAGCATTCAAAATCTGGTAATACCGCCAAGTAAAGTGCGGTCATACCACTCCAAGCGGTACAACCACCAGTAAGAGTTCGGTACTACCGATTTTTAACAAAAGCGCTTAGAGCTTTCAAATTCAAATTCAAATGCATGCGTGATCCTAAATTGATCCATATTGCACAAGATCATGCTATCAAGCTACTAGTCATGATCCCTCTTAGTAGTACGGCATTTAACCTATAATCCGGTCTTCCAACCATTTCTCCTAAGACGGGTAAAATAGAAAAAGATTCCTAGACTACTTGTACCATGTCTTGAACCATGTAGATCTTCATTGAACCCTTTAGCATGCATCTTCACGTCATCAAAACCACCAATGGGACTTAATCTTGTAATTACTCAATAAACATGTTAATCCCATATTCACATATTATCATTAATTACCAAAACAATTTTTAGGGGCCTAGATGCTTTCAGACGCCCGGGTTGTGATAAGGTGCATGCGCCACTCGTGTGAGATTCTTTAATGACTTTAATATGAACAATACAGGTCAACAATGACATGACAATATCAGCTATTCAAGTCCGCACAAGTTGCACGCAAGTAGCAAGTGGACTGATTTCGAGTTCAAAAAAAAGTCTCTTACTGATCACTAGAGGCCGGGCCCACCGAGCAATCCACGTAATCCGTCACTACCTGAATCTCTTACTGATCACTAGAGGCCGGGCCCACCGAGCAAATCCACGTTGTGCATCACTCCCCCGAGGCAGCCCAAGCAAATCCTATACCTTAAATCTAGCCGAGTACATATGAATGAGCACTCCCTGGCTTCCAAGCGACAGGGAGAGAAAAAAGATCAAGAGAGAAAAGACACACGGAGCAACGACCACTATGTAAAAGGGGCAGAAGTACGCCGCTGCATGCAACATCCTCCGGACACAGTTGCAACATCCCTGGACAACGGTTACAACATTCTAGGACAATGGTTGCAACATCCCCGGACAACCACGCAGACTTGAGAAATCACAACATTTCCAAAAACCGAAACAAACAAATTACGATGTTAAAACGCTCGCAATATTTTTTTTTCGACGGACGCAACATTTTTTTGTTGGACGCTGCTATGGCTCGTACGTCCGACACCGAGATTTTCATCATACGGTTCGACCACCGTTGGATTAAAGTAACGAAGGTTGATCAAAACCATTGACTCCCATCTAGTTAATTGATGTCCTCAATAGTGGCCCCACACCCCTCAGTTACTTGATTAATTAGAAGATGGTGTGGCCTATAGGAATAGGTCCCACCGTACGGTCCGAAAATGCAACATGTCTCGATAACGGTTGCAACATCCCCGCACAACGGTTGCAATATCATTGGACAATGATTGCAATATCCCCAGACAACGGTTGCAACATCCTAGGAAAATAGTTGCAACATCTCCGGACAATAGTTGTAACATCACAAATCAAAAAACAAAGCATATGGAAAAAACGCGTTGGAAAAAATTGCAATATCGCTGTGAACTAGTATGCAATATTTTTTTTCTACAGATGCAATATTTTTTGTCTACAGATGCAACACTTGCAACATCCCCTGGACAACGGTTGCAACATCTCTAGAGATGAGATAATGCGGATGAGAGAGAGGGAGCATAGAAAATTGGACCATTCCTCATGCAGTAGTCGACTGTAATACGAGAAACAAGACGTGTGTGTATATGTGTTTGTGTGTGTGGTGTAGTAGTAGTAGTAGTAGCTGTCTATAGAGATAAATAAAAAAGACAATCAATTGTAGAAACTGTTTTTAGTACTGTCTATAGATGATATGAATGGATACTTGTCTATAACATTGTAGATGCCCTAAGTACGTGAATGTCTCGGTGAAACATTCAATTTGGTTTGTGTCTTGTCTGGAGCGATGCATTACGTACCTAATTAGTTGTGGATAAAGAAGAGCTAGACCAGGAGAATACTAGAACAAGAAAACAAGCAAGGTTACGTGATAAGCCAAGGAGCGAAGAGCGAGACGTTCGGACTTTTTTTTCTTCCTTTCGGATATATGCCTCCAAATATTATTGAAAAAACGCACCACTTGCGCGGGCGCGGGCGGACGCATCCAGCCCTCAGGCAACTTGGCCATAAGATAAGTCCGAAAAAATCGCCGCGAAGATACGACCCACCCACCTGCGTCGCTGCGCCCTTCCTAAGCGTTACATAGTAGAGGCCAAGTTGGGGGCAAGGGTTAAGGAAAGCGCCCCGGCGCCGTACGAAATACGCGCACGCGGCGGGCGGGGCCAAGGCACGGCACGGCTCGATCTGCGCCCAGATTTGCAGCCGTCCTCGTCGCGGCTGCGCGCGGCAGGGCTGGCCGGGTAAGTGGGTTCGGGAGATTCTCGCGGGCTTGGGGCCCGAACGAGGAAGGAAGCCGCGCGCGCGGGTGGGCGTCAGGGCGTGGGTGGCCTGCCTGGCTCCGGGTTGGAGGCCAGCCTCGGCGCGGACAGCCAGGACGTCGGCACGGCAGTCGACACCCCGCTTTTATAGTCCATGCACGCCAGGCTTGTCACGTTTCAAGACAAACACAACAGTTGACGTACATGTCAGGGTCCGGTCAGTAACTATCTCGTATGTATCGTATGGTTTGAAATGAGAATTTTTATCGGATACAACACATTTTTACACCGTATTTGCATAAATAATTATGACCGAATTGTTTTTGCATAAATGATTAAAACTATTCTGTTAAATTCATAAAACTCTAATTTTCGAAACCTAAAATCCAAAATTTTCGCGACTTAAATCCTAAATTTTCGAGATAATTTCAGAACACATATCAAATTGTCGAAACATTACACAATGAAGTCCACTGTGTTGGTAACCTTTAAAAAATTCATAATTTTTGAAGCTCATTTTCTACATTTACAAATTCGTACGAATAGAACACTTATACAAAATTGCAAGAGAAAATTCTGAATGAATAAAATTATGATAAATTTACACAAGCAAATACACTGTGTCAGAAGGCTCCATATAAAATTTCATAATTTTTTAAACTCATTTGCTATATTTTAAAATTCGCACAAATAGATGTGAAACCCGAATTTCTGAACTCTAACCCTAACTAATGCGACACGTGGTGGGTTGAGGGCCGTTGTCGCACGACCATTTGTCGGCAACGACGACGACGTGGCAACTATGGCGACAGCTTGGCAATGGTTGCCGACGGTGGCCATACTGACAACGACTAACGTGGTGCTTGAAGGAAGGCATTGCCGCATCTGACAGTGTGTGGCAACAGTGTTATATATGCAAATAGAGCTTGATCGTGATCATTAATGCAAATATAGGGTGAAAATGTATTGTATCTGCCCAAAAAAAACTTGAGATGATGCCAAAAGCCCAAAACTGAGCCTGTGGATGATACGAGAGTCGTATTTGGCATGGATATGCTTTGAGGTCCGCAAAATTGTTATCTACGGTGTCTAATCAATGTGGGAACATGTTGTTGTGTTCCTTAGATCTAACTATATGATCAAGAGGTGTTAGCCTAGCCCTGCTAGGTATTGTTAGGTATTGTTAGATAGAGTGGACGGTACTTCTCTTCATATTGATTGGATGGCTTACGTCAGAATTTAGTTACCACGATACAAACGTCTAGCCATAGATACTTTACTACCTTATGAAAAAAATGATAAAGTTTAAACCATAAAATCTAGTGTATCTCGAAAGAGGTCGGTTTCTTGAAAAAAACTGGACCAATTTGGATAACTCGAATTTTTTGCGGTATTATCATTTTTTGAACTCGTATTTACATAACTAGTCGTTTTCATTTTTTTTTTACAAAAATAGCCACATACCGCATAGCCATTGCGGCGTGACCCTTCTCCGGACGCCACGTGGTGTTGCCTTATGGCCACTCTGCGGCAACGTGCCACCAGTCGTCACGTGTTTATTGCCGGAGTTTTTTTATATTTTTTTAAAAAACACTTGCCTCACGGTCGCCGTGCGGCATCATATCTTTATGTGATCGATGCCGCAGGAAGGCACTGTAGCATTTTCCTTTTTTAAAAAAAATATTTTAAAATATTTTTTGTATGAATTGTTAAATATATCAAATGAGCTCAAAAAATTATGATTTTTTTGTAGAGCCTCTTAACACAGTGTACTTGTTTGTGTAATTTTTTCAAATTTTTATCCATTCTGAATTTTTCTCAAAAAATCCATTTAAATATATTGTTTGTAGAATTTTTTTTAGAAAAAATCAGAATAAATAAAATTATACAAACAAGTACGCTGTGTCAGAAGGCTTCACAACAAAATTCATAATTTTTAGAACTCATTCGCTATATTTAAAAAATTATACAAAAAATATATTTAAATGGTTTTTTAAAAAAAGGAAAAAGGGAAAAAATTGTTACAATGTCTCATACATATGCTATACAAGAAGTGTAGTCTTGGTGAGCCTTTTTTCTAAAATAAAAATAAAAAACTCGCAAGTGTTTTTTGAATAAATAAAAAAGAAAAAACATGTAGCGGCCGGAGGCGCGTTGTCGCTGACGACGTCGTCGGCAACAAGCGACGTATGGTCGGGAAGGCTACCGACGACGGCCGTATGAACAGAGACTATTTTTGCATATATATATATATATATATATATATATATATATATATATATATATATATATATATATATATATCCAAATTCATAAATACATGAGGAAAACTTGATATTACGGCCAATTACTCGCCTTGGAATCGTATCGCTGCGCCCTTGTCAAACTCTCAGGAAAGACGATGGAATCGGACGTGCAGACCAAGCAGAAAGGGCGAGGAATGAGCAGTCAGTTGGAGCTCGGGAGGATCGGGTTGGCACGCGAAGCTTCCCTCCTCTGTGCAAAGCACGGCCCCAACTTGCACGGCAACTTGCACGCGATGCCGCAAGCTAATTTAACTCCGAAAAGAAAAGAACAAAGCGGCAGGGGAAGCAAATCAAATCAAGCGAGGTGCTCTCCTTGACCGTGAGAACGAACAGACTGAGGAGGCGGGAAAATGCTAGTTGAACAAGTTGGCCAAGTGATTCGTATATTTCTTCGTCATATGTCGCAAGCTTTCGGTTTGTTAATGCCAAGTGCTGCTTAAAAAACCGAACTATGCGGACCATCCTGCCGGTTGCAGATTAGTTAGATCACAGTACAAGCATGACCTTACACAATTGGCCGAGCATAACTCCATTTGTTATCTTTCATCAATGCTAATTTGCGCAGTAAAATCGCTAGAGATACAGTAATGGTCAGCAAGGACAAGAATCAATTAAGTGGTAGCGTTAATGTAGCTTCTCCAACCATACCATCAATGGCTCTAATGGCCAACAAGGGAAGGAGCAAACGACGTACTCGTACGTACGAGCGAGCGTGTGGATTCCCCTAGCGGCCGCGGCCAGGGTGTTAACTTTAATTGCGCCATGTACGCGGCTCGGCTCCATATGTGCGGCCTCCATGGCTGGCACCGGAGCGAGCTCCACCTACGCAGTACTACTTTCTTGCTCCAATGCTTTGGGGCGCACTCGCGCTGTGTCAGGCCGTCGCTGGCAAAGCCTCGAGTAAAGAATCCTAAGCGCACGCACGGTTTCCCAATTCCTATTGCGTTTGCGTTTGCGTTTGCGTTTGCGTTGCGCCTTGTCCCTCCCAACTTGGCTGCTAAGTCTTTCTTTCTTGATTTTTTTGTTCATTTAGTCTTTTTTTTTTGCCAAATAGCAAAAATAAACATTCACAAACGAAATAACAAAAATAACATCTTATCGCAAAAAAACACCACGACAGGGGCATGCTTCTAACTCCTGCCACGTCTGCCTGTTGATAGGGCTAAAAAAATAGCTCGAGGTTGACGAGCCAAGCCTCTATTCCTGCTCGCAAAATTTTCAAGCCAACCCTGAGCCACTCGTGAAGCTTGTTCGGCTCGTGGCTGCCTACCGGCCCACAAAGCCCCATAGGCAACAGGCTTAGGAGTAAAGCCTAGAGAGGCACCCACGAGTACATGACACACCGACACACACACGCACTGGCGCACTGCCTCCCTCTGCCGACTGCTGGCAAATCCCATTTCAGATCAAATCCACCCCGCGCCCATCCTCTGCGCCCCCCCCCCCGCACCCCCTCCTCCTTCCGCAGCACCCCGTCCTCCTCCTCCCTCTCCTCCACGCCACTATCCTGTCATCCATCCGCCGCCCCCTCCTCCATCCGCCACGACTTCCTCCAACCGATGCGTGGTAGTCTCTGCCACTATGCTCCTCACCGGCCTACTCCTATGCCCGGCACCATGTGGCTCGTGTCCCGTTGTTGCCAAAATGCTAAACTTTTTTGCTAATTTTCTAAATGGGTATCTTGTCATTTCACCGCAACATTTCTTGGAGTATTAATACTAATGTTTCCTCATGATGTGGTTCAAGTCCAAAAAACATCCTGAACTACAAAACCGTTTGGTTTGTACCCTCGAACTGTCGTTACCAGGTCACTCAACCCCCCTGAGCCGAAACCACCCGGTTTTTCTGCCACGCTGGCGCGGTTTACCATAGGGCAAAATTACAAAACCATCCTCCCACCTCACCGGCTCAAGCACGAACGCTCCGCTCTTTTACATTCCATCTCCCCACCCATCTGATCTCAGCCGCTGTCTTCTCCACTCCATCCCCCTCCTCCTCCGCGCCGGGATCTCCACCCCCCACGCGCTCCCGTAGCAGCCCGAGCTCTCCCTTATCCACCTTTCCTGCCGCCAGCACATGCACCACCTCCCCCTCCCCCGGTCCGCCGACACTACCATGGACGCCAAAGGCGCCTCCGGCCAATCGCGCCAGGTGTGCGTGCTCTTCGGGACGAAGTGCCACCACCACTGCGCGCACCGTCATCACTGTCCCCGCTGACCTCTTCCGCATGGGCCTCTTCGAGATCGTCAACTGCCTCCTCCTTGCCAATCCGGACCACCAGGTGCAGCCCTTTGACTTCCTCGTGGACAGCGAGCTCGTGCGATTGCCGCTCTAGCAGTTCCTCATCGCCAAGGGCATCTCGGCGGTACGAATTTGTGTTCGATGGTTTGGTTTTTCAGAGATATTGCTATGCTGTGGATGTGGTATTGAAATTATGTTTGGATTTGGTGTGATTTTTTTTTTTGCAGGAGAGGGTGCTTGAGCTCGAGTATGTGAAAGTCAGCGTCAGCTACTAGAGCTCCATCCCTGACCTCTCCGGCCTGCAGAGGTGCGGCAAGAGTTGCCGGCTCCGGTGGATGAACTACCTCCGCCCAGACCTCAAGAGGGGCCACTTCTCCCAGCAAGAGGAGGATCTCATCATGGCTCTCCACAACGCACTCGGTAATATGTAAAATTACCAATTAACTAATCACTTGTTCATCCTATGCTTTCACCTTAATTTATCTACAGATCATTAATTATTTGCATTCTAATTCATCACGTGTTTGTGCATTGATTGATTGTAGCTGGTCTCAGATCGCGGCGAGGTTGCCGGGGAGGTCGGACAACGATATCAAGAACTTCTGGAATGCGCAGCTGCACAAGAAGCTCTGGCAAAAGGAGACCACGGCCGAGAGCCGCCGCTGCGGCGAGGCCGACCAGAAACCTGGGGCCATGTTCAACCTATTCCCTCACCATTCGGCTCCCGAACATCAGGCGGGCCCTGCCGGCCACAATGCCAACAGAGCAGCAACACCATTGCTGTCGGCAACGCGATTCATCAGGCTGGTGATGAAGCAAGAAGAAGCGATGCTGTTCTTCTCGCGGATGCATAGGGTGGCGGGCGAGCGCGAGCACGAGCACAGAGGTGACGCGGGATCACGACGATGACAGCTTCCTGGCAGCGATGGTGGATGACGAGGCCAGCCTCCTGCTTGGGGAGTACTACCTCGACTGTTCCCATGATGGGCTCTTCTGGGGAGGGCATGAGTTCAGTTGATTTGTGTGCGGGGCAGCCGGAGCACAAGGCCACGTAAGCCAAAATCAGTGACATGGCTGCCAACATGGCCAAAACCACCAATGAAACCAACACAGGGTGTAATTTGATCTGGTTTTGACAGTTCAAAGGTGTAAACTAAACGGTTTTGTAGTTCATGGTGTTTTTTGGACTCGGACCATAGTTCATGGGTGTAATATGGACTTATTCCTTTCCTAAATGGGTATCTTGTCATTTCACCGCAACATTTCTTGGAGTATTAATACCAATGTTTCCTCATGATGTGGATGTGAAACTTGCAAGATGCAAGGTCTTTCTGTTTATTAATGGAATGCAAATCAAGCTGGTTCTTACATGTTTAGTGCTGATGAGATTGCATAAAAACCAATACACTTTATCAAATCCTAGTAGATTTTTTTTTACCAAGGTATAATCATTCTGCCATTTCATCTTAATTGTAGCTAGACTACACTGGTGTATAATAGTATGACTCTACATACATTGAGCTAATTACCTGTATTTGGCTGGAAATGTTTTTGCTTTATGATTGGTTTTATAGTTTATCAGTTACCTGGTTCAGTAATCGACTAATTGTAGAGTAAGCATGCTTGGCAAGTGGCAACTAAATACCGATGTTTATGAATTATACTTTCAGAGAAATGCAAACTCAGCTCTGCTCGCGAGCTGCCACGAGATAGCTCGAGCCAGCTTTCAAGTCGAGCCAAACCAGGTTTCTAGCTCATTTCTAAAATGAGCTGAGCCATAGTTCAGACCGAGCTTGGGTGAGCTTGGCTTGGCTCGGCTCGGCTCGTTTCCAGCCATACTTGCCAACTTGGCGTGGATTAGGTTAGTGGTAGGCCCCCTGCCGCAGCGTGGGAGCTCGTCATGTGTCCTGTCACGCTCTGGGTCAGTGACAAGCCCATTGTCGCGGTGTTTCACACGGTAGATGTGTTATTTTGTCATTTCATTCTGAGAGGTATTTTTGCTATTTTACTTTAAAAACATGCTAAATAAGCCAAAAACTCTTCTTTCTTTGCCCGATTGATGTACGAAGCATCCGTTTTACTTCCATTGTTAAGTCATGCTCATGTACTGCACGCCATGGCAGTGTTTACATAGAATCTTGCATTGTTTGGTGATGCCTTTGTTCCTCTGTTGTAGTTGTTCCGTAGTACTACATGTTGAAGATAATGATGCGTTTCTTAGAGATGGGTAAGGCGGGCATCGAGATCTACGAGCGCTAGTACCGTAGACCAGCATTGCGCATTTGCACAGATGCTTTTTAAAGCTTGTTTGCCGTGCACACGGATGGAAATAAATTTATCTGGTGAGGCTCTCCCCTACAGCCGTACTATCCTTCCTCGCATACGTGCGAGTAATGTCTCACGCGATCCAACGATGCAGGAGACCTAGAAAATTTATTTCCCACACGGATGGCACCTAAGGGCATATACAATAGTACAGACAGCTACTGCCTATAACAACTTTTTATATCACCTGTAGACAGTACTAAAGATAGTTCATACAATAGGTTATGATGATATAGTCGGCTACGTGATTATAGACAACACGCAAACTTTTAATGTTTTTTTTTGTTCTGGTGATACAGTCGGCTACAGGATTTCAGACAGCACATTTCTCTCTCTTTATTCTCTTTCATCCATATTAGCTTAAATCCTACGTAACAGAGCTATAGACAGCTGATGTAAGCTCATTATACATGACCTGAGGTCTCAATAAAATAACTAGAATTCGATGTTTTAGGGGAAGAAATATACAAAGTCAGGTGATTAAGGTAATAGTGCGCGGTAGGGTTTATATGATTGAATACATATATGTATATGTATATGTGTGTGTATAAATTACCAGTTGAGCCTGAAAACCTTCAATCAAGGGCGTATCTAGGTAAAAAAAAAGGTATATAAGTAGACTATTGGGGCACCTCTTAGGGATGGGGGATACTTAGGGCCAAGGTGGGCTGTGGCCCCTCCAACAATTCAAAAAAAATTAGAGTAACACTGAGTATGCAGTAGCATTTAGGTCCATCCATTACTTAACCCTTCAAATAGCCACGCTGCTGCCTGTTCCTCCAAAAATCCTGTTAAGTTCAAATCAATCTGCTTCAACTTCTTCCACACTAGACCATGAATCACTTATCCTGTTTTATTTCCCTACTCTTCAATAAGTTAGCCAAATAGTTTTAGTTGTCATTCATTTTGATAGCTCAGTTTAGTCAGTAGCTAACGTCCATCACCACTGCTTTGCTTTCTGCTTCTTGATCGCCGCCTTCAACTTATGTTGCAGCAAAGCGTGAGCGGCAAAACCACAATACAATTAGATGATGCATTGCGGCGGTCGATGGAGTATAAAACATCCCCACGCAACTAAAGTTTGGAGTGGTCGTAAATTCTACCATATTATAGTAATATGATTTAACATTGGCCTTCGGCCCTCTTAAAATTTGGCTCAAGCTCCATCACTAACCCCTCTGCTGAGCTAAACCGGAGAGGGGCCTCAGTCTTCTTTGGATCCTCCCTGCCTTCAGGTCTGATTGATATTGGACTATACGAGCAGCACATTCATGATTCATGTGACTAGAAGCGAACATATATACAACAAATATTTTTTAAAAAAAATATACAACAAAGATTGGATACTTTAATTAGCAGCCAGTTCATGATTAGCTATCATGCTCCCTTGCTCTTCCAGCTTAAAACAGAGACTAAAATGTTTGGTCACTACCCCCTCAATTACTCCACAACTCCATGTCTCCATGTGCATTCGTTTTGTACAACTGTTCCTAATTAATCCCACTAAATTAACCACCTACTCTACCCTCAGGATTTTAGTAAATTTGGCTGCGGAAATTTGACATTGCAAGATCGAACACACAAGCACTAACATTCATCAAGTAATTTAACTAGGCCAAGGGATAGAAGAAAGCTAGTAAAAGTTATACATGTGTATGAACAAGAGTTAATATCAAGCAGCACCCACACAATGGTTTGTACTTTGTGTTGTCAAAAACAAATGGAAAAACACAAGCTAGAACCACATGCTGATCGATCTCCCAAAAGGAGGCAAACACAAGTAGAAGTCAAATAAACAAGAAGCAACGACCTCCCGAAAAAACCGGCACGCGAGCCGGTGCCCGCCGGTCAGGCCGGCAGGAAGCAAGCTAGGCGCGGCGCGGCGCCGCGAGGGCGAGCTGCTCGGCGGTGCGCGCCAGCGACTGGAGGTTGCACCGCACGATGGTGTCCACGAACATGCGCGTCTCGTCGGCAGTGTTCCCGGGGGGCACGTCCACCACGTACGACTCCACCACGATGGTGCCGGCAGCCGACGCGGTCTCGTGCACGGTGGTCACCGAGCGGTAGTTGGAGAGTCGGTGCTCACCGCCGACGACACGGAAGCTGAGCACGCGGCGCTCGTCGTCGAGGATCTCCAGCCGCTCGCGGCTGCTGGTGGCGGGGAGCCCGGACACGACCCGCACCTCGCGCACCGACCCCACCGCGCCGCCGTCCCCGTCCACCAGGCTGCAGCTCCGGATGAAGTGCTTGTACGCCTGCGGCCGGTCGAAGCGCCGCACCACCGACCACACCGCGTCCACCGGCGCCGCGATCGCCTGCACCACCGCCGAGCAGCACTGCCCCGCCCCCGCCGCGTGCTCGTGGTGCCGCGCCACCTCCCCCGGCACCGCCGCGCACGACGCCGCGTGCGCCGCCGCCTTACCCCCGCCGCCCGCGATCCGGCTGTGCTGCGGCGGGGATGGCCGTGGAGCTGTGTACGGCATTATATCCCCCCACCACACCACTCTCCCCTCCTCAAGTTAGGTTCTTGGTTTACTTTTCCAACACAAGAGCAAGCCCTCGCAGAGAGCTGAGGTTGGAACGAAAGAAAGACCAGATAGGCTTGGAGAGAGGTGGCCACTTTTATACCTGGGACAAACAAGATTGTGGTGGTCAGTCACAACTTGACAAGTTACACTTGCCATTAGTTACTGTGGTTGAGCAAGTTGTAGGGAGTGGCTTAGGGGCACTTGGGAGAGCTGGGGATAGTTCTCTCATGAGAAAGGAGGGGGGAAAGGTGGTGGTCTGGGCTTTGGGGTTTGTTTCCAATGGGTGGCATGGTGGTTGGTTGGGGCAAGGGGGGCATTGGGCATTAGGGACTAGGGAGGGTCGAAGTAGAATTGAGGGAAAGTGATGTGCCCATTGAGGGATAAAGTAGGGGCTGATTTGTTGTTAACCTTGGTAGCTCTTGTTTATATGGCAACTTGTGGGAGTAGATGGCAACTTGTGGGAGTAGATGTAACAAAGAATATTGTTAATGTGGTGCCAAAAGGGTTTTGTGTGAAGATCCATGTCAAAAGGGAGGCAAAGGTGGAGGTGTATCTAGAATGACAGACTAGTTTGGTAGATCAATTCGGCCACTTGTTGCCCGTTTGCAGGAAAATGGGGGTAATGCTCGTCTTTGTTTTGGCGTTTGTGCCCCTTGGTGATATTTTACATGATGCGCCACTTAAGAGTGATCCCTGCTATCGTATTCGTCTGATGTCCATGTTAGCAGTGTTACTTTGTTGAGCAAATATCTTCCTTCTTTTACCATTTGTTTTGAGAAATTGGCGATGTCCTTGTTCAAATGATATGTCCACTCAGATATTTTCTATGCCACTCAATGTTTTTTCTCCGCAAATCAATAACAGGCCCATGTTATTTTGTAAAATTTTCTCAAGAGTGGGTTCCTTCCACCTCCTGCCCGAGTCTGGGCTTCAGTTCAGTTCAGTTCTTCACACACATGAGGATCCCAGTCTGCATAGTTGCATGCATGCATTCTGATCTCTGCATTATAAGAGGATTAAGTAGCTGAGCTTACAGATGCTCATGAACTTAATTTCTCTTCTGGCATATAACTTCTTAGAGATACCGTCAGAGTCTGAACGAGACTATTACATCTCTGAGATGTGCATGTACAATCCAAGGGAAACTAAAGCGACAAGAAAACTCTATATCTACAAAAAGGAAATTGGAAAACCACAAGGCAGAAAAATAGGTTAAAGAAGAAAAGATGCACACAGAAGCAAAATATTTGGGATGAACTATAAGGGCATGGCAAACGCAAGCAATGAATCACCTGACGCTTTCCCCCCGTTTCTTTTCTTTTAAAAATGCGCAAGAGTCGGGTCAAAACATTTCATGCAGATTCAATGCATGCCTACAACTATGAAGCGCGTCAAATCAAAACATTTGATGCAAATACAATGTTCACAACTAAAACAACAATATCTTGGTCGACCAAACAATGCTACAACATTGGCCCAGGTAATAATCAGATAAACAATTTAAAGAAGTTGGCGGTTTCTATTGCGTCCAAATTAAATTAGTAAATCGATTTCTTTTCTTTTTCTGGCGATGAACTTTCAGAAAATCGGAAAAGCGTCATATGGACCCTTCAATATATGGATGGTGATAACGAAAGGTTTATATTGATTTCCACGTTATAATGTGTTGAAAGTTTCGACATGATCCTCACAATGATTTTTTTAGAGCTCCCCGTGGTTCAACCTGATTGATTGAATCGTTCGTGCATGATGTCAGTCCCTGTTCCATCGGAAGAACTAACTAAGCAGATTTCGTATCCATGGATAAGCACAGAAAATATCAGACGTGCATGGTTGAAGTTGCCATCACGTAATCATAAAAAAAATCAACCAGAGAGATAGGGTTTGTTGTAAAAACAGGCTAATGGTGTCACCTAATGAGACAGTGTAGCCAGTTTTGTTCAGACACATGTCAAAATGGGCTGAGATAGGCCACCGGCCACGTCAATTGGGCTCTGATTTAGCATAGAACTACCAAAAAGGGTTAGGAACTTAGGATATAAGAGATTTTTTTATTAATGAATCCTTTTTAAAATTTTATTTTAAAGTTAACCCCAGCTCACTTTATTTTCAATTCTAACCCCTTTAGTCACGCCACCACCCATGGCGTGACCAAACAACGCTGTTGGAAGCAATCACCGATGGCCACAACACTTGTTCTAGTTTTTATTCTTCTCCAACCAATTCTCTATCTTTTTTTTTTTACCGGGAGATTCGATCATTTGCTACTGTCAAAGATCGGTAATTCATGATTTGCCACTCATATGTCTATGACATGCGGCCCCAGGACCCAGATGTCATAGACACATGCAGTAGCAAATCATGAAATTCACTCTTTTGTAGTGGCAAATAATCAATTATTCCTTTACCGACGATAGGTTTATGGACCGACTCACTCAACGACAAATTCGGGAGGGAAAACCTAAAACATCATTCACGTTATGTTTTTTTATGTTCAGATTCAAATGGTAAAGACATTACTATTCAAATGGAACAATTCAGACAATATTCACGCCATATCGTGTCAGACCCCCGGGCGTGGAATACCCGAAGACCTTATGTGTATACCGTGCTAGTCTCAGGATTAATGGCTAGCACACACATTCACAACTTTTGGCATTCACAACCATACATTCAAATATACAAGGTAAAGCAAAATGGTACTTAACTTAAGCGATTACAATATTCATATTACAAAGGCTGACCGGCCGAAAGATACTTAAGTACCAGAAGTAACAAAGTAACAGAAATAGCAGTGGAAGATTAAAAGTGGTGAAAGCAAACAAATTCCAGCAGTGTGCCCATCCATACCCAAAGGCAACCGACAAGGAACAAATCCTAGATAGTCCCGTCACCGAACCCTCCGGTTCCGGGTGCGAAGAAAATGTCATCTGGCGTCGGCTCATCTACAAACTCTAAACCAACAATAATAGCAAGATTGAGTACTTGTGTACTTAGCAAGACTTGTAGTGTATCACAAATGTTATATTAGATGCATGGCTATCAAAGGAAGAGGTTACTACACTAGGCAAGTTTCAGCATAAAGCGATAATTTTCAGCAAGATACCATATTTAGATTCAAATGGCAGCGAGTAAAACATTTTAAATATTTAAATAACAGCATGGTAACATATCATAATTCTCACATCAATCCATGATCACCATTCCAACGAAAGTAAGGTAACATCTCAATAATATTCATGTTAAATCCATGATCACAATCTCATAACAGTAAAGTAACAATTTCAATAGTTCTCATATTAATCAATGATCACAAACTCATACGCTTCCCAAATTTTCATAAACCCAAAAGTCCAAAATCTAACTGTGCCTGCTTTCCCACAAGTGTTGTCCATGACCAGGGACACGTCTATTCGAATAGATTAATGACTCTGCCACTACTACAGGAAGCCTCATCACAGACGGTTCGGAACCGTCATCACAGACGGTTTCCGAACCGTCTATATTTGTTGGTCTGTGATACGAGCGGTTATCACTGCACGGTTCAAAACCGCTCGTGATACGCGCTATCACGACGGTTTTTGTTGAAACCATCTGTGAAGGCTATTATCACGCACGGTTTTCATCAAAACCGCTCGTGATCCGAGAATATCACGAGCGGTTTTCATTAAAACCGCTCGTGAAGCTATTATCACGCAGCGGTTCTTATTCGAACCGTCTATGATGAGTTTTACGACGGTTCTTGTTTAGAACCGTATGTGATAGCCTTTTTTCGGCAAAAAAAACCAAAACGGCCGCTAAAACTTGGAGGCCGTTTAGAGGCCCTAAACGACCTTTTTGGGGTTTTCACTTTTTGAGACCTCGCGAAGAGAATCGACCTTGCCTTCCAACAAGCCAAAGAACGCCGCAATCGGAGTTCGTATGCAAAAGTTATGATGATTTTACCGAAGCAGTGCGCGATCTACCATCCATATTTTTGCCCAAACCAAACAACTCAACATGAACTACACACATCACAAAGAGCATCACCCACATCACAAGAGCATCAACTCAAGAATCCACATCACAAAGCAAAGGGGAGAGAGAGAGTGAGGTCGTGGGAGGCAGGCGACAAGTGGAGGAGGCCAAGGCGACGAGGTCGTGGGAGGCCAGTGACGACGAGGTCGGGGCGAGGTGGAGGAGGCCGGGGGTGATGGTTCGGATGAGGCCGGTGACGATGAGGCCGGGACGAGTTGGAGGAGGCCGCGGGCGACAAGCTCGGCGGAGGCCGGGGCGCAAGGTGTGAGGAGGAGAAATGGCAAAGGAGGAGAAATGGCAGAGGAGGAGATGGAGGAGGAGAGACCGCAGAGGAGGAGATGGAGGTTATATAAAGCGAGTTTCGGCAGCCCGCCCATTATGTTCAAATTTTCTTTTCCCGCCCAACAATCAGACGGTTTTTAATAGAACCATCTGTGATCATTCACAGACGGTTCTATTAAAGAACCGTCTGTGACACAGGGCCTCCAGAGCGGCAGTGCGGCAGAGGCAGCGGCAGTGCGGCAGAGGGAAAGCAGGATATCACAAACGGTTCTTAATTAGAACCGTCTGTGATAACTAATTATCACAGACGGTTCTTATTCAGAACCGTCTGTGTACTATCACAGACGGTTCTTATTGAGAACCGTCTGTGATTGGCTGGATTATCACAGACGGTTTGTGAATAGAACCGTCTGTGATAATTCACAGACGGTTCTATTAATGAACCGCTCGTGATAATGACTATCCTGAGCGGTTCTAAATAAGAACCGCTCGTGATAGGCCTCGAGCGGCATGCGGCCGGTAGCGCCACCGCAGTTCGACAGATTTAACACGAGCGGTTCCAAAGGAACCGCTTGTGATGGGGCATCTACTATAGCCTGTTTTGTAGTAGTGTGCAGAGTTTGTACAGCTTTACCCATGCGATATGAATACCTTATAATGTCGTCATGCACTCTTCCATAGGAGTGTGACTAAGATATCATAACGAGGCCTTTACAATGCCATGTCCTAACTATCAAACCACCCGAGGAACACCCCATGGCAGGCTATCGTTCGCAACTGAACCACGGGTGACCCTCGTATCAATGGGAAACACCACATATCAGGCTATCGTTCGCAACTAAACCATGGGTGACCCTGGAAAACACCATGTGGCAGGCTATCGTTCGCAACTGAACCACGGGTGACCCTTGTAATAACAACAATAAGTACAACAATTAATGGTTTGGTAGAAAGAACACAACAAATTATTCAGCCAAGCCTTCGCCATAAATCCCGACGTGTGGTTGCACGTAAGACTTGGTTCATCACATCATAGACCGGTCCTTAATTACCTAGACGGGGCTACACAAATTCGGAACAGTCTCCCTTCATCAACCTATCATCCGTCCAAGTCCAACACACAATACCCACAACCCAACAAGTTCACAATAACCAGATTCAAGATCTGAACACAATCCTCAAGTCCAACAAAATCCAATTAAGTCAAACATAGTATCCACTGCCCAACATGTCCACAATAACCAGATTCGAAGATCCAATCACATTCCTCAATTTCCAACAAAATTCGATTCACCTCGGTTGATGGACTAGCTACATCAACCACTTTCGACTACAACTACTAGTATGGCTAAGCAATTGATCTATCCTACAACAGAAAATTCCTATATATATACATATATCCTAGGCAACAACTGAATAAGGGGATATCAACATTCAAGGAAGGTAATGCAACAATTAGGAATTTAACTACTTCTACCCTCGAACATAATTTTCAAAATAGCATGCATACATACAGTTGCAAAACAAAATACATTAAGTAAAATATTGGGATCAATATGATCAAAGGGGGTGCTTGCCTTGCTCTTGCTTATATTGTTCAGAGAGTGAGGTCGCTTGATCGTCGATAATTCTGCTCGCGTATTCCAGCTTCTATTTAAAAGAACCAAAAACAAAGCACCAATGGAGAAATAAATCCAACAGCAAGAGAATCCAAATATTTCTGCATATTCAAGTATAGTATGTTTCTAGATGAATTTAGCAAAAAGATTTATTTAATCTTGAGTTCGTATGTGAAAGTTATTAATGTTTTGATTTGAGGTTGACTTGATACCGGTTTATTAAGAGTTTCTTACCATGACTTGCATAGGAGGTCTAGCTCATTTTAATAATTCATTTTGTTCGTATTTCCTATTTATTATCATGATCAAGATTATACTAAGGTATATCTAGTACACATAGTAATGATTTTCAAACTTTGATTGCTTTACTAATTTTTATCACCCATCTCAAAGACCTAATACCACTATTACTGTTGTCATGATCCAGTCATGAGGGTACTGTTGTTTAACTAACCACATTCCAAATCTTGACTCAAGATTAGTTTCACTCTTCTAGATTAAATGTTAATGGCTAATCATACCTTCTAAGTAATTTATTTTGGCACTTGATTGTTCGAGTTATTGAGATCATGCACTCCTAATTGTTTTAAGTGGAGGTTTACTATTGGTTCTGAACATTCACATCAATTCTTGATTTTTTTTTATTTGACTAATATTGATGGCTTAAGTGTTCAAAAGGTTAATTGAATCCATAACCTTTATAGGCCTATTGACAAAAACTGATTATATTCATATTACTGTTCATACCCTACAATAGCAAGTTTTTCAGATTTGGTGGGTGCTGTTGGTTAAACTTCCTCCAAAAATCAAACTCCAAGATAGTGATCTAATAGCCAAATGAATTAATAGTATTTCACTACTACTTGTATTAGCAATGTTATGAGTTCACTTGTCAAATCTAATTCTATTAAGATTTTCTTTTCTGTTCCTGAATCTTTATAGAAGAGAAACCTTGGTCTGTAGTGCTACTAGCTAAACCTCTTACAAACTCAAACTTTAGATTTGTTAAGTCATTTGAGTGATTAATGAACTAACCACAACACTTAGCTAAAGTAATAATTGAACAAAGACTTTCTCAACACTTGTATTAGAAGGTCACTAACCTATTGTCATATCAGTTTATTTTCAGACCACCCTCTCTTAATCAGTTGGCTGTTAAAGCTACTAAGTATTGTCAAACATGCTTGCCTGCCTGTGGACTTAGGTATTAACATGTGACTTGCAAATTTTAATACTCTAGTAGTGGTTAATCCTAGTTACTAATATTTGGACTGAATACCTAAATAACACCCATAAAACCTGTTAGCATTTCAATGTTGGTTTTGGCAATGAATTCTACTGACAAAGCACTTCTCAGGTCATACAATTCATCAAAAGAAGGTCTGAGGTATTGAGGTACTGTTAGATAAGTATTCTCACTTAATTCAATTATCCTTTTGTCAAATATATATATTTGAGTGATTCAATTAGTCATTCAACAGTTTTGAAAGCCTACTGTCAATTCAGATTTGCAACTATCACTTCTCTGTTCAAAAATCTGACAACAGAAACTTTTGACATGAAGTGCTTACTACTAAACTTTCTTTCAAAACTCAAACTTCAATTTTTGTTAATGCATTTGAGTGGACTAATTGACATTCAAAATGTTGGTTAGCAGTAATTTGGTTTGGTTTATAGGAGTGGGTCCCACTATCAGAGACTTAACAGAGAAAGAACACCCAGAGATATAGGGTAGATCAGGGGAGGCTCGGCTGGGTTGGATCGGCGATCATCACCGGTGGTTGGGGCAGCGTGGAGGCAGGATCGACCACAAAAATGGGTCATCTAGAGGTAGGTGGACCTGTAGGTGGTCTTGGCTCGGTTCGGGAGGCACTGTGGCGGCGCGGCAAACGCACGCAACGGCCGGCTGTGGAGTGAAGTGGTGCGGCGGCGCTCAGATGGCTTTGGGGCAAAATTGGAGGGAGCACGGGCACTAGTGGAGCAAAGGTAACTCACCGGTGCAATTGGAGGGAGACGAGGTGGCCAGAGGCGGGCTGGCGGTGACAACCGGTAGTGGCGCGAGGAGGACCTCGGTGGCAGCGACCTGGGGAGAAAAAGAGCCCAGGTGAGATGTAGGGCCTAGTAGAGGGAGACTAGGGGTCACTCACTGAGAGAGTAATTGGAGGGAGGTGCAACGAATCAGGATCGGTGAAGGTGGCGGCGAAAATCGGCCGGGGTTGGTGAAGATGGTGGTGCACGGCTCCTTGGTGAACGATTCCCAAAATTGGTGAAGGGCTTTTGCTCTTTGTGGGTTTGGGTGCACCGTGACATGGTTGTGGGCGGTCGGAGCTCACTGTGGCGGCCGGAATACTTGGAGGCGACGCGGCGGTTCTGGTGGCCGCAGAAATGGCATTTGGGTCATTGCCCTTGTGGAGAAGAAGATTGGAGTGGGGAGGCAAAGGAATGGCAGCATGGGCTAGGAGGCTTACGGGAGCATGCATTTTATAGGCGAAAGGAGCAGAGAACTCAAGAATGGTTGGCAAAGCTCTCGGCACCAGCTTGAGGCGACGGACACGATGGCATGGGCTTCGAGTTGGCGGGATGGCCTTGACTGGATTGGATGGCGGCATGGGCTAGGGAAAGGAATCCGCAGGCGGTAGGCAAAACCAGCGGCAGCAGGCTACGCTCAAGCGGCGCGCGGAGCCGCATGTCCTAGCACGGGTGGTGTTGCTGGCATGGTCAGTAGGGGTGCGTGGAGGAAGATGGCTGCGCATGGGGGTCCACTTGCCAGTGAGATGAGAGGGAAAAAATGTTGTCCAAAGAATTTTCAAATAAAAGGCTGAAGCTTAAGGTGATCATTAAATATAGAAATATAAGTCTAAAATTTATGAAAAACTTAGGGGAGGGTTATGACATAATGTAGATTTTTATGTAATTGTTTTTAGAATTTTATGTGCTTTGTATATTTCCCTAAAATTAATTTAAGCTCCTCCTTGTATGTACTTTTATTATTTGATGTGGGGAATTTTGTAATACATGCTTGAATTACTTTCCTATTTTATTACCAATATAAAATTCACCAAGTTTGGATTTTTATTTATCTTATTTTGTTTTAATTTATTCTATTTACTCATTGCTTTGTGCTTTCAATATTTATGCTTTAGGTTTTTGAAAATCCAATAAAACTTTGAATGGAAATCTCGATAAATCAAATAACAATAAAATGCATCAAAAGTTTTAAAAACTTCACATTTTTACCTATTTGAAAACAATCCCGAATTTTTGGAAGTTACATATCGAATCCGGTTATAGGATACTCCCTCCATTCAGAAATACATGACGTTTTAGAAAGCGTGTAGTCAAACTTCCTTAACTTTGCAATTAATATATAAAAAATTTATTTGTATTAGTCATATGGAAATTATATCATTAGATTACATAAAAATATTTTCGTAATATACTAATTTTATATTATTTTATTAACATATACGTATATTCTTGTAGAGAGAGGGAGTACAGCCGCATCTGCTTTCTACCCCAACTTTGAGAATTTTTTGCCGTACTAGCACATTTTTGTCTCGTACTTACAGAAATGGCGGTCGTCGATTTTTTTTTTGCAAAATAGCCCCCTGCCGCATGGCCACCGTGCGATAGCCCTTCCCTGGCCGCCACATACCCCCTCCCCCACCGCACGGCCGACGAGCGGTGGCCCGCCCACCCGCCACGTGTCCCTTCCCCCGATTAGGGTTTCGGTTTTGGCTGTGTTCGTAGGATTTTTTAAATATAGCAAATGATTTCAAAAAATTATAAAATTTTATGATGGTCCTAACATGGTGTGCTTTCTTGTGTAATTTTTCCATAATTTTACTCGTTCTGATTTTATCTCGCAATTTCATTTAAGTGTATTGTTTTGTACGAATTTGTAAATGTAGAAAATGAGCTCCAAAAATTATGAATTTAGTTTTGAAGGCTCCTCACGCAGTGGACTTGATTGTGTAATATTTCGACAATTATATATGTGCTCTGGAATTGTGTCAAAAATTTATGATTTAGCTCGCAAAAATTTGGATTTTATGTTTCGAAAATTAGGGTTTCATGATTTCATGTCGATATACAATGTGGCACAGGAATTTCATGTTACGTTTGGATCATTCATTACCATGTCTTACCCTCTTATAAAACATGCATCAATATGCAATATGCGATCATTAGTTATTTGAGATTTGCTGATATTTCAAAGGAGGTCTTATTGTTTATTACTTACTATATCTCCTATTAAACAACCAAAATGGATAACTTTCTAGAGGCGTGCTTGTATATAAACATCCTAGGTTACATTTTGGTGATATACATGTCTTGACAACAAGGTATATTAGCGGTCTAGAGAAGGTTGTTGAATATTCTAAATATGCTATACTTTTTTGTACTTTTGAAAAATGATTTTTGGCCAATGAGATGGCCAATAGTGATTTTGATGACAACATGTACTGGGTCTCGAGAAACCCAAAGGTCAGTTGACTGCATATCGACTGAAGGTAAAGTGCGAGGCACGAAACCAGAACTACATTAGAGTCCGCATATAGAAGCACGTTACACGTGGTTGCATGGCATGATGGTTCGACTAATTTCTTGAGTCATCCTTGATACTACTACGATACACTACGACACAAGCATCTGGACCATGTAAGTATACATGCCTCTAGGGGATCGTTAAAAACATGGTGGGTAGGGTGGGGGACTACTACAGAATGACCCGACCTTCTGCGTGGACCGGTGTCATTTTCCCTTCCTTGCGAGCTCGGCGTTGTACTCCTCGCCGGTCGCCTTGTCCTTGGTCGCCATTTCCCTCTTTTTCTCGCGCTCCCTCTCGCGAGCCTCGCGCTCCCTGCGCCTACATGTCTTGGGATGAGCTTGCGTCTCCCGTCGGATACGCTCGTTGTGCTCATCATTGTGGCACTCCTCGTACCTCTTCTCGCGGTCCCTCTTGGCATCCCACTCCTCGCAGTCGAGACCCCACTGGTCGTGTGGGTGGATCTCTTGGTCGATCCACTTGCGGTAGCCACATAGTGGATCCAGGGACCACGGGTAGACGATAGAGGTTGTTAGTGCATACTTTGAAAGAGAAATGGTAGAAGAACATACTGTAACCGGTCCTTACCGGCTATCGATAACGGGCCATGTCCCAACGGCGGTTGGGATAGTCCGAGGAGTAGTTGGTGAAACCCCAGTAATGCATATCCAAGCTGAGCCGCTGCTTGGACTTGAAGAACTTACATGTGTCCCTGCACCAACAGATGGGCTGCGTGTCCCACTTGGGTGGGTCTTGTGACGAATGCTCAGTTGGAATATTTCAGTAGGGGTTGCTGCTACAGGGGCATTATTGCGGGGAGGTGCCCTCCTCACGCTCCCTTTGTTCGTCTAGGGCCCCAACAAGCCTTGTGAGTTCGCAGATCTCGTCCCATTGGTTCTCCATCTGAGATAGATTGTGTTGGAGTCTTGATGCAGGAGAACCCGCCGTGGGAGGGCTAGTACTTATATGCCGAGCCGGCCCTGCATACACGGCTTAATTCTAATTGGGTTGAACGAAATTCGCGTCCACGAGGCAGCGGCCCCGAGGAGGAATCGTGTGGCAGCGTTGCGTCACGTCTCTGCGGGAAGCAGACTCGTTGGGTCACGTTGTCCTGAAAAGCTGGGGAGGTAGAGTTATCATTTCCCTCTGAAAAGTTTGAGCGGCATTGTTTGGTCATTTCGGTCCGAAAATCGGTCAAGCAACACGTGGAGCAGTCGCCCGATGGAGGTAGAGTTGTTTTTTTTTTAGAAATAAAAGGGTGGTAACAAGATTTATGGGTCCATTTGTGATTTTTGTAGATTCTCAATGGTATGAAATTTTTTAGACTTGCAATATATTTTATGATCGTCGTATGTTGTTGTAGTGCGGTATATTTCTGAAGAATTTTGTGAGGACGATTGAGGTAGAAATGAGTCGTAAATAGGAAGGTAAGTAATTCTTGCAATGCGTTAGGGAATTCATACACGGTGGAGAACTTAGGAGAAATGGTGCAACGATAGCAACAAGACATTTGATCCGACAAGGGGGTTACATGGCACACATGGACGATTGATGTAGCAATTTTCTGTTATGTAATGCATGCATAGATAATGTTACTAGTTTCTTCTCATTCATGAAGGACTGTGATGCATAGATAAAGAGTGGACATTACAATCTTATTACAACTGAATTTCTACTTGGCAATAACAACATATGATAGAAGAAAGACCGCATAACTAACTATCTTAACTAATTTCTAAAGTATTTTCTCAACTCTTTTCATCCTTTCATCCAGTCTTTTAAGTATATTCTCTTCATTTTGCATTGGTTGATCAAAGGGTCGGGCCACTGGACGAAATGCAGTAACACCATGGGAGTCTTCTTGCAAGGCAACATTTGCATTGCAATATCTCGAACCTATGGGACAGCTTCATCAGCCCGCTGCCAAAACCGATATGTTGTGTTCTGGAAAAGAATTGCAGTTTCAAGTGAAAATAAAACAACATGCTATTTGAAATGGAATTCATTCGGGATGATTTTTCACAAGTTATCGTAAGATTTGAACACTTTATGAACACTCGGGATGAATTCGTTGGCGTATGCGAGGTGATCATATTCACTGGATCCCTACAACGAGGGCAAACCAGGTGCTACCGTAGTGATTCTAATTGTCTGCTCACTCGAAAGTTAGATGAGGTCGAAGACATCCCGTTTAAGACTGAAAAAAAGGAGAAGAGGAAGTGAAGAGTGAGGTGAATGGCAGCAAAAGCATCTATATATAGCCAGCGGCGGCTGAAAATGGCGCCAAAGCTGCCTCGTCGGGTCACGTCATCCTGAAAACCTAGGTAGGTAGAGTTGTCATTTCCCATTGAAAAGGTCGCAGGATGGAGTGTGGTCTTCTCAGTCTGAAAAGTAAGCGTCGCAGCATCGTAGTGTGTTGTCATATCGGTACGAAAAGGTGGTGTGGGGGAGTCATGCTAGAAAGAGGGTGGTGTGGGGAGTCCCGATGCTGACTCTCTCAGGATTTGTTTTCCCAATTTAAGAGGTTCAATTAAGCAAACATTATTTTCATTAAGCTCTACCAACCATTTATTGCAATCATTACATGAACCAATTTAAGACGTTTTCATACATAAAATTGGTAGCGCTATAAGCAATACATGATACACGTGTGGGTTTATTGCAATCGGGATGAAGGAGGAGGGGGTATTATCACATGTAACCTAATCAAATAGACACTCTTTGTTAATTTATCAGTTTAATGTCAATGATATTATTTAATATTGTATTGTACCACATGCTAGATAAGATTGTACATGAACCAACTGAGAAAAATGCGTGGCATGCAGATATGCCTATTAATGAGTTGAAACCCACCCCAACCCAATTCAATACAGCACATCAACCCAACCCAGACCAACCCACTACTCCACCTCCAAAACCCAACCCAACCCATATGCAACTCCAATCCAACCCAACCCAATTTCCTCAATATGGGTTCAACCCATCCTTATCCATCCAGCCCAAGATTTGCACACCACACGCCTCCTCTGTACACCACCCACCTGCAGCCTGCCCCGCCGTGGCAGCAGAGCAGCTACCTGCCACCGCTCCATCCCTTCTCCTCCTCTTCAGATCGAGCACCACACAAGCAAACAGAGGCACAGATAAGATAGCTCCAGGCAAGCAAATCATCGAGCACCTTGCATGCAACGACATGATAAGAGCGCAAGACGACCAAGGGGAGGTGGACACACCAGAGTCACAAAGCCAACCTATAGCTCACCTGCTTGCTACGTCATTGCGGCTAGGAGGGCATTGCCAAGTCGAGGCGACGCGCTGCAGTTAGCCGGAAGAGGGGAAACCGAGGAGAATCGGAGGAGCCAGCGGGGCGATGTGTCGCCCGCCACGAAGGTGGCGAACGAGGGCTGATGAAGTGATAAGGCCGGCCCAGTTCCATCATACTGGATGGATCTTTAAGAGGTGGACTGGATCGGCTCAGTTCCGATCACCCGCCATGGCCAAATCGCTGGAGCCACCGCGGAACTACGCCGCCGCGCGCACCAGCTACCCATACCCCTCCTCCTCCTCCTCCTCCTCCTCCTCCTCCTCCGCGCAGTGGCCTCCTGCGTCGTGGCCACGCTCTTCCTCCCCTTTCATTGCCGGCGTTGTTGCCGCGGTGCTATTCTGCTCTTCCGATCATACCGCCGCCATCGCCGTGATGCCCGTGCAGCTCCCCTCCTTCGTCTTCGGCAACAACACCGTCGCCTTCACCTTCCAGCAGCTCGCCTCCATCCGCAACCTGAACCTTGCGCCGCTCCCGCACTACGATAGCTCCCTCCACGTCGCCGCCTCCTCCTCCTCACCAGAGACCATCTCTGTCGCCGCCTCTGGCCCATCCCCTGCTATCGCGGCGCTGGCGCAGCAGCAGGCGCCACTGGCCCATCCCCTGCTATCAACTTCTTGCGTTGGAATTCCTATGTAATTGTAAGATTAGGTTGTTTGGAAATCCATCCAAAAGCAACCCACGGGTTGAACCCATTTCAACCCAAAATTTCTAAACCCACACCAACCCAACCCAATCTATTTCTACTGCAAACCCAACCCAACCCAACCCGTTAACTACAATAACCCATTTCAACCCATCCAAACCCAACCTAAATTAAAACCCAACCCGTTCAACCCATTTCAACCTAACCCATTAACACCCCTACATGCAGATCATATAATGATGTACTGTAGCCTCCGACTCGTGTGCATTCAAAGGCTACGGTACATTGTTATATGATCTGCATGCTATGTATTTCTCTCAGTTGGTTCATGTACAAGCCTATCTAGCCTGTGGTACAATGTAATATTAAATAATATCATCTGCATTGAACCGATAAATTAACAAATAATATTCTATCTATCATCTACGCAATGAGTCGGTCTCGGTCGAAGGAGCCTTCCCCTTCCCCTTGTCGCGGGACTCCCCATGTCGGTGTCATAAGTAGAAGTCGCCCATGTCCTGCGATTCCATAATGTAACTGCACCGTATAGTGAAAAATGTAACAAGGATGTACGGTGTAAAACGTAACAAGGAAGAGTAAATTATGATATCGTAGAAGATTCGTTGTACATAACAAAACAAGGCAAAGAAAACATTACATTACGATACTGAATGACGACCGGACGAGAAGGGTCTGTTGGGGCAATCCTTCGCTGAGTGCCCAAGGTCTTGCATATCCTACACTTGTTTGTGCAGCTAATACTAGTACGTTGGCCGACATCCATGTTGTTCTAGAAGGGTCGCGTCTGCCGTCGCCCCTTCCCTTTTATCTTCAATTCCTTGTTTGGGTTCCATTGCACCATGTCCGGCCAAAGATCCTTGTAGTTCATTTCCAACCCCGTACGAGTGAAACTCCACACTCTATGTACCGAAAAGGTGCTGCATGTCATAGTACTCGGAGATGTACGACGTACACATCTGCCTCATTTGCGCACACGCCTTGTACACGTGCGAGCATGACTTGTGTAGGAGTGTCGGCTTATTGCATGTGCATGTCGCAACATCACTCAGGGTGCATGCCTATTTCCTTTCTGCCCTGACATGACTGTTGATGTATATGTGCCGAAGCCTGATCTCGTACTTCCTTCTGAGGCCATCGATCACCCGAATGTCGCGCATTCGAGCCTTCTCCATCTTTTGGTCCATGTGCCTCTGCATGTTCTTGGACCACTACTTGCCATCCTCCATCTGTTGCTTGGTTGCGGTGGCTCTATTGACGAAATAACCAAAAGTGCGAGTCCATGTCTCCTCGTTGATCGCAGTGATCGGGAGGCAATGCATACCTTTGAGAACGTTGTTGTAGACCTCGAACATGTTGGTCGTCATAATCCCGTACCTCGAACCGTCTGTGTCATACAGAAGGGACCATTTCTCCAATTCAGGAGCGTGGCCATTAATCCACTCCGAGAAACTTATGGCACTGCTGGGTTGCTCTCCCTCCAGAGTGGACTTCCTTGTATGCTTTGTAGTCCGGTGTTCTAGGTTTCTCCAGATGGACTCAAACTTCTGCCTCTGATTCTATAGAAACAATGTCTTGAATGTTTTCATAACCCCCTGATTGCGGAACCGTGTGAACAAGTTAGATGCAAGATGCCTCTTGCACCAACTAGATTGTACGCCATTCCATTGGTTCGAGGCTGTGATAAAACATACGTTGCGTCAGTCTCCCACGACCGCCCGCTTCGCGTTTGGTAGGAACCACAGCTAGCTGGACGTGTTCTCACTCTCCACAATGACAAATGTCACCGGGAAAAACTGGTCATTCGCATTAGCCGCCACCGCGGTGAGGATGGTGCCCTTGTATCTCCCCGTGAGAAAAGTGTCATCCATCGTTAGCACAGGATGACAGAACTGCAAACCCCCGATGGCCTAAGCGAAAGTTCAGAACACCCGGTCCAGTACGAAGCGATTGGGCCCTCTCTTAGCATCTTCACGGTCAACCTTGTTCATGTACGTGCTGGGGTTTGATTCGGCAATCTGGTGAAGCAATCTCGGCAGAAGGCTGTACGCCTTTTCATATGTCCCGTATATGGTCTCGATGACCTTCTGCTTGGCTCGTCGAACGCTGTAGCTGACTGGATATCCAACCAGATTGGCGACTTCCGACATCAGCATCATGGGGGAGATAGACATGTCCGCATCAACTAGGTGCTTGATGAGGCTTGCAACATGTGCGGAAGTCACGTTATGATGCTGTCACAAGGGCTCGCTAAGCTCGCAAGTGTGGTCAATCACATCCTTGACCGCGAATACCAAGCCAAAGATCTTTGCTCGATGAACGCTGACCTTGCCAAGGCAGCCTTCCACTACGCACTTCACTGTGTAATGTCCGGGGTTGGACCGGTGCACTCGGTACACATGGCTGATGGACAAGGCGTACTATGCTATAGCTTGTTGCACGGCCTCCTTGCTAGAGAAGCGCCGCCCAACTATAAGGATGTCGACATCAAACCTCCAGTGGGAGCCTTCTTCTTGCGGTAGTACGAGCGAACGCACTACGACATTATCAAGTCTCTATGCCACGTAAGGCACCTCCAATAACACAATTCCCCTAGTTGGACCACCGGCCTGGTGTGCATCATCGTCGCTACCATTCGAGCTTGGATCAGTGTCCTCGTCGGACTCCAACCCGAGAAGCTGGTCCGGTAGATACTCGTGGCAGTCAATGCAGACCGACCACCACGATTCCGCTCCCTCATTTTGCACAAAATTATACGCGAGTCTCCCCTCCGAGACAGCACATTCTGTGCTCCCATCTTCAGGCTCGGGCTGCGTTCGTCCGCTTGTAGAGGCCCCAGCATCATCAAGGTGGCCCGGCACCCTATGTACGAAATTCACGTACACCATCGGCTTCCTTAAATGGCCGCCTCTGGCTGGGAGACAATCTACATGTACTGGCTCCATGCTACGCTTCTAGCCACCTTGACGAATTCCCACACATCATTCGTGCTGGTGATCCCCTCGATCACTATTTTCTTCGTCCTTGCCTCCATGACGAACTCCCTCCGGATGCAGCTCCGAAGCTCGTGAATATTTATCGTGTTGAGTCCCTCCGCCCAGACCACCCTTTACTAGCATCTCTGCAGGTCCAACCCGCCGGGTTCGGCCCATACGAGATCATCGCTATAAAACACTAATAAGTCTTGTATGTTCGAAATTACCTAAAGCCACAACAACCCCATCCACGGTATATATGTGTAATTAAATAAGACAAATTGCACGCAAGTAATGGATTACATATGCGTAATTAAATAGGAATAATTAATTAATTACCAACAATTTCTGAAACTTAATTATGAGTAATTATTTACCCTAAACTAATGGCTAGTAGTTAATTTGCACAAATACAATATGTCGGACTAATAACCACTAAACTAATTACGACTAATTATTTACCACTAAACTAATTAACTACGAATAAACTCACTAATTACAACTGATAAATTACCAATAAATAACTAACGAGTTGTTAATTTGCACTAATATAATATGGCGGACTAATAACCACAAAACTAATTACGACTAATTATTTACCACTAAATTAATTAACTAAGACTAAACTAACTAATTACTACTAATTAATTACCACTAAACTAACTAATTGCACTTATTAATTACCACTAAATAAATTACAAGTAGTTAATCCGCACTAATTTAATATGCGGAACTATTAACTATTGAACTAATTACAACTATTTATTTATCACTAAACTAACTAATTAATTACTAGTAAACTAACTAATTAATAACCAGTAAACTAACTAATTATGGTAATAACGACAAAAGCATCTAACAAATTACCTGCCCTTCGGGGGTAAGCTATCAAAACAAGTTGAGCGATGAGCGACGAGCAGCAAGTAAATACTTAATCTCCAAAAAAATTAATTATGTTACATTCTTTGAGTTCTCAGCGACGAGCGCCAGAACGAGAAGCGAAACGCAATTGGGATTAGCGAAGAGCGACTGTGATATTTCGGTATTTATAGTCGAGCGAAGGAGGAGCCGCTGCGTTAGCGACGGGAATTTCGGATGCATTGTCTACACAAGATCATGCAAAGAAGAGGGACACCATGAGGAGTCAACCGATGCGCGGAGGAGGAAGGATGGACGGTTGGAAAGATGGGCAGCTGTGTGGGAGGGGGAGGAGGGCTGGCAGGAGGGAGGCCATGTGTGCGGGAGGGGGAAGGGGTGATACGTGGCGGGAATAAACAGTACACTTAGATGAAATTATGAGATAAAATCGGAATGAGTAAAATTATGAAAAATTATGCAAGAAAGTACACCGCGTTAGGAGCATTCACATAAATTTTCAATTTTTTTAAACTCATTTGCTATATTTTAAAAATCTTACGATAACAGGAAACCCTAATCGGCGCCCTAATCGAGAGGGGGACGTGCGGCAGGCAGACGAGCCACCACACGGCGGCCGTGCGGTAACGCCATCGCACGACGGTCGTGCGGTAGCGCCATCGCACGGCGGCCGTATGGCAGGAGAGTACGTGGCGGCCGGGTAGGGAGTGCCGCACAATGATCATGCGGCAGAAGGCTATTTTTGGAGAAAAAAAAAGTGAACGACCAATTCTATAAATACACGATAAAAGCATGCCAATACAGTCAAAAATTCCACTTTAATCGAGACAGGAAGACACCAACCACCAAGGTGAAAACAAATGTTCTAAAACTAGTGCTCCAATTTTGATCAACCTGGAGGTTTTTCAACTCGGGTTCTCGACTCTTGCGCCTTGAATTCTCGATGGAGCTGCCAAGAATGTTGAGAGGAGGAGGTTTCTGAAAGACTCCGGCTCTCCATACGACCGTACCTGGAAGGCTGGAAAACCGCATTTATCCGCCGCAATTCCGAGGCGTCGACTTGTCGTTATCCAGATCCGCAAGGAAGACCAAACGATGGAGGTGTCAAACCCCGCGTCAAAGCAAAGGAAGGCTTCTTGGCGCCGAAGAAAAACGATGCCTGCGGAGGTGGGCCCCGCGCCAGCGCCTCTCGCCCAATAAATGCTCGCGCGCCGGCCCACGGCACACCCGCCATGTCACACCAGGGCACACCCGTGCCGTGCACCGGAAACGGAGACAGAGGAGAGACAGCTCGAGAAACGCGCCGCCATCGCCCGGACGGAGCTTCGCTGGGAGGGGAGGGCGCACGCTCTTGCCTTGCGCACCAAGTACATACCCACCTCATTCTCATCGCACGAAACGTATTTGGATCGATCTCATCGCTTCACGCTCCCGTTCTCAGGTCACGGAGTTTCTTCTTTCCAGGCCGTCAAGTCGATCGACCGTCAAGAGTAGGAGACGGAGGGGAAGGAGATCGAGCAAAGCTTGTCTCGCGATCGAGGATGCTCGTGGAAGAAGACGCAGCGGGGCCCAAGAGCGAAGGAATGGAGCAGGCGCCGGCACCACCGTCGAGGTAAAACAAATGGGCCATTTTGCTGTTGGGTTCGTTTAGTTTGTGGTCTCCAGAATGCTGCGTCCTGACGACGCAATTGTTGGCTCTGGATTTTTTTGCCGCGTTTTAATTTACTCGCTCTGCGCGATTTTGCCGTTTTGGTGCTGATTGCTTCAGACATTTGGGTATTTTGGAAATGAACTGTGGAACAAGTGTTCGAGTGCTGATTAAGGCTATTCCTTTTAGGAATTGCTAGTGTGGTATATATGCGTGGGATCGATTACAGATTTGCAGGTAGAGAGATCTTTAGCCTTAGCTAATGTGAATTATGTTTGCGATGTGATCCAAGGGCTCAGCTACCGGTTTGGTAGGAGAACATGCAAATGTTCGCACGTTTTTTTTGTTGAGAAAAGGGTTCATATTTGGGCGGATGAACATAGACGTGTTTTGTTCTGATCAAATTTTGTACCATTTTTTGGTAACTAGCTGCATTTGTAGTATTCAGATATAGATTCGTACAATGAGGTGGAAAACAATATTCAGGTTGAAAGTTCTCGGAAATTTTACAGGACATCATACACCGATAGATTTCTGAAAATTGTGTGCACTATCTACTTAATTTTGAATTGTTGATGCAAAAGATAGCGTGTGCACTCCTATTAATGTAGGTTACATTGTGTGGATTTTTTTCCCTATGGGGGTTGCACATGTAGTTGGCTCTGTTATGCATACTTGTCTAGCAGCCTCGGTATCAATCTCAATTGCTAACTGTACAGTTGTAGTGAAACAAGAAAGGATAATAAAAAAAGGAGCTTCAAAGTTCAAATAGAACTTCAAATTAAGGACTCTGCTTCTTTGTTTCTATCCTACTGATCCCAGATGGCAACATATTCTACAAAACAGATGCTGAGAAAATCCTAGGTAGAGTGTATAGCATGATTCATTTGCTGTTAAAATTCAAACAACTGAACTCAGCCAATCCAGTGAGTGCGTTTGCAAACATGTTCCTAAATCCTAATCAGTAACCACATTTTGTATGAATCTTGGGGATCGCCGACCAAAACCACAAATGTACGCATTTCAAGTAGTAGTAACCACTTTAGAACTAGCTTGAAGCATAGTAGAGCCCAGCCCATTTCTGTGTAAATTCTTACTCGTACATCACTGCTGCTGGTAAGTGTCAATTAACCATTCCTGAAACGTTGGCATTGCCTTGTTATTTTCGTTAGCATTGAGATTTTAGATGTGCATGCTTGCGTTGTTTACGTGCAGTGCAACGAGGACAAAGCAAGCTCGCGCCAAGAACCGTGCCACACCGGGCGCCGTCAGGGCACGGGCGGCTCACCGAGGGATGGGGGGCCCGGAGAACATGAAACACAACTACCGTGGCGTCCGGCAGCGCCTGTGGGGCAAGTGGGTCGCCGAGATCCGCGAGCCCAACCACGGCAGGCGGCACTGGCTGGGCACCTTCGACACCGCCGTCGACGCCGCCCTCGCCTACGACAGGGCCGCCAGGGCCATCCACAGCCCCCTCGCGCCCGTCAACTTCCCAGCTGTCTCCACCGCCGCTGCGCCGGGGCAATGCGAGCCCGCGTCTTGTTCTCTTTCCGCCGCCGCCGTCTCTGTCTTCGAGGAGCATGAAGTGGAGCCGGTGCCTGCGCAGGGTGGCTGCACGGGTAACGCTCAGCATCGGGATGCTTCTTCGGCTGCGCCGGAGGAGATGTTCGCTGACTACTTGGATGACATTGCCATGTACATTGACGTTGACGCTGTCACTGAGATGGTGGCCTCTTACCCCGACATCAAGAGCGAGGATTGGCAGGTTGACGAGCTCGACACCGACGTCGTCGACTCGCCGCTGTGGGGCGCTGGGTGACTGAAATGGTAGCTGAAAGAGAAGTCCTCGTTCGTTTGATGAGATGGGAATTTTGCTGACTGCAGTAGCTTCGTTTTGCTGGTAGCCATTTAGATCGTTTAGCTGGACATATTACATACTTAATTTATCTGCATTATCTTTTGTTAAATTGTAGAACTGTAGTAGTGGTCTGTAGATTATCGTGCTGTAAATCGGATCACCTCACCTTTTTCGCTAATTCAGACATGACAGATGCGGAGATGCCAACATCTTGAAGTATCAAGACTCCATTAACTATTTGAATTAGCAATAGAATTGGTATAATGGTGTGTATTTGTTTATAATAACTCAGTGTTACTCATTCGAAGTAATTCTGTGTCATTATCTAGTTACACGTAGAAGACAATTTTGTATTTTGTCTAGCAGTAACAATAGGCAGCTAGCAATATGAAGTGGACGATTCTATTTCTTGTCATCAGCTAGCATGGACACACCGATCCGTCAGAATAATAATAATAAAACATATTCTTTTGGGGATGAGAAAGCAGAACAGAGAAAGAGCAAGATTTGTTATAAGATAACTCAGGAACGAAGGACATGCATGCCATAACGAATTTACAGAGAAGAGAAGCAAGTAAACATTGCATCCATGTTCTTCTTGGCTGACGTTCCATGCCGAATTGCCTAAGGATTATGGATTACATTCCCCAGATTTTGTCGAAAGTGAGATTTCAGAAGTACATCCGTGTCGAATATTATCCACATAAGAGATTTTGTCCAAAATGGATTTAACAAGTACATCAGTGTTGAATAATAATCACATAAGAGACCAGTGACACCATCTTGGTAATGACTGCACGGGTCATCACAATCAGCAAAGGGCAACAAACCCAAACTCCCAGCATTGCCCCAAAATGAGACTTCGGAAAACTACCACCAACTTCCTAATCCTTTAGAACGTCTTTATCTGTCGATTTTCTGCAAAGCAAATGGTAGACATCAGTCTCCTTTTGGCCTCCTCCCTAGTAATGCCGAAAAGAAGAAACCACTAGGCACATCTGAATACTCGTATCGTACGTAGAGAATGAGTGACATAAAGAAGCGACAAGCGACAATTTTTCCGAGTTCAGGATAAACACAAGTAAACATAATCACCAGCAGATTCCCATCTACATCACTTTAGAACACCGAAAAAAATCGATATACCATCCGGACATTGGACAACATTGCAACAAGGTATGCTTATTTTGCATGTCCTGATTGCAGCAAAAATCACGACACGATCAGTTGTTAAGAAATAGCAAACAACATGGATCAGTTTAGGACGATCAGTCGGTGATAAGAAATGGCCTCTATGACATATGACGACATTCTCAGGTTGTGTTGTACTAGCTGAGGCTATTTGATTCAAATCTTCCCCGTCGTTTGTAATGATTTTACTATTCATGATAGTGTTTTAATATAAGTTGGTAGGGAAGTTCCCTTCTGTTTTTTTTATTTTAAATAAAAAATAGTTGGTGATAATATTTCAGGATGATGTTAGACAATAGCCTTCATAATGAAAACGCTGGGCATCATTTAGTTTATTATACTTACAATGTTTCATAATCCCAATTTTAACTTTGTAATAAGTCATGGCTAGTGGTTCAGACAATAGTAATACTCATTGGCACTTGGCAGATTTACTCACAAAACTACTTGTTTTTTCCCAGTAACACATTACACAGACAATGTAAGAGAAATGCAACATCTTGAACACGGGAAGGAATGAGAGATGGATGAAACCAGAAGAGTTAGTTCAGAGAAAGTACCAAAATATAAATTGACTGGTACACTTCATTTCTTTGCTTCTATGTCTACATGAATCAGCATGTCCGACGAAGTCCTGCTGTTGACATTGGTCTTCTTGCTCCAAAGGGTTCCTTAGTCATAAAAACAAGAACATAAGCCACAATCACACGATGTTTCTCCACTTCCATAACTCAAACATACATCTTAAAAGGGAGCGACTAGCGCTTGGACGTACGTCCGAGCGCTAGCCATCGTACGCTGCGACCTCCAGCATCCAACATGCGCGTGTGCTAGATACAACAAAAAATAAAGTCGTTTGCAACAAAAAAAAATTCAATCGTTGCAACATATCAAAAAAATTAGCTTCTCTCGTTGCAATGAAGAACTGGGGTGGATATCTCAAAAAATGAAGAACGTGTGCTACAAAAGTGAAGAACCCGACGCATACATCGAATGCTCAAAAGGGCACAACATCTGAGATTAACTTCTCTCATTGCAACATTATTTTCAATGGTTGCAACAAAAAATTTCAATGGTTGCAACAAAAAAAATCAACGGTCGCAACATTCTTAGATGCAACATCCTGCTTCGGGAAAAAGATCGGCTCTACCGTCGTGGAAGAAGGAGTTGGCGCACGGGGCGAAGCCGTCGCCGGAGTACTCGTGGATGGATGCGTCAAAAAAAGATGCAACATCTCAGAAAAATCATATGCAATATTTTTTCCCCATGTGTGCAACATTTTCCCCCTACCGTGCAACATTTTTTTTTCCACGGTTGCAATATTCTTTACCTGGGTCACAACATATCGGGGGGGCGGACGGCTAGCGGCTGCAGCAAGTGCAACGAGGTGGCAGAGGAGGCACGGTGGCCAGAGCTTGGAGCTGCACGGCCAGCACACGACGCCTGGGCTTGGCCTCCACTCGCCAGATCCGAGTGTGCAAGAACGAGGCGCATGGCCGGAGCTTGAGCTACGCACCAAAGACGCGACGCCTGGCGTGGCCTCCACCGCCGCTAGATCCGAGTCCGAGGGCCGGGCGCGATGCAGAGCCGAGCCGAGGCGGCCGCCACTGCACGGGCCAGAGCGTGGGGGCGCGAGCCATGGGGTGGCGGTGGGGGAGGAAGGCTGGGGGAGGAGGGCGTGTTGGTGGAGGAGGCGGCGGAGAAAGCAAGCGGTGGACAGCGTGTTAGAGCGAGGAGATAAGCGAGCTAATAACGAAGCAAAGTGAATGGGACGTTGGCGTCCGGTGAGATAAGCGAGCTCCCGTATGTGGTTGAGAGTGGCATGGGCCATCCGGACGGCTGGACGTTCGGCCCAGAGCGTTTCCCATCTTAAAAGTGGTGTGGATGTGATCACCTGTAAAAGGAATCTGGCTTGATTCAAGCCACGGTGGGAGCACACGTCACAAGGAAACCGGAGGGGGAGAGGATTAGATGGAATTAGACCTGGGCACTGGGCCGGGCTTTGGCCGCCCACGCACGGCCGGTTCGGCGGAGGTCCGACTCGCACGAATATATTAGGGCTGCGTGCAAGACGACACACAACCTAGGGCCGTGCCGGGCCTGGCTTCCCAGCACGACACGGCGCGCCGCCACGAGCCGTGCTTGGGCCGGCACGGCATGATCGGGCCAAGTGGGCACGCGACGACGACGACATGTTCAGCACGGTTAAAGACGGCAGCGCTGGCGAGGCACGGCGGCACTGGCAGTAGTGCCGCCACACAAAGTGCCGGCCTCGGCCTCGATTCGCTTCGCCAGACTGAACGCCGCTGCCTCCGCCTCGGCCTCGGCCCTCGGTAGTGTTCATTCGAATGGAAACCACACACAAAAAATCGAACGCAAAAACCGAATCAAACGTTCAAACCACACACACAAAAAATTGTTCATCAGTCATTCATTAGTTCATCACCATTCACCAATCACCACTCCAATCCCAAATCAAGCATTTCAAAAAAAGAAAGAAATAGACGGAAGGGCATCCTTGGTGCGGCGGAGGGCGGCGAAGGCGCGGTCGGCGGTTCTGGCGAGCATGTTGATGCCGCCGTTGATGTGGTCCCCTCAGGCACGAGCCCATGGTGGAGAGAGGGAGGCGCAGAGAGGGAGGAGGCGGCCGGAGGGGGGGGAGAGGGGAGGCGTGGGGGAGTGGAGAGGAGGCGGGGAGGGGGGGGGAGGGAGGCGTGGCCTGTGGGGGAGTGGAGTGGGAGGTGGAGAGACCGAGAGAGACTAGGAGATGGGAGGCCGGAGGGGAGATGGAGCCATGGAGAGGCGTGTGGGAGTGGGATTGTCGGCGGAGAGACCGAGAGAGACTAGGTGTGTCAGCGTGTGGTAATGTCTAATGGACAGTGCTGCACTCCTGCGACAGTTGATGTCGAGCCTCATCACAAGAGACGTTGGGTTGGCTAGACTCAGCCACTCAAGCACGCAGCACTTTTGCAGTGACAATTGATAAGATGTGGGAGGACGAGAGACGTTGTGGTCTTTGATATAAGAGAGACGTTGTGTGTGTGATAATGTGAGTATGAGTAACGTTCGCATTTCTTCCTACCTATAAATTCCCTCAACCCTCCTCATTTGTTCACAGCACAATACAATCTGTTTGCTTTCTATTTGCTATCTCTTTGCTCTCTAAATTATCGTCTTCTAGTATATTTGGAAAGAAGAAAACAGCAGGGCGGAGTGCGAGAGCACGCCCTCGCACTCCTAGTCCTCCTCCCCTAGAAGAAGTGCACGAGCAAGAGATCGATCCTCGCTAACTCTCTCCGGACATGGGAGACTATGGTATGGATGATCAACATATGGATGGAACGGAGGGCTTTGAGGATGCCCACGTCTCCACCCCGGACGCCGACGCCGGTGCAACAGTGCATGCAACGGGTGGAAGCTCCAGCGGCCGACGTGCATGGTGTTGGCAGCATATGGAGTACAACATAGAAATGGAGGACGGGCATCAAGTCCCATGCTGTCACATTTTGCACGAGATATACTTGTGGTTCCGGTGTCGACTGTCTCATTGGAAGCCACTTTCTGTACGGTGGGGAGGATCCTCGAGCCAAGAAGGCCGTCTCTCACACCTGAGATGGTTGAGGCACTCACATGCCTCAAAGACTGGGAGAGCGCAGATGAATGGACACAACATCAGCTCGAGAATCCGGAGATCGCGGAGGTGATAGCCGACCTAGAGAATCTCGACGTCAACTAGTCTATCTATGTGTATGTAGTTGATGCACTCTTTTCCTTACCAGGGGTACCCCACATTGGAGGTAAGGTTTTTAACGAGGCAAAGAACTCAGATTTGTATCAGATCAAACAATGAATAAATTTTAGTTAATCCCCTGAATATTTATGTGTTACTGTGTTTTGAATATTTTTTATTTCATTCTATATTTCCTATATAATATTTTAATTTTCCTACTTTTTTCCTAACCCATTTTCTTTTTTTCCCTCATCTTTTTTTTCCCATTCCCTCTCTTTTTTTCATTCTCCCTCCTACTCCTTACAGGCCCGAGCCGAGAAGCTTCTCACTTAAGTCACCTTCTCGGTTTATTTTTTCCAAGCTCCCCTAATCCTTCTTCGGTTCTTCACCGTCCTCTCCTCCCATTCCTCACTCACGCCAGCCTGCCAAACCCCTCCCCCCCACCCTCCCTCACGCGGGCATGGATGGTGGGCAGTGGCTGCCTCTCCCGTCCCCGTCCCCCACCTCCCTCTCCTTCCCTGGCTCCGCCACCCTTCAGCTCCCTCGTGTCACGCGGACGGCGGACCAAGGCCTGCTCACCCTCCTCCTCCCGGCTCCGCAGACCTCCATCGACCCTCCATGAGGGCGCGCATGGGCCCCCTCGCTCTGCCCACGTGGCTGCGCCTCAAAGTCGCCCTCGGCCCCGGGTGCGTAACGCGGAGCGCTGGAGGTTGACGGCGACGACAGCGGTCCTCCACGGCGACGGCGACGGTGACGGTGATGGCGCCCAGGTGAGGCCACATGTCCTCCCCTCCCTCACCCCTTGGTGGCTTGGTCCCTGACCCTCCCTCTATTCCACAGCGTGTCATGCGACGACGACGGGACCATGCTTGGACCGGCACAGCACGGCGGCGGCAAGGTGGACCTCTGGGCCGTGCTTGGGCTCACCGGAGACAACTCGGGCCGTAAAGATGGCACGGTAGGCCGACTGGCAAGGCAGCACAAGACGGCTCGCCCTATGGCCCATTGTGCCTGCGGCTGCGTCGCAAGATGGCACGCCCCAAAGGCCCAGACTAGATGGAATTAAGCTAGACGAGAACTCCCGATCACCTTCTCCTTGACCATGTCCACGCCGAGAACTTGGTTGTCAACCGTGATGTACAACACGTTAGCGTTCAGCGGGTTAATGGCGCCAATCCACGGCATCTCCTCTAAGGGTACCGACAGGTTGCGTTCATCCTCCCAGATTGGGGTAAACGCAACCTCGTGCTCCAGCGTCCATGTAACGTCCCGTTTTCCAAAACAGGAATAGTAATTGCATTTGGTTTTCGGTTTTCAAACCGTATGTCAAATTATCAAATATTTTCAATTCTCCTAGCTCCTATTTAAGCTCGGGTTTGTGTTTCAAACCTCCTTGTAAGTCCCGAATTCAAAATTTGCATTTGAATTCATCTTTTCGGATTTTGGCCCCCTTTCTCAATTTGTGCCCTCCCCTTCAACCTCGTGCTCCAGCGTCCATGTAACGTCCCGTCTTCGAAAACGGGAATAGTAATTGCATTTGGTTTTCTGTTTTCAAACCGTATGTCAAATTATCAAATATTTTCAAATCTCCTAGCTCCTATTTAAGCTCGGATTGTGTTTCAAACCTCCTTGTAAGTCCCGAATTCAAAATTCGCATTTGAATTCATCTTTTAGGATTTTGGCCCCCTTTCTCAATTTGTGCCCTCCCCTTCTTTGGGCTCAACCTGTGACTCCCTTGGGCCTTGGCCCACTTCCCCCACCTCCCTTGGCTGGCCCAGCTAGCTCCCTTTCTGCTCGCTTCCTCCCCTGGGCCCCGACCCATTTTTCCCTCTTTCCCTTCCGGCCTCTTTGGCCCAAGCCACCATCCCCTTGCCCCCTTCCCCCGGGCCAACCATCCAGCTCGCTCGTGCGCTCTGGCAGCACCACGCCGGCCATGCCAGAGGCGCCACCTCCACCAGCTCCTGGCCCTCCTGGTCGCCACCTTGGTCACCATGATGCCAGCGCTCCCACGTGCTCCCATCGCCTGCCCTGCGCACAGAGCACGCCCAACCCGCGCACACGCTGCTACCGCCGGTGCCCGTCCCGTCACCAAGCACCCACGCCACCACTCGTGCCCTCCTGTTGCACCCACGCCGCCTCCTGCCACCGCTTGGTCAGCACGCCTGCCCTGGCCTCCATGGTCTTCACCGTGACGCGGTGCCGACCGCCGCCTATGCGCGCGCAAAGCCGCCGTGGGTCGCAATAAGGCCGCCGTGCTCCCGCTTTGTCGACGCCTCGCCGCCATCGCACCTTCGTCCCCTGTTCGCGATCGCCTCGCAAGCCACCTCCCCACGCCAGGCGCACTCGCCTCGCCCAGAGCGTACCCATGCCGGTCGTCCTCAGGACCAAGCGCCCCTGGCAGAGCCTCCAACGGCTCCTCGCCCTCTCCCTCGGCTATAAGAAGCCCGACGCCTCCCCTTGCCTCCCCTCCCCACCGGCGCCTTGCCCCTTCTCCCACTGCAAGAAGAACCGAAGCTCCGCCTCCGCGGGTGGCAGCAGCCTGCCTGTCGCTCGGCCGCTCGGGCCACCACCACATTGCCGCCTCGTCACGAGGTGCCACTGGAGCCGAGGATTCCATCCCCCCCACCTCCCCATGCTCCCACTGCCGTCAAGGTGCTCCACCGCCACCGCCCTCTCTTCCGCGCCGGCCGCCGTTGGACCGCTCGGCCGCCCCCTGCCGCCCGACCTCGCCGCCGGTGTCCTCACCTCAAGCGCCACACATGCGCGCCATCTCCTTCCTAGCACCGCCGGCTTGTTCAAGACCTCCAGCCCGTGGCACCTGCCGCCGCCGCTTTGCCTCGGGCCTTGCTGTCGCCAAGGCTGCCTCTCGGCGTCGCCGCCTCTGCCCACGGGGTCCCCGACCTCAGGGGAACCCATTTCACCGGCTCACCAGTCGCCCCGCGCCTCCACCCGCTGGTGCCGCCACCGCTCCCTGCCGCCCACCCCTCCCTCTGCTCTCTTCTCTCTGCGAACCAAAGAGAAATCGATTGGGGATTGATTTTTGGGCCCCCATGTCATTTGCTTTTAAACCTCCCCCCTTTGATTGCTAGCGGGCCCGGGTCCACGCGCGCCCGTGCGTGCCTGCAAGTGGACTCAGTCCACGTGGTTTCCCGTGAGCCATGCCACTACGCTGTGGGTCCCACCCGCCAGCAAGGCGCTCTCTATCTCTCTCCTTTCTTTTATTTCTTGAGCTTTATTCAAAAGAGAAACTTCAAAATTTCATTTCTCCTCGTCGCAACTCCAAAAATTATGAAAATTATTTCTAAAATTTTGTAAATTCACGATCTTGCTAATGGCATAGGTATTATTTAATTTGGAGTTCATTTGTTATTCTTTTTATACTTATTTTCTCTCTTTGCTTGTTTGTGCCTTTTTTCGGTACGTCCGTCCGAATAGGATTTGAAGACGCGGGATATCTCCAAATTGATCAAGCACAAGACTATCAAGACTCTCTTACCTATAACCAAGGTGAGTCAATACTTTGATCATTTTGAGCGTACATTTTATGTAAATTATATTCATTTAAATTACTAAAATTGCATGCTTTAACTCTGTAATCAAATGTATGTTAAAGCTTAACGTAGTTAAATACCAATTTGAAGATTAGTTATTTATTACACCACCCTTTGACAGTTGAATCCATGAATCCTTGTTACCCTAGTAACTATATAGTAATTACTAGTTATAGGTTGTACTTAAGTGACATGCTAATCTTGTTTAAGTACCGGGACATTAAATGTCTCAATCATAATCTTTTAAACATGAAAATGGTTATGGGCAGTCATTGTGGGTAAATGACTGAGATGGTTGAGTTAATGTGTTTTTACTCCTCAGAAACCCTAATAACTTGCTGTTATTATCTGGACGGATGGTGTTTTTGCTCGTCGTGCTCATCGTTGGGTTCTACAGGACCAACTCATTCCACAATAAGGCCGATGCTTGGCCAGTGATCTCGACGAACCGCCGCTCAAGACGGCTTTCGGGAGAAGATCGAGGCCATGGTGTCGGGCCGAACTCGCCACAGATTACGCCATGACGGGCTCAAGATCGACGTGTGGCGATGCATCTTTGAGAGGCGGCAGCTCGTCGTGTTCCTCGGGTGGGTCGGGAAGCCGGTTCAAGGCCATGGTGCCTTCATTTGCACCTTGAGATCCCCCTGCGAGACGCCGTCTCGCTTAGCCTCTTCATGAGCTCCAAGGGCATCGTCGAAGTCATCACGTTCACCTTCTTCTTGACCAATAAGGTGAGTGGTCATCTGGATCGCAACACGGTGCTTCAATTTGTGTGTTGATGAAGCCGTTACGTTCTGCTACTACTACGGATCACCCCATCACAGACGGTTCGGAACCGTTATCACAGACGGTTTCCGAACCGTCTGTATTTGTTGATCTATGATAACGGGCGGTTATCACAGACAGTTTAAAACTGTCTGTGATACTCACTATCACAGACGGTTTTTTATTGAAACCGTCTGTGAAAGCTAGTATCACAGACGGTTTCCATTAAGAACCGTCTGCGATACGTAGCATATTGCAGACGGTCCTCTCCTTCTCCTCCCCTTCTCCCTTTCTCCTCTCCTTCTCCTCCCTTCCCTCTCTATCGACGGTGCAGTGGGCAAACACCTGGGTGGCGGCTCAAATGGGAATGGGTAGGGGGTCTGGTCCAGGAATTTATAGCGCGAGGATATCACAGACGGTTCTTATTATGAACCGTCTGTGATATACAACTATTACCGATGGTTTTTCAATACAACCGTCGGTGATAGTTCACAGATGGTCTGTGTTGACAACCGCTCGTGGTACAGAGATTATCACGCATTTATTCATTAATAGAACCGCTCAGGATATTTCATGACGGCCTATATTGACAACCGCTCGTGGTATAGAGATTATCACAGATGGTTCTATTAATGAACCGTCTGTGATATTTCATAGACGGTCTGTGTTGACAACCGTCTGTGGTACAGGAGATTATCACAGACGGTTCATTAATAGAACCGTCTGTGATAGTTCATAGACGGTTCTATTAATGAACCGCTCGTGATATATGCCTATCACGCAGCGATTATTAATAAGAACCGCTCGTGATAGGTTGGTACCTAGCCTCGACAGACCCAACACGCGGTTCCTTTTAAACCGCTCGGATAATTTTATCACGATGGTTCCAAAGGAACCGCTCGTGATGAGGCGTCTTCTATAGCTTATTTTGTAGTAGTGTGCACTCGACGTGCAAGACTTCGTTACTCATCGGAAGAACACGCTCAAAGATCCGGTATGCTCGCTCGGTGGCGATCACGGCGGTGTCGGTGCGGTGGTCGGGCGGGTCAGACGACCAATGCGGGCGCTTAAGCCTTGCTAAGCGACGACGGCAAAGACTCAAGGCGGATGCCGACTGCGGATCTCCGGCGTGCGCCCACGGCGAATCCCACGCCCCGGCATGCTCAAGGCCGCTTGAGGCATCGTGACGCCTTTGTTGGATCAGAGATCAGAAGACACACACACGAGCACAACTGGATAAACACACAAAGGAAGACAACTCGGTTGTGGTGCTCAACACAGTGCACCTTTTCTGTTTCTGCTATGTTATTCACTTTTCTGATGTGCTACAGTCAACTGAACTGGAAGATACCGAGAGTACTAACTACATGCACACACCCACGCACTAGCAAACGGTTAGACCGAATTACAAGCAACTAACGCACCCACGACTCGGCCATATCCCCCCACAACTCGGATCATGGACCGAAGTACACTAATCTGCAAGCAAACTACAAAACCTAAACTTATGTCTGAGTTCTGAATTTCAGAAAGCTTGCTGAATTTCTGAACTCTGACAAAGAAAAAACGACTCTGAGCTCTGAATGAGATTTAGACATAAAGACACAAGTAAAACTAACTGACACAAGTAAAACGAAAAACAAGATTAACTTCATCATTCACCTCCTTAATCTTGTTGTCTTGCCTTCACATCAATCACACCGAGCTTTTGGCGCAGTTCAGCAAACTTGATGTGCCCGAGAGCTTTTGTCAGTATATTAGCTTGTTGTTCCTCAGACCTGACATATTGCACTTCAATCTTTCCAGTCTCCACACACTCCCGGATGAAGTGACACCTTGTATCAATGTGTTTACTCTTGTCATGAAACACCGGATTTTTACACAAAGAGATGGCTGATTTGTTGTCAACCCTCAACTCAACTTTCTCAGATTCTTTCTTCAGCAGGTCAGCCGTCAGCCGTGCAAGCCATATTCGCTGGCATGCAGTAGTGGTCGCCGCTATGTACTCTGCCTCGCAAGACAAGAGTGCCACTATTTTCTGTTTTTGTGACAGCCAGGTAATCAGGCTTGAACCTAGAAAGAAAATAGTCCCAGTGGTACTTTTGCGGTCATCAACATCTCTTGCTAAATCAATGTCACTGTACCCCACTAACCTCAGCTTCACATTGTTCTTCTTCTCATAAAAACAACTGAAGTTCAGTGTGCCACTGATGTACCTTATAATGTGTTTCACAGCAGCAAGATGTTGAGTTGTAGGAGACTCCATGAACCGACTCACAATCCCGACGGCATACGCAATGTCTGTTCCTGTGTTTACCAAGTATCGAAGGCTTCCTACAATACTTCGATACATGGTTGCATCTACAGTAGGATCTTCACTCCTTTTGCTCAATTTTAGCCGATTCTCCATTGGAGCTTGACAAGGATTGCAACCTTTCATTCTTGATTGCTCAACAATCTTGGCTGCATACCCGACTTGACATAAAGACACCCCATGATCTGATTGCTTCACTTCAATGCCCAAATAATAGTTCAGCAGTCCAAGATCACTCATGTGAAAAAGTTTCTTGATTTGGCTCTTGAAATCAGCAATGTGATCCACAACTAAACATGTGATGATTAAATCATCAACGTATACCCCCACCAGCAGCACTGAGCCATCACATTCCTTCTTATACACTGCATGTTCAAGTGGACTCTTCTCAAAACCGAGTGAGACAAGACTCCTGTCCAGCTTGAAGTTCCATGCTCGGGGCGCTTGCCGTAAACCATAGAGTGCTTTCTTGAGCTTCAACACTAGCTGCGGTCTGTTGTTATCGCCAAAACCTGGAGGTTGTGATACATACACTTCTTCACTTAATTCTCCATTTAAAAATGCTGACTTGACATCCATGTGATGCACCTCCCAATTGCCATGAGTAGCCATTGCAATGAGCAATCTCACAGTCTCCAAATGAGCCACCGGTGCAAACACCTCGTCAAAATCGATTCCTTGTCTTTGTGCATAACCTTTTGCAACAAGCCAGGCTTTGTGCTTCACCACTCTTCCTGTTGAGTCCTTTTTTACTTTAAATACCCATTTTAAACCAATGGGCTTGTGACCTACAGGCAGTTTTGTTAGCTCCCACGTCTTGTTCTCCTGAATGGAATCCATCTCTTCTACCATGGCCTTCTTCCAGCATCTCTCCTTCATTGCTTGTTCATAATTTACCGGCTCCTCCAAAGCCAGCATGCATAAACCAGAGTAATCTGGCTCCAACTCATTTTTTTCATCATAGATCTCCTGGAGGGACCTAAATCGCTTCGGTCCCTCGAAAGATGTTGGCATGATGGTACTCTGCGTTGTCGACGGCACTTCCACCTGCGGTGCCGATGAACACACCAGCATTGTCGGACTTGCTGTAGGCAATGATGGAGACAAAATAGGTGTAGCTGCTGCTGTGGATGTCTCTCCAGCCGGTGCAGCATCTTGTGTTGACTCGGATGTTGCTGGTTCCATGCCTAGAGTATTATCACCTGTTCCTACAACATGATAGGAACCCCAATCCACCATGAATGTTCCACTTGGTTCATTTACTTCTTCTGCAGCCTGTTTCCAATCTCACTCTCTTTCTTCTTCAAAGACGACATCACGACTCACAATTAGTCTTTTAGTGCTCGGGTTATAGAACCTGTACGTTTTCGAACCTGGTTCATACCCCACAAACACCATTTGAGTGCTTCTGTCTTCGAGTTTCTTGAGGTGTGGTGTAGTTACCTTTACGTGAGCGACACAGCCGAACACGCGAAGATGATACACCTTTGGCTTTCTTTTGTACTAGGCCTCATACGGGGTCTCCGCCTCAACACTGCAAGTGCTTGCTCGATTCAGAAGGTATACAACTGTTGACACGGCCTCCCCCCAGAACCTCCTGGGCACCTTCTTGTTCTTGAGCAGACTCCTCGCCATGCCGACAATGGTTTGATTCCATCATTCCGCCACGCCATTCTGCTGTGGAGAGTAAGGCGTGGTGAGAAAACGCATCACTCCTTGCTGTTCACAAAATGTGGCAAACTCCTGAGAAACAAATTCGCCTCTGTGGTCCGTGCACAGTGCTTTTATCCTGCCTTCAACCTCCACTTCAACTCTTGCCTTGAACTTCTTGAAGGCGTTCAGAGCTTCATCTTTACTCTTGATCAGCTCAATCCACATAAACCGTGAATAATCATCCACTACTAACAAGAAGTATCTATTACTGAAAGCATCTAGGCCCTAAAAATTGTTTTGGTAATTAATGATAATATGTGAATATGGGATTAACGTGTTTATTGAGTATTTACAAGGTTAAGTCCCATTGGTGAACTTGATGACATAAAGATGCATGCTAAAGAACAACATGAAGATCTACATGGCTTGAAGACAAGGTACAAGTAGTCTAGGATCCTTTTATGTTTTTACCGGTCTTAGGAGAATTGGTTGGAAGACCGAATTATAGGTTAAATGCAGAACTATTAAGAGGGATCATGACTAGTAGCTTGATAGCACACTCTTAAGCCATATGGATCAATTAAGGATTATGCATGCATTTGAATTTGAATTTGAAAGCTCTAAGTGCATTTGTCGGAAATCAGTCGTACCGAAGTTAAACGGGCGGTTGTACCGCTTGAAGCGGTATGACCGCACTATACTTGGTGGTACTACCGAGTTTGGATTGGTTCTGCCAACTATACGCTAATGCGGTACAACTGGCTCTTTGAGCGGTACTACCGCATTGCGGTCGTTCCGATTTCTAGTTGGCGGTTTGATAAAACCAGAACCGATGCATTTTGGCTCGGAGCACTCCTTGATAATCGGTCGTACCACATTTGAGAAATGGTCGTACGGATTTGCGGTTGTACCGATTTTTCTAAGGCAGTACGTATTTTCCAGAGAGCATGTAATTTCAGTACATTTCGAAACCCTACGATCGGTTGTACCGCTCCTCAATGCGGTATGACCGGGCTATGCGGTTGTACCCCACTTTGGTTGGCGGTCGTACCGCACGGGAAATTCCAACGGCTATGTCAGAGTATTAAATGCTGCCGTTCTAGCCGTTACGGGTTTCTGATATGAGTGCGGTTCAACCGCAACCTAGTCACCGGTCGTACCGGATTTCGTTGAAAGTTGGGGATTTGGTCTCCAACGGTCATAAGTGTTGGTGGGGGGTATAAATACCCCCCCCCAACTGCTCAAGGATAGGTTGCTAGTGTTCATTTAATATCCTTAGAGCCTTGAGAGCCTTGTGCATTCACTCAATACCAAAATTCTCTTGTGCATTCATTGTGAGGTAGTTGAGTTCATTCAAGTGCATCCAATCATCCTAAGTTGATCATATTGCACTTGAGCGCCGTCAAGCGAAGGTCTTGATTTGTTACTCTTGGAGTTTTGCCAAACTCCTAGACGGCCTTGGCGGTGGAGCACGGTGATCTCTTCAAGAAGATTGTGAAGAGGTTCGGTGCAAGCTTGTGAGTGGTTTGGTGTTCGCCATCTCCGGAGCAGAGGAAGAACAACCATAGTGATCGAGGGAAGGCTTAATTCGTGGAGCTGGCTTGAGTTGTCAAGCTTCCTCAATGTGGATTAGTTAAGATCAACAAGTCTTTGATACCACGGGAAAACATCTTTGTCTCATTGTGGTTATTCCTAGTCTTTGCTATTTCCGCATTTACATTTCTAGCTCTTTTATTATGATTGAATTGCTTAGCTAGAAGTGTAACTTGTTTAGACTAAGTTATTAATTGGCTTAAATTGTTAAATTGTTAAAAAGTTTAAAAACCTATTATTCACCCCCTCTAGTCGGTTATCCTTGATCCTACAAGTGGTATCAGAGCTTGGTCTCTCCATTATTAGACTTAACTGTCTAGGAGAGAAAGGATGTCTAGTGAGGGAGTGTCTATAGGCAAGGCTCCTCTGTTTGATGGCTCAAATTATTCTTATTGAAAAATTAGAATGTCAATTTTCTTAAAGGCCATGAGTCTAAGCATATGAAAAATCGTAAATGAGGGTTACGTTATGCCTCTTAATCCACTAGAGCCCACGGCAATAGAGGCGCATAATGCTCATTTAGATGCCCAAGCTATGAAAGCTCTCTTTGGCGCTTTGAACGCGGATGAGTTCAATAGAGTGAGCAACTTGAAAAATGCTCATGATATTTGGACTACCCTCTCGAAAATCCATGAGGGAACATCCACGGTCAAAGAAGCCAAATTGCATAGGCTTCGAATCAAATATGAGACATTCATAATATTGCCTCATGAAAACATCAATGAGATGTTGACGAGGATCTAATAATCCTCATTTTATCTTTTATCTATAATTCTCAGTATGGATAAATATGATGTCATGTGGTCCCTAGGTATACCCCTTATATTTAGAAGGGAGAAGCCTACCAGGTGGTCGTAAGTTCTTCTACGACCACCCCCATAGTCGTAAGTCTTGCTATGACTACCTTATGGTCGTAAGTTCTTCTACGATCACTATCCAGTCGTAAGTTATTCTACGACTACCCCATGGTCGTAAGCTCTTCTACGACCAGGTCAGCCACGACTACCTTATGATCAATAAAACCTACAGACGAGTGGGTCCAATTGATTAAGGGATCTAAGCAATTAACATACGCTGTTACTCTATGAAGTAATAGCACATAATACTCCATTATCTCTGACAAATAACTGTCAGGCGGCGTGAAGGAGTTAACACTCCGATGATTACTGCAAACATGCGCCCGTTACTGGATTTGATGAGGCGCCTCTTCACCAGGAGGAAATGGCTACTCCTTCACGACTATATAAAGGCAACGATCAGAGAGGAGAAGAGGGGCAATTGGAGAAAACAGCAAGCAATCAGGAAGACAGTTAGACACTATCTTCTGTAATAGTCTTAGTCTTTTCTCCCACTACTGTCGCCGAACTCTTTGAGATGGCTGATCGATATGCGACTGCTTCTGAGGCGGTCGAGTGGAACAACACAATTGATCGAGAAGACAATACCTCTCGAGAGCTAGGCGAAGTTAGCAAGAAGAAGGATAAGAAAGGAAAGAAGTCCAAGAACAAGGCGAAGGGTCAAAAACCCCAAGCCAGCGGTTCCAAGGAGGTCTTGGCTGTAAACGATAAAGAGCTACGAACCTCCAAGCCGTACTCCGACCGAGGCAAAGGTAAGCGCCCCGGTCGGAAGAACGACAAGCCTAAGTGGTGTCCTTTCCATAAAAAGGAAGGACATGACCTTCGCAACTGCCGAGTCTTCCAACGAAAGCTCGAGGACTACTACACCGGCAAATGACTACTTCCCGCTCTCGAGCAGGTAGGGCAAACAAGTGGTCGTAAGTCGTCGGATGACGATGAGGAGATGCCGTTCCAGGATCCATAACATACCGTCAAGCACATCTACGGGGGATCGTCATCATACGAGTCAAAGCGACAGCTTAAAGCTGCCGAATGTGAGGTAAACTCCATAGACCCTCCTCTCGTCAATAAATTACCGAAGTGGTCGAAAGTCACCATCACCTTCGAGAAGGGTGATCGCCGATTCTTCGACTCGACCAGGTCGATATCCGATCGTGGTCGAACCCACCATCAACAATTGTCGGGTCAATCGAGTTTTAGTTGATGGTGGCACTCGTTAAACATTCTGCTTACGAGTGCCCGGACGAGATGCAAGTACCCAGACTAAGGTAAGACCGCACGATACTCTTTTCATGGATCGCATCGGTCTTCACCAAACCTATTGGCCAAGTTTCTTCCTTTAACATTTGGTTCACCAAGTAATTTCGTGACGTAAAATCTCCTTTGATGTGGTCGATTTCGTCAAGATACAACGCCATACTCGATTTAACCAACTTTGGCAAAATTCTTAATGGCTACTCATTACGGTATCAATGTCTTAAGATGCCAGGTCCCAAAGGAGTTTTCACAATTCATTGTGACAAGAAGATGGTGCATACCTGCGACCGTCGATCCCTTGAGATGGTTGGTCAAATACTAACTCGAGAAGAAAGTCAGCCTTCGACTAACAAGTCGGCTTCAAAGTCGCACCAAAGCCGAACGACCAGGTCAAAGAGGTTCCTCTCGACGCAGGGAGCCCTCAAGATCTGCTCAGATCGAGGATACTTCCGACCCCAAGTAGGAAGACGCCCTCATCACCTTCCTCCGAGCTAACGCAGATGCCTTCGCGTGGCAAGAATCCGACATGCCTGGAGTCCCCAGGGAGGTGATCGAGCATAGGCTAGCTTTACGGCCTAACAAAGTACCCGTAAAACAAAAATTACAGAGATTTGCCCTCTGATCGACGAGATGCTATTAAATCAGAATTGGATAAGCTACTTAAAGCAGGCTTCATAAGAGAAGTCGACCACCCAGAGTGGTTGGCTAACCCTATAATGGTTAGGAAGTCGAACGGCAAATGCCGTATGTGCGTAGACTTCACTGATCTTAATAAAGCTTGTCCAAAAGATGATTTTCCTTTACCTTGTATCGATCAGTTGGTTGATTCTACTGTAGGTTGTGAAATGTTAAGTTTTTTAGATGCATATTCTGGATACCACCAGATCAATATGTGTCTAGACGATGAAGAAAAGACCGCATTCATTACACCATTTGGTATATTTTGCTATGTCAAAATGCCATTTGGTCTAAAAAATGTCGGCGCTTCTTTTCAACGCTTGATGCAATCGACCTTTTCATCTCAACTAGGCCAAAGCCTGGAGGCCTATGTTGATGATCTAGTCGTTAAAAGCATCAAGAGATTTAATCATATCACTGACCTACAAGAAACATTCGACAACCTCAGAAAGCACCGCTTAAAACTCAATCCTGAGAAGTGTGTGTTCGGAATCTCTTCAGGAAAATTGTTTGGATTCCTAGTATCTATACGGGGAATCAAAGCAAATCCCGAAAAGATAAAGGCCATTCTCCAAATGCGCCCTCCAACCACAAAGAAAGAAATCCAAAAACTCACAGGGTGCATGGCGGCTTTAAGTCGTTTCATCGCACGACTAGGAGAAAAAGGACTACCTTTCTTTAAACTTCTAAGGAAACATGAAGATTTTCAGTGGTCGAACGAGGCAAACGTTGCCTTTGTGGATGTCAAGAGGTATCTTACGAGTGCTCCTATTTTGGTTTTTCCGACGCCAGAAGAGACGCTTTTAATTTACCTAGCTGCCACACCACAGCAAGGAGCGCAAGATCGTCGAGAACGTGAAAACGTATAGTGACCGTTTTACAACGTTAGTGAAGTTTTACACGGGCCTAAGGAGCGTTACCCTCAGGTCCAAAAACTTCTATATGCCCTCCTCATGTCTTCGAGGAGCTGCATGCATTATTTTCAAAGACAAAATAGTCAGACTGTTCGAGTTTCCCTTGGGAGCGATCCTCCAAAATAGGAAAACAGCGGGACACATGGCAAAATGGTCAGTCGAACTTGGGGAGTTCTACCTCCATTTCATGCTCCGAACGGCCGTTAAATCCCAGATCTTGGCAGACTTTGTCGCCGAATGGACAAATTCTGAACCTATTCAGGATCCCTAGTACGATTCCCATGACCAGTAGACGATGTACTTTGACGGGTCACTTACTTTAAGTGGCTCGGGGGCTAGGGTGGTCCTGATATCTCCTACCGAAGAGACCTTAAAGTATGCCATACAATTAAACTTTCGTGCCACTAACAACGTGGCGTATCTGAAGGTTTGCTAGTCGGCATACGAAGCCGCGAAAGCACTCTCGATTCGCCGACTACTCGTGAGGGGAGACTCTTAACTAGTCGTGAATCAAGTCGGGAAAGAATACTAGTGCTCTAACCCGACAATGTCTCGGTACTTATCGAAAGTGCGTAAGCTAGAAAAGCATTTTTTCGGTTTCGAGGCACAATTCATCCCTCGAAAGGATAATTTCCTCGCATCACCTTGCTCGAATGGCTTCTTCCCGATTTATAGTACCAAACGAAGTCTTCTTGAACAACTCCGAAGCCGCCCCTCGGTTGAAGAACCGAGACACCTCCTATTGAGACGGCTCTCTAGAATACGAGGATACCGGATGGCTCCCATCTACGAGTATCTTCGAAGGGTTCCGCATTCGAAGACGATCCCGAGGCAGATCGCTTATCCCGAAAAGCTAAAATCTATACTTTGGTTGAAGGAGTCCTCTATAAACGAGGTACTCGAGGGGTGCTCATGCGATGCATTCCACAGAGCGAAGGATTAACACTCCTTCACGATATACACGGTGGCATCTGTGAAACTCATGCTTCCTACAGAACGCTGGTCGGTAAGGCCTTTCGACAAGGTTTCTATCGCCAATGTACCCTATACGATGCTAAAGAGTTGGTTAAAAAGTGTGTCCAATGCCGCTTCATAGCAGTAAATACACCAACCACTCAAGCATTACAAACGATACTCTGTTTTGGCCTTTTTGCGACATGGGGTCTCGATATCCTATGACCGTTCTCAAAGCTCTAGGAGGTTTCGAAGTTCCTTTTGTGGCTATTGATACGCTCACAAAATGGATCGGTTTAACTCAGAATCGATAACAACGGAAGTGGCAAAACGGTTCATGATGAGATGCGTAATTACTCGATTTCGAGTTCCAAGTCGAATAATCACAGATAATGATAAACAATTTTCGAGCGCAAAATTTCAGGAATTTTGCGACGAGTTGGGTACCAAGTTATGTTATGCTTCTGTTGCCCATCCCCAAAGCAATGGGGTAGTCAAACGTGCAAACGACCAAATAATGTAGGGAATTAAAACCCGAGTCTTCGACCAGCTCGTCAAGCACTCGGGGCTTGGGTACAAGAATTACCTCCAGATATGGGCGTTCAGACGACTACTAGTCGAGCTCTGTGAAACACCATTTTTTCTAGTCTTCGGAGCCGAAGCTATGCTTCCTCCGGAATTAAAAATATGGTCCACACGAGTCGAAACTTTCAATGACTCCAACCAGGAACAACTTCGAGCAGATGACATTAACCTACTCGAAGAAAGGAGAAACCAGACCTTAATCCATTCAGCAGTCTACCAACAAGCCCTGCGCAGATACTACTATGAGAACCCGCATAATTAAAACTAAGCGAATAAACAGTAATCGGTAATTAGCGTAAGTAAAAATTTCATGAAAACCAATCTCAAGCATAATCTCGTTAATATTCAATTGCATAATTAACACAATGAATTTGGCAATTACAAACATCATTTATTCACATCACAACTTTATAACAAATTCAGCTTACAAAACATAATTAAAATATTACAAACCAAATTCTCGTTATAAAATTTATTATATAACTCAATAATGGATACAAGATTAATTTTACAAAACAATTACAAGAATTAAATAAAATACAGCTTCATATGCTTGCATCCATTTTCATCGACTTTCCTTGCCTCTTCGTCAAACCATTCTACACCTTTCCGGTCATGCAACATAGAACTCGAGACGTAGTTAGCAAATACCGAAAAATGTAAATCTTAGTTAGATCGAAGAAAGGTTGCCGCCGAATTTCCCAAAGTACAATAGGATTTATATCAACCTAGGTCAACGGTCCTCGATCACCAAGGCACCTCGACCAACTTTGAGTTAGTCGGCCTTTAGTAATCAAGGTATCCAAATCAACCAGAGTCAATAGATACCTTTTACTTCCACGGATCTCATCATCCCAAGATTTCAAAGCCCAACACCCACCTTTCCAGTTTGCCTCAAACACATTGGCATCCGACAAAGCATTCCCATTCATTTCTGCCCTCTGTTTAATACATCATCAGGCAACCGAATCTAACCTCCACAACATATATTTCCGGTCAACCCGAAAGCCCACGTGGTAGCCATATAACCAATTGTACCAAGTATTTAGCTCATATGCCTCACAATGGAAAGCCAGCCAAGAATAGGAGGGAATAGGAATTAGGGTAAATAGGGTTATGGTAAATAGGAATAGTAAGGCAGTAAAAATAAAATTACCACAAATGAGGATTAGATCAAGCCTCAAGGGATAAGAGCAAGCCTCCCTCTACACAGCCAAGCACTATCCCCATTCACAGCATTCTCACAGCCGTAGGAGAGAGGGAGAAAGCAAGGAGCTCCACCACCCAATCCACAAAGAAGTAGAAGGAAGAGAGAAGCAAGCCAGGAGAGCTCCCTCAGCCCTGCCACCATAACCCTCACCAAACCATAGAAGGAAGGAGGAAGGGAGTAAGGGAGAAGAGCAAGACCTGCAAAGTCAAGGCCATTACATTACCAGTCATCAAGCCCACAAGGAGGAGGAGCAAGCTTAGAGTTCACATCGTCACAGCTTGCAAGCCGATCGCAGCAAGGGAGAAGAGGAGAGCACCAGGGCACTACTATCCTCTTTCCCATTCTTAATCTCAACAAGAGGTAAACCACAGTGGAACCCCGAGCTTTTCCTTATGCACATCATTCACCATTTAGCATCTCACAAGAGAGTCACATATAGCTCTCTACCACATTTCATCACAGAGCATTAGAGAGGATAGAAGATGAGCATGCTCAGACCTTAAGGGCTGTGCAGCTAACCATGTCATCATTTAGGCTTCACTAACCTCATTAGCAAGCCCTTTAATCGATCCATTTCAGATTGCTCATGCATTAGCACAATAAACTCAAGATCAAGATAAGTAACACAAGAAAGTAAATTGAATCAATCAAAATAGTAATTTGACGAGAGGTTAGAGAGAGGTTAGGTGGCGGCCGTAGGCCAAGCCGCAGGGGGAGCAGAGGCGAGCCGAGGCGGTGCTGGCCTTCGGCCGTGCCGAGGGGAGGTCAAGCCGGAGGGGAGCCAGGCTAGGCCGAGTCGGATCTCGGTGGAGCGACGGCGGTACCAGGGAGTCGGCGCAAGGAGGAGCCGGGCGTGGGTCACGGCGGCGTGTGTGGATCGGGCGAACCGAGGCGGGTTCGTGGAGCGACGAGACGCGGCGGCGGGGCTCGCCACAGGAGGAGGAGGAGGAGACCTTGCGGGCGGGCTGGTGCTGGGGACTGCCGAGCCAGAAGGGCTGAGGGAGTGGCGGGGGCTAACAGCTAGGCGGCGCGGCGAATCAAGTGGAGGCGCCGGGAGGGGCGAGCACGAGACCAAGCGGCGGCGGACTGGCTGGCTGCAGCTGGGGCGCCACGAAGCCGGAGGCGTGAGCAAGAGGGAGCGCCGGGAGGCCGGAGGCTGGGGCCAAGGCGCGACAAGGCCAGATGGGAGGAAGAGAGGAGTGAGGGAGTTAGGGATTTGAGATTGGGGAATAAGGGGAAGAAAGGGCTGGTTGGGTTGGGGAGTATCGGCCGAACCGAACAGGGCAGGGTAGGAAAAAGGTAGAAATGGGAAAGGAAAATGGGGTTTAGGAATCTAAGTATACGAAAAATTTTAGGAAAATTGTTTAATTTCTGATAAATGGTGATAGTTAATGTTGTAACATTAGAATTTAGCAAATAATATTAGTAGTTGTTAAAACTGCGAATTTGTTCGATTAAACGATTTCTCGTGGGTCGCATCTGGCTAACCAACACTTAATCTCATCGCTAATAATTATTAGATTAAGATCAAATATCATAAATTTGTTAATTAAAAAGTGAATGTGCGTGTGTAGAAAACCTGCTCACTTTTGGCAATTAGCTCCGTGAGTTGAAATGTCTTAATCATGCTAGTTTAATTATTTTGAAGAGATCACCAGTAATTGTAGAAAGTTAAATAATCGCATGCTGATTTAAGTGAAATAATTAATTAGAAGTTTTGTCAAGTAAAATTTAATAGACTGAATAAAAGGTGCGCGTGAGTAGTATTTCTGTTCTCGTTAGTTTAAAAACGAAATTAGGTATTTTTAACCCTAGAGCGGGTAATTAGTAGAACGATCGTAATAGGGGAGTGCTAACCTCACGGGGGTTTTGAAAAGGTTATTAAATGAAAATCCGCTAACGAAAAGAAGCATCTGATTAGTATGCACTGCATCTAGTCGCATATATTACTGCTAAGTAGTTAATTACGTATTTATTATTTCGCACCGTCATATAAATTGCAGCGGGTGAACCAACAGGAGTAGATAATATCAATTCGCCGACGATTTATCTTTTCCTATAGCATGCAGCAAGCTACTCCCTTGATCATAAACTTAGCTATTTTAAATATAAATCAGATATTGCTCTATCATATCTCAGATTGCATCAAAACTATTTTCTCAAAACTAAATTGGATTATGAATGAAATTGGGAAGATAAGAAATGAAATTATAGAAAGAAGGAAACGAAGCTAATAGGTTGGTAAAAGGGGACCCTGTGGGGAAATACGACGGTGACAATGATGTTGAGGTAAGAGGTGGGTCCTTTTTACGGTGGTTATAATCTAAGGACAAACCAAACTCTTACTCTCGAAGTCGTAATTTTGTACCAACCATTTTCCCGCTTTAGTGGGCGTAAAATGCTACCTCTTTACGTAATTATGATCTCCACAACGGGTCGCATTGGAGCGTTTGGGCACGGGAAGAGAGCCACCCCAAAGGTAGATGGTTGAGCACGGACGCTGGCCGCCTCAACTAACATTACTGAAACTCGGTGTATGACGAGGTCAAGAACGTGATTAAATCAAGACCGATTTAAAGGTAATGGGTGGAGACTTGATCACGAACTTGGAAAACGCTCAGATTCTCGAACTCGAACCCGCATCTAAGGAAATGTCAGACCCGCTCATTTAGGGTTGAAATTGCTATGGGTAAAGTGGTACAAGCTGCGCAGAAGGTTATAACAAATCATGAATTCATGCCGCCTCTGGATTGGAGTCTACGGAACCGCCAGGGTCTTTCTTCTCTCCGAGTAAACAAGTAGTCTCTTGAAATAAAATTGCAACCTAAGTTTTGAAAGCTATTTTCGAATAAGAGAAGAGGTAGGAATTTTGATAAGGACGAAGTTTAGAGTCATCAATTGCATTTTAGCTATTAATGCTTGCCGAGTACACTATAGTACTCACTCTTGCTATCTCTCCTTGCTTAGATCCTTGTCCTAGGGATCTATCCCGAGTGGGATGAGGGGTTTGTAGGTACCGAGGATGTCACCGGCAACTGTGGTGTTGGTCAAGGGGCATATCATGGAGGACGCGAGGGCAAATAGGTGGTCATACTCAGTATAAAAGTAGAGAAGCGATGAAGCCCTTTTGTATTTGTGTAATATTTGTATTAAGAACCATAGCCTTGCGTGGCTATTACTGAAATAAAGATGTACAGTTCTATTTTATTGTTCTGCTGCGTTATCTCTGATAAATGGCTTACTATTCGTTGGAGCAAGAGTTCTCATCGGGCAAACGAATAGTAATCCCAGATGCCTAAGTGTGATTACCCTTGGGGTAATGACGAAGCGCCGCAAATTGCATCGAGCAATAAGATCGGGCCACGCTAATAAAATAGAAACCGTAGTAAGAACTTAGGTGTGCTTCTCGCGCTATATTGCACTAGTTATTTATTAACTCTCATCTCCATATCAATTTCCATTCTCAACCTTTTCAAAGGTATTATGTTAAAAAGCCTACCTTTTCTTAAAGTGACCTTTCCTGCTAACATAGAACCATCTCTGAGCTAATTCTTTATTCGAGAGATGCGGGGAAAACGTATGCATCGTTATAGGCTTCGCGTTGTTATATCTACTAAAGAACCTGTCAGGTTAGCCATTCAACATAGGATCGAAGATTTAAGACTGTAGGCAGGGGTGCATCAATATAAGATCATAAGCTTTCATGTCTTGGTTAGAGGCATGGAGTAGAATTCTGGTATGGACCTGCTCTTCCACTTGTTGGATAAGTATGGACCATACCCATAGCATTCCTTATCCTTTCGTCTAAATCACCAAATTAAACTGTCAGCATTTTAAAAGAATGAAAGCATACTTAAAGAAAACACATAAAAGGCGGACGATGTAAAAATGTGACTTATCCCATTTTTGCATATCAGTTTTCCCGGACGAGTGGTCCGTGGCACTCCGAGCGTGTAGCTCTGGCGTACCCAGGAGCGAAGTCTTGGGCGTACTCAGGAATGAGACTCGAAGCGCTTCCCAACACGCAGCTTAGGCGGTCTCGAGAACGGATCTCGAGCGCATTCGGGCGCGTGGATCCGTGGTAGTGGTTCGCACTCGAGGCAAGCTCGAGCGGTCCCAAACACGTGGTTTGGGCGGTCTTGAGAACGGGATCTCAAGCGTGACTGAGCACGAGAGACTCAGCTAGAATAGGATTTGGATCTTTTTGCATCTCTGTGTTTCTTGGTGTTATTTGGTTATATGTGGATGGTATAATACAACTCCCTCCGTGGGTTAACTCTGTCAGATACATATGACAACTCCTTTCCTATCACAAATTAATGCTGAATAGTGGATAACTAATATAATCAGCAAAAAGATTCACCCAAAAATATGAAGTGTTACAAGTATAACAACTAAAACCATCATTTCTAAGCATCTCCCCCTACAGAATGGAAGGACAAGGAAGCGAGGAACGAAGATCGGGACTACAATCAGGACTTCCACCACAAGACTCACTAGCAGAAAACTCACCGATACACCTTCAAGAGACACCATCGGGCCAACCTATAACTACCACAAGCCCAGAAGCCAGTCAGTCGTCAACCACCGGAGTAGCAGACTCTGTAGGAATAATGATGGAGGTAATCAAATACCTAGATAGCTCCAGAAGGGAAGCCCAAGAAAGTCACAACCGTTTCTTGGAAGCCTTGTTAGCCAAAATAGCACCTACCACTTCCCAACCGGAGCACAGAGTTAGTTTGGATGATTCCCTTCAACCTCGCCCTACCACTGTTGCTAGAGCAGTCATTCAACCACCACTACCATCAACCTGTCACAAGAGAAAGACGGTGGAACGAGAGCAAGATGTTGTAAAGAACTCCAAGGCTCACATGGTTCAACCCCCACTCATCCAAGCACTGACATCAGCTACTGTTCTGATTTCAGGAATAACCCCATGTCCACCAACGCAGACATTCCAAGATAATCTTGGTAGCCCATCCCAAAATAATAAGACCTCACAAACAGAAGAAAGATGCTACAATTGTCACAATATGGGACATTATGCCCGTCAGTGCCCACAGAAAAGCTTAGCAACCACCCCTGACAATATTCCAGAAGCTACATTGATCGCAACCATAACACCTGAAGCCGGTGGTAGGAACAATAGAATGTACTTGTCACAGATACAAAGGTACATAAATTTAGGCGTGCCCATGCCTCAAGAAATCCTCTGTTTTAACTGTCAGGAAATGGGCCACTGTGCCAACAAATGCCCACAGAAAGAAGCTAAAACAGCCCACAGTCCATCACCTACCCATGGACTTCGGCCCATACATGCCGCAAAGAACAACCACCACTATATGGACTATCTCAACCGCGACCCTTCAACCCACCTTCTCGATACCAATAGCCCAAAGAGTGACCAAAGGGTCATAGCAATTAGATGTGGAAAGTGTAGAGGAAGAAGCCACCTGACAGCGGATTGCCTGAAAGGCACAAATGCATGCTACAATTGTAGACAACCTGGTCATCGTAAGGTCAACTGCCCTCACCCATAGAGAACATCTGGAACCCCACCACAACTAGTACTTGTACCAAGACCGTCTACCCTAGCACCACCACAGAACATTCATATGAAGCAAATCGGAGATAATCAAACCGTCATGAAAGGAACGGGAAGAGAAGGACCGGCACACCTGACCCATGTGATTGCCAAACAGACTGGAGAAGCACCAAATGCAGTAACGGGTACACCATTATTTCCACCCTCCATAAGCATTAATCTCTTAGATCCTAGAGAAACTCTCTTCTTCATATCTCATGCATTGCTCATGAAGAAAAGTAGAAATTCTGGACCTTTGGAGAACATCAGGGGAGTTTGCGCTACACCATATCAAACCTCGTTATTACAAAAGCAACGGGATCACTCGGGCATTCCGTCAGTGAAGCCACATCGAGGAACAAGGAAGGACAACGCGAAGTTCATACAAAACCCCCAGAGAGTTCAATTTGGGACTAAATTTTTCCAAGGGGGAGGATGAGAACCCGCATAATTAAAACTAAGCTTAATAAACAAGAATCGGTAATTAGCGTAAGTAAAAATTTCATGAAAACCAATCTCAAGCATAATCTCGTTAATATTCAATTGCATAATTAACAAAATGAATTTGGCAATTACAAACATCATTTATTCACATCACAACTTTATAACAAATTCTGCCGGTGTTTTAGAACCGAACTTACGTAAAGATTGTTTGATTCAGGGTCTCCTAGAATAGAATCATGCAGAGATTGACACAGAATTTTTATATGTGTTCTGCCTTCTCAGGAGAGAATAACAACCCTACTCCCTGTGTGTATGGTATTGAGTGTATATCGAACAATCAGGAAAAACTAAGACTATTACAGATAGTGCTTGTATTCTCGATGGCTCGATCCTCTCCTTTCTCTAGTTGCCGCTTTTATAGTACGTGAAGGAGCGGCGATTATCGAGTAAAGCGCCTCATCACCTCCTCAGAATTCAAGCATGTTGGTAGTAATTACCGTGTATTAATTCCTCCACGCTGCTCAATGACTATATACCGAGAGATAATGGGTATTACGTGCCATTATTCTCGTAGAATAACAAACAGATGATGATCGTTTGAATCCCTTAATCAATAAGACCCACTTGTCTCGCAGTGTTCATTTGATTATAAGGTGGTCGTGGTTGACCTAGTCGAGAGGAATCTACGATTATGAGGTAGTCGTAGCAAGACTTACGACTATGGGATAGTCGTAGCATATCTTACGACTATGGGGGTGGTCGAGAAGAACTTACGACCATCCATTTGGTTCTTCCTTCATAACATTAAGGGTACACTCGTGGTTCACATGAATTTACCTATAATAAAAATTATAGATAAAAGGTAAAATGAGGATTATTATATCCTCGCCATCTAGCCCCCACTTCAAGTGAAAGCAACTTACTTGGTAAAGGGTTCTAGATGGTATTACGATCATGAGAGGATCAGAGAAAATAATCGAAGGAAAAACTCTTCGATTGTATACTACTTTGACCGTAAATGTGCTTGGTCAAGAAAATTGCTTACGACTATCAAGTGGTCGTAAAAGCATTTCACGATCACAAGGTGGTCGAGTATAGTGATCGGAAGAAGGAACTTTCCGATTATCATTTCCTTTGGTTGAAAAGATCTAACCAAGGAAGTAATTTCGCTTGAGATGTAAACGCAAACCTGAATTTCTCGAACGGACACACTGGGAATCTCAAACGACGCCTGCTAGCCTGTTCATTGAAGCGGTTCGAGACGGTGGCGACCCTTGAATGTCACGCCCGGCTCAAGGTACGCGGTTATATATACTCATCGGAGGGTAAAACCTAAGATCTTACTTTTCCCCAAATTGCTTCGCCTGTTCTTCAAGCTCTTGCCTTCTCACCGCCGAAGTCGTTTTTGCCTTCTCCGCCGCCACTCCAATTGTGCCCTCTTTTCGACCCAAAATTTCTGCTTCGAGATAAATGGCCAGAAAGTTTCGAGTGGGAAGAGTCGAGATGGATGCGCGAAGATTCAAGCCCTAGTTGTCGCCGAGAAGATTCCAGAGAAGACTCTTGTGAAATGGCTTCCGCAATTAGGGCAAAGATTGGCCGTCAGGAGAATGGGCAAATTCCGCCTTCCGTGCTTATTGTGAGTGTGGCCTTCAACGCTGCTCACCCTTTCTCACCGTTGTGCTTGAGCATTTTGGGGTGGAGTTAGTGAACCTTGGTCCTAACTCCATCACCATGCCGAAGTTTGCCAGATATTTGTGCGAGGCGATTCGGGAATTCCCATGACCTTGAGCTTTTCCAATATTTCTATGGAATGTCTCGCAAGCGGGATTGCCGAAGTTGTGGTCTAAAACTCCACGACGGAAGTCGAGGAGTATATTCAGAGTTTCACCCGGTCTTCGTGGGTCGGATGGAGGAAGAGGTGGTTTTATCGAAAGTCACCTCGTAAGATGACCTCTTTCATGGGAAAGGTCAAAAAGAAATCTTCATGGGATTCGACTCAAGATATCACCGGATTGCCCTTATGTTCAAGCTTATCAAGGACTTGAAGAAGGAAGGGTCGACGGATGGCATGTGGTGAAAGATTTCATCACACGCCTAATTAGTCCTTTGAAGAAACGAGCATCCCTATGTGGAAATACTGGCCAATGCACCCAACCAGGACTACAACGAGGGTAAGTGAATTTTCGACTTAGCTCTCGCTTGGTCTTTTCGCAGTTGTTTAAAAGATGCCTTTATCTGCTTGAATAGATCTTTCACCAACGGAGATTGACGTTAGAGTCAAACTGCTTTGAGAAGTCTCCGCCACTTAGTGTGGCGGTTCCTAAATCCTTAAGGTCGATCCGCAGAGGAAAGGATGGTTCGCCTAAAGGTAATCAAGAGTTGATTTTATCTTTAAGACTTTATAGTCGAGAAAGAACTTACGACTAGAGAAATGTTGTAGAAAAACTTACAACTTAGTCGTGACCGTAGGAAATCTTACTGATCGAGGAAAGGTCGAGAAAAACTTACGATTTTGATATTGGTCGAGAAAATCTTACGACCGCTAGTAATTCTTTCTTCGCTTTTGCTTTACGTAAAGTAGGCATGGAAAATCGTCGGGATGATGAAGAAGTCAGATCGATAACCATCGGCAGTGGTTGACAAAGGACAAAGGCTCGGCTCCTTCGCCCAAGAGACGCCGACTTTTAAGGGTGACGACAAAGGAGGGCGAGCTCGAGTTCTAGTCCTTCAATGCATCCTCTCGCAAAGCTTTAGGCGCATATAGCCGCAATCAAGCCGAGGCTAAAATAGTCAAGTGGAGGAGGTCAAGTAGCTGAACCTCTAAAGCGCAAACCTCGCAAGGCCAAGGTACCTTCTATTATGACAAAAATCTTTCGCAGCTTCGCCACTCGGTTTTGTTGAGCACTTGGAAAAGGAGAACCGAAGGATTTTATGTCTTTGTGAAGGATAATACCGCTCAAAGAGAGCCTATGGTCGATGACAATGTCGCTCTTGGAGTGGTCGAGACCGATCTCGCCATCCAGTAAAGTCGAGACCGAGAGATGGTCCTCGTTCAAAATCCACGACGAGACGTGGTCGTGGCTAAGCCCATTCTTCAATCCTCGAACTTCACCGTAGTGGTCGAGAGAAGAAGAAATCTTCCGCTGGGAAAGTGACTCCCAAATTCTGCTTAGGTCCAAGGCAGAGGTATGTGAAATATACTAAAGTGTAAGAACAGAATTTACCTTTTTCCTTTTCACAACCTGAATTGCTTTCCTTTTGTTGTTTTTAGCCCGACTCTTCAAATTTTCGAGAATGCTTCCGCTGAGAAGCCTATTGCTACCTCTCCATTACTGGAGAGACAACAAGGAAGTGGTCGAGGATCATCCTCGCCCGGTGGTAGAGGAAGTCGTGGCGCCAAGTGGTTATGACAACCAATGAGGTACTGTTGTACCCAAGAAGGTAGCGGCTACAACCTCTCAAGTAGCGGTGACCACAGAGATGGTCGTGGAGACTCCAAGAAGAAATGCGACCACCGAGATGGTCGTGAAAGCTCCAACAGAAAATGCGACTCATCGAGAGGTCGCCACGACCATCGAGATGGTCGTGGATAGAACAGAGGCACCGCAGGCTTCCTGGTCAAGATGGTGGCGGTTACGCCCACCGCGTCTTAAAGGAGATCGCAGGCAGACGTTCCTCCTGCACCCAAAGAGGAACCGGTTACGTAATCAAGAAGAAGAGTATTTCAACTTCGCTACCGACTTCTTTGGGCTCGCTTCCATCGAGGGTCTTCTTTCGGATCTCGCGATCGAGTCCCCCATCCCAACGATATTCCCCATAGAGGGATACCTTTGATAATGAACGCCTTGAGAAGGTTTGGTGGGACCAAGTCACGAGGGTAGACAAGTCAAGATCCCTGAGTCGGTTTACTCGATGTTTGCTCGATCAACCATGAATGTAAGTACTTAATCATACTTATATATACAGTATAATCTTTCTTGTTTCTCATCGTCTTTTCATCTTGCGTAAAGCCATAGAGCAAATTGTTGTTATCGGTGAATATCATCGACAACTTCTAGAGTCGCGACAGAAAGAGGAACTCGCAAACAGCAGAGAGGTGGTAAGTCACGCTATTCATAGTCACCTTGGATTTGACTACTTATATAGTGCTTACGGATTTGTCATGGAAAAACTCACGACTAGGTAATGGTCGAAAAGACTTATGACCAAAGGGCTTTGTCGTAGAAGAACTTACGACTAGGTCAATGGTTGTAGAAGAACTTACAATCGATTGACCCATGCTCATGTCCACCGTTATCCTTTGCGTGTTAAACAATGACGCTAAGATCTTAGCCGACTCGCCAATTATGAAAAAGAGGAGTCGAAAAAGTTTAGGAAGAGGTATTAGACCTCAGGAAAAAGCTTAAAGAAGCTAACTCGCAACCATGAAGTCGCAGGAAAAATTAAACCGTAAGTCTTGAACTTAAAACCGCTTATATCTTTGATCTTTACCTAACTCTTGCTTCTTTTTCGAAAAAGAAGACGAGACTAAAAAGCTCCGTAATGAACTTAGAGAGAAAACTTCAGCTATTCACGAGCTTACTCGTATGTCCAAAAATAAAGATCAAAACCTTGAGACGCCGAGAACTCGAATATCAAGTAAGTAATTCTTTACCGCAAATTCCTTACGAAGTTATTTCCTTTTCTCACTTCCACTTCCTTTCTAGCAATGGACGTTAAATTGAGAGAACTTGAGACTGAAATCGCGGATAAAGCCGTGATTTATAACCAGACCGTCCTTATTGCAAAGAAGAATGTAGACGATATTGTATCATGGGAGAAAAAGTATGCTGAGACCGTTGCTTCCCATAATGAAGAGGTCAAGAGGTTGATTCTCAACTAGTGGGTAAGAAATTCTTTTACCCGTGATTATTTTTGTTTTCTTTTTCCTCTAGGAGTTTATTTTTGTTTGACCAATCTTATTTCTTCAGAGCAAGTGGTCGAAAACAAAAAGCTCCGTGAGGCTTCGACTTGTACTCAACAGGAGATGGAAGCAATGAAGATTAAACTTCAAGGAAACATCACACTCTGAACAATGTGCTTGGTGAGCTACATAGTGAGGGAAAGACTCTCAAGATGATACAATAGCTGCTCACACAAGTACCATTGGGGATCAAGTCGGGATTTTGCAAGATCCGTGACCACTCAAGGCCAACCAAGTCAATCGATAAAGGAGGCGGTCGAAACTACAAGAAGTTATGCATTAGCAAAACTTAAAGCTCATGACCCCAACCTTAATGTGCAACCACTGGCCGACTTCAACCGCTCAAGCGTAAGGAAGACGCGTCGATGGAGGAGATGCAATCGGTTGGTTTAAAAGTTTCAGAGGAGATGCATTGGGCTCTCCTCTTGAGTAGTCTGTAATGAACTTGTGAAAAGCAGTTTTTGTTGATGTAATCCATCTTGTTCCTCGCAAATCATCTTGTCGAGTAGTTAGTAACTCAAAAGATAATTAACTAATTTAAAGACTAAGAAATGAAGTCAAATGTGATGACTTTATCCTAGCCCCGACTATTTGCTTAGTTTGTGAAAACTAAGTAAATAGTTTTGTCTCTCGCAAATCATCTTGTCGAGTAGTTAGTAACTCAAAAGATAATTAACTAAATAAAGACTAAGAAATGAAGTCAAATGTGATGACTTTATCCTAGCCCCCGACTATTTGCTTAGTTTGTGAAAACTAAGTAAATAGTTTTGTCTCCTGCAAATCATCTTGTCGAGTAGTTAGTAACTCAAAAGATAATTAACGTAAATAAAGACTAAGAATTGAAATCAAATTATTCTAGCCTCGACTATTTGCTTAGTTTGTGAAAACTAAGTAAATAGTCTCAGAGAAAGGGTTTCAAAACAGAGAGGTTTGTTTAACTTGTAGTTTTTAGTCTCAATTGTCATGCATCGTCGAAAGGGTGGTAACGAAGTTGACACTAGGAGGTTCCTTCTAGTGGGCGTGACCACGCAGAGAGGAGAGGCTTCGACTAGGTAATGTTAACATCTCCGACTAGTTTAATCAAATCGAGAACGGCAACTTGAGTTAAGCAAACGCGTCTAGAGGACTTTAAAATATTTACTCGCCCTTCTCCGTTGGACTCGATAAGTCTGCCCCGGTAGCAAGAGTAGGAAATCGAACAAAGCTAGGAAGCTCCTTCCAGCAAGGTGACCACGCAGAGAGGAGAGACTTGACTAGATGTGTCTCTTCCTCCCACCGCTTGAGATGAAACGAGTACACCCAAGACGGTTAAGCAAATCGAGAAAGTGCGCTCTTCTTAGAGTATTTTTCAAATTAATCAAGAAATAAACTAAGGTGAAAAGAGTTGGCCTTCAAAAATATTTCGACTAAATAAAACCCGAGTTCTTTGTGTTGGCCATAAAAGCGAGTAACGAGTCGACACTAGAAACTCCTTCTAGTGGGCGTGACCACATGCAGAGAGGAGAGGCCGACTAGGTGATGTTATCGCTTTGACCAAAGGTAAAGAAAACGGGTGTTTAAAACATAGTCGAAAAATAATGAAAGCACTACTCAAAAGTAAGACAATAGAGATAGAAAAAACCCGATTCTTTATTGTCCTAATGGTTGGTTACACATAGAACTTGCGAATCGGTCGATGTTCCAAGAATTCGAGAGAACCCGCCGTCTTCCATTGCCAATCGCATCGACCTCGACGAGTAACTTCGACCATTGTGTAAGGACCTTCCCACTTGGGAGAAAGTTTGTTCCGATTAGACTTGATTGGCAAAGCCTCAATACTAAGTCACCTACAAAGAAGGTCAGCGAGGTTGAACCTTACGATCGTAGTATCTTCGCAGGCTTGTTGGTAGATTGCCGAACTAATTAGGGCCGGTTTCTCCTTTCTTCAAGTAGATTAATATCATCTGCTCAATTTGTTCCGGTTGGAGTCTGTGTGAATGTTTCGACTCGTGTTGACAGATCTTTAGTTCCGAGGAAGCATAGCTTCAAAGACCAAGACTAAAAAGAAAGGTGTTTCTCCCAGAGTCTGATTGGTAGTTGTACGAATCGCCCATAATACTGAGGGTAATTCTTGTACCCAAGCCCCGAGCGCTTGATGAGCTGGTCAAGACTCGAGTTTTAATTCCTTTCATTATTTGGCCGCTTGCATCGCTCGACGCCCCATTACTCGGGATGGGCCATGTAGCATAACATAACTTGGTACCCAACTCGTCGCAAAATTTCTGAAATTTTGCGCCAAAATTGCTTACCATTATCTCGTAATTATTCGACTTGGTACTCCAAATCGAGTAATTACGATCTCATCATAAACCGCTTTGTCGCTCGCTGTTATCCGATCCATGAGTTCGCTTCAATCCATTTTGTGAACGATCAATAGCCACAAAAGGAACTCAAACCTCCCGGAGCTTTAGGAAACGGTCCTGTGATATCAAGACCCTAGGTTGCAAAAGGCCAAGATAGAGGTATTGTTTGTAATGCCCGAGTGGTTGGTGTATTTGCTCGCTATGAAACCGCATCGACACACTTTTTAACCAACTCTTTAGCATCGTATAGGGTCATTGGTACAAGAAAACCTTGTCGAAAAGCCTTGCCGACCAACGCTCAGAGGAAGCATGATTTCCACAAATGCCACCATGTATGTCGTGAAGGAGTGTTAATCCTTCGCTCATGAATGCATCGCATGAGCACCCCTTGAGTACCTCGCTTATAGAGAACTCCTTCACCAAAGTATACATTTTGGCTTTTAGGGATAAGCGATCGCCTCGAGATCGCCTTCGCATGTAACCCTTCAAGATAATCATAGATGGGCGCCATCCATGTATCCTCGTATTCTAGAGAGGTTGTCTCAATAGGAGATGTCTCTCGCTCTTCGACCAGAGAAGGCTTCGGAGTTTCCAAGAAGACTCCTTTTGGTACTTCAGATCCGAAGAAGCTATTCGAGCAAGTCGGTTCATGAGGAAATTATCCTTTCGAGGATGAATTGTGCCTCAAACCTAAAAAATGCTTTTCTAGCTTACGATTCGATAAGTATCGAGACATTGTCGGGTTAGAGCACCGGTACTTTTACCGACTTGATTCACGACTAGTTGAGAGTCTCCTCTCACGAGTAGTCGGCGAATCGAGAGCGCCATTTGCTTTCAGATACTAGCTAGCAAACCTTCAGATGATCGCCACATTATTAGTGGCCCGAAAGTTTAATTGTATGGCATACTTTAAGGTCTCTCGGTAGGAGATACCAGACCACCCCATCCCCGAGCCACTTAAAGTAAGCGACCGTCAAAGTACATCGCCCATCGGTCGGGAATCAGATCGGGATCCCTGAGCAGTTCAGATTTGTCCATTCGCGACAAAGTCCGCCAAGATCTGGATTTAACGGCCGTTCTCGACACGAATGGATGTCGAACTCCCCAAGTTCGACCGACCATTTTGCCATGCGCCCCATTGTTTTCCTATTCTCGAGGATCGCTCCCAAGGGAAACTCAAACAAGATAGCTAGTTTGTGCGCTGAAAATAATGCCGCAGCTTCCTTGAAGACATGAGGAGGGCATCTGAAGCTTTTGACCCGAGGGTAACGCTCCTTAGGTCCGTGTAAAACTTCACTTACGTAGTAAACCGGTCGCTGTACATTTTCACGCTCTACAACCAAGATCAGGCCGACCGCCTGCGGGCGTGGCGCCTAGGTAAACCAAGAGCGTTTCTTCCGCCCTGAGAGACCGTAATAGGAGCACTCAGAAGGTACCTCTTGACATCCTCAAAGGCGCGCTTGCCTCATTCGACCACTCAAAACTTTCGTGTCTCCTTAGAAGTTTAAAGAAAAGTAGTCCCTTTTCTCCCAATCGTGCGATGAAACGACTTAGAGCCGCCATGCACCCAAAGGAGTTTCTCGGACTTCTTTCCGTAGTTGAGGGCGATTTGTAAATGGCTTTTATCTTTTTTGATTCGCTTCAATTCCTCGATAGATACTAGGAATCCAAGCAATTTCAAGAGATTCCAAACACACACTTCTCGTGATTAAGTTTTAAGCGATGTTTTCGAGATTGTCGAATGTTTCTTGTAGGTCAAGAATATGATTAAGTTTCTTGATGCTTTTGACAACTAAGTCATCAACATAGGCTTCTAGATTTCGCCTAATTGAGATGAAAAAGTTGCTTGCATCAAGCGCTGAAAAGAAGCGCCGCATTTTTTAGACCAAATGGCATTTTGATATAGCAAAATATACCAAATTGTGTAATAAATGCGGTCTTTTCTTCATCGTCTAGACACATATTAACTGTGATATCCGAATATGCATCTAAAAACTTAACATTTCACAACCTCGTAGTAGAGTCAACCAACCGATCGACACGAGGTAAAGGAAAATCGTCTTTTGGACAAGCTTTATTAAGATCAGTAAAGTCTACGCACATACGCCATTTGCCGTTTGACTTTCTAACCTTTACAGGGTTAACCAACCATTCTGGATGGTTGACCTCTCTTATAAAGTTTGCTTTAAGTAGCTTATCCAATTCTGATTTAATAGCATCTCGTCGATCAGGGGCAAATCTCCGCAATTTTTGTTTTACGGGTACTTTGTCGCCGTAAGGCTAGCTCAGGCTCGATCACCTCCCCGGGACTCCGCATGTCGGATGCTTGCCACGCTAATACATCTGCGTTAGCTCGGAGGAAGGTGATGAGGGCGCCTTCCTATTTGGGGTCGGAAGTATCCTCGATGTGAAGCGATCTTCGAGGGCTCCTCTGCGTCGTGAGGAACCTCTTTGACTTTGTCGTTCGGCTTTGGTGCAGCTTTAGGCTTCGACTTGCTAGTCGAAGGCTGACTTTCTTCTCGAGTTGGTATTTGTCCTACCATCTCAAGGGATCGACGGTCGCAGGAAGAGAAACTTGACCAATTGGTTTGGCCGAAGATCCCGGTACAATCCCATGGAAAGAGTATCGTACCGGTGTTACTTTGGTCCCGGTACTTGCATGTCATCCAGGCACTCAGAATAAAATATTTAACAAGCTTCCACCATCAACCAAAACTCGATTGACCCGACAATTGTTGATGGTGGGTTCGACCACGATTGGGTATCGACTGTCGAGTCGAAGGATCGGGCAAATACTCTTCTCAAAGAAATGGTGACTTCCACCACTTGATAATTTATTGACGAGAGGAGGATCTATGGAGTTTACCTCGCTCAGCAGCCTTTGAGCCGCCGCTTTGATTCATATGCCGATGATCCCCGTAGATGTGTTCAATGGTGTGTTGCGGATCCCGAACGCATCTCCTCTTCGTCATCCGAAGATTTATGACCACTTGTTTGACCTACCGCCGAGGGTGGGAAGTGGTCCTTGTCGTTGTAGTAGTCTTCAAGCTTTCGTTGGAAGACCCTTAGCTATGAAGGTCATGCCCTTCCTTTTATGGAAAGGACACCACCTAGGCTTATCATTTTTCCGATCGGGCGCTTACCTTTGCCTCTCGTCGGAGTGTGGCTTGATGTGCGTGGCTCTTTATCATTCATGACCAATACCTCCTTGGAACCGCTGGGTTTTGACCCTTCATCTTATTCTTGGACTTTTTGCTTTCTTATCCTTCTTCTTACCAACTTTGGCTCTCGAGATGGATTGTCTTCACGATCAATTGTGTTGTTCCACTCGACCGCCAGAGGCAGAGTATATCGATCGCCATTTCAAGAGTTCGCGATGACAGTAGGAGGATTTAAAGCAATATCCTCTCGTTATCCTTCTACTACGGACTCCGCTTGAAAGCCCTAATGACAGATGAATCGAAACTTCCTAATTGAGTTACTTAACCCGATCAAGCGCTTTGATGAATCGGGCGCAATGTCTCGTTGTCGCTCGTCTCATCCGTGCAAGTCGCCCTCCTTTCCGTATGCATTGTATGTGCCTTGGAAATTTGCCAAGAGAAGATCGCAGAGATGTTGCTAAGAATAGATCGACTCGAGTGGTTGGTTTAGTAACCACGATCGGCGCGATCCTTCGAGCACGCTTGGAATGTAATTTGCCATCACATGCTCTCCTCCTCCGCCGCTTTCGAGCAATTGTTGTGTAAATTTGAAGGAATTCGATGGGATTTTGGGAACCATCAAACTTCTCCATGTTCACCGGTCGAAAACGAGGTGACCGGTGAGCAGCTCTGAGATCAAAGCGAGAATGCCCGACATCCAAGAATGACTTCTTGACGCCTCCTTTGCGTAAAAGAAGGGTTGATATCATCGTGGTCGACTCGACGATACCTCAGAATAAAGTTGACCGACCTGTAATAGGTCTCGATCCCACGAGGGAATACTCGTAGTTTATCTCGCCGTTGCAGATTTCTATGTCGGAGTGGTGAACGATCACCTTCCGAGGAGCTTGTTGATCATCGGTCATTTGAAGACATTTCTTCGAGTAGGAGATCGACACGACTTGTCATGCTATGCCGATTTCTACGCTGTGATATGTTGGATTGATCGGTAGCAGAAGAAGTCGTATGGGTACGACTACTTGAATGATGTCGACGAGGAGCTTCAAATTTTTTCATTGTACTCGAAGTTTTGTGCGATCTCTTCAAATAAGAGGTCGAGCTCTAGCGCTCGGGCTAGCTCTTGAGTTGGATTCTCGAGCAAATCATTGATGTGTTGGAGCTCTCGACGACGGTGAACCAACAGGAGTAGATAATATCAATTCCGTCGACGATTTATCTTTCCTCTGATTCACAGCAAGCTACTCCCTTGATCATAAACTTAGCTATTTTAAATATAAATCGATATTGCTCTATCATATCTCAGATTGCATCAAAACTATTTTCTCAAAACTAAATTGGATTATGAATGAAATTGGGAAGATAAGAAATGAAATTATAGAAAGAAGGAAACGAAAGCTAATAGGTTGGTAAAGGGGACCCTGTGGGGAAATACGACGGTGACAATGATGTTGAGGTAAGAGGTGGGTCCTTTTACGGGTGGTTATAATCTAAGGACAAACCAAACTCTTACTCTCCGAAGTCGTAATTTTGTACCAACCATTTTCCGCTTTGGTAGGCGTAAAATGCTACCTCTTTACGTAATTATGATCTCCACAACGGTCACATTGGAGCGTTTGGGCACGGAAGAGAGCCGCCTAAAGGTAGATGGTTGAGCACTGACGCCGCCTCAACTAACATTATCAAACTCGGTGTATGACGAGGTCAAGAACGTGATTAAATCAAGACCGATTTAAAGGTAATGGGTGGAGACTTGATCACGAACTTGGAAAACGCTCAGATTCTCAACTCGAACCGCGATCTAAGGAAATCTTTGGGGACTGGCTCATTTAGGGTTTAATTGCTATGGGTAAAGTGGTACAAGCTCACAAGATGCTATAACAAATCATGAATTCATGCCGTCTCTGGATTGGAGTCTACGGAACCGCCAGGGTCTTTCTTCTCTCCGAGTAAACAAGTAGTCTCTTCGTAAATAAAATTGCAACCTAAGTTTTGAAAGCTATTTTCGTAATAAGAGAAGAGGTAGGAATTTTGATAAGGACGAAGTTTAGAGTCATCAATTGCATTTTAGCTATTAATGCTTCTTCGGGTACACTATAGTACTCACTCTTGCTATCTCTCCTTGCTTAGATCCTTGTCCCACGGATCTATCCCGAGTGGGATGAGGGTTTGTAGGTACCGAGGATGTCACCGGCAACTGTGGTGTTGGTCGAAGGGCATAGCATGGAGGACGCGAGGGCAAATAGGTGGTCATATCTCGAGGCAAAGTAGAGAAGCGATGAAGCTCCTTTTGTATTTGTGTAATATTTGTATTAAGAACCATAGCCTTGCGTGGCTATTCTATCAAATAAAGATGTACAGCTTCTATTTTATTGTTCTGCTGCGTTATCTCGATAAATGGCTTACTATTCGTTGGAGCAAGAGTTCTCATCGGGCAAACGAATAGTAATCCAGATGCCTAAGTGTGATTACCCTTGGGGTAATGACACGGGCGCCGCAACTTCGATCGAAGGTCCAACCTCGCAGCTTTGTCAGAGGTGACTTGGTATTGAGGCTCGCCAATCCAAGTATAATCGAATAAACTTTCTTCCAAGTGGGAAGGTCCTTACACAATGGTCGGTTACACGGCGTGGTCAAGACGATTGGCAATGTAAAACGCCGTGTTCTCTCAATTCTTGGAACATTGACCAGTTACGCAAGTTTTATGTGTAACAAACCATTCCGACAATAAAGCCTCAGGTTCTTTCTACCTTTATTGTCTTATTTTTTAGTAGTGCTTTCATAATCTTTCGACTACATTCCAAACACCCAGTTTTCTTTACACTGGTCGAAAGGCAAGTAACATCACCTAGTTGAAGCGTCTCCTCTCTGCACGTGGTCCTGCCCATTAGAAGGAGCTTCCTAGTGTCGACTCGTTACTCACTTTTGCTGCCAATACAAAGAGCTCAGGTTCTATTTGGTCGAAATATTCTTAAAGCCAGCTCTTTTCACCTTAGTTTATTTCTTCAGTTATTTTGAAAAATACTCTAAGCAGAGTGCACTTTCCTAGATTTATTCAACCGCCTTTGGTGTATTCGTTCCATCCCAACTGGTCGGAGGAAGAAACACATCTAGTCGAAGTCTCTCCTCTCCGCACGTGGTCCTGCCCACTAGAAGGAACTTCCTAGCATTGTTCAGTTTCCTACTTTTGCTACCAGGACAGACCTATCGAGTCTACCAAAGAAGGACGAACAAATTTTTTAAAGTCCTCTCGACGTTTGCCTAACTCAAGTTGTCGTTCTCGATTTAATTAATCTGATCGGAGATGGTAATATCACCTAGTCGAAGCCTTTCCTCTCTGCACGTGGTCCTGCCCACTAGAAGGAACTTCCTAGAGTCGATTCATTACTACTCTTTAGACCAGTGCATAACAATCGTGATAAAAAAAACTACAAGTTAATCAAACTTCTCTGTTTTCATAAACCCTTTTAACACTATTTACTTAGTTTATCTAAATAAACTAAGCAAATAGTCGGGGCTAGGATAAAGTTATTAATTTGACTTCAATTCTTAGTCTTTTGTTCGTCAATTATCTTTTGAGTTACTAACTACTCGACAAGATAATTTGCAGGAAACAAGATGGATTATATATTACATCAGCAAAAGCATGTTTACACAGGTTTTTATCACTAACTACTCTGAAGACGGAGATCCCAGTTGCATCTCCTCCGAGACCTTCCTGCCGACTGGCTGCATTTTCTTCAATCAAACGACTTGCTTCTGCCTCGGGGCAGTCGAAGTCGGCGTCGATTGGTTGCACATTATGGCTGGGGTCATGAGCTTTAAGTTTTGGCAAAACATAACTTATTGCACCTTCGACCGCCTCCTTTATCGAGTCAGCTTGGTTGGCCTTCAGGGTGGTCACCAATTCTTGCAAAGTCCCGACTTGTTCCCCAATAGTACTTATGTGAGTAGCTATCGTGTCTTCTGGAGAAGTTTTTCCCTCACCACGCAGCTCACCAAGTATATTGTTCAGGAGCATGATGTTGTCTTGAAGATTAATCTTCATCGACTTCATCTCCTGTTGGTTACGACTCGAAGCCTCACGGAATTGTTCATTCTTGACTACTTGCTCTGAAAGGGGTAAGACTAGTCAAGCAAAAATAATTCCTAGAAGAGGAAAGAACTAGTTCACAGGTAAAGAATTCCTTACCTGCTAGTCGAGAATCTAACTTCTCAATTTCCTTATTATGGGAAGCAATGGTCTCAGCATGCCGCTCCTCCCATAATCTAATGTCCTTTGCGTTTTCCTTGGCAATGCGGATGGTCTCGTTAAGAATCATGGTTTTTTCCTAATCCTTAGCTTCGAGACTTCCCAGTTCGAGTTCAATTTCTAAAAAGAAATGAAAATCAGAATAAGAAAAGAACTCGTGAAGGACTGCATGTAAAGAATTGCTTACCTGCTTGCCGAGATTTCAGCCTTTCAATCTCTTGATCTTTATCTTTGGCGATACGAGAAATCTCGTGAACGACCAAAGTTTTATCTTTAACTTCGATTTGGAGCCTTCTCATTTTGTCCTCTTTTTCTGAAAAGAAATAAGAGTTAAAAAGGTAAAGATCAACGACATAAGCAGTCTTAAGTTCAACACTTACTGTTTATCTTTTCCTGCAATTTTTGAGTTGTAGAGTTAGCCTCCTGAAGCTTCTTCAAGAGGTCTTCTATCTCTTCCCCTAACTTTCTTGACTCCTCTTTTTCATAATCAAGCGAGTCGGCCAGGGTCTTTTCGTCCCTATTTAACCTATAAAGGTTAAAAGTAGACATGAGCACTATCTAACTGGTCGTAAGTCTTTCACGACTAGTACCTAGTCGTGAGTTTTTCCACGACAAACCTCATAAGCACTGCATAAGTAGTCAAACCCTAAAACGACTACGAATAACAGTTACTTACCACCTCTCTACTGTTCGCAGAGTTCCGCTTTTTCCGTCAGAGTTCTATAAGTTGTCGGTGATATTCACCAACAAAGGGCAATTTGTTCCAGAGCTTTCTGCAAAAAATAAAGACAGTAAGAAGCAAGGGAAGGCCACACATATAAGTATCCCTAAATACTTACATTCATGGTCGTCCGAGCAAACATCGAGAAAACCATCGTTGGACTCTTCAGCTTATCTATCTTCGTGACTTGATCCCACCAAACCTTCTCGAGACGCTCGTTGTCAAAAATTTCCCCTCTGTTAGGAATATCTTTCGGATGAGGGACTCGATCGCGAGATCTAAAAGCAGAAGACCCCACGATGGAAGCATGCCCAAAGAAATCAGCACAGAAGTTGAAGTACTCCTCGTCTTCTGATTCTATAACTGCAGCTTCTCTTTGGAGACCGGAAGGTATGTCTGCAACGACTTCCTTCCCGATACGGTGGTCAGGTATATCACCACTCGCCGAGGCTTCTACCGCCGCTTCTCATCGTCTCCACGACCACCTCGTGTCAGAGTAACTACCTCAGCGGTCATAGCAACTACCTCAGTGGTTGTAGCAACCATTTCAGAAGCCACGACTTTCTCCGCCACTCGGGCAATAGGTGATCCTTCGACTACTCCCATTGTCGTCTCTCCATCCGCTGGAGAAGTGGCAATGGACTTCTCAATAGAAGCATCCTCGGGGGCTGAAGGAGCCGAGCTAAGAGCAACAAAAGGAAAGCACGTTAAGTTGTGAAAAGCAAAAGGTAAATGCTATTCTTACATTTTAGTCTTTTTCACATACCTCTGCACCCTGGACCTAACCAGGAACTTAGGAGTCATCTTCCCAACAGAAGATTTCTTCAACTTCTTTTCACGACCACGCCCCGGTCGGTTCAAGTTGAAGAATAGGTTCTGCCACCACCACGTCTGGTCGCAGATCTTGAACAGGAGCCATCTCTCTGGTCTCCTGACTTTCCGGATGGCCGAGATCAGTCTCGACCACTCCAAGAGCAGCGCTACCCTCGACCATAGGCTCTGCTGGATCAGTATTGTCCTTCACAAAAGACATAAAGTCCTTCCAGTTCTCCTTTTCTAGTTGCTTAACAAAACTAGGAGAGGCAGAAACTGCGAAAGTTTTCTTGTCATAGTAGAATGGTACCTTGGCCTTGCGGGCTTTGCGCTTAAGAGGTTCAAATTGCTTGACCTCTTGACTTCAGCTTGCTTCAACCTCCTCGCTTTAGTGCGGTGTGTTCCGCAGCAGATTTTGCGTAAGATCCGGTCGAAATAAATGAACTAGAGCTTGCTCCTCCTTGTCGGCGACTTTCACAAGTCGACGCTTCTAGACGGAGGAGCCGACTTTTTTCTCGTCATTATCCTCGCTGATGGTTATCGATTCGACCTCTTGGTCGTCTCCGACAATTTTCTATACCTACTTTCTCATCAAAAACAAAAAAGAAGAATTATCGATCACCAGAAGATCTTCCACGACCAAGATCAATCAGAAGTTTTTCTACAACATTTCCTTGATCGTAAGTTTTTCTACGATCACTACCAAGTCGTAAGTTTTTCTATGACAAACAACCAATCGTAAGTCTTTCTACGACTCTAAAGTCCTAAGGATAAAATCAACCCTTGATTACCTTTAGGCGCTCCATCTTCTCTTCTGCGGATAAAGCCGCAAGGATTTGAGGAACCGCCACTCCAGGTGGCGGAGATTTCTCATAAACAAGTTTGACCCGAATGTCGATCTCTGCTTGTGAAAGATCTGTGCAAATAGATATGACATTCATTAGACCACTTTGAGAAAGATCAAACCGAGAGCTAAGTCGAAGATTCACTTACCCGCCTCGTGGTCCCTGGTCGGGTCTTTTGGCCCCGTGTACCTCCACATAGGAGGTACTCGTTTCTTCAAAGGGCTAATTCGACGTGTGATGAAATCCTTCACCACATGCCACCCGGTCAGTCCCTCCTCTTTCAAGTCCTTGATGGCTTGAATGTAGGGAGCAATCCAACAGAGATCCTCGAGTCGAATCCTGTGAGGAATTTTTTCGTGACCTTCCCGAAAAGTAAAGGTCACATCTTGGGTGATTTTCCAGTAAAACCACCTCTTCCTCCATCCCGGTCACGAAGACCGGGTAAACATCTGAATATATTCCTTTGACTTCCCGTCATGAAGCTTCAGACCACAACTCCCAGCAATCCCAGATTGTCGAGCCATTCCAAAGAAATATTGAAAGAGGTCGAGGTCTGCTGGAATTCCCAAGTATGCCTCACACAGATACACGAATACACTTAGCATAGTGATGGAATTACGACCGAGGTTCACTAATTCCACCCCTAAAGTGCTCGAGTACGAGTGTGAGAAAGAGGTGAGCAGGCAATCGAAGGCCACACTCACAATATGCTTGGAAGACAGGGATTTGCCCAATCTCCCCCGACGGCCAATGCTATCCAACTGCCGCAATCCACTTCACAAGAACCTTCTCTGGAATCTTCCCGGCGTCGACCAAGGCTTGAATCTTCATCGATCCATCTCCGACTCGCCCACTCGTAAACCTGCTCCGCTATATCTCTCGAAAAGGGGAGGTTTTGGATTAAGGAAGGTCTTAGGAGAAGGCACAATTGGGTTGATGGCGGAGAAGGCAAGAACTCGATGAACAGCGGGAGCGATTTGGGGAAAAGTAGAAACCCAAGTCTCACCTCCTGGTAAGTATTTATAACCGTATGCTTGGGCTGAAGGGGTGGAAATCCAAGGGCTACCACCGTTTTGGGAACCGCTCCAACAAACAGACATATAAGAGACGATCGTGATTCTCTAAGTTTGTCTGCCCAAGAAAATCAGGTTCGTTTTTACACCTCAAGCAAAATTACTTTCTTGGCCAAGTCTTTCTGGCCAAATGAAATATCAATCGGAAAGGTTTTATTTCCGATCACCATACTACGACTACTTCATAGTCGAAAAAGTTCTCTACGACTATCTGGTAGTCATAAGTAACCTTCTTGACCAAGTATATTTCTGGTCAAAGTAATGGACAAATGTCAAAGAGTTTTTCCTTCGACCATATTTTCACAACCTTCTCGTGGTCATAGGACCATTTACGACTCCTTTCCCAAGTTACTTTCACTTGAAGCTGGGGGGCTAGATGACGAGGATCTAATAATCCTCATTTTATCTTTTATTTATAATTCTCAGTATGGATAAATATGATGTCATGTGGTCCCTAGGGATACCCCTTATATTTACAAGGGAGAAGCCTACCAGGTGGTCGTAAGTTCTTCTACGACCACCCCCATAGTCGTAAGTCTTGCTACGACTACCTTATGGTCGTAAATTCTTCTACGATCACTATCCAGTCGTAAGTTATTCTACGACTACCCTATGGTCGTAAGCTCTTCTATGACCAGGTCAGCCACGACTACCTTATGATCAATAAAACCTACAGACGAGTGAGTCCAATTGATTAAGGGATCTAAGCAGTTAACATACGCTGTTACTCTACGAAGTAATAGCACGTAATACTCCATTCACTACTACAAAAATGCTAATACTGAACGCCCGATCACAGACGGTTCATCGAAACCGTCTGTGTTAATAACAATCTCATACGGTTTTTGTTTACAGACCATTTGTGATTTTCTACTATCACAGACGGTTTCATCTACAAACCGCTGCGTGGAAATGAGTATCACTGCACGGTTTTATCTACAAACCGCTCGTGATAGTATGTATTGCATGAGCGGTTCAAAAATCGCTCGTGATGACCTCATGCATTATCGACCTATAAACTCGCATACTTACGTAAACCGCTGCGTGATGGTGTTTTTGAACCGTCTGTGAAGGCCTTTTCTATAGTAGTGATTATCTCTGACAAGTAACTGTCAGGCGGCGTGAAGGAGTTAACACTCCGATGATTACTGCAAACATGCGCTTCTATCGATTTGATGAGCGCTCTTCACCAGGAGGAAACGGCTACTCCTTCACGACTATATAAAGGCAGCGATCAGAGAGGAGAAGAGGGGCAATCGGAGAAAACAACAAGCAATTAGGAAGACAGTTAGACACTACCTTCGGTAATAGTCTTAGTCTTTTCTTCTGATTGTACGAGACACACTCAATACCATACACACACAGGAGTAGGGTTGTTATTCTCCCCGGAGAAGGCCTGAACCTGTATAAAAATACCCGTGTCAATCTCTCTGCGTGATTCCATTCTAGGAGACCCCCGAATCAAACAATCTTTACGTAAGATCGGTTCTAAAACACCGACAGATGTATTCAAGACTCAACAACATTGTGAATGAGCTCAAAGGTCTTGAGACTAACCTTCTTGATGTTGATATTGTGCGTAAGATTCTTAGGGCTCTTCCGGACAAATATGAAACGTTGATGACACTATTTCTCAACTCTCCTGAGTTGCCAAGAATGACACCAACGGGGCTTTTGGGCAACCTCATCACAAATGAGTTGTACAAGAAGGACAAAGAAGAGCTCTTGGAGACATCCTTCTCAAACAAGAAAATTACCGCTTTCAAGGCCAAAGCGGAATCAAGTGATGATGAGGATGAAGAAGAAGACTCCGACGAGGAGTATGCACTTCTTGTAAGAAGAATGAAGAGGGTCATGAAGAGACGCCCCAATAGAAGCTACAACTTCGATAAGTACAAAAAGGGGCAATCCTCAAGTGATAAGAAGCGTTATAGCAACATTCGATGCTATAATTGTGAAGAAAAAGGGCACATTGCTTCTCGTTGCCCCGAGAAGAAGGATGACAAGGACAAGCCTTACAAGAAGAAGGAGTATAATGGCAAGAAGAAGCTTTTCAAGAAGCTTCACAAAGATGACAAGCATGAAGCCCACATTGGATAGTGGGATTCAAATGATGAGTCAAGCGACTCCGATTCCGATGAGGATGAGTCCCCCAAGAAGAAGGGACTAGTCGGCATTGCCATCAAGGAAGCTCCGTCGCTATTCTCCACTCCTACTTGCCTCATGGCAAAAGGAGATAAGGTAAAATCCATTGATAGTAATGAACCAACTTATAATGAATTAATGGATATGCTTGATGACTTAAATGAATATCTTGGAAAAGAAAAGTCAAAATATAAGGTTTTAAGTAGAGAGCATATTTCTCTAAAAGATTCTTATGTGGGGCTAAAGGAAGCTCATGACTTGCTTATCCAAGAATATTTAAGCAAGTCTTGTTCTAGTATAGGAATTACATGCGATATTATTGATGATATGCCTAGTATAGAAATAGATAAAACTAGTGCATCTATTTCTTGTAATGATCTTATTACTTTGTCATGTTGCTCTAGTATAAATGTTAATCATGATAATGTTGAGCACAATTATGCAAAGCATATTGTTGAGAACAATGAGTTAAAGGAATAAGTGACCAAGCTAAGCGAAAGTTTGGAAAGGTGCTTCAATGGTAAAGCTACTCTTGACAAGCTTTTGAGTGAGCAAAGGTGCTCATTCAATAAGGAAGGTCTTGGGTATGTACCTAAGAAAGGTAAGAAGCCGGCAAACAACCCACAAGATTTGTGAGGCAAAATGGTAAGTATTGTCGTAAGTGCCGGGAAATAGGACATGTGCAACAAATTTGTCCTAAGGGTAAGATTCCATCTCTTGGTATATATGATTCATGCTATATGCTTAGAAAGACTAAGGATGGTAAAGTAGTTGCTCGTTTTGTTGGCACTTCAATTTTAGGCGCTAAAAAGAATGCTATCTGGGTGCCTAAATCCTTGGTTATTAACCTCCAAGGACCCAAACAAATTTGGATACCTAAAAGAACTTGATTCTTATTTTGTAGGTGAACTATAAAACCGGTGGAAAACATTGGGTGCTTGATAGTGGATGCATTCAACACATGACCGGTGAAAGAAAGATGTTCACCACATTCGAGAATGGAAAAGGAGTAGACAAGATCACTTTTGGCGATAATAGCAAAGGAAAGGTAATAGGATTAGGTAAAATTGCTATCTCAAATGATATTTCTATTTCTAATGTATCTTTAGTAGAATCATTATATTTCAATTTGCTATCGGTTGCTCAAATATGTGATCTTGGATTAATTTGCTCATTCTCTTGTGAAGGTGTAACCATTTCAAATGCAAAAGATAGCTCCTTGGTCTTCAAAGGTTTTAGATTTGGAAATTTTTATTTGGTTGATTTTAGCTCAAATGAATCATGTTTAAAAACTTGTTTGATTGCAAAAACCTCATTGGGTTGGCTTTGGCATAGAAGGCTAGCTCATGTTGGAATGATTCAACTCAAAAAGCTTTTCAAACATGATTTAGTTGTTGGCTTGAAAGATGTGAAGTTTGAGAAAAATAGACTTTGTAGTGCTTGTCAAGCCGGTAAACAAGTCGCTAATTGTCATCCTTCCAAGAGTATCATGTCAACTTCTAGACCATTGGAACTCTTACATATGGATTTGTTTGGGCCAACAACCTATAAGAGTATCGGGGGTAATAGCTATTGTTTAGTCATTGTGGATGATTACTCTAGATATACATGGGTATTCTTCCTAGATGATAAAAGTGAAACCTCTGGCATTTTCAAAAGTTTTGCAAAAAGGGTTCAAAATGAATTTGATTTCAAAATAAAGAAAATTCGTAGTGATAATGGTTCCAAGTTTAAGAATACTAAAGTTAAAGACTTTTGTGATGAACTTGGAATAAAGCATGAACTTTCCACAACCTACACTCCGGAGCAAAATGGAGTTGTAGAAAGGAAAAATCGTACATTAATTGAAATGGCTAGGACAATGCCTGATGAGTATAATACTTCCGATAGCTTTTGGGCGGAAGCAATTAACACCGCTTGTCATGCCATAAATTGTCTTTATTTGCATCGTCTTTTGAGAAAGACTTCCTATGAGCTTCTTATAGAAAGAAAACCGAACATCTCTTATTTTCGAGTATTTGGTTGCAAATGTTATATTTTGAAGAAGGGTGTTCGTCTTTCAAAATTTACAAGTCATTGTGATGTTGGTTTTTTGCTTGGTTATTCTTCGAATAGCAAAGCTTATCGTGTCTTTAACCAAAACTCTGGTTTAGTTAAAGAAAGGCACGATGTGCAATTTGATGAAACTAACGGCTCTCAAGAAGAGTATGAGAATTTGGATGATGTAGGTAATGAAGCTTTAAGAAAAGCAATAGAGTATATGCAAATAGGCGACATCAAGCCCGAAGATAATCCTTCATCTTCCACACAACTTGAGCCTCCCACCTCTACCACAAATCAAGTTCAAATTGATGAAGAGGACAATAAGGAAGATGATCAAGCATCCAACCTACCACCAAGAATTCACAATGCAATTGCAAAGGATCATCCAATAGACCAAATATTGGGTGATGTAAGTAAGAGTATTCAAACTCGCTCTCGTGTTGCTTTTTTTGTGAACATTACTCTTTTGTCTCTTCTATTGAGCCAAAGCATGTAGAAGAAGCACTTGAAGATCCGGATTGGGTGAATGCTATGCATGAAGAACTCAATAACTTCACCCGAAATGAAGTTTGTACATTGGTGGATCGACCCAAGGAACACAACATTATTGGTACAAAATGGGTCTTTAGGAACAAACAAGATGAAAATGATTTGCTTGTAAGAAACAAAGCAAAATTGGTTGCTCAAGGTTATTCACAAGTCGAAGGTTTGGATTTTTGTGAAACCTTTGCTCCTGTAACTAGACTTGAGTCAATTCGGATGTTACTTGCTTTTGCATCAGGTTTTGATATTAAATTATTTCAAATGGATGTTAAAAGTGCATTCTTAAATGGTAAAATATCTGAACTTGTCTTTGTTGAACAACCTCCCGATTTTAAAGATCCTAAAAATCCTAATCATGTCTATAAACTCTCCAAGGCACTCTATGGTCTTAAACAAGCTCCTAGAGCATGGTATGAACACCTTAGAGATTTTCTAGCCTCAAAAGGATTCAAAATCGGGAAAATTGATTTGACTTTATTTACTAAAGTTTTAGATGATGATTTCTTTGTATGTCAAGTTTATGTTGATGATATCATTTTTGGGTCTACTAATCAAGATTTTTGTGAAGAGTTTGGTGATATGTTGTCTAGGGAATTTGAAATGTCCATGATTGGAGAATTGAGCTATTTCCTTGGACTTCAAATCAAGCAACTCAAAGATGGGACCTTTGTGAGCCAAACCAAGTATGCAAAAGATTTGATCAAAAAATTTGGCATAGAGGATGCAAAACCCATCAAGACTCCCATGGCAACCAACGGTCATCTTGACTTAAATGAGGGAGGTAAATTGGTAGATTTAAAGCTTTATAGATCTATGATTGGTAGCTTACTTTATATTACCGCATCTAGGCCCGATATCATCTTTAGCGTTTGCATGTGTGCACGTTTTCAAGCAACTGCAAAATAGTGCCATTTAATGGCTGTTAAAAGAATACTAAGATATTTAAAGCATTCCTCTAGCATTGGCCTTTGGTTCCCAAAAGGTGCTAAATTTGATTTAATTGGATATTCGGATTCCGATTATGCGGGTTGTAAAGTGGATAGAAAAAGCACCTCGGGTAATTGTCAATTCTTAGGAAGATCTTTAGTATCTTGGTCATCCATCGCCGAAGCCGAATATGTTTCCGCGGGAAGTTGTTGTGCTCAATTGCTATGGATGAGGCAAACATTGATGGATTATGGAATTAAATTTGATAAAATGTCTCTTTTGTGTGACAATGATAGTGCGGTGAAAATTGCTAATAACCATGTTCAACACTCAAAAATCAAGCATATAGATATTCGCCACCATTTCTTGAAAGATCGTATGAGCAAGGGAGATATTGAAATTAGCCACATAAGAACCGAATACCAATTAGCGGATATTTTCACCAAGCCATTAGATGAATGTCGTTTTTGCTAATTGAGGAATGAGTTAAATGTCATAGACTATTCGAATATTGTTTGAACTCTTGCCTCATGTATTGTGCTTCATTTGATGTTATTTGACTATTTTATGAAAGTATTTTTCAAATCTTTTATGAAAGTCAACTATGATCATAAAAATTATGTTCTTATATAGACATTAGTTTATTCTATGCATAATGATCCTTAATGATATTTATTTGAGTGCAAAAACTAAGGATCATTTGCAAATAATCTCAATTCCAAAGAAAATCCAGAGCTGTTTCTTGAAGCTCCAGGATAATCAGAACAACCGGCGTGTTATGCGCGGTACGACCGACGTTATAACAGCGGTGTGACCGCCGTACGATTCTACCGGCGGTCTTGTGGCGGTACGACCGCATCGGTTTCGAAAGGGGCAGTAACTCCCTGCGGTTACTGTTTGCCCGAGACTTAACCCCCAGCGTCGGTTCAACCGCACCCGCACCGTTTCATTTCGCTCGACCGTTTCTCTCTCCAGCCCGAGAACTCCCCAAAACCTCCACCCAAATCCTCTCAAAACTTCGGCGTTTCTTCGCTCCTCTGCTGATCCTTGCATCTTTAGGGTTCACCTCCTCCATTCCTTAAGGTAAAACCTCTTTTGATTCGAGTTTTTACCGATTTTGGAACCCTAGGTATCGTTTTAGGGTTAATTGAAAATGTGGATGATTTCTTAGTTTCTAGTTGGGCAAAATAGTATATTTGATGTCTAATGATGCTTGCGCATTCATTCCATGGATTCATGCTATGAAAAACCATCAAAAATCAAATTTTTGCTTAACCTAGAACTTCGGTCAGACGATCGGCATAACCAGGTTCTTGAGCACGCTCAACCGAATGCGGTTGTACCGCCATATAACGGCGGTTTGATCGATTGTCCTGACTGAAAACAGAAAGTTCATTTCTTTTTCACTTAATTCTATTTTGATTAATTCTTTGAACTCCTTGTAACCTATCATATCCTTGTGAAGATGCCTAGGACTCGTATTTTGACTCGAAAATCGCATGGACCTCCAAGAGGGCAATCTTCGCCTCAATCCTCTACAGCTCCAGCTCAACCACTTCAACGAACTCGACCTGCAGCTCCAACTCAACAAACAAGATCGGTTCGACAGAAGGTTGTGCATGGTAAGGGCAAAAGGCCAGCCCCCGAACCTGAAACTGAAGAAAGCGAAGAAGAAGAAGATGATGATGATGATTCTGAGACTGAGACTGAGTCAGAACAGGCAGGCACAGATGATGATTTGGGAGAGCCTCCAGAGCCTCCAACTGATTTGAGACTGATTACGCCTAATGAATATGCACTCAAGCGTCATGTAAATTAGTATTCCTTCAAGTCAGACTCAGTTAATCCAAGATTCCATACTGTTTTTCAAGAACAAGTTTATGAACAACTTTATGGACATCATAGAAAGTTTGCATATCACAAGTAGATTAAGTGGTCTCACATAAATTCTTTGGACAACTTCAGTGGTGTTTATCAGTTATTTCATCGAGTGGGCCTTCATGACCTTGTTGCACTGAAGTAAAATTATGATGATGAGCTGATCAGACAGTTCTATGCCACGGTGCATGTCTCTCCAGATTTGACATCGTTTAGATGGATATCAGTTACCAGAAATTTGGAGAGCACTAAGGAGGAATTTGAGCGAATTTTAAGGATTCAGTCAAGCACTTGGGAGAAGATCTTTGACAACCCTGCTTTACTGCCTCCCGCTTGGATTGACTATTATGATTCCTCTGTCAGGCATAAGCTAGGAACGATTACTGGACTTAAGCCCTTACCAAGCATGGTTAATAGGATTATTAATCACACTTTTTACCCCAAGAGTGGTAACTTTGATGCAGTCAGGGGACATGCTTGGAATATTATTGATCATATTATGAAAGGGATAAAATTTGATGTTGTTGATGTGATTCTCTAGGGCATAATTTCTTCCAAGAATGATCGGATTAAGAGAATTTACTATGCACCATACATCATGACATTGATTAATAAGAAAATTGAGTATTGTGGTGGATTGGGATCAGTTCATAAGTCTTACAAGCCACGAGATGGTATGCCTCCTCGTCGTGGTAATGAGGATGATCCTGTTGCTGATGCTGTGCCTGCTATTGCTGCTGCCCCTGCTGAAGGTACCCTTGCACAAATTCTTGAAAATCAGCAGATGATTCTTAGCACATTGCAAGAAATGAAGGCAGAACAAAATGAATTTCAATATGAGACTCGCAACAAGATACTTGAGATGGAGTCAACTCAGAATGACTTCTTTGATGAGACTCATAACAGATTGTCTGCCATGATGGAGAGTATTTATGACTTGGAGCAGCTTTTGAGGACTCCTAAGCGATACACTCGTTGTCCTCCTCCACCTTCAGGAGCATCTACCTCTTCTATTGTTCCTCCAAAGGGCCCAGCTCCAAATGCCTCGAGCTCCGGCCCTGTTGCTCCATCTTCGGTCTCGGCTCGGCCTCGCCTCCTCCCGCACCAAACTATAGAGTCAAGAACTCAGATCCGGCTCCTATTGATTCAAGACCTCAGATCGGCACCAGCCTCCTCCGGATCAAAGCCACACTTCTCAGACTCGGCTCCTCTAGCCCTGGGCCAGAGCCTCAGATCTCGCTCCGGCCCGACTTAGGACCCCGCTTCTCATTTTCCCTCAAGTTTAAACATGCTAAAGAAACTCCGCCAAAATTTCAAAAATCTTTACATGTGCTTGCGAAGATTTTCTATCATTTATATGCACATGTTTAGGGGGAGCTTTCTTTAAATTGGATTTAACAAGAAAATATTTCTCTAAAATCTTTTAAGCTAATTGCAAGAATTATTTTGTTGTTAAGTCATCAAAAGAATATACACTCATAGTATATTCAAAATAATCATTCTCTCACATATTAGTTGTGTTGTCATCAATTACTAAAAAGGGGGAGATTGAAAGCATCTAGGCCCTTAAAAATTATTTTGGTAATTAGTGATAATATGTGAATATAGGATTAACGTGTTTATTGAGTATTTACAAGATTAAGTCCCATTGGTGAACTTGATGACATAAAGATGCATGCTTGAAGACAAGGTACAAGTAGTCTAGGATCCTTTTATGTTTTTATCGGTCTTAGGAGAATTGGTTGGAAGACCGGATTATAAGTTAAATGCCGTACTATTAAGAGGAATCATGACTAGTAGCTTGATAGCATGCTCTTGTGCCATATTGATCAATTAAGGATCATGCATGCATTTGAATTTGAATTTGAAAGCTATAAGTGCATTTGTCGGAAATCGGTCGTACCAAAGTTAAACGGGCGGTTGTACCGCTTGAAGCGGTATGACCGCACTATACTTGGTGGTACTACCGAGTTTCGACTGGTTCTGCCAACTGTACGCTAATGCGGTACGACCGGCTCTTTGAGCGGTACTACCGCATTGCGGTCGTTCCGATTTCTAGTTAGCGGTTTGATAAAACCAGAACCGATGCATTTTGGCTCGGAGCTCTCCTTGATAATCGGTTGTACCGCATTTGAGAAACGGTCGTACCGATTTGCGGTTGTACAGATTTTTCTAAGGCGGTACGTATTTTTCAGAGAGCATGTAATTTCAGCAGATTTGGAAGCCCTACGATCGGTTGTACCGCTCCTCAATGCGGTATGATTGGGCTATACGGTTGTACCGCACTTTGGTTGGCAATCGTACCGCACGAGAAATTCCAATGGCTATGTCAGAGTATTAAATGCTGCCGTTCTAGCCGTTACGGGTTTCTGACACGAGTGCGGTTCAACCGCAACCTAGTTGCCAGTCGTACCGGATTTCGCTGAAAGTTGGGGATTTGGTCCCCAACGGTCATAAGTGTTGGTGGGGGTTATAAATACCCCCCCCCCAACTGCTCAAGGACAGGTTGCTAGTGTTCATTTAACATCCTTAGAGCCTTGGGAGTCTTGTGCATTCACTCAACACCAGAATTCTCTTGTGCATTCATTGTGAGGTAGTTGAGTTCATTCAAGTGCATCCAATCATCCTAAGTTGATCCTATTGCACTTGAACGCCATCAAGCGAAGGTCTTGATTTGTTACTCTTGGAGTTTTGCCAAACTCCTAGACGGCCTTGGCGCTGGAGCACGGTGATCTCTTCAAGAAGATTGTGAAGAGGCCTGGTGCAAGCTTGTGAGTGGTTTTGTGTTCGCCATCTCCGGAGTAGAGGAAGAACAACCATAGTGATCGAGGGAAGGCTTAATTCGTGGAACCAGCTTGAGTTGTCAAGCTTCCTCAACGTGGACTAGTGAAGACCGGCAAGTCGTCGATACCACAGGAAAACATCTTTGTCTCATTGTTGTTATTCTTAGTCTTTGTTATTTCCGTATTTACATTTCTAGCTCTTTTATTGTGATTGAATTGCTTAGCTAGAAGTGTAACTTGTTTAGAGTAAGTTATTAATTGGCTTAAATTGTTAAATTGTTAAAAAGTTTAAAAACCCCCTATTCACCCCCCCCTCTAGTCGGTTATCCTTGATCCTACAATTACCAGCTGGAGTTTCAGGACTGATCGGTCCACAAAGATCAGCGTGCACTAGCTCCAGAGTTTTCTCAGCTCGATAAGTGGAGGCGTGTGGAAAAGGACTACGACACTGCTTGCCTGCCAGGCATGCCTCACATAGTTGTTCCAAGTGCTCAAGAAGGGGTAGGCCATCCACCATCCCCATCTGAGACATGTTCTTCAATGTTCGGAAATTTATATGCCCATACCTTGTATGCCACAACCATTCCTTCTCACTGTACTTCGCCATGAGACAGATTGGCCAAGTCCGCTTTAGCTATAGGATGTATGGCCGGTTCCACGTTTTCTTAACTTTAGCCAATAGCTTCCTTTCACTATCATATATGCTCAAACAACCATCTTCGAGCACTGTCTTGCAACCGGCTTCATCCAGTTGGCCTAGACTGAAAATATTGCTACGAAGACGTGGAATAAAGTACACACCGGTGAGTACCTTATGTTCTCCTGTCAATGCTTGAAGGAGAACTGCTCCACGCCCGTGGATCTCAACCACGAAACCGTCGCCAAATTTGACTGACCCTCTTACTGATCTGTCAATATTGGTGAAGACTTCCTCACATCCAGTCATGTGACTGCTAGCTCCTGTGTCTAGGTACCACAAATCGCTGCACTTCTTCTCAACAGTTCCCAGCTTGGGCTTTACACTTTCTTCGTTGAGCATTACAGCATCTCTGCCTAGTTCAGTCGTCTTTGACAGCTCACAGCTTTCAATCATCAGTAGGGTGGGCTCGTCATCTCTCTTCTTCTCAACATAGTGTACCTTCTCCCTCTTTGGTTTGGAGCATTCAATAGCAAAATGGCCATACTCATTGCAATTGAAACATTTAAGTTTTGATTTGTCAAACTTACGGTTGGTTTTCTTCTCAGCGTCATCACTGCGGCCACCTCCTTGACCGTGGCCGCTGCCACGGCCGCCGCCGCGTCCGTCGCCTTTTTTCATGCCATTGCTCGAGCCTTCAGTGCCTCCCTTCTTCTCTTTCACGGCCATGGCTTCCCACTGCGCACGTGAGAACATCAGCTGTTCTCCCTCTTGCTTGTTGTGGCTGTGGCGCCGTCCCTTCAGGGTCTCCTCAAACACTCGTAGGCATCCAATGGCCTCGCTCACCGACATCGACGATATATCTCCCCACTGCTCAATTGTTCCAACAATGAGAAGAAATTTGTCAGGGACTGCATTGAACAATTTTTCAACGACAACAACTTCCTTCACATCGGCTCCCATCGACCGCATCGCACCGACCATCGTGGTCAGTTTCTGAGAGAAGACAGTGATCGTTTCAGTCTCTTCCATGGACAGTCGATCAAATTGCCACTTCAAAGCCTGCCCCCTCGCCTTCCTGACGCGTTCCTCCCCAACTCGCATCTGCTTGAGTGCATCCCAGGCTTCCTTTGTTGTTTCTTTCTTCGCGATGGCCATCATCACGGCATCTGGCACTGCCTGAGAAATCATAGCTAGGGCGCCTTGGTCCGATCGACGCCCACCCTCCCAGCGAGCGCATGAGAATCTTCATCTTCACGGCCCATACACCATAGTTGGAGTCGGTCAACATGGGGTATTGATCGAACATTCACCTTCGGCGGCGCTTTCCTGCACGCATTTAAGAACCACCAAAGATCGTGGATGGCGCCTTGGCGGTGAGCCCTCCAAGCATCCTGTCGCTGACATCGCCCACTTAACGAGGCTCTTATACCAAATGTTGGATCGAGATCAAGACACACACACGAGCACAACCGATAAACACACGAGGAAGACAACTCGGTTGTGGTGCTCAACACAACAAGACCTTTTCATTTTCGCTCATATTCACTTTTTCGATGTGCTACCAATCGAACCGAAAGATACCGAGAGTACTGACTACATGCACACACCCACGCACTAGCAAACGGTTAGACCGAATTACAAGCAACTAACTCACCCACGACTCGGCCATATCCCCCACAACTCAGATCATGGACCGAAGTACACTAATCTGCAAGCAAACTACAAAACCTGAACTTATGATCGAGTTCAATTTTAAAGCTTGCTGAATTTCAACTCGGCAGAGAAAAACGACTCGAGCTCAATGAGATTCAGACATAAAGACACAAGTAAAACTAACTGACACAAGTAAAACGAAAAACAAGATTAACTTCATCAGCCACGACCTAGACGCCCTTCAGCCTCTACCTCCTCCAGATCGCCGGCCGCTCCGCACCGGTGTTCATCCCCCACAAGCTCCGCCGTAGCGCCTCACAAGTCGGCGCGTCCAACGCGCCGTCCACCAACTCGGACCGTGTCATCAACACCTTCTTCCAGCACGAGCTCCGGCATCCGGAGGGCGCCGTCTCCGTGCACCCCTTCACCACCATCTCCCCATACTCCTCCATGCACAACGAGGTGTGCCGCCTCGCAGTCGAGAAGCGCACGTCGCTCATCCTCCTCCACTACCACAAGCGCCACATGCTCACCGGAGGTGTGTGCGCCTCTGTGCGGCTCCGAATCGTCAACCGCAAGGTGCTAGAGGTCGCGCCGTGCTCTGTCGCGGTGTACGTCGACCGTAACGCCGGGAACGTGGGCTTGTCCACTTTCATCCCAGGGCCATTGCAAGACCACTCGACGTCGTCCACAGGCAGCAACGACCACACGACAAGCTGCCACGGCTTCCGTGCTGCCGTTGCGGCGCTCTTCTTCAGTTGCGGCGACGACTGCGAAGCCTTGGCCTACGCGGCACGCATGCGCGGTACCCAGGTGTGACAGTGGCTATCATGAGGTTCCTGCCAGCCCGAGGCATCAAGGACGACCCAGCAGACCGGTGGATAGACAACCGCGCGCCATCTAGGAGATGAAGGTGCTTGCGTCGAGGAGCAAGAATATGAAACTCCAAGAGGAGCCCATCGGCTGTTAGCTATAATCTTGACTTAATTGAGTTTTGCATGTAGCATTAATGTTTATTTCATCGGATTTGCTATTTCTAAATCGACTGAAATTTTCTTAATTTCTAAGTCAATTGTTATGACCGTTAGATTAGTGCAGAGATTAATGTGCTATATGATTAGATTTTGATTCAACGGGTAAAAAATGTAACTTTTGCTTAAGAAAAGTTTAGTCACCTTGTCACCGATCGGCAATGGCTGCTCAGGTGCGCATGCGTGCTGGTGACCATGGCAGGAGCTGGTGGTGCTGTGCGCAGAGCACGACGATGGCAATGAGAACGAAGTGGCAGGTGGTGGCATGCGCGGCGCGGTGTCGGCCATCCCACGGCGGCTCGGCCTAGGCGTGCGTGGCGCGGCGCACGAAGGCGACTGTCCCACGGCGCAGCGACAACGGGCTTGGCCTTGGCGGCACGGAGGCGCGGCGGGTGGCGCAGGTGCCACGTAGGTGATCGGCGCCGGATGCGGGGCAGCGGGTGCGCGCGGCGGAGTCGCGGTGTGTCGGGCGAGTCATTATCACGCGGCGTCACTGGTGCCAGCGTCGTGAGGCGTGGCGGCAACTGCCTGGCAGCGCTCGTGCTCGTGGTCAACATAGGTGGCGACGGCCTCGGGCAGTGGTGTTGGGACTTGAACCTGGTGGCCGGCGGGGTTCCTGGCCTCGTAGATGTCCTCTGGGATCTCGCCCCGCCGCCAGGAGCCAAGTCGTCTCTACGGACAGAATGCAAGGACGCAGCGACGACGGTGAGTGGGCATTACCGGGCATCAGGAGGCGGCGGCGGCCATGGCTGGCGACGCAGATGCACACATGCGTTTGTGCTCGGATAGTTAATCGATCTAATCAAGGGATGATTCATTAATGGAATAATCAGATTACGCATCCGACTGAGATAGGCAGGTACCAAATTGGTTGGATTGAAATTCTTTGCCATCTCGAGGAGTAGTCCATGATGCTTACGCAGAAGACATCCTCGGCTTCCCGTTGATGATCGATGCCAGATTATTCAACGTATGTGTCCATGCCACAGGCGCGCGACAGGTTGCACATGCAGTGCAGTGCATGCAATGCGACGACATGTGCGTGGCTGCAACCGCGGTGACCGACGGAGCATGCAACTCCGCGATGAGGAGAGCCAGCGCGTTAGGCAGAGGTGTACGGGGCACCGGCGACGAGGCCAGCTACAATACTGTGCATCAGGAATGTAAGCTTGGAGGTCCGCACGGCCATGGCGAGGCCAGCGCGGTGTGCTGGAATCACACGTGACGTGCGCACTGACGGCGGCGGCGTGATCGCCGTGGAGTAGGCTGACGACGGCAATCTCCACCGGAGGTGGAGGCTGCGGTGGCCAGGTGAGGCGGTGCAAAGCCGCCAGGAAACGAGTCGGCATGAGGTCGACAAACGTCGATTTCATGATGGAGGCCATCGTTGCAAGAAGAATAAGAGGTCAGAGTCGCCCGGTGAGTCGTGCCACCGGCGACAAAGTTTCAGCGGCAAAGAGGTAGCGATGAAGAGTGGACGCGGCATGTCTCTCAAATAGATGCTACGAAGGAGCGTTGTCGACAACTGGCAAGGTAAGATGGCATTGGTGGCCATCTCCGTGTCTTCGAGAGAAGAACTGTCAGGTGCATGGGCTGCGGTGGTGTCTATGGTCACGGTCGCTAATGGCGATGACGAATGCATTGTTCCTCAAGAGTGATCGCGTGGCGAGGGCGGCTGTACTGTCTCTCAAGGAGTGTACCACGTGGTAGAGAAGCGGTTGCGTGGGTTCGGCAACACATCAAGGGAGTTTGTGTTGCTAACCCGTGCCGAGTGGGAAGACGAAACTTTCTAGAGATAAGTGTTGAAGACCGTCAATGGCGCGATGAGTCGTGCAAGAGGAGCCGCTACGTGTGGCAACAAGGAGAAAGCTGCTGCGCGTGGCAAGAGGTTGCGGACGATCCACAACGGTGAGTCGGCATGTCAAGATTAGAGAGGAAATTGTTAGCTATAATCTTGACTTAATTGAGTTTTACATGTAGCATTAGTGTTTATTTCATTGTAACGACAGCATTAGTGGGTGCATCATTGCTAGAAACGTTTGCATGTGATTAGGAACGTTACGTTGAGGCGTAATCACATTGCATGTAACAGCAACATTATAAGCTAGTGGCTAGAAACGTGCAAGTAACAGCATGTACAGGCTAGAAACGTTGCTGGCGTTATTAGTGGAGCATTATGAGCTATTAGTTGCATGTAAAATAGTGGCGCATTAGAGCGTCTCTTGATCATAATAAAAGGGGAGAAAAACTAGAAAAGCTATGAAGTTTGGCAGTAAAAAAAACGTCTCGTGCAATCAGAGAAGAAACAATATACAAGTTCTTTTCGGAAGCTAGGCCAACATCGGGTCATTTCCGACGCATAACTTATTTTACATTTAGTGCATCTCCATCCTCCCTGCCAAGCCAGAAATTTTTTTATTAATTAACCTTTTTTGAATTTTATTTTAAAGTTAACCCCTGACGCACTTTATTTCCAATTTTGACCCCTTTGGTCACGCCACCACCCGTGACGTGACAAAATAACACTGTCATGCCAGCCCATTTCTAGTCAAACTCTTGTCAGAAGTGGCGTGACAGTGTTATTTAGTCACGCCACAACCAGTGACGTGACAAAAAGTGCTATTTTAGGGACTTATCCTGGCGCGTGACAGTGTTGTTTTATCACGTCACCACTCGTGGCGTGACCAAAGGGGTCAGAATTAGAAATAAAATACGTCAAGGGTTAACTTTAAAATAAAATTCAAAAAAAGATTAATTAATAAAAAAAAAGTTCGCCAAGCCACTAGGTTCTCGGTAATCAGTAGCAACAACATTCATACTGTAATACTAACTGTAGCAATTAGCAAACCATTTCCCTTATACAGGGAGAACTTCCAGGGCAAAGATTCTGCAATGGGGACTCCCCATGGCCTTCTTGCTTGCAATGGATCTCAAACAGAAGACAGCTCAATCGATACTTACCAGTGAATCTCTGCGGAGTGTCGACCCTTCCTTTGCTGAATCCTCGCCTAGCAAGTAGCAAGACCTTAACCCAACAAGCACCAATTTTCCCTCATGCTGCCCATCAAGAAGATGCCAGAGTGGAACATGATGACTAGCAATTCACGCAAGGTTCTCCTAGTCGTCAGCATTTCGCTAGTGTATGAGTTTAAGGAACTAGACATTTCTTGACTTCAGTCTATTCCTATGTCAGGATCAGAGAATTACCTTATCATGTCCACAATGGTTCAGGTCAGCTGTCATGCATGAACCTTCCAAGCCCGGTATGAGACACTGAGGCCTGAGGATGATGGTGGAAGCATGTCAAATATCTGGAACGGATAAAAATCACGCACTGCTTCAAAACATTTCATGCCTAAAAATTACAGTTACCATTGCATCACGTACCTCAGCAAGAGGGCATTCTGAAAATGGTGATTGCATCACGTACCTCAGCAAGAGGGCATTCTGAAAATGGTGATCCAGAATATCGTTTACCTGTGTATTTCAAGGGAAATATAACTCGATTACGAAGTGTTCACAGTGGTCTAGAAGTTCAATGTGTGTTTGGCTACTCCTAACTGCTTCAGGCTCAATATACATTGTCTACACTATACAAGAACTTTATTTCTTGGTACAAATGCAAACTATTGAACATTGCAATTGCAAAAATGTCAACCGAGGGACAAGCGTAAGTGTATAACAGTTGTGTTGAATTTCGGGAGTATTACGTGTCCCTCTTGGGATCCCCCACATCATTTATTTATAGTACCAAATATTACAGTCCGACTTTAACACAACTCACACACGACTTGAGTTTGACTCGCACATGATTTGGACTCTTACTTAAACTCTAATATCTCCAACACCCCCTCGAGATGGGCATGAGATAACAATCATGTTCATCTTGTTACATATTGCAATATCATTGCTAGAATCTACCATCCATCGGCTTCAAAATCTATACCATCACAAAGATCAAAAGTTGCTCATTACCAATATTACTAAGGATGTCACCAAATCCATCTCCATCATCGTAACATCCCAAAATTTAGTATGTTTTTTGAAGTTTTAAAAATAAAAATAACCATTTGAATTTTTCTACTAAAGTCAAAAGCTTAATCTGAACTTTCATAAATCAAAAAGGATTTAATATAATTAATATCAACATCAACTATTGTCAAAATTATTTTATTTGGTTTATCTGTGCTTGGACATATTTTCTAAATTTTTTTAGAATTTTTCCGAGTGCATTTGCTATTTTCTAATTGCTATTTGGATTTTCTGTATTTTCTAAAAAGAAAAACTAATTAAAATCTCAGAACAGTCCTTGGGCTCAACTCCCTTGTCTCGGCCTAGTCCATCCCACTTCCCAGCTCATCTCCTCGACCGCTCGCTTTTTTTCCGCCATCAGCCCAAGTTGGTGCTTCTTCTCCTCACGACTTGTGGGCCCTCGAGGAAGACTGCTCATCGCCCCTAACTCGACTCTTTCTTTCCTTTGCCTCGACCACCATTGATGCCTTCTCGAAGCTTCATTCGACGAACGACTGTTCCAACCAAAAATTCCCTCGGAAATACGATTTCCAAATCCGTTGATATCTCCACAACCATTTTTGCCTCGTATCTCTTCCGAATCCCTTTGAATTTCCTTATCTCGTCGGGTTTCCGAAAAGGACTCCGCCGCCATCTCGCCACCTCAGCCTCCCTCGGGCCCTATAAAAGGCATCTGAGGATCGCCACTCCGCCCGCATCTCAAACCCCAGTCTATTCCTTCTCCGAAGCCCTAGCACCGTCGGGATTGAGCTTTTAGGGTTTTTCCCTGAAGCTCTTCGTTCTTTGATTGCGCTACCGACGTTGCCGCCTCATCATCGTTGACCACGCCATCGTCTTTAGTGTCGCCCAGGCTACCTCCAGAACCTCTCCTCGTCGTCGGAGCGTCGCCGAAGCGTTTTCCGACAAGTGTCCGTACCTCTCCGCCGCCAAAACCTCGTCGTCGGTTACCACTGTCGTCCTCAAGCACTCGTAAGTGCACCAATGAGTTCGCAATAGCGTTCTCTACATGTTGGTATCACTCATCGCTGGCAAAGCCCCGTCGAGCGCCGTCGACCGTGGGGACCCGAGCCTCGCTGTTATTTGTCGACGTAGCAGTCCTCATGTGGTCGAGAATCCTTTCGACCAGTATCCTTTCGACCAGTATCCTTTCGACCAGTAATCGAAAATCCTATGACCAGGAAGTCGTAATTTCCTACAACCAAGAGTCGAACTCCCTCACGACTGTGCAACAGAATCGCCATTCGACCATGCAACAGAATCTTCTATGACCACATGCAGTCGAAGCCTTCCGACCAGTACTCGATGTACAGTGCTCGATGAACAGTACTCGAAACTCCTTTTTGAGTATTTCTTAGGGTTTTGGTCTTCCAAAAACCATAGCTTCTTCATTCGAACTCTGATTCAGTCTATTCAAATTTCTAAATTCGAGATCTATTTATCTGAGATTTTTATTTAATTTTTGGAGTTTGTCTTATCTCTGCTTGGTATTTATTTGGTTTATTTGCCTTGTTTGTGAGTAGACATTGATTCTTCGGGAAGTTTTGAGCAAGGAGGAGTGCACCAAGATCAATATCAATCCCAGGATCTATTGCAAGGCAAGCCCTAGTCCTTTGATCATATTGAACTTACGATTTCAAAAGTATATTATTTTATACAATTGCATGCTATCTTTATACAAATTGTTTTGGGATTAGCTATCACCTGTTGTCATTATGCCTCTATTGATTATTTGAATGCCATGAATCCTTTGTCACCTTAGCATGGATAATTTTAGTTGGACATATTTGTATCACCAACGTGGGTAGCATACAAATGCTTAGTTCAACTTAGTTACGATGGGTTCTTTATCACATGTGTCATAATGATTAATCTTGACTTAATGATATATGGAATCGTGGTGGTTAGCCACTCTTGTTAAAATTTGTATACTATGACAGGGTATGTCATTGGCTTTAGTTAAACAAAATGGTTTTTGCTCAGGCGAGTTGATGGTAGATTGAGGGTGTGGATTTAACACGTTGTGGGTTGTGGAAAGATCGCTTGAGTAACTTGTCAAGGACTTAATCTTTTGCGCTATTGAATTAGGCTTTAACCGTATAACCACATGTCTAGTATGGGATGGACCTAGCTAATTAATTAGCGATGTTTTGATTTGGTTCTATTTGGGTTGTGTTTGGCTTAAGAGGGGGGCCCTATCTGGTCGGAAAGACATTCGATGTTGAAATAGAACTTTGTAAAGGCCATGTGATGAACACTTAAGTCGCGCACCTAAGGAAGTGTGGTCAAACTCTTTAAGTGATTTATCTCTTATGGGGAAAGTTGTACAACCTCTGCAGAGCGTAAAACTATTCGAATAGCCGTGTCCGCGGTTATGGACGTGCTCTGGGATTTCACACGAGAGATAGAGTTTTTCATAAAATGTGTCAGAGTGTGAATGAGAAGTTCACTTGATGAATATAATGTTTGTTTAGTGAACGAGTAATTCACTAGGTGGTTTGTCTTGGGAAGTGAACGGGTAGTTCACTAGTTGTTTCAAAGCAATGGTTTAATTACTTATTATTGTTTTCAACTACGTATTTCAATCTATTTATTGTATTTATCGTCAATGCTGCTTTCTGCAAAAGAACCATATAGCTAACCTTTGTCAAGTCGTGCATGAATACTATTTGCATACATTTCCCTACGGTTTGCTGAGTGCTTTTTGTACTCACGGCTTTACGTCTTTGTTGATCAGTTGAAGAATATCAAGCTGCTCAAGAGTTCTTCGCTCAAGAGTATCATGAAGGTTTTGCGGATTAAGATGCGTTCTCCACTCGATTGCCTGTGGGCATGTTGATTGGCCATTTCAAGATTTTCGTTCCGCTGCAAGAGTTTATTTGTTTCTTTAGCCCTATGTGGCAAGTTAAGTCAACGTTGACCATAAGGTCCAGTTATTATTATTATTTGTTACTTTGAGATCTTTTTAGTTAAATCGAATAAATGGATGGTATTTCATCACTGTTTCCTGTGTGAGCAAGCTAGTGATCTGGGACTAGTTCAGAATACACAAAGGGTTCATGAATCGTATTTTTGGTTCCCGGCAATCATCTACCAGCTGTCCTGACCTCAACCTCATCTTCATCTACCCTCATGCCCCCAGCCACCACCGGTGTCCACCACTCTGCCCACACGCCCCCAGTCTCGGCCTCCACCATCTCTATCTCTGTCACAGACCATTACATCTGACTCCAGTTTCAATCCTCTTTCGGACCTCTCCAGTAACACTGTCTCCCGCATCGTACCAACACCACCGCACGATACCAATTGCATCACCATAGCCTCCACTGGAGCTACCACTAGCTCCTGATTCGTCATCACCATCATCTAGCTCAACCACCAAAGTCACCGCTTGAAAAGTCCTCTCTCCCTCTCTTCCATGCCTTTCATCGTATTATCACCACCTAAGCTTTCTCTACCACCATCACATCAACTGGAACTCTCAGCAAACACACAATCCTCTCTCTCCTTTCCCTAACACAGCACACGCAGCCACACCAGATCCTACCACACTTGATCAGATCCTCCGCACTTGATCAGACCGTCAAACTTCCACACCGGATCAGAAGATCCTCCACCCTCGAAGCACCCACATGAGATCAGATCCTCCACACCGACACCACACCAGATCACCACACCAGATCACCACACCAGATCCTCCACACTGGATCTCCCCACCAACACCACACCGGATCCGGATCACCAGATCTCCTTCTCTCTTTTTCTTTCCTTTTTTTCTTTTCCTTTGTTTTTCTCCTTTTCTTTTATTTTTCTTCCCTTTCCTTCCACTTTCTCCTTTTTTTTCCTCCCACACAACAAACCTTTGCCTTTCCTCTCTCTCCTTTCTTCCTCCTCCACTCGTCTTCCTCCCCCCTCGAGCATCACCGCGCCACTCGTCGCCTCCCTCGCTACCTTCCCAGCCAGCAGTGCCACCTACTGCCTCCTTGCTCCTTCCTTGCCCGTGACCCATACCGCACCTGAATCTGTCCACCGGCTGTCGGATCCCCCCTTCTCGCACACAAGCTGCTACCTTCCCAGATCCCTTCTCCTCCTCCACCACCACACCGGATCCTTCCTCTCTCCCAAGCGGCTCCAGTTTTCCTCCTCCCTTCCTTCTCCTCCGAAAGCTCCTCCTCCCGAGAGCATAGCACCTCTTCGGCTCTTCTCCTTCCTCCCGTGAGCAAGCGAGCACAGCACCTCTTCGGCTCTTCTCCTTCCTCCCGAGAGCAAGCCTCCACCTTCTTCCTCCTTCAACTCTTCTCCTTCCTCCCGTGAGCAAGCGAGCATAGCACCTCCTTGGCTTCGGCTCTTCTCCTTCCTCCCGAGAGCAAGCCTCCCCCTTCTTCCTCCTTCCCTGAGTGCCTCCCGTCGAATCTCCTCTAGATCCTGAGCGCCCTCCTACCGCTGCCTTTCCGTGTCATGCAGGGGCCCGCATGCAACCCGACCGCCCGCCGATCCGCTCCCATGTGACACAATCACGGAGGACCACGCATGATGGGACAGCGACGGCTGATGAATCAACGACAATGACAGTGCTTCCAAGGAAATGGTTTTTTCTCGAGTTAGGGTTTTGTATGGATTGGCTTTGATACCATGTTGAATTTTGAGAGTATTATTTGTCATGCAGGGGCCCGCATGCAACTTGACCGCCCGCCGATCTGCTCCCATGTGACACAATCGCGGAGGACCACGCACGATGGGACAGCGGCGGCTGATGAATCAACGACGATGACAGTGCTTCCAAGGAAATGGTTTTTTCTCGGGTTAGGGTTTTGTATGGATTGGTTTTGATACCATGTTGAATTTCGAGAGTATTATTTGTCCCTCTTGGGATCATCACACCCTTTATTTATAGTGCCAAATATTATAGTCCGACTCTAACACAACTCGCACGCAATTTGAGTCTAACTCGCACACGACTTGGACTCTTACCTAAACTCTGATATCTCCAACAAGTTAGTTGCATGCTTGGCTGCTAGTAACTACATCAGGTACTTGTCTATGTCAAGCCTAAATGATAAATTGATAATCTAGCAACTGCGTAACCGCAGTTAACATAACGGAATCAGTGTGCACAATGTATTATTTACTATGAAGCTTTAAATTTTCTTTCATACAAGTTACTAAGCTAGCAATGATGAATTTTCAAAAAGGTGCAATAGGTAATGAAAGTTCCTCTTTACAGAGTCACCTGACAAGAAAACAATTCATCGCTTCTTCTGTATCTCTCTGTTGAACATGTTAGCAGTTATAATGCACTGCTTAGGTCCGGCATGGATTTCATGACTTGACATCAATACTATGGCCATCATAGAATTAGATCATCCACAAAGTCATCATAGCATAAACTTAAATCCACTTTTTCCCAAATGTTTTGAGTCCCAAATGTTTGAGAACATGAACGTATTAAAAATAAATATTGAAATCCACACATAAACACTTGGGGTTAAACAAAAGGAGTGGTTGAAACCGAAATGGTACCCTGATTTTGTTACAAAATAATCAACCTACTAATTGATACAGAAACACCTACACTCATGTACAGCATTTGTCAAACCCCAGAATTTCTTCAGGGAGGGCGAAATACAAACAATACACAATCGCAAGGTTGAGCTAAGAATATCACCATTACTGAGGCTCAGATATTCACCACAATTCATGATAGCAACTTTACCAATCCCAAAGAGAAGCAGCTGCAGCCCCTTAAGGTGCTGATTAACAGATCACTTCGCAGCTCCTTCAAACAAGTGCTGAATTCGTGCCTCGACATCTTCTGGGGTGTACTTGATGTACAAGTCACGCCCGGTTTCCAAAGATGACTTCAACCTAGAAATCAACCCGGTATACACTGGCATCACGGAATTTGTCACTGCTGCCCTAACATCCACCCGCAACTGGTCATCAGCTATCACCCACTCTGATTGTACCGCATAGATCTCCTCAAAGTATGTACTAAACATCCGCAGTTTCTGCAGCATAGCCTTGGCTGGGAGTCCACCAACACCAGGACCACCAGTGTGCAGCACGGTCGTAACCTTGCCCCATGTCGTCCGCTGGTAATCCATGCTCCAGCGGCGCACTCTACTTGTCATTTGCTTGATCCACTCATCACCGAGTAGAACACCCAGCTCGCTGTCATTCACCTTCTGGATAATGTACTTGCCATTGTTCATCAAGAAGATGCAAGCGAGTGATGGATCTCGGTAAATCTTAGACTTTGTATCCAAATTCTTGTGCAAAACGTCCATGATCCATGCGATGTGCACAGCGAGTGATGAGGTGGGGCGGTCAGGGTCGACGGCAATAGGTCCTCCTCCCCCAGCACCAAAGTCACCTTCCATCACCTCTTCCAATGTCTGCCGTGACCCACATGCAGCACGAAGATAGTTCATGACATACCGAGTGATCGGGTGTATACCACCACCAGGGGCGGCAACTCGGGCAGGGTCACGGCGGATGAGATTTTCCAATTCCATGAATATACCTTTGATCGAGGAGCCGAGGGTGTTGCACACCGCAGAGACCTCCGCACGGAGTGCAGCGGAGTAAGGGTCGGAGAACACAGGGTCAAGGTCAGGGAGGAGGTCCCGCACAGCCTCATACATGTCCACGACGCGGAATAGCCGCTCCGGCGAGCGGCTGGAGGAAGAGATAGCATCGGCGAATGATATGAGCTGTAGTGCCTGAGTGCGCACCGCGGCGACGAAGGCGAGGTCGCCGAAGGGGGCGAGGCCGTCGAAGACGCGGTCACAGAGGCGGCGCTCGCTGGGAATCAGGATGCGGAACACCATGTTGAAGGCCGGGATCCAGCGGGCAATGTCGAACTCGAGCTCCTCCCAGGGGGACGCATGGACCTCCTCGGTGGTACGCGGGCGGACGCCAAGGCGAGCAACGCTCTCGTCGACGAAGCCGCGGCGTGCTGCGGCGTAGGCCTCGGCGCACTCGCGGCCGAAGCCGGCGTCCACCATCCGGCGCGCGATCTGGTGCACATTCGCAACCGATCCCGGCGAGAGCGCGTCGATCACCACGTCGTAGTCCGTGACCGGCTTGGCGATCGGGATCGGCTCGTCGCCGTAGCCATCCCCGCCGCCGAAGTCATCCTCGTCGTCGCTCCCGTCCGACCCGAACCCGCTCGGCGCCACGGGGGCCGCGTCGTCGGGGCGCTCGATGAGCGCACGGAACTCGTCCTCCAGCCGCGCCATGCACCGGCTGAGCAGCTCGTCCGCGCGGTCGAGCAGGACGCGGTTGGTGCCCGCAGCGTCCAGCTCCTGCACGGTGCCGATGAGGTCGTCGACCGCCTCCAGGAACGCGTCCGCGTCGGCCGAGTCCGCCCAGATCAGCCTGTCCATCGCCACGAACTGCGAGATCTGGCGGTCCAGCGCGCGCACGGTCCGCTCCATCGACGTCACGGGCGGCCTCGCGGCTGCGACCGACACCGCCGCTGCAGGCGGCGGCGCCGGCATAGAGTGCTCTCCTCCGCCACCACCTCCACCGCCCGCCGTCGCCGCGGCCCGCGCGGCGTAGAGTTTGTCGAGCGAGAGGCGGCCGTCGTAGTTGGAGAAGATCTTGAGGATGTCCTCCGTCATGGTGTCGCTGCTGCCCAGCGTCTGCACGATGTGCTGCACCGTCGCGAGCAGCTTCTCCTCGCCGTCCTCCGCCATCGCTCCGTAGGCACGCAGGTGGGAAACGAACTCCTCCTCGCGGAAAACGGCGTCGGGCTAGCTCCGGGGCTGGCACGGCATCCCACGGCGGCCTGGCTCCGATCTGGGCGAGGGCTCCACCTCCACGCGGCTTCGGGTGGTGGTTGTGGGCTGTGGTGGGGAGGGGAAGGGGATGAGCCGATCAGGAGAGGACTTCTGACTTCTCCCACGCGGGCACGCAGTGGCGTCTGGCCGAGAGCGAAAGCACGTGGACCGGCCGCTTTACTGGTCGGGCACGGGCAGCGGCCGCGCTCAAGTGGCAGTGTCGCGTGGGCTGGGCAACTCGCGGTGGGCGTCGGATGCGTGGGAAGGTGGCTGGCACGGACGGTCGGATGGGTGGGAGAGACGGTGAAAACGGCGTGGCCTCGGGGGAAGCGAAAGGCGAAGGTCGTGCCGCGCGTGGCAGCGTGACGAACGGCTAAAATGAAATGCTTCGGCAACACAAGAACGGACGCGGCAGGTGTGAGTTCTTTGGCTGACGACGCGGGCCGGGCAGTGGAGTGGTGGGTTCGGAGCTTCGGCTCGAGCCTTTGTGGCGGAAAAGGCGGAAAGGTGAGTGAACGGCGCGCGAAGTAACGTCGTTGGGCGGAGGGCCGAGAGCCCGAGGCGCGTGATTAACGCGGAGGTGGAGGCTGACTTGCGGAGTAGCGGTGGCGGGCGTACACGGCGTGGAGGTGGGCTTGCGCAGTTGACTAGTAGTGTCAGCTCCGGAGGATTGCAGGCAGCGAAAATTACCAGCTCGGTGTCAAAAATTAGTCGTCTTCAGCGGTGACGGTGGGGGAACCGTGGAAGCGATTGTCGTCGATTTTTTTGCTTGGAAAACTGAAATAGCCAACGTAGTTCCGCTGTCCATGCACATGGATGGTTGGTCGGCTGCGGATTGACACGACTCCATCCACGGTAGGTGGTCGTGACAACAAATCGTGCAAGCTCGATGGAAAACCGTCGTGGCATTAGCACCAACTCCACGGCGTCGCTCACACACGCCTCATGCGTTCGGAGGGTGTCAGTCCGATACACAAGAAGAAAAAAGAGAGAGTGATATATATCAATAAACGGAATCCTAAACTACATAATAAATATTAATTTTTTTCACACACATATAAATTAACTACACCTATTGTATTACTGATGAGGATTAAATTCCTACATATTGTTTATTTTAATTAAAGACCATATGATCCTTATGATCGTAACCCTCGTGGTTAACGACCTCTATGGTTGTGAGAACCCCGGAGGTTGTTTTACAACTACCTTGGTCAGAGAGGTACTGTACCTATCGCCCGACCAGATAACTGCTCGAAGAGACTTTGAACTGGAACTTGGTCCCGACTCCAAGTATATTCCTTCTATGTAATGAATGGAGCGCATGCTTTATCTGCTCCAAACCACACAACGCTTACAGCCCTAAGTCACTAACAATAACTACTATACAATTATTTCCCATGTTCGTTTCCTGTTAACACCAACTGGCGATCGGATAACAACCATTGCTTCCCCAACCAGACGCGTCGTTTCCGTAAAGGTGTCTTCTCTAGGAATAACTTGCGCCTCTTCACTGGTATTTAAGGATGGACGACGAACAGGAACAAGGAACGAACGACAAGAGAAAACATCTGAAGCAAGTCAAATGAGTAGACAATTCACTTTTTCCAAGCAATATACTCAGTGTAATTAGAGCTAGTCTGTCGCCTTGCTAAATGCACCCCTATAAAGAACCAGTTCATTGCAATAAACAGCGGCCCTATTCTCCTCCTAGAATTCTAAGCCATTTTCCTTATTTTATTTCGTAAGATCGGTGACTTGATTGTCGATAGTTAGAGCCGTCCGTGGGGAAGAAGGCGTTGAGTTCTTGAAGATTTCTTCGCTCAGCAATTCTCATTCACTTTCCTTCTGTTCCGTTGTCACCTATACGATCATAGCAGGGACATAGGATGAGGAGAACTGGTTCGACTTGGTGGATTATTCCAACCTCTACATGGACGCATGCATTTGCACTATGGAACATGATGCGATGTCGTCGTCATCCTCTTCCGTCGCAGGCTCTCCGCTCACTGAGACCGGCGAGATCAGCCAGATGGAATAAGATTCACCGTCCCCATCAATGGCACTCCTAGAGGAATCGGCCGTTCCGACCGATTCAGAATATCCGAATGCCTCTGCAAGCCCGGTTTTTCCGACTGGCAAAAACAGCGACAAAAGCTCAACACTGCAATTGGAGAGTCAGGGTACTTTCGATACAGTCATGGGCAACCGATGTTCGCTGATGACTCCTTGGTATTCCGGGGGCTGACCGACACCTGGTAACAGTGTCAATGAAATTGCCACCGGCTGAAAGCCAAGTGAAGATGATAAAACTCAGCATACGATCGGGAATCCTTCGGATCAGGCTGAGTCTACCACAAAGCCCACTAGAGGTGGTAATCAAACTGTTCCCCATCATGGATGCTCCTTGCCGAAGCAGTGAAAGGCTCTCTCTTAGTTACGATGGGAGCTCGTCGGGAGGCTGCTGTTGGAGGCACGAGGTTAACGCAATCGGTGATACCGATCAAGATACCGTGCACGATCCTTCACAGTGTAACCCACCAGCACCCATTGGTGGAAATGGTGCAGACATTCAAGCACTAACCCGAGATAGCGGAGGCAATGAAACTAGTGGACATTAATCGGCTAATTCACCAGTTTTCTACCCCGACTGCGTATAATGGGTCGAACGGGACAAGTAAGAGAGTCGGAAGGGAATTCAAGTCATCGAACACCTTCTGCCAACAAAAATCCTTCAAGACCCTCGATAATAATTCAGAACCTGTAACGAGTTCATAATATTTTAAATAACTCGGATCCTACTCTGGCAGAGACTCCGGGGTATGTTCGGATTGCAGGGCATGTGTCGGAGATCCTTCAGCAGACCATGCAACGTACAGAGATGTACAGGGAATAAAAGAACTTACAGAGTCATACTTTGACTTCGTCCCAGCATTCCTCCCTTAGCAGGGGTCAGCATGGTCGGACTGGAGACCGTCCAGTATCTAGACCTCCTCAGATATTCCGACAAAGGAGTCACGATGGAAGACGACTCTTCCATGAAGCTACTCACCCCCTTCATTAAGAGGAGTGGTTGCTTGGTTCAGGTGATCTTCGACATCACCTAAACCAAGCTGTTGATCGAAGACGTCATACCAGCGTCCACGACCAAATTGGTGTGGGATTACGGGTAGGCTACGATAGCACAAAACAAAAATTCTGCCTCGCAACCAAGGAACCTCCGCTTGTAATAGATCACAGGATTACCACTAGACGTGCCGACTCGTAGTGGAAGTAGAGTCGATGCAGCGAGTTGATGCAGTAGTAGTTGTACTCTCTGCACGTCTTCTCCTCTTGCTCCTGTGATCGTCACGAGTTGCGGATCGTCCTAATGCTGATGCTTCGCAACAACATCTCCAAGGTATCCACACATATGGGACAGGGACACCACGCACTGAGTGCTAGCGCCGGCGGCGTGGTATTGGATGAGAAAGACGTGGCTATTAGGGTTTTGGGAATTCTTCAAAAGGCTCACACCACCCCATGCCACCGCCCCTCTATATATAGGCATCCATGATGGGTCTCGAACTTGAGGCTCATTAGGAACTCGTGGCCTACAAGAATTCAGATCACAATCTAAATCAAATCCTAGCCCTTTAAGTGTGTGACCCTATAGGTTCATGTGTAATCGGTTGTGACTTAGAAACTCTTTTCCAACCATGAGTTGTTAGCGGCACCTAGCAGAACATAACGATTCCCAAACACACATAGAATATATCGGACGAATCTTAATGCAATATGATCTACAACCAGGTCCTTATCACTTACGACCAGCTCGGATCTAGTCACGACCAGTCCATATTTAGTTACGACCAGTTTATACTTAATTACGACCAATTCGTGACTCCTTACGACCAGTTAGTGATTATGTTCGAAAGCGACCACCGACCAGATTCTATCTCTATCTGACAGTTCATATCTGGTCGAACTGAACGACCTGCTTGTGTATTCTCCCTTTGCCTCACGATATCCGGTTGAACTCCAGGTGAGATAATTTGTCATACATGGACTGTTCAATACTTTCTCGATCAAGTGTCGAATAACTTCATGTGGTAGACACTTCAACCACTAGTGGCATAGCCATACACTTTCTTTATCTGACCACAACGAAGGGCCCAGATATATCTCTCCTGTTATGACAGGAGGGGCAAATCTCATATCTGATCAGTCATATTCCTCCACATGTTTCATAGTATACCCGAAAGCTACCTCTATAACTACCAAGTTAAGGAGTAGCGTTTGGCAACTCCTAAGAGTACTATTACATATGTAGGAAACCATGCTGATCTCAGGTCTAAGGATTATACATCATCATTGCTTGAGACCAACTGATGACACATGAAATCATAACAATCTCAACAGTGTCTCAAGGTGGGTCAAACCAACACAATGTTCAATAACATGTGTCCATATTATTGGTTTGATATCTCCATATCTATGACTCGTGAAACATAGTCATCAACCAAGACATATGCTAGTCTATACATATGTGTTCTCATATGTTTCCGACTAGGGAACGTTTAAGAATAATCATCGCAGAAATACAGAGTTTCACAATCAAGTCACATACTTGATAATAAATATTAACAATATTATTCTAGGAACAAGATAACATATTATCCAATATTATGAACATAACGAGATATAGGGCATATTTCTAACAATTGGGACACCAGATACTCGGTATGCCAACCCGATAAATCGGTCCCCAACTGACAACAATCCGGCTCCTTTCCAAAGAAGGTGCTATGACTCAATTACAGGCTATCGAGCATTCTCGACAGGACTCCAAGCAGTACGCTGGCCAGACAAATTCCGATCAGCAAACGTGGAGAAATTCAATGGAACCCAAAACCCATTAGAATTCCTCCAAATCTACACTGCCGCCATCAGAGTTGCTGGTGGTGATGATAATGTGATGGTAAATTACTTGCTACGGTCTCCTTCAGCCTTCGGGCCCCCTTGGGTGGGGGCCTTGTAGCGTTTTGCCGAGTCGTGGGGGCCGGTGGGCTGAAAGAGGAGCCCCGAAAGGAGCCCAAAGGCCGTAGGAGGGGCACCAAAGGGGGCCCTAAGGCCACAGGAGGTGTCCCAAAGGCCAGCCAAGCGCCCCGCAGAGCAATCGCGGGGGCAGCAAGGGTCGCTCGGAGCCCCCTCGGCCCGGAGACATCATGCGAGGGGCGAAGGGAGCAAACGGTGGATGGACCAGGTGCACCGGCTAGGTGAACCAAGACCAAGAAGATCCACGTGAGCCAGAGGCTACGCGTAGCGGTAGGAAAATCCCCTGCAACCCCTACGGGCATAGTACCTTCTTAGGAGTGGATTTGGAATCTCATGTATCCGATCGGAAGGCTATAAATTGCCCCCCCCCCCCCGTGTAATAACTCAGACTTGGTTTTTTTAGAGCAATTAATACACATTTACTTCCTAGCAACCAACCCCTTCTTCGAGGACCCTCCGGTCACCCCTAAGGAAACCGGGGGTCCCCTCTTTCTACTGTCTAGTCTTTCTCGCTACGGCAGTTGGTGCCAGCCCTCCTTCGGCCTTTGGGCTCCCTTCGGGGCTCCTCCTTTAGCTTTCGGGCCCCCTTGGGTGGGGGCCTTGTAGTGTTTTGTCGGGTCGTGGGGGCCGGTGGGCTGCCCCTACAACATTCGCGTTAGTAACAAACCAAACATGCCCCAATTTGGCATAGTTGCAATCCAAACAACGTTCTTTTCACCAAATTTTGATTTTGCCCAAGTTTTAGCTAGACCAAATTTTGGCTTGGTTCATTGAGGCCATGAACCAAACATCCCCATTGTTTTGTTTTGTTTTGTTTTGTTCTTTTTGTCGTACCGACGGTTTTTTCACCATCATGAAGATCCATAGGCTAATGCACAATCTAGGCACGAATCAAACATCTGGACGCTATTCTGTTTTGCCAGAGTTCAGTCTTACTTTGGAAGCAGAACAGGAGTCAGTCCCCAGTAGCCTGCATTATGAATGAAGTTGGATTAATTCCTTATTTGCCACTGGAAGTTGGTCCGGTCTCTAAAATACCAATAAGAAACTACTCTCTTCATTGCCATCAGATCTCAACTTCCATCCCGTTTTTGTCACTCTCGGCGGTCAACCATGAGTTGACTATCAAATTGTATGTGAAAAGACTTATTTACCCTTTTTTATTCATTCCTCCTCCTCTCTCTCTCTCCTCGTCTCTCTCCTCTTTCCCCACTAACAAGCGGCAGAGGCGACAGCGGCTCACCGATGCCGGTGGGAGCACAACATGTTCCTGGGGACAGGGAACCCATTTGTGGTGGAGCACGTGGACGAGGAGGACTACGGAGGCCGAAATGGTTGGGGCGACCTCCGGTGGCGGAGGGCACGAAGGGGCGGCGTGGGCGAGGGCGCGGAGGCCAGGCGACACATGGAAGGGAGCGGAGGGGCTGGCAAGGAGCCGAGCGAGGGCGACACAAGCGGGGTGGCAAGGCGTGCGGTGTTGGCATGGGTAGGTCTGGGCATGAAGACGAAAAGGAAGAGTGAGAAGGAGGAAAGAATGAAGAAGAAGGGTAAGATGGATATTTTGACAATTTTCAGTGGTTAATGGCGGCCAAACGTAACGACGCTAACGGGAGTGGCAAAAACGGGATGAAAGTTGAGATCCGATGTCAACGAAGGGAGGAACAGTTTCACGATGGCATTTTAGAGACCCGGACAACTTCCAGTGGCAAATAAGAAATTAATCCAATGGTGTTAGGGAGCTTTCTCATAGTTTTGAGGATTTTTTTCCCTTTGTTTTTGTTAGGAGAGAGGCAAATTTCACTGCTCATGTTTGAGCTAAGTATGCTTGTTCGCTTGGTGAGCAGATGAGTTGGCTTTCTACGAGCCTGAGGTTCCTCTTGTCGTCTTTTTTAAGGGAGTGACTAGCGCCCAGACTTACAATCCGGGTCGATAGCTCTGTACGCTACACTTTACAATCGGATCTTCCCGTGAGTAACTTCCACCGTTCGATTCCCCCAACAAAACACACCGCATCTCTTCCTCGAGTTCGCTCGTGGGGCGTTTGGGCGTGGCCGATGGCAATGGCCCGAGCTCCAGAAGGCAACTGGGGCCGATCCTGGTGTCTCAGGGATCCATGGGAGGGACATATCTGGCAGAGAATTACTTGCAACAATTTTACAATGAGGTGCAACATTCACTAGGTGAATGTGCAACAAAATTCCACACAGTTGCAACAACCAATCACAACAAAAATGGTGCCACAAACTAACAACCAACTGCAACAACAACAAAAAGTTCTTGTGCAACAAATCCATAACCCAATTGCAACAAAATTCCTCATGCTACAACATTTAAGAAGACACATTGCAACAAAATGAAACACAATGCAATAAATTATAAAGTTGCCGCAACAAATTGAGAAAATGCATACAACAAACCAAATCCGACCTCCTCCCTTGCCAGATCCACCGTAATCTCGCAGCGACGACTGACTTTGTGCCTCATCGTCGGTAGGCACAGATGGTTGATGCCCCCTATCCCCACCATATCCGGCGACGACGACCTCCTCCCACGCGAGATCCGGCGCCATGGGGTGTCGCGGGAGAGGGAAAAGCAAGGCGTGAGCGCGGTGGAGACATTTGTGGCTTGGCGTTGGGAGAATAGTGAGGGGACCAGGGTGGGTAGGGAGTAGTGCGGTGCAGGTGTGCTTGGATGGCTAACCACCGAAGCTAGTGTAAGGTCGAGGAGCCGACCAGAAGGGGTGAATAGTCTTTTCTAAAAAAACTCTAAGGCTAAAACCGATTTCTAATGCGGAAGCAAAATTCAATTCAGTTTTGCACAATTAAAGCTTAAACATTCTAGTTTCCCTTAAATGCACCAACACCCTAAGTCTAAGTCAAGGTTTGCAATCCTAGTTTGACATGTAATCAATTTAATTCTAGGAATGTCAATTGCACAAAGTAAACACAAGAGAGCAAACCGCAATGGCACAATGATGTTTTACCGTGGTGTTCGAAGACTTGCCGGTCTCCCCTAATCCACGTTGAGATAAGCCCAAATGAATTAGACCGGCTCCATAAATTAAGCCAACACCTCCGAGGTGAGCCCAAACGAATTGGACTGGCTCACAGCTTGAACCAACACCTCGGTCCACTCGGGGTTGCTCTTCCTCCACTCCGGAGATGGCGAGCACCAAACCACTCACAACCAAGCTGGGCCTTCTCATAAGCTTCTTAAGAAGATCACCGGACCACGATGCCTCCATGCTGTCCAGGTGTCGGCAAACATCAAGAGTAATAAGCCAAACCTCTTTCTTGACTCTCACCAATTGCAGCACATGCATAATTGGATGTCCAATCCAATTCTAGTTGTAACACATGCAACTAGAACATTTTCCTTTGATCACAAGATGCAATACATGCACAATTGAGCAAGGGGGATTCTACAGAACTCCAAATCTTATCAAATTAAAATAGAAGCATGATTGGAGAGTTTTGAATCAAGAATCAAGATTTGAAAATATTTTTAACTCGTTTTGGCAAAATAAACTCATTTTCATTTAAATTGTCTCCATAATTGCCAAAATAGGCATATGGGAGTATTTTGAGCATACTTTCACATGAATAACTTTGAAATAAATACCCTTATGAACCATTTTTCATGAAGATCCTGAGCTCAGATTTTCAACCACTTGAAAATATGCAAGATCAATGTCCAATTTTCTAAAAATAGACAAAGTTGAACAAAAAACTCTTTTATGCGTATAAAAACTTGAGATATACATGCTCCAACAAATCTGAGATAAATCATGGAGCTAATAAATGGAAATACTCACAAGTTTGGTTTTAAGAGGCCCACCCAAATCCCAACCATTTTGAATATATGAAAAATCATAAAGAATCAGAAAATTGAAAGTTTCAGGTTTCCAGATTTTGGCATACTAATTGAGCTTTGAAAGAGGGATGAAAAACTAGACAAACGATGTTCAATAAATCTGATAAAATTAGAAAATAAATGTCAACTATGGAGGATCAAATCTTATTATATTACGTTTGTCAAATTATGAACTTATTGAGAGATACAAAAATCACAAATCATCTTAAAACCATGCAAAAGTTTGAATTTTCAGCATGTTGATCAAAGAGAGATAAAGTCAAAACTTTTTAAAATAAAGTCAAAATGATTTGAAATTTTGCATAAATAAAATACAGACTCATAGGAAGCTTGTACAAAAAAAAAAGAATTTTCGAAAAAGGAGTCTTCATTCAAAAGATATGCCAAATTTTGCATTGAAGGCATGATGTTTGTTCCACGAGTAAAAAAAAGTCAAAACGTTTTCAGGTGAAGTTCAAATGATTTGAAACTTTCCATAAAAGAACATTGGATTGCATAAAAAAATTACAAAAGAATTTTTATAAAAAGAATTTTACTTTAAAAGATAAGGCAAAATGCGCTTTGCGGGTACATAAAGAGAATGATTTTGCACAAACCCTCTAAACGCATCCAAATTTGAATTTCATAGAGTTTTTCATTTTCATGGCTTTATATGGGATATAAATACTATTTTAAGCCAAGATACACAAGAAAATCTGGCTCAAATAGCTAAACCCACCCACAATATACAAGAATATGTCATTTTGGGTTAAAGCAAGAATTTTGGCAAAATTCAAATGGCTATAAGTTTCAAAGGTTGGTCCTTTGAAAATACTATGAACTAGAGAAATATTTATAATAGGAAACTCTAGGATTTTTTCCTTTTATGACCATTTTTCAAATTCCTTTTAAAATAGATTTTATACAAAAATCTAGTTTAGGTCAAAAACAAGATACTTGGAACTACTTTTTCTGCTAGAAATTCATTTTCATTTGAAATTAGATTTTCTTGAGTCAAAACCTTTGAAAAGCAATTGTATACATTTTGCAACTAGTTTTTCATAAGATTACCAATAATTATGAAATTTTTGACTTTTTGCTAAACGGTTCAATTTTGAAAAATATTACTAGCACTTAATTTATTTGGGTACACTTAGGGATGTGATATACATGAATATGACTTAGCACTCCACCTTCATGTGTAATACATCATCTTGCTCAAGACTGCAATAATGAAGTTTTGAACAATAGCGAGAACACATTTTTTAAAAAGTATTTTTATGAATGCAACCTATACAAGGCCAAGGGCTAGATACTGCAAAGTAGATACTCATTACCGAGATGGTATTGGTTCTTGATGTGAAATGATTATCCTCAAGCTTGGCTCCAATTTTGGCATATGGTGGAATCAACCTCTTCATGAAAGAGCTGAGTCTTTAATGTCTGTCCAAGAACCTATTGAGAAATTAAGTATTTTGTGGTACCCAAACTCAGTTGGGTCCTTGAATGTTAGCCACCAAATATTTAGGAACCCAAATGTCCCTTTTTAAAGGAATAGACTTAGGTGAACAAACATATCTAGCAATCACCCTACCAGTTCTATCATTCATAAGCAAATAATGATCATAGTAGAAAATAGGCTTAGGAGTTTTACCCAAGGGACAATTTTTACCAACATGTCCCTTTTTCCAACAATTCTAGCAAGTTAGGCTTTTGCTTCCCCTTATTATCTTTTTTTTTATGCTCCTTGCTAGCATGCCCCTTTCTAGATGATCTTTGCTTGTCATCCACCTTATTAGGGCACACCGAGAAAAAATGTACCTTCTCATTGCATCCAAAGCACATGATGTTCTTGATATGTCTTGAATTGTGCATTGTCTTGCTAGATTGCTTCTTCTTGCAGGTGAAGTCAATCCCCCTCTTGTCATGCAAGCTCCTTTGCTTACTCGAGATATCATCGAGGGTGTCCTTCCCTTTGAAGCTTTTTTCTAAGTTATTTGTCAATTTCTTGACCTAGACCTTGAGCTCCTCATTTTTCTCTACAAGATTAGTCTCAACAAAAAAAGATGAAATAGAAGCATTTTCACTAGACCTACAAGACATGTCTAGCAAGTCCCCACAAGAGGTGGATATGCTCACATTAGATGTAATGCAAGTATTAGCAACTACACATGGCATATCATTTACTAGATCACATGGTATGCATATATCCATCATGGACTTATTGAGCTCATTGAGAAAGAGATTTTTATGAGCATCTTTTAGCTCTTCATAATTATTTTGAAGTGAAACATGCTCTTTCTTCAAAACATTGAATTTTGATTTCTCCTTTCCTAGATATTTATTAAGTTCCTCAAGTATATCATCAACTCATCGTATGAAGATTCATCATCACCATTTACCTTTTCATTACCTTTGGCCATAAATCGATGAGTTGATGTGGATAGGGTTAAGGGCTCCTTATTGTCGAAGCTAGAAGTTGAGCATTCTTCTCCCGACGTCCATTTTTTATGCAATCAATCATTAGTGGAGGTGGACCTTTCATAATGATTTAAAAGATGGGTCCATATCTCATGAGAGTTCATGAGATTGCATACTTCATTGAACACCTCTACACTCAAAGCACTAAATAAAGCGTTAATTGCTTGAGCGTTGAGATATAAGCTTTTCTCTTCCTCACTTGTTGGAGAAGAAAACCCTCATCTACGGTCTGCCATATTTTTAGGCTCGTGGTCTTAAAATAACAAGACCTGCGGATTTTGCAATGAGCATACTTTGTGCCATCAAATAGAGGTGCTTCACCGATGTGCACTATATCACTAGTGGTCATCCTTTAATCTCTAGATAGTTAAGTCTAATAAATGAGAGACCAAGCTCTGATACTACTTGTAAGGTCAAGGAGGCCGACTAGAAGGAGGTGAATAGTTTTTTTTTTATAAGAATCTCTAAGGCTAAAACCGATTTCTAATGTGGAAGCGAAAGTCAATTCAGTTTTGCACAATTAAAGCCTAAATATTCTAGTTTTCCTTAAGTGCACTAACACCTTAAGTCTAAGTCAAGGTTTGCAATCCTAGTTTGATATACAATCAATTTAATTCTAGGAATGTAAATTGCACAAAGTAAATCGCAAGAGAGCAAACCACAATGGCACAAGGATGTTTTACCGTGGTGTTCGTAAACTTGTCGATCTCCCTTAATCCACATTGAGGTAAGCCCAAACGAATTGAACCGGCTCACAACTTGAACTAACACCTCGATCCACTCGGGGTTACTCTCCCTCCACTTCGAAGATGGCAAGCACCAAACCACTCACAACCAAGCCGGGCCTTCTCATAAGCTTCTTGAGAAGATCACCGAACCACGATGCCTCCACGCCGTCTAGGTGTCTGTAAACATCAAGAATAAATAAGTCAAGCCTCTTGACTCTCACCAAGTGCAACACATGCACAATTGAATGATCAATCCAATTCTAGTTGCAACACATGCAACTAGAACATCTCCCTTTGCTCACAAGGTGCAACATATGCACAATTGAGAGGAGAAGCTCATACTAGCTCAAAAGAGTGAAATGAGATGTCAAAAGTTACCTTCCAACTGGTCATAGTGGGTATTTATAGCCCACACACCAAAAGCTAGCCGTTAGAGGCTAAAGGGTTGGAAAACAGTGAAACCTGGTCTGGTCACCAACCAACGGTCGGTCAGACCGGGCTACAGTGTAACGGCTATAAAACTAGCTGTTACAGACAATTTCTGGTCAGACCTCCGTCATAGGGTCCCGTCAGATCGTACTTCCAAGAAGAAGAAAATTAAAAATATGTCCTCTGGAAAAGGTTGACCGGCCTTATAAGGGTGGTTAGATCAGAATTCTGGTCAGTCCGGGCCTGAATTTTAGCACAGACGACACTCGAAAAAAACGTTTATAACTTTTGACTCCGATATCGGAATTGAGTGATCTTAGGCTCTATAGAAAACTTATTTAGAGGGTTACACAACCCATCTGTTTGATTGATCTCAAATATATTTGATTAAATCAAGAAGCACAACTCCAAAGAGTCAACACATGGCCCATCCGCCCAAGTCCAAGAAAAGAGCAACGAGCAATCTTAGACCATGGATGTATGAACTTCAACAATTTTCAAAACACAATTGCAAACTTTAGTATCATGCCATAAGGAGTAGGTGTATGGACTTAAACCATTTGCAAAACATATTTGCAAATTATTGTCTCATGCTATAAAGAATTAATGCATGATCTTCAACCATTTGCGAAACACATTCGCAAACAGTAGCATCATGTATAGAAGAACTAGAGCAAGCGGGACTAAGCTATCAACACATGATGAGACTCAAGTTACTAGACAAGATCTCTCTTAATAGTACGATAATCTATACTAGCAATCCGGGGTTCTTGATTTGATAATCATCAACACATGATGATCTTCTTCACTTCGGGATGTTGTCTTGAATATCACCAACACATGATGATTTTCTTTACTTGGGATCTTATCTTGATGCTCATTAACACATGATGACATCCTTCATCCCGAACATTGACTTGATGATAATCAACTCATGATGACATCCAAAGTCTTAAGTCATCATGGGACTCAACCTGTTTCACCAACTCATGAAAAATGTTAGTCCACATGACGATTGTCATTAATCACCAAAATACTCTATTAACTCGTAATGATGGATCCATATTCTTCACCCGGCCAAGAGCATTGTCCCTTTTTAAAAAAAACCTCACCCTGATCCTCTTTAATAAAAGCTTGGGGTTACCCTATTCTCGGCGGCATATCTGGTGGACACAGCCTATTCTATGCACATATAGACATAAGCAATCCTGGCCCTCCCTCGCGCAAGCAACGGTGCAGATCAAACCTCCCTCCACCCGCTGGCACTTTTGCGAAAACACCCCTGCCTCTTTCGCCCTCTTTCCCCCCGACACCACTCCACTCGGTCGTCTCCAATCCCCGTTCACAACTGCAGCTCGAGCGCTAGGGTTCACCGCCCGCCCTGCACGCCCTACATCGCCAGACCGCCTTGCCGCCGCCCGAGACCCCACACCACCGCCGCCGAGCCCCGCTGCGCTCCACCCTGCTCGGCGCCATCCCCTGCAGGTCGGGCAGCTCAAGGCCGGGCGATGTCGCCATGAAATCAGGCGTGGGGTGGCTCCTCGACGGCACGCCCAGTCGCCATCTTCTATCCCTACGCGATGCTGCTGCCCTAGGTCGCTCCGTCGCTGCCTTCCAGGGCCGGCCTCGCTCCGTCTCCGAGCGGCACCATACTTGTAGTTGTGAATCAGAGTAACCACAAGCCTTGATTAATTCTTGTATTTGTGAATGAGTGTAGGAATTATAGCGGCAGTACTTGCTTTTTTATCGCATGTGTGTGCTCGTGCATGAAAGAACTCGTTAGCATGTATCGTGACTTTGTAATGGCAATCAATGAATTTCCATGAATTAGAATCAATGAAATTGCATTTGCAATAGCTTTGAATGCTTGTTACCATGTGTCATGTGTATCAGTGCTTGCAATGGTACTAAATCTGAATGCTTGCTCGTAATTTTGCACAGATCATTCAAGAACACCAATACATCAACAACTAACGATGATCGGGACCACAAATGATTACGGGAATGTGAATTCGGATTGTTCTCTCAAATGAATCCTCACTTGAAATGTATGAGCTTGGTTTTCATAAGTGTTGAGCTTGATTTTGTTGAGTTATGGACATGTATGAACTCGAATTGAAATGTATGAGCTTCAGATTTCATAAGTGTTGAGCTTGATTTTGTTGAGTTATGGACATGTATGAGCTTCATAATATTGTTATGGACATGTAATACTCTTAATTTCGAAATGTTTGATTAAATATGCACCATGTGCATGCATATACTACACAAGTGAGTCTTTAAGTAGACCTAAGAATGATGCATGATAAAGGGACAAGTCGACTATAATCCATAAACACAACAAGGATCGAGGAACATAATAGAACAAGCCATCAAAATGCCCCTAACCAATTAAACCAATAGCAGAGTGCAAGACTCCATAGAACTTAAAAGGTAAACTTGACATACATCAAGTTCTTCGAAGATTACTAGAAGGAGACATGCGCTTTACTTAAAACTATCTATGTATATGTGTGCTTCCATCAGTTAATTGCTAACACTAATAGGCAATTAGGCATAGCTCTCAATGTACTGCATCATTACTTCATCACAAGCGCAGCTACCTATTAATGAGTAGAGATAGTAGATAACATTCAGACAACATTTCAGTAATTCAGTACATGTCTGCATGATATAATTTGGATAAATCATGCAAAGAAGTCATGTATCAACAGAAAATCTGGCACACACATTATGTTATGGATGGGAATGGATTATGTTTTCTGAAATTTGCACAGGCTTTGCACATTTCAATGTATTGTCGAAAATGTATTGTCACAAAAGAACATCACTTCAATGGTTGTAATGTGCTTCTAGAAACCATGTACATTTGCACATTTCACTTCAATGGTTGTAATGTGTTTCACTTTAGTTGGTCCTCCTCTCCTTGACTTGTAGCGAGGATAGCACAAATCAAATGTGATGTGAATGGAGCAGTATCACACAGCATGCACAAATTCTTGAAACAATCATTCTGGACATTCAGAAATTCTTGAATCAATCATTCCATACATGTGAGAAGTACATTACATTTCATTTCTCGAAACCAAAATTACAACAACAAAGTCATTTCTTGAAACCAAAATTACAAGAACCGATTGCAGTGATCTAAAGAAAACACAGGTAATATCCTTGACGCCTTCTCCATCATGCTTGACGCAGCGGCGGTGAGAAGCAGCGCAGGGGGTGCTCACCCGTGGTCCTCTGGCTCGGCCGGTGGCGACGCGCAGGGCTCGCTGCAGATGGTTTTCGGCGGCGTCGCGGCCGTCATGGATGCAGTGGCTAAGGCGCAGAGGGCTCACCTGTGGTCTCGCTTTGCTTTGCAGCCTTCCTCCCTGGAGGAGGCGAGTTCACGTCGGCCGAGGCGAGCGGCGAACGAGCTCAAGGCGTGGCGAGAGGTAGTGGATGAAGATGCGCGCTGCCGACGACGGCCTTGGGAAGCTCTCCACCTCCGCTCGACATGGCCGCCGCCGCACCATGGCGTCCTCAAGGGGGAGGCGGAGCGGCGAACGGAGCTCATGGGGGAGGCCGAGCGGCCGTCAAGGGGGAGGTGGAGCGACACGCAAGGGCTGGAGGATCGGCGCCGCCACGGCCTCCATCGCCAGAGGTTTGGGGGATTGGGGGCGACGCCGGGTTTGGGCAGGGGGCAAAACGCAAAACATCACCAGCGCGCACGCGGTCGCGCGAGCTCGCGCGACGGGCTCGATCGACGCCCTCCAATCCACGATGGAGGGTGCAGATCTTCTGTGTGCATATGTGCATGGAATGGACTATGTGCATACGATATGTTCCCCCTATTCTCTCCCAAAATTCATTCCGGACTTCGGAGCCCAGCTACAAAATGCAAACTCCCGGTTGGGCCGATATTCCGGTTAGCCCGTCTCAAAGGAGAGAACTACATAAATCAGGTCCACGGTCCACCATCAAAGGAAACGGTGATCCCAATAAACTCGGGTCTCAAGTTCTCAACTCTCTCTTCAGCCGACCAAAGCCATAAAATATGAAACAAAAAACAATTTGCCACTGACATGTGGACCCGTCGTTACACCTTGACCCACTGTCATCGAGACGACAGAACAAACCAAGCAATCATATAGTTGGAAGCAGGCAGGCAACCACCGCAACAGCAAGAAGTTTTCCCCAATTCCCCTCCTCCTCCTGTCCAATCTTCTCTTCCCAAACCATCGCCATGGCCTCCGCACCGACCCCGCCTCCCCTCCTCCCGGTCACCAACCCCGCGGCCGCGGGCTCGTCCCCGTCCACCGGCGGCGGCAGTGGTGGCTCCGACGCGCCGATCGCCACGCCGGCGTTCCGGCTCTTCCTGAGCCGGCTCTCTGAGTCGGCGCGGCGCTCGCTGTCCGACCGGCGGGCGTGGACGGAGCTTCTCGACCGCTCGGCGTTCTCGCGGCCGGACTCCCTCTCCGATGCCACCTCCCGCCTCCGCCGCAACCTCGCCTACTTCCGCGTGAACTACGCCGCCGTGGTGGCCTTCGCGCTCGCGGCGTCGCTCCTGGCCCACCCCTTCTCTCTCCTCATCCTCCTGGGCATCCTCGCCGCCTGGTGCTTCCTCTACCTCTTCCGCTCCTCCGACCAGCCCGTGGCGCTCTTCGGCCGCACCTTCTCCGACCGCGAGACGCTGCTGGGGCTCGTCGTCGCGTCGTTCGTCGCCTTCTTCTTCACGTCCGTCGCGTCGCTCATCATCTCCGGGCTGCTCGTCGGCGGCGCCATCGTCGCCGCGCACGGCGCATTCCGCATGCCCGAAGACCTCTTCCTCGACGATGCGGACGCCGCCAGCGGCAACAGCGCGGCCCAGGGGCTGCTATCCTTCCTCGGGGCACCCGGATCTAGGGTTTGAGGCGGCGAACGACGAGATCTGGTAGGCTTCTTGGGCTCGGGAAGTTCGTGTTAAGATGGAATTGGTCTGGATCTGGTCTTGTTGTAGCTGTAGCCTATTTCTTCTGCAGTTCCTTATTCTGTAGCTACAGATCTATTGGTTTAGTGTGTTTTGATTGAGGTGCCTCCTTTCCCAAAGATCTGCAGAATTATCTTATACATTTCACGCTGTGACGAGATTTAGTGTTGAAGTACTTTAGTATGAATGTATGATGTCGAATTATCAATATACATGGCATGTTCTTGGGAGTAATGAAACGAAGTAAAAAATTTATGATGCTTCCGTTGTTTACTTGCAATACTTGATATGCTTGTGGAAATTGATCGTGACAAATGAATGCTTTGGAATCATGCCTGAATATTTGTTGTCAAATGTTAACTCTTCTCTTGTTGGAGATCAATGTATACGCAATGCTGGAGTAGTGGAATAAAGTCAATAGATCTGTGTGATCATCTAGTATTGCTGTAAGCTTATGTTAATAGCTGACGTGGGAAATAATATTATGGTGTGCATCAGTATGAACTTGGCTTCATAATATTTTGTAGTCGCTGTTTGGTATTGGGCTTTCCTGGGTTTGCCCTTTGGTTCGAGGGATCATGAGATGCGGAATCATCAGTCTCTTTGTTTTGTGATTGTCAACAGCAATTCAAGACAGTTCTGGTCCGGATATGCTAAACCTCCTAGGCAACAAATTTCTCCTAAACCATCCCCAAATTTATCTGCAATTTTTTGGTTGGGGTGGTGGGTGAGGACAATGGGTGTAACACTCTGGTTATGCGGAAGCTAAGATATTACTTAAAAGTATAATATACATCAACAATAGAAATAATTTCAGCAATCTATCAGCTAATAACAGGTAAGGAGCAACAAACAATAGATTGATCTTAAGAATTGAATTAGATTTCAGCAACATATCAAACTTGAAAATATCCAATCCTATTGCACTATTTAAGATAAAACTAACAAGAGTCTATACAAAGAATATTAAGCATTCACTAGTTCAATCAAATCATCGTGAAAGATAACCTCAATCATCAGAACTCTATTATTACAACCCAATATTATCAAATGAAAGATAATAACAAGTCCATTAATTAATAGTGAAATATGAAGTGAATGAAGTGATCCGTGACTAATCCCTTCCAAGCATGTTGTCATTAGTGTTTACCTAAAACACACAAACAATGGCAAGAATGAGTCTACCACTCAGCAAGTACAACAGAATAATATGGAAAAATACTGAATCAGAACATAACATTCACAATGTTTGAATATGAAACAAAATGGTAGAAATCTTATGCAAGAATGGAATACATGCTCTTCATACCTTATATGGGTATAGTGAGTGAACACCGTCTTGTTCACTCAGCCCACATTATCAAAAAATACGGGATCCATGGCTCAGATAAAGAATATTTTATAACGGGGATCCAATTTGCCCACATTGGAATGATAGGTCTTACGTGCCCATATTTGAATGATGGGTCTTTACTTCTCACTCCCGTGGGTGAAACATGAACAAATGAAATGAATATATGAATATGAAAGGCATAATCTCAAAACACATGGTTTAACATACGTGAAAAGAAACAAAAATCATTGGAAATTACTCATAGACCATAGAAGTTAATCATAGCAAGAATATCAAGTACTACGAACAATTAACCGTCAATTCAATCCAAAATGTACTTGCCTTTCGCGTTGCGACGCGTTAGGAGGTAAGGATGATGCCGTTAATCTCGAAGCCTCTCCCCCTACACCATTAAATTACTCGAATAAGAACAACGTGATATCAAGACGCTACTCGCAACGCTTCTACCTCATCTTCCCAAAACCCAAAGTTTATATATTTGTTTTACTCAATTTAAATGACATTCTAGCAGGAAGCTATACTGGACAGCAGCAATAAAAACTTCATGACTTTCGCTCAGAAACTCAAAAAGGTGTGATATCAGATTCCATGGAAAGATAATGAAATCCTCTACAATAACCTAGTTGTCGAGCCCCTCTAATTCGGCCAACAACTGAGGCTAACAATCAGATGAAAATCTAAAGCTATAATATGTCTGACAGAATAAACAGCAGTGCAAGAAAATTCATAACTTTCAAATGGATTAACCAAAACTCATGATTTTTAACAATCTGGAAAGCTTAAGAAATTTCCTACGATAAACGTGTTAGGTGAAATCCCTGAATCAGTCCTTAACATATTCTTAATTAATAAACAAGACGACTGCTAATATTCGTCAGACTTTCTGGACAGTAGTAATGAAATCAACGTAACTTGTAGACCACAACTCCGAATTGGGTGATCTTTGAACCTATGGAAAGCTGAAAACAAACCCCACAAATCTCTAGGAGACGCAATCCTCCAATTCGGACTCTAACTATACGAAAACTGATGCACAAGCATTGAACAAATTTCTGGAATTAATCGCAGCAGAACAACGATCCCTTAATCATGGCAATTTACGAATCTAAATCGATCTAACCAGCGAGGAATCATTCGTTACCCTTGAAGACAATGTGCCCGCTGAATTTCCCCGCGAGGCACTCCTCTCCTCTTCTTCTCTCCTCTCCTCTCCTCTTCTTCACATGGCCACCAAAGGTGAAACGAGCTACTGGAGGACGGCAAGGCGGGGAGGTGAAGCAGCAGGAGTTCACAGCTGGGGAGGAGGTGGAGGCGCCAGGGAATCCAGGGGAGGGGCGGTAGGCGGCAAGAGAAGGGGGGAAAGTGCAGCCAACCAAAGAGAAAGGGGGAAAGGTGGGGGCGGCTAGGGTTTTGGGGGAGGGTGGCGCCTCCCCCCTATGGTCGGCTCCCACTTGGGCCCTCTGGGCCAAGGTCCAGGGCCCAGGTTGGCGGTTCTTTGCGGAAAACCCCTTTTTCATATGATTATTCTCTCTTTTTCTTGCCTTCTGTCCTTAGAAATAATCAGAGTATTACATTCTACTCCCATTAACAGGATTCGACCCCGAATGTACTCGAAAGAAAACTACGACTGGAATGTAACAATGACAAACACGTACCCGTTGCGAATAAATTCGGATATTATTCGCACATACGAAACTCCAACTCCCAAGTGGCCTCTCCCTCGAACTGATGAGACCATAACACAAGGACATAAAATGACGTCTGTCCTAACACTCAACCTGACATTTCCAGGTACACTCATCATAAGAGACTCGAAGGTAAGATCCTACTTGATGGTCAACGACGTTAACAAAAACTCAAACTCTAGATCTCCCAGGTAATCAATCGGTGCCAGAACAAACCAAAAGTTGCGTACCCGTATATGGCCCAAGACGATCAAAGCGATACGCTAACTTCCTAATCTCTGCAACTGTCGAAAACGAACCAATGTACCTGGACCAACTTTCCCCTTTGGTACAAAAGCACACAACATGCTCAACACACACGGAACTCTTGCCCCATTTCTAAATCGAACTCTTCATCTAACATGGAGCACCTCCTTTAATCAAGAATGCATAACAGAACTCGTTTTTAAACAACTGTTTTACAAAGAGAATCCAACCGAAAATAAAGAGTTCTCATCGCAACTATGCAATGCCAACTCTCCACCAAAAGGGTCAAATCCAAAAGTGACAACTCATCACAAAAACCATTCCACTTTCTAATTAGGCAATTTGCGAATGAACACCACGAAAGCCAAATCAGAAATCACTCGAATGCCTAAATCAAATACTTCTTTTATTTTGTCTGAACTGGAAAGAATCATACATGCCAGCACAGTGCCAACTCAAATTGCCAAAGACATCAGTCATAAATACATAGCTCAAACAAGAATGAAGGAAGCGTTTCATTACCCGAGGCCATGTTTTCCTCAATTTCTCTTTTAAGAATAGAACTTCTCTCAAACTATGGAACTCCAACTCATCGCATGACACTAACTCATTTCTCCTAAATTGGCAACCTCAACTCCAAGTTCAAATCGAATACGTCAACCACATCTTTGTAGGGAGGTTCTATTGACTCCACAGAAACATACTCTAGCCAACTCAGCCAATTCCTCTACCGATGGAATTACTTTGACAGATGACTCCCAATGCATCTCAAAATAGACCTCACACGAAATCACATCACCTCAATCCTTAAATAACAAACAACTCAGAATTCACATCAGACATTCTTATGTACTACATCAAAAAGGGCCTATCAATGATCATCGCACTATCCGGAACCCACCCTTATTCTACTTCCTCTACACAAAATCGTTGGGCAACCAAAGTCCTAGCATAAAAATACGAAGCCTAAATCTAACATCCAAGACTCCTACAATGAACTGCTGGTGTAAATGTTAGGGAACTCCTCAGACTCGATGAATAAAATTCCCACAATCTAATCATACTCGATCATTAACAACAATAGACAAATATATCCTTAACCAAATTATCCCTTGAAGGATTTAACTCCAAGAGAGTTACTCATTGAACCAAGCTATACCCAACGATAATCCAACAATCTCTGTCATCTCATTAATTCTTTTGACGGTTAGATTTCTTCGCTAATCTTTTCCTCATTACACCACACCGTCCTATTTCACCTTCACAACTGTTCAAACTACCCAGTTGCGATACCTTAATAAACTGATCAAGGTTTTCATTCTTTTGATAATTCTAATGTTCCACCCAAAGTGAACAAAAGACCTTGGACCACAAATCACTATAGATTTTATTAGTTGCAACAATGCAATTAGTTTAGTCTCAAAGTCAAACATCCTGTATAACTAAGATTCTCTCCAAGAATTATACACGAAATCAATTCATCCTCTAATGCTCCTCAAAACTTACACCCATGGTCTCACAACAACAATTGATAAACAATTCGAAAGTCCCATGTGAAACAAATAGGTTGATTCTTTCTCAAAAGAAAAGGCAATTGAAAACAATTTTCACTAACTAGAAAAACATTTACCACTCGCAATGAACATAGGACCAAGGAAAATAGTCAATTAGGCTATGAACTCGGAAAACATAAGGGGATACCACAATTGGGGGCACAAGCCTTAGAAGAAGAGATTATCAATCCTTAACCGATAAGAAAAAACGTTACTATTAAAACTTCGGGTATACGACAAAAACAGAAAGGTTAAGTATGCTTCCAATAAGCTACAAGTTACAAAACTTGATCCCCACCACAAATACTTCTGTTACTCTCCTTCATTTTAAAATAATACATTTTTTTATGACAACCTTTCTTGCCAACTCAAACAAACGAGCCTTCAAGACCCAAATCACTTGAATCCCTTAATAACCAATAGAACTTTGCAACACGTCGCTTTACTCAACAAATTTCAACTACCACATAAATCTTGAACCTCAAAAGATCATGAATGCAAAATTTGAAATATTTTCATTTAAGAGATATCACGAAAGGCGATCAAATTTCTTTCTTTATAAAGGAATCAACATCACCCTCACATTACTGACCATTTTATTAACATCAATAACATACATTCTTGGTGAAATTCAGTATACCTTACTATCACATTAATAAGTCTTCCAAAAGAAATACAACAAATCATGTCATAAAATTTCCATCATCATATAAGATTGTAATAACAACTTATTCTAGAAAAGAAACCTTGTCGGTGTTTTAGAACCGAACTTACGTAAAGATTGTTTGATTCGGGGTCTCCTAGAATAGAATCATGCGAGAGATTGACACGGAATTTTTATCTGAGTTCGGGCCTTCTCAGGAGAGAATAACAACCCTACTCTGTGTGTGTATGGTATTGAGTGTATACTTGAACAATCGGGGAAAAACTAAGACTATTACAGATAGTGCTTGTATTCTGATGGCTCCTCCCTCCCTTTCTCTAGTTGCCGCCTTTTATAGTACGTGAAGGAGGCGGCTATTACTCGTAAAGCGGCGCCTCATCACCTCTCAGAATTAGCGCATGTTGGTAGTAATTACGGTGTATTAATTCCTCCACGTCGCTCAATGACTATATACCGTAGATAATGGGTATTACGTGCCATTATTACGTAGAATAACGGCATATGATGATCGTTTGAATCCCTTTAATCAATAAGACCCACTTGTCCGCAGGTTCATTTGATTATAAGGTGGTCGTGGTGACCTAGTCGTAGAGGAATCTCGACTATGAGGTAGTCGTAGCAAGACTTACGACTATGGGATAGTCGTAGCATAACTTACGACTATGGGGGTGGTCGAGAAGAACTTACGACCATCCATTTGGTTCTTCCTTCATAACATTAAGGGTACACTCGGGGTTCACATGACGTCATATTTACCTATAATAAAAATTATAGATAAAAGGTAAAATGAGGATTATTATATCCTCGTCATCTAGCCCCGACTTCAAGTGAAAGCAACTTACTTGGTAAAGGGTTCTAGATGGTCTTACGATCATGAGAGGATCGAGAAAATAATCGAAGGAAAAACTCTTCGATTGTGTACTACTTTGACCGAAATGTGCTTGGTCAAAAAATTGCTTACGACTATCAAGTGGTCGTAAAAGCATTTCTACGATCACAAGGTGGTCGTAGTATAGTGATCGGAAGAAGGAACTTTCCGATTATCACTTCCTTTGGTTGAAAAGATCTAACCAAGGAAGTAATTTCGCTTGAGATGTAAACGCAAACCTGAATTTCTAAGCGGACACACAGGGAATCTCAAACGACGCTGATTAGCTTTGTCTGTTGAAGCGGTTCCGAGACGGTGGCGACCCTTGGAATGTCACGATCGGCTCAAGGTGCGCGGTTATATATACTCACCGGAGGGTAAAACCTAAGATCTTAATTTTCCCCAAATTGCTCATCTTTGTTCCTCAAGCTCTTGCCTTCTCCGCCGAAGTCGTTCTTGCCTTCTCATTGCCACTCCAATTGTGCCCTCTTTTTCGACCCAAAATTTCTGCTTCCGAGAGAGATGGCCGGAAAGTTTCGATTGGGAAGAGTCGGAGATGGATGCGCGAAGATTCAAGCCCTAGTTGTCGCCGGGAAGATTCCAGAGAAGACTCTTGTGAAATGGCTTCCGGCATTTGGGCAGCATTGGCCGTCAGGGGAGAATGGGCAAATTCCTGTCTTCTAGGCTTATTGTGAGTGTGGCCTTCGACTGCCTGCTCACCCCTTTCTCACCGTCTTTTCGTCTTGCAGAAAGCCATAGAGCAAATTGTCGTTGTTTCGGTGAATATCATCGACAACTTCTAGAGTCATGACAGAAAGAGGAACTCGCAAACAGCAGAGAGGTGGTAAGTCATCGCTATTCATAGTCACCTTGGATTTGACTACTTATATAGTGCTTACGGGATTTGTCATGGAAAAACTCACGACTAGGTAATGGTCGTAAAAACTTATGACCAAAGGGCTTTGTCGAGAAGAACTTACGACTAGGTCAATGGTTGTAGAAGAACTTACAATCGATTGACCCATGCTCATGTCCTCGTTATCCTTGCGGGTTAAACAGTGGACGCTAAGATCTTAGCCGACTCGCCGATTATGAAAAAAGAGGAGTCGAAAAAGTTTAGGAAGAGGTATTAGACCTCAGGAAAAAGCTTAAAGAAGCTAACTCGCAACCATGAAGTCGCAGGAAAAATTAAACAAAGAAGTGTTGAACTTAAGATCGCTTATATCTTTGATCTTTACCTAACTCTTGCTTCTTTTCGTAAAAGAAGACGAGACGAAAAAGCTCCGTAATGAAGTTAGAGAAAACTTCATTATTCACGAGCTTACTCGTATGTCCAAAAATAAAGATCAAAACCTTGAGACGTTGGGAACTCGAATATCAAGTAAGTAATTCTTTACCTCTGAGTCCTTCTGAGTTATTTCCTTTTCTCACTTCCACTTCCTTTCTAGCAATGGACGTTAAATTGAGAGAACTTGAGATCAAATCGCGGATAAAGCCGTGATTTATAACGCAAATCCTTATTGCAAAGAAGAATGTAGAGGATATTGTATCATGGGAGAAAAAGTATGCCGAGACCGTTGCTTCCCATAATGAAGAGGTCAAGAAGTTGGATTCTCAACTAGTGGGTAAGAAATTCTTTTACCCGTGATTATTTTTGTTTTCTTTTTCCTCTAGGAGTTTATTTTTGTTTGACCAATCTTATTTCTTGAGCAAGTGGTCGAAAACAAAAAGCTCATGAGGCTTCGACTTGTACCCAATAGAGATGGAAGCAATGAAGATTAAACTTCAAGGAAACATCACGCCTGAACAATGTGCTTGGTGAGCTACATAGTGAGGGAAAGACTCTCAAGATGATACAATAGTGCTCACACAAGTACCATTGGGGATCAAGTCGGGATTTTGCAAGATCCGTGACCACTCAAGGCCAACCAAGTGAATCGATAAAGGAGGCGGTCGAGCTGCGCATAAGTTATGCATTAGCAAAACTTAAAGCTCATGACCCGACCTTAATGTGCAACCACTCGCTTCGACTTCAAGCGCTCTCAAGGAAGGAAGACGTCGATGGAGGAGATGCAATCGGTTGGTAGGAAAGTTTCAGAGGAGATGCAGTTGGGCTCTCCTCTTGAGTAGTCTCAGTAATGAACTTGTGAAAGCAGTCTTTTGTTGATGTAATCCATCTTGTTCCTCGCAAATCATCTTGTCGAGTAGTTAGTAACTCAAAAGATAATTAACGAATTTAAAGACTAAGCAATGAAGTCAAATGTGATGACTTTATCCTAGCCCCGACTATTTGCTTAGTTTGTGAAAACTAAGTAAATAGTTTTGTCTCTCGCAAATCATCTTGTCGAGTAGTTAGTAACTCAAAAGATAATTAACGAAATAAAGACTAATAATTGAAATCAAATTATTCTAGCCCCGACTATTTCTTTGAGTTTGTTTAGACAAACTAAGTAAATAGTCTCAGAGAAAGGGTTTACAAAACAGAGAGGTTTGTTTAACTTGTAGTTTTGGGTCTCAATTGTCATGCATCGGTCGAAAGGGTGGTAACGAGTTGACACTAGGAAGTTCCTTCTAGTGGGCGGGACCACGTCAGAGAGGAGAGGCTTCGACTAGGTAATGTTAACATCTCCGACTAGTTTAATCAAATCGAGAACGGCAACTTGAGTTAAGCAAACGTCTAGAGGACTTTAAAATATTTACTCGTCCTTCTCCGATTGGACTCGATAAGTCCATCTGGTAGCAAGAGTAGGAAGCCCGAACAAAGCTAGAAGCTCCTTCGATTAGGCGGTGACCACGTGCGAGAGGAGAGGCTTCGACTAGATGTGTCTCTTCCTCCCACCAGTTGAGATGAAACGAGTACACCCAAGACGGTTAAGCAAATCGATTCTTTATTGTCCGAATGGTCGTTACACATAGAACTTGCGAATCGGTCAATGTTCCAAGAATTCGAGAGAACTCGCCGTCTTCCATTGCCAATCGTCATCGACCACTGGATGAGTAACCGACCACTGTAAGGACCTTCCCACTTGGGAGAAAGTTTGTTCCGATTAGACTTGGATTGGCAAAGCCTCAATACCAAGTCACCTCTGAGAAGGTCTGCGAGGTTGAACCTTACGATCGTAGTATCTTCGCAAGGCTTGTTGGTAGATTGCCGAACTAATTAGGGCTGGTTTCTCCTTTCTTCAAGTAGATTAATATCATCTGCTCGAATTTGTTCTGGTTGGAGTCTGTGAATGTTTCGACTCGTGTTGACCGTATCTTTAGTTAGGAGGAAGCATAGCTTCAAAGATCAAGACTAAAAAGAAAGGTGTTTCTCCAGAGTCTGGTAGTTGTACGAATCGCCCATAATCTGAGGGTAATTCTTGTACCCAAGCCCCGGCGCTTGATGAGTGGTCAAGACTCGAGTTTTAATTCCTCTCATTATTTGGCCGTTTGCACGCTCGATCGTCCCATTACTCGGGGATGGGCCAAGTATATAACATAACTTGGTACCCAACTCGTCATAAAATTCACGAAATTTTACGCCGAAAATTGCTTACCATTATCTCGTAATTATTCGACTTGGTACTCCAAATCGAGTAATTACGCATCTCATCTAAACCGCTTTGTTGCTTCGTTGTTATCGATCCACGTGTTCGGCTTCAATCCATTTTGTGAACGTATCAATAGCCACAAAGAAACTCGAAACCTCCCGGAGCTTTAGGAAACGATCCCGTGATATCAAGACCCCAAAGTTGCAAAAGGCCAAGATAGAGGTATTGTTTGTAATGCCCGATTTGGTTGGTGTATTTGCTCGCTATGAAACCGGATCGACACACTTTTAACCAACTCTTTAGCATCGTATAGGGTCATTGGCAAGAAAACCTTGTCGAAAAGCCTTGCCGACCAACGCTCAGAGGAAGCATGATTTCCACAAATGCCACCATGTATGTCGTGAAGGAGTGTTAATCCTTCGCTCTGCGAAATGCATCGCATGAGTACCCCTTGAGTACCTCGTTTATAGAGAACTCCTTCGACCAAAGTATACATTTTGGCTTTTCGGGATAAGCGATCTGCCTCGAGATCGTCTTCGGGTAGAGAACCCTTCTGAAGATAATCATAGATGGGCGCCATCCATGTATCCTCGTATTCTAGAGAGGTTGTTTCAATAGGAGGTGTCTCTGGCTCTTCGACCAGAGAAGGCTTCTGGAGTTGTTCCAAGAAGACTCCTTTTGGTACTTCAGATCCGAAAGAAGCTATTCGAGCAAGCCGGTCTCATGAGGAAATTATCCTTTCGAGGATGAATTGTGCCTCGAAACCTAAAAATGCTTTTCTAGCTTACGATTCGATAAGTACCGAGACATTGTCGGGTTAGAGCACCGGTACTCTTTACCAACTTGATTCACGACTAGTTGAGAGTCTCCTCTCACGAGTAGTCGGCGAATCGAGAGCGCCATTTGCGTCAGATACCACCTAGCAAACCTTCAGATATCGCCACATTATTAGTGGCCCGAAAGTTTAATTGTATGGCATACTTTAAGGTCTCCCGGTAGGAGATACCAGACCACCTGACACTTCGAGCCACTTAAAGTAAGCGACCGTCAAAGTACATCGCCCATCGATCGTGGGAATCAGATCTTGGGGATCTGAACGAGTTCAGATTTGTCCATTCGGCGACAAAGTCTACCAAGATCTGGGATTTAATAAACCGTTCGACACGAATGGATGTCGAACTCCCCAAGTTCGACCGACCATTTTGCCATCCCCATTGCTTCCCTATTACGGAGGATTGCTCCTAAGGAAACTCGGGCAGACAAACTAGTTTGTGCTACCTGAAAATAATGCCATGATTTCTCGAAGACATGAGGAGGGCATCTGAAGCTTTTGGACCCGAGGGTAACGCTCCTTAGGTGCGTGTAAAACTTCACTTACGTAGTAAACCTGGTCGCTGTACATTTTCACGCTCTATAACCAAGATCGCTACCGATCGCTGTGGCGTGGCGGCTAGGTAAACCAAGAGCGTTTCTTCCGCCTCGGAAAGACCGAATAGGAGCACTCGAAGGTACCTCTTGACATCCTCAAAGGCGGCGCTTGCCTCATTCGAACACTCAAAACTTTCGTGTCTCCTTAGAAGTTTAAAGAAAGGTAGTCCTTTTCTCCCAATCGTGCGATGAAACGACTTAGAGCCGCCATGCACCCAAAGTGAGTTTGGACTTCTTTCCGTAGTTGAGGGCGATTTGTAAAATGGCTTTTATCTTTTAAGGATTTGCTTCAATTCCTCGTATAGATACTAGGAATCCAAGCAATTTCACTCAAGAGATTCCAACACACACTTCTCGTGATTAAGTTTTAGCGATGTTTTACGAGATTGTCGAATGTTTCTTGTAGGTCGGTAATATGATTAAGTTTCTTGATGCTTTTGACAACTAAGTCATCAACATAGGCTTCTAGATTTGGCCTAATTGAGATGAAAAAGTTGCTGCATCAAGCGTTGAAAAGAAGTTACGGCATTTTTAGACCAAATGGCATTTTGACATAGCAAAATATACCAAATGGTGTAATAAATGCGGTCTTTTCTTCATCGTCTAGACACATATTAATCTGTGATATCCGAATATGCATCTAAAAACTTAACATTTCACAACCCGTAGTAGAGTCAACCAACCGATCGATCGTCGAGGTAAAGGAAAATCGTCTTTTGGACAAGCTTTATTAAGATCAAGAAAGTCTCACGACATACGCCATTTGCCGCTTGACTTTCTAACCATTACAGGTTAGCCAACCATTCTCGATGGTTGACCTCTTATAAAGCCCGCTTTAAGTAGCTTATCCAATTCGATTTAATAGCATCTCGCCGATCGGGGCAAATCTCCGCAATTTTTGTTTTACTGGTACTTTGTCGGCCGTAAGGCTAGCTTCGCGGCTCGATCACCTCCCCGGGACTCGGGCATGTCGGATGCTTGCCACGCGAATACATCTGCGTTAGCTCGGAGGAAGGTGATGAGGCGTCTTCCTATTTGGGGTCGGAAGTATCCCGATGTGAACGATCTTCGAGGGCTCCCTGCGTCGAGAGGAACCTCTTTGACTTTGTCGTTCGGCTTTGGTGCGACTTTAGGCTTCGACTTGCTAGTCGAAGGTCGACTTTCTTCTCGAGTTGGTATTTGTCCTACCATCTCAAGGGATCGTGATCGCAGTATCGCCATCTTCTTGTCACAATGGATTGTAATTACTCCTTTGGGACTGGCATCTTAATACATTGATATCCATAATGAGTAGCCATTAGGATTTTGCCAAAGTTGGTCGTCCGAGTATGGCGTTATATGCCGATGTCGAAATCGACCACATTAAAGGAGATTTTCTCGTCTCAAATTACTTGGTGAACCAAATGTTAAAGGAAGAGAAACTTGACCAATTGGTTTGGTCAAGATCCCAGACAATCCCATGGAAAGAGTATCGCATCGGTCTTACTTTGGTCCTAGGTACTTGCATGTCATCCAGGGCACTCAGAATAAAATATTTAACGAGCTTCCACCATCAACCAAAACTCGATTGACCCGACAATTGTTGATGGTGGGTTCGACCACGATTGGTATCGACTGTCGAGTCGAGGATCGGCGATACTCTTCTCGAAAGAAATGGTGACTTCCACCACTTTGGTAATTTATTGACGAGAGGAGGATCTATGGAGTTTACCTCGCTCAAAGACCCTTCACCGCCGCTTTGATTCATATGCCGATGATCCCCGTAGATGTGTTCAATGGTGTGTTGCGGATCCCGGCAGCATCTCCTCTTCGTCATCGAAGATTTATGACCACTTGTTTGACCTACCGCCGAGGGTGGGAAGTGGTTCTTCTTGGTTGTAGTAGTCTTCAAGCTTTCGTTGGAAGACCCGATAGCTATGAAGGTCATGCCCTTCCTTTTTATGGAAAGGACACCACCTAGGCTTATCATTTTTCCGATCAGGCGCTTACCTTTGCCTCTGCTTCGGAGTGTGGCTTGATGTGCGTGGCTCTTTATCATTCATGACCAATACCTCCTTGGAACCGCCTGGTTTTTGACCCTTCATCTTATTTTTGGACTTTTTGCTTTCTTATCCTTCTTCTTACCAACTTCACCGCTCTCGAGATGGATTGTCTTCACGATCGATTGTGTTGTTCCACTCGACCGCCTCAGAGGCGATAGTATATCGATCGGCCATTTCAAGAGTTCGCGCGTAAGTAGGAGGATTTAAAGCAATATCCTCTGTTATCCTTCTACTACGGACTTCGCTGAAAGCCCCGATGCAGATGAATCGAAACTTCCTAATTGAGTTACGAACCGATCAAGCGCTTGATGAACTGGCGCAATGTCTCGTTGTCGCTCGTCTCATCCGGTGCAAGTCGTCCTCCTTTCGTATGCATTGTATGTGCCTTGAAAATTTGCCAAGAGAAGATCGCAGAGATGTTGCTAAGAATAGATCGACTCGAGTGGTTGGTTTAGTAACCACGATCGAGCGGATCCTTCGAGCACGCTTGGAAGGTAATTTGCCATCACATGCTCTCTCCTCCTGCCGCTCGAGCAAATTGTTAGTAAATTTGAAGGAATTCGATGGGATTTTGGGAACCATCAAACTTTTCCATGTTCACCGGTCGAAAACGAGGTGGCAATGTAACGGCTTGGAGATCGGCGAGAATGCCCGACATCCAAGAATGACTTCTTGACGCCTTTGCGTAAAAGAAGGGTTGATATCATCGTGGTCGTACTCGGCGATACCCAAGAATGAGTTGACCCGAATTGTAATAGGTCTCGGTCCCACGAGGGGAATACTCGTAGTTTATCCGTTGTTGCAGATTTCCATGTCGGAGTGGTGAACGATCACCTTTCCGAGGAGCTTGTTGATCATCAGTCATTTGGAAGACATTTCTTCGAGTAGGAGATCGACATGACTTGTCATGCTATACCGATTTCTACGCGGTGATATGTTGGATTGACTGGTAGCCGGAAGAAGTCGTATGGGTACGACTACTTGAATGATGTCGACGAGGAGCTTCCAGCTTTTTCATTGTACTCCGAAGCCTTTGTGTGATCTCTTCAGCGAAGAGGTCATAGCCTGGCATTCGGGCTAGCTCTTGAGTTGGATTCTCGAGCAAATCATTGATGTGCTGGAGCTCTCGAGCTTCCTCTGATTGATATTGAATACGCCCAGGCAAATTCTTCTGAGCTTCAATCTTCTTCCTTCGAATTGCCTCAAGATTTTCCATGTTAGACTCTTGAGATTGCCTCAATGAAGCGAGAATGTCGAGGATTTCCTGGCGCTCATGAAGGCGTTGGTCATGTCCGCCGATGGTGGTGTCTCGCCATTGCCACGAGGGGCGCAGCAGGTGACCTTCGGAAGGGTCTCCATCTCGGTCTCTAGAAGAGTGATCTTGATCCGAGAGAAGGACGAAGACCTCCGCTGATGATTCTCACTTACGCCGAGGCCTCTCCGCTTGAGGAGTCGTCGAGAGACACTATCTGGCGACTTGGAGTAATCCTCCAAGTAGGGAAGTCTGGTTATAACTGTCTCCGTCGGCGGTGTGACTCATGGAGAGATGGTCGAATTTGCAGAAAAGCATGCTTGATCCCGCTCTCTCTGGCGTTATCCAAAGAGAGAGAATCATCGATGCCTTGGGTGAAGTCCTGCACCAGGCTTCTAGAGCTTGCCTCACCAAGTCGGACCGCCTTAGGGAACTTGGACACTTCGAGGAAAAACTCTCGTCGTGTCGTGAGTCCACTGGGTGTGGTCTGGTCGATTGACCTTGCCCTTGAGAGGTAGATTCCTCTCTTGGACGTCATGTTGTGGGGATAAGGATCCTCCTCAACTCCACCGGCGACATTGTCTCCTGGATCGTGTGGAAGATCCCGGAGGCAAGAATGCCATAGGATGAGTCATCACTTGCTCAGAATCGAATCCGCATCCATGTCGACGTCACAGACCGCCAAGTCGAACCAGTTCTCCTCGCTCCATTCTCCGCCATGAGTGCATGAGATTTGGAAAACAGAGAGAATGTTTGACAAGAAATTACCGAAGATCCCCACGGTTGGCGCCAACCGTCGGTGTTTTAGAACCGAACTTACGTAAAGATTGTTTGATTCGGGGTCTCCTAGAATAGAATCATGCGAGAGATTGACACGGAATTTTTATACGAGTTCGGGCCTTCTCCGGAGAGAATAACAACCCTACTCCGTGTGTGTATGGTATTAAGTGTATACTTGAACAATCAGGGGAAAAACTAAGACTATTACAGATAGTGCTTATATTCACGATGGCTCCTCCTCCCTTTCTCTAGTTGCCGCCTTTTATAGTACGTGAAGGCGGCGGTTACTCAGTAAAGCGGCGCCCATCACCTCCTCAGAATCGGCGCATGTTGGTAGTAATTACCGTGTATTAATTCCTCCACGTCGCTCAATGACTATATACCGTAGATAATGGGGTATTACGTGCCATTATTCTCAGAGAATAACAACAGATGATGATCGTTTGAATCCCTTAATCAATAAGACCCACTTGTCTGCAGGTTCATTTGATTATAAGGTGGTCGTGGTGACCTAGTCGAGAGGAATCTACGATTATGAGGTAGTCGAGCAAGACTTACGACTATGGGATAGTCGTAGCATAACTTACGACTATGGGGGTGGTCGTAGAAGAACTTACGACCATCCATTTGGTTCTTCCTTCATAACATTAAGGGGTACACTCAGGGTTCACATGACGTCATATTTACCTATAATAAAAATTATAGATAAAAGTAAAATAAGGATTATTATATCCTCGTCAAACCTAGTGCGTAAGCCACAATGTTGAAACAAATCTCTTTTAACAAGCCCATACTAGTACAAGACAATCTCATAAAACACACCAGTTTAAATCACTTATTAGATTTCGCCGATTTAACCCTTACTGACGCTCAACGCCAATATAGCACACACTAATAACACTCTAGTCATTACTACTAACAATTGATGATTATCTAATCATGTAAGCATTCATGGTCCTACCTCTGTGTGCAAACACAAACAAATATGAGTATAGATTCAATGTTCTACCTTTTGTTCAGAAATTAGAACGAAATATCTTTAAACTTCAACAGTAGAATATTTATAAGACAAGGTTTCGTAAGTTAATGCAACAACTTTTCATCCATTTCTTCATACATATACCAACAATTTAGCATAGCAAAAATAGGTGAATCTAGCATTTGAACAAATTCATCAAGTATCTAAATAGAAGACAGATTCAAGATTAATATTTACCAAGGCAGTAACCCAACACCTCCGTAATTAACCATCTCGAACAGTTAGATTAATTACCTAAGACCAAATAATCCAATTTTATCCAACAAGTTTAGAAATCTAAACAATTAAAGTGATCAAACAAGTTCATTATTGTTTCACACTCCCTAACAACTCCATGAGTTCCAAACATGTAGAGACAAATTCTTGTTCAATTTTTTTTAAAGAAACCACTACAGGACAACTTGAAATTAATCAACTTCATTTCTAAAGATATTAGCTAAGAATCATTGGTTTGCACCATACTAATAATCCAACCTGATAACTCTTACCATACCAATTAATTCATTTAATTAAAACCTCTTAGTTAAGCATGACAACACATCACTAAGGTGTTTTAATATTCTCTTTCATAAAAGAGAAGCATTAAACTTCAACTCTCAAATTAATCCAAAAGAAATATGCAAGATCATAGCTCCCACATAATAAAGAACTTGCAAAAGAAATCTTTCATTGCCCAAATACCAAGCGAACAAATGAGTTACATTTTCCAACAGAGAATAAAAACAGAACTTCCGTGAAAGGATCAATCTTGAAAATTAACGGCGTTCCAAGCAAACATCAACGGATCAACCATCAGAAGAACAAATAACCACTTAATTGAACCAATAAAGAACGAAAACCCACCTATTGCAGTGAAACTGTTGTCCAAAGAAAATTTATCAACCATCAGAAAGCTATAACCAGAAACCAAACGTAAACTCAAGGAGGACAACATCGTCCCAAAGAACTAACCCTCAACGTATGCAACTAAGTTGCCCGAGGTAACCACTTTACTGTCCCAAACCACGAACGGTGGTATAACCTGGCAATACCCAAGGCTATAACCACGACCTCTACTTCTCAACATCTGTTACCATCACGCATAACCAATATAATCAATTATGAATATACAAGATCATCTCATAACAATCATAGAATAAATTCATAGATATAGAAGATCATAACATATCACAGATTAACAACAAGAATGATAGTACAGAAGCAATTCAATAACAGTTCAACATGACGAAACATACTATCAGAATCGCAGATGTAATGAATTACCCAAATCCCACCTACTGTGCACAGTGTGTCAATTTATTTATTTCAATTACCACGGACCTAAAGCCCGCTCTGATACCAACTGTAACACCATGGCTATGCGGAAGCCAAGATATTGCTTAAAAATCTAACGTACATCAATAATAGAAATAATTTCAGCAATCTATCAGCTAATAACATGTAAGAAGCAACAAACTAGATTGATCCTAAGAATTGAATTAGATTTCAGCAACATATCAAACTTGAAAATATCCAACCCTATTGCACTATTCAAGATAAAACTAACAAGAGTCTATACGAAGAATATTAAGCATTCACTAGTTCAACCAAGTCATAGTGAAAGATAACCTTAACCATCAGAACTCCATTATTACAACCCAATATTATCAAATGAAAGATAATAACACGTCCATTAATTAACAGTGAAATGTGAAGTGAATGAAGTGATCCATGACTAATCCCTCTCAAGCATGCCGTCATCAATGTTTACCTAAAACACACAAATAATGGCAAGAATGAGTCCACGACTCAGCAAGTACAACAGAATAATATGGAAAAATAATGAATCAAGAACATAACATTCACAATGTTTGAATATGAAACAGAATTGTAGAAATCTTATGCAAGAATGGAATGCATGCTCTTCATACGCTTATATCGATATAGCCGTGAACACTGCTTGTTCACTCGGACCAAGATTATCCAAAATGTGGGGATCCAAGGCCCACATGAAGAATGTTTCATAACGGGGATCTAATTTGCCTATATTGGAATGATGGGTCTTACGTGCCCATATTAGAATGATGGGTCTTTACTTCCCACTCCCGTGGATGAAATATGAACGAACGAATGAATGAATATATGAATATGAAAGGCATAATCTCAAGAAACATGATTTAACATACGTGGAAAGAAACAAAAATCATTGGAAATTACTCATAGGCCATAGAAGTTAATCATAGCAAGAACATCAAGCACTACGAACAATTAACCGTTAATTCAATCCAAAATGTGCTTGCCTTTCACGTTGCGACGCGTTAGGAGGCAAGGATGATGCCGCTAACCTCGAAGCCTCTCCTCCTACACCATTAAATTACTCGAATAAGAATAACGTGATATCAAGACGCTACTCGCAACGCTTCTACCTCATCTTCCCAAAACCCAAAGTTTATATATTTGTTCTACTCAATTTAAATGACATTCTTGCAGGAAGCTATACTGGACAGCAGCAATAAAAACTTCATGACTTTCGCTCTAAAACTCAAAAAAGTGAGATATTAGATTCTCTGGAAAGATAATGAAATCCTCTACAATAACCTAGTTGCCGAGCACCTCTAATTCGGCCAACAACAGAGGCTAACAATCAGATGAAAATCTAAAGCTATAATCTGTCTAACAGAATAAACAGCGGTGCAAGAAAATTCATAACTTTCAAATGGATTGACCAAAACTCATGATTTTTAATAATATGGAAAGCTTAAGAAATTTTGTACGACAATCGTGTTGGGTGAAATCCCTGAATCAGTCCTTAACACATTCTTAATTAATAAACAAGACGACTGCTAATATTCGTCAGACTTTCTAGACAACAGTAATGAAATCAACGTAACTTCTAGACCACAACTCCGAATTGGGTGATCTTTAAACCTATGGAAAGCTGGAAACGAACCCCACAAATCTCTAGGAGACGCAATCCTCCAATTCGGACTCTAACTATACGAAAACTGACTCACAAGCATTGAACAGATGGAATTAATCGTAGCCGAACAACGATCCCCTAATCATGGAAATTTACAAATCTAAATCGATCCAACCAGCGAGGAATCGTTCGTTACCCTTGAAGACAACGTGCCCGCTGAATTTCCCCGCGAGGCACTCCTCTCCTCTTCTTCTCCCCTCTCCCTCTCCTCCTTCTTCTTCCACGGCCGGCCACCAAAGCAGGAAACGACGGCGCTGGAGGACAGCAAGGCGGGGAGGTGAAGCAGCAGGAGTTCACAGCTGGGGAGGAGGTGGAGGTGCCAGGGAATCCAGGGGAGGGGCGGCAGCCAGCAAGAGAAGGTGGGAAAGTGGCGGCCAACCAAAGAGAAAGGGGGAAAGGTGGGGGCGGCTAGGGTTTTGGGGGAGGGTGGTGCCTCCCCCCTATGGCCGGCTCCCACTTGGGCCCTCTGGGCCAAGGCCCAGGGCCCAAGTTGGCGGTTCTTTGCGGAAAACCCCTTTTTCATATGATTATTCTCTCTTTTGCTTGCTTTATGTCCTTAGAAATAATTAGAGTATTACAATGGGATTACGAGATAGTGGTTATTAACGTATTGTTGTTAAGAATGTGGAATTCCTGTGTATCAAAGCTGCTGTGTTTTGCTTGTTGAACCCTGAACCATGCATGATACGTGTCATAAAGCTTGCCTATAAATTAGAATGTTATTGGTGATATGTTACATTATGCCCAATTTTGCTTGTTGAATATATCATACCTGCTAAGATTAATCTATGTTGCAAATTGTTAAGCAAATGTTGTATAAAATAACCCTTCTTAATTTGTTTATTAAAATAAACCTGTCTGAAACTTATTTTTATAAATTTAAAATGAGCCTTGCTTGCAACGCCATGATCTGCTGTGCTGCAAATGAACACATTCCACAACACCACATGTGGCTTATAAACTTATTTCCGAAATTGAAACGCTAACACCTGTGACCTGTTTCGTTGGAAGGCCAGCCACGTTGGCCCTTATTGTGGCCAATCTTGCAAAGTTGCAATGCCATGGTCTATGGCGTTGCAAGCAGCCTTTATTTTTGGAAATTGTCTGGGAGTCGTTTATTTTAAAATAAAAGTTTAAAAGGATTGTTTTATAAAACAGTCATCATTGTTAGTGATCATCCTGGTTTTTGATGGTGAAATTTTTTTAAGTTGATATATAATTTTACGACAGCATTGTCTTACGTGGCAAATGACAGTGCAGGGCTGTTTGGTTTGTAGTCATCAAAATTTGATAATAACCTTAAAATTTGACTGGGATTTGGATTGATACCTACTTTTTGACTCGCCCTGAAAATTTTGGCTAGCCAATGCCGCACAGAGCATTTGCTCGGGCGATACCTGGTGAGCAAAACTCTCGGCCCAATTTTGGTAAGGCTTTTGCCAATATGTTGATGAGGTGGCAGCAGCCTATTGGCTGCATTTAATACATACATTTTTTTATTAATCAGTTTCGAATGATCATATTTTCTAAACCGAGTATTCGATTTGTGGTCTGTTTGAACTGTTGTGTTCCTTATCATTTAATCATCAAAACAAGATTCATGTTGGCATATTTTTATATATATATATATATATATATATATATATATATATATATATATATATATATATATATATATATATATATATATATATATATCAGGACCCACGTGTCATACTCATATTTTGGCATGGTTGTAATCCAAACACATCAATTTCGATATTGCCTGTCAATTGGTGTGGCTACGATCTAAGTACCATTTTTTTGCTTAGGTTTTGGCATTATCAAAATTTTAGTATAGCTAACTAGGGTCGTAAACCAAACAAACCTTACATTATTTATTTTCCTAACCGTAGAATGTAATCCATGTTGACTTGTGATTTGTCAAGCTGCTTACTGGCAGATCATACTGAAATGCATGGGCTCCGAACTGTTGCAATCCTCGAACCTGCAAATAGATATATACTTATCTGATAATATCATCTTATACAATGTTTGTGCTTTGCTTGTATGCAAGCTTTTACCTGCTAAATAGGTTGTGGTGCTTGTATGTTCCCTTTTTCTGTTTAGTGTTCAGACAGCAGCGGGATTGGAGCTCAAAGATGCTGTCAGGCAGAATAGGCCGATCACAAGGTGCGATGATACTGAAAATTTAGACATCTTACTGAGCTGTATACTAGCTTTGAAGAATTCGGGATAGATTTGCACGAGCTGCTACGTGAATGCCTTAAGTAGTCTAGTCTTCATCTTTGTCTGCCTACTACCTGAATACCTTAAACAATCTTTAGTCCGTATCTTCTGTCGATAGAGTGTCCACTGGCCAGTTTGATCGAAGTTCGAACTATGATCCATGAAGGAATAAATCAGTGAACCGCACGCATTCTGCAAGTGTTTGCCGATGAAGAAAGGAACTATGCACCTTTTGCCTTTGACCTAGGAGGAGGATAATGCAAACATCTCACGCATAAAACGTAGAGTAAAGAAGGCTTGTTTAGCACTCACTTTGCAAACAGAAAAAGGTTATGTGTGGCGTTCTCAGGAATTTTTTGCGCAGACAGAAATTATAGAGCTACTGGCGTCTTCCTCCAAGTGTCAATGGCCTGATTGTTTAGGTAGAAATTGGCTTGATTGTTTAGGTAGAAATTGAACTGTCTACGGCTTTGCAAACGCAAACTTACATGCGCAGTGCTCAGCAATTGTTTGCAAATTGTGAGAGCTATAAACGGCTCCGGTTTGTTATTTATGTTTGGACCCCACCTGGCATTGACTGCTCAGGCCCCAGCTCTTCAAAACTAGCTGCCCCCTTGCTTACGCATACCTGCGGCGGAGCACGCGACAACGCCCACCTCGGCCACCTCCCCTTCCGCCCCTTGACTATCGATTGATTCTTTACGGCTTCGCTCTCAGAGCTACAATAACATGGACAATTAAGGTATATATTCTCTCTTTTTTTCCGAGAGAAAGAGAGATAGGCATGATGAGCTAGCTCATATGCTACCCTATTTTGAACTCTAACCTCGCCAGTTGACTCTTAAGTTTATTTTTTTGTATGACTCCACAATATTTTAATTATAGCATGAAAAAACTGTTTTGTTATAAACAACAACTCGTACAATGATGTTTATACCTTCTATACTCTATATGCTCTAAATTCATGAGTTTATATCGTCTATTCACGAAAAGGCAGCTAATCCTTTTCTTTTTTCCATATCAGCAAAAATTCTAGGAGTATTTTCTTATATGCCGAATAATTTCATATATTTCTTATATACCACTGATATCTCACTGATATATAGGTCTGAGACTCACATATCAGCCTCATAATAATAGTCTCATATCAGCCTCATAATAAGAGTAAAATGTAATGAATTATACCGTTGATTCAGTGATAGTAGGAAATTAATCCAAAATTCACGAAGACTGTAGAAGGACCTTTGTACCTGTCCTCAAATCTCCCGATTTTGGCGTCCAACCCTCCCACTAAATCCCCCAACGTCCAAACCCTACCCCACCCCCTAAGCAGCCATGATGGCCGCCGAGCCCTCGCCGGCGGCTGCCTCTGCCTCCGTCGCCGCTGACGACCTCGAAACCCTCGCCCTCGACTCGTCCTCCTCATCCGCCGCCGCCACCTCCACTGACCCCCTCCTCCGCCCGCCTTCGTCCCCCTCATCTTCCGCGGCTGCCGCGGACCACGACCCCTTCATCATCGACGACTTCCTCGACGACGATGGCATCCCCCCGGCCCCTAGTACCAGCCCCCCGGCCGCCCCGGCCGAGGCGGCGGCTGAGTTCGCCCGGATCACTGTGTCCGACCCGAAGAAGCACGCGGACCCTACCGCCGGGGCCGCCGGCGTGATCCCCGGCTCCGGGAGCTACTTCTCCTACCTCATCACCACCCGCCTCGCGTGCGGCGGCGGCGAGTTCCGCGTGCGGCGGCGCTTCCGCGACGTGGTGGCCCTCGCGGACCGCCTCGCGGCGGCCCACCGCGGTCTGTTCGTCCCGGCCCGTCCCGACAAGAGCGTCGTCGAGGGGCAGGTCATTCAGCGCCACGACTTCGTGAGCCAGCGGTGTACTGCGCTTCAGCGCTACCTCCGCCGTCTCGCCGCGCACCCCGTCGTGGGCCGCAGCCCTGACCTCCGCACATTCCTCACTCAGCCTGGCGCCATCCTCGCCTTCGAGGGTGAGTCGCCGCGGTACTGGACTACCACAGTGAATGCTGACACTCCGCCGGTGCCGGCGAAAGCTGGGAGAGACTTATTTGGGATGTTTAAAGATTTGAAACAAACGGTGGTGAATGGGTTGGTCACAACGAAGCCACCACCTGTGGAGGAGGAGACTGACACAGAATTCCTGGTGCACAAATCCAGGCTTCAGGACTTGCAGCAGCAGCTCACCACAACATCTCAGCAGGTACGTGTTATGTAAGGTGGTATAGCACAGCTCTACAAGTAAATTAACCAGTCCCATGTGCCTAAGATAATATCTTAAGTAACAGCAGCCACATGGAAAACTATTGATTGCTTGATACTCTGTCATCGCTGTGTTGTACATGGGTGTTTTGTGCACAGGGAATGCAGATTGGTTTGAATCTGTTATTAATTGCTTATGAAGTTGTTTATGAATTGGCAACATAATTAGCACTCTATACTAAGTTTACGGTTTTAAACTTTTGTGTTGTCTGAATAAATTTAGGGAGGACCGGAGGAGTACTTTTCATGTTTGCAAGATGGTTGTTTTGAATTACTAAGTATGATTTTACAATAGGGCTGTGAAAGAAACAAGTCGAACCCAAGCTCATTTTCATATCCCCAAAAGTTATGCAAGCAGTTTGGTTCAAGTTCCAGAAGTCGATGAGAGGCTATGTTTTCAACCTCCTCAGGGGTGTTACTATGCCTAGCTATTTTTAATATTATCATAACTGCATCTGATAGTTTTATAAGTTTTTGCCAACATATGCAGTCTTAGAAGAAAATTCTAACACAGATTCTTGTGAGATCATGTGATCTGTTGTTGTTAAGTTCAGAGTTCAATGGAGAAAGAGTTTGACATTTTTCTTATTGCCTGATCTGTTTGCAAGCAAGTTTGGCTTACATCTTTTATGTCAGTCCTGTCCATCTTAGAATTTCTACTGTGCTTTTTATTTAATGCTCAGAGAGATGTTCGTGCAAAGAGGGTTATGCTCTTTTCATTGCTTTTGTTTTGAGTCATCTCAGTTCAAAAAACATGAACACACTTTCAGCCAACGAATGAAATTTATATTTTGTTATGTGGGTCATCTTAACTTCATGGTTACAATGAGTGGCAAGGTTTTTGAGTTTTGACTCGAGCTGGCATTTGCCTGATTGATCTTCAACTATGTTGGTTTGCAAAAGAATGAAAGTTGATTTCTATTTTCTGTGGAGTTATCGAATTGGCCTATTAGAAGACACAGTAACATAGGGTGTTCATCTTATGCTTGTGAAAATTATGGTGTCTAGTAGATAGCATAAGATATTGCATTGTTGCATTTTAAGTTTTCTTGGTAAATGGCTATTGTAGTCAGAACTCAGAAGTAGCAACATGTTCCCTCCCTGGTTTGGGACTTACTTTTGGTCATCTACAGAATATGCCTCAGAATGCCTGTTCTATTGTTACACACACATATTATATGAAACTTTTCCAATGGTGTATTGGTCCACAAAACTAATAAAGTCTTCTAATTTTGCATTTTATGTAGGCAGAAGCGCTTGTTAAAGCTCAGGATGATCTACGAACAACTACAGCTCACTTGGGAATGACATTGATTAAGTTGGCAAAATTTGAAAGGGAGCAAGCAACATGTAGCTCCCAGAGAAGACGAACTGGTGATATCAATAATTTTGCAAATTCTATTGTCAAGTTCAGCAGATCGCAGGCAAAATTAAATTCCGAAATTGTAAAACATCTGGTATGTGAACATGTCACAAACTTAAATAGAATGAGAAAATGCTCGAGTGTCATTTCTTGGAATTATTTTTTGTCTTTCATAATAATAAGATATTATTTATGCCTTTGCAGGGTAGTATCCATGAATACTTGGAGATGCTGATATCTGTTCACCATGCATTTACTGATCGTTCTAATGCTTTACATAAAGTGCAAAGTCTGTCAGCAGATCTATTTGCATTGCACACCAGGGCAGGAAGACTTGAATCTGTATCATCAAGAAGTGTTGGGCAGGAGTGGTCGAGGTATCAAAAGATCGAGGGATTGAAAGAAACAATAAGTGCAACAGAAGCAGCGAAAAGCCATGCACTTAGAGAATATGAAAGTATTAAGGTAAATCGCCTAAAAAGGCGATGTGAAAGTGTTCCGTTGAGAAAACTTAGGGAGCATGAAAATATCAAGGAAAATCACCTAAAAGCACAAAGTACAAGCTTTACGTATATAAAAAACAAGTGTGCCCCTCTTATGGTTTATTATTGAAAGTTTGCTCATGTTGTACTCATTACATTTATCGTTTCTAATTGCTTTAACTGCATATGCTCAACTAAGTCTTTTGATCAAGTTAGTACATCAAGCAAAATTTGGTATGGTAAAGTTTATATTCTTGTCATGGTTGCACACACAGTTGGATGGTTCTTTATTGGTTAAGAGCATCATACGGTTGAAGCTTAATATAACTACAATTCTTACATTTAGGACTGTCTGTTCCCTTGTCTTTTATGTCTGACATCACTTTATGCTAGTTTTACTGCCAGAGAAAACTTCACTATGATGCACCAGCATTTCTGTAGTATAGACATTGCTACTTGCTGCTATGCTTTTGCTTATAAATACTGACCATAAATGCAGTATTGAGTAAGTCAATTCAACACTCGTTAAAAAATACGCCCTTTAAAATCAGAGTGAATATTAGTTTTGCTGTAAAATTATGCCCTTGAAAATCAGAGTGAAATTTAGGATGCTGCTATCATGTTGTGGATTGGTAGCTGACATGTAGTTAAACTACCAAGAATCATTTATTTGTTCGCAAGGACTAAAGGATATTTTGGTCTTTTGCTGGATGATGCACTTCCCTATCGTCATTGAAGAAAACATAGCTACATCTGGAAATATACAGAGGGACGTGTTTAAGTTAGCAAAACTATTCATGCTAATTCAGCATAGGATGTTAGTTGAGTTCCTAGATGCAAATTTGTCTCTTCAAATTTTCAAGAGCTTTCTAAAATTTAAACAGCTATTCAGGTAGGAATTACATATGCATACTATGTTTTGTACTTACAAGGTATTACTTTAAGAGAGCCTAGAGGAGTGGCCTTTATCTTTGTTGCTAAGTTCCTGATAGTGGATTGGTACTTAAGCTTCTTTTTGGAGTTTCAACATGTATTTTCAGGGTTTGCAAGTAATGGTACGAACTGTGAGATCTTTTTTTTCAGTCAGACGAAGGTTGCAGGTCAAATTCTTGTGTGGAGTTGGTCTAGCAATTTGTAGGACTCTGGGAATGCTAGGAGTGTAGCTGTTTCTGAAATTTGAAACCATATTACATCTGGAAGAAACCGGTCATCTTTCCTATTTACCTTTTTTCTGATAATACAGGAAAACAACATGATTGAAATTAGAAGGTTCGACAAGGATAGGCGTCGGGATTTCCTGGAGATGCTGAAAGGATTTGTAGTTAATCAGGTATGAATATTACACTATTTAACAAAGAAAGATGTCACCGATATTACTATGTAGATTTGAAGAAAACAGAGAGATGTAGCAGCATCGTTTAACTGAATAATCTTTTTTTTATATAATTATACGCAGGTTTCATATTCAGACCATTATGCTAATATGTGGGCAAAGGTAGCAGAGGAAACTAAAGTATACGCAAAAAGGATCAACTGATGCGGCTTTGTGTATAGCAGTAGTAATAGTAGTGGATTTTGATCTACTTAATTTGCTGAGACTACGAAACCGACACAACCATTCTTGATTCTCCCCAGTTTTGCCACCCTGGGTTTCGTTGTAACGCTACCTGAGTTCTGCACAATTGTGTGAAATTAATTGCGGTGAATGGGCTTCTCGGTGACAATTGAGGAAATGACAGGTAATAACCATACACGGTTTTCCTCTCGGCTGTGCTTCTATTGTGAATGTACAATTTGATTTGGATTGTGTAACATCCCAAATTTGGAATGTCTTTGAAGCTTTTAAAAATAATAAAAAAACTATTTGAATATTCTTGGTTTAGTAAAAGCTTAATTTGAATTATCAGAAATCAAAACAAATTAATGTGATTAATCTAAACTTCAATTAAATTCAAAATTATTTTATTTAGGTCCCTTGAGTTCTAGAGAATTTTTAAGGAATTTTTGGAATTTATTTGTTATTTCTTTGAGCATAATTCTGTTTATTCTCATTTTTGAAATTCAGAAATTATTTTAATTCCGGATTTTAACTCAGACCGAAATTCCTTTTCTTTCGGTCTATTTCTTTTTCTTTCGGCAAAACCCTTTTTCTCTTTTCCCACTGGCCCACTTTTTTTTTATCTTCTTTTTTCGGCCCAGTCTGCCTCTATTTTCCCTTTGCGCCAGCCCTTCCTCCCTTCCCTTCTTTCTTGTCGTGTGGTCCTTACCCGTTGGTGTCGCTAGCCTTCTTCCCCTTTTCCTCGTTGCGCATGACTGCCTCTACTTGTGTTCATGTCCAAGACGAGTCGTTGTCGTGCTCCTTGTAATCACTCCTGTTCGGCCCTATAAAGGAGCCTCTTTGCGTCATATTTTCCTCCCCAAAGCCAATGCTCTCCTTGGTTTTCTCCGAGCACCGCCGAATCACCGAAAACATCGCATGACTAAGCCGGTTCTCCGCTGCCACCACCTCCCTTAGAATCCCTGAGCCGTCGGGATTCCGTTTTGCACCTTCGCCAGAGTTCCCTCGCCGTCGCCGCCTTGTGCAAGCCGCCAGCCATCTTCCTCCTTTGTTCTCTCTTGATTTCTCTCTCTGTGCCCCTTTACCCGCCACCTCCGTGTTGCCACTTAGGTGTCATCCCGTCAGCAGCACGCGTGGCAGTCCACGTGGTGATCCCGAGCCAAAACCCTGAACCTTTTTTATAGACTTAGCTCACCATGAACCCAGACAATGCCAAGTGGATCCTACTTGTCAGTTTCAATTTCTTTTTTTTTTCTTTTAATCCGAAGGAATATTCCAGGAATATTATTTCTTCTCTCGCCTTTTACTTTTCGGCAAATCTTTTGAGAGTTCGTTCTCCTTCGTTTGAACTCTGATTCAGTCCATTCAAATTCCTAAATTCATCTAAAATCGAGATCTTTCTTTTAGAGTTGGTTTGACTGTTTTTTTATTTTATTTGAATTTCTTTTGAATCATTTTCTCTTTCGTTAGACGATCTGTTTCACAGAGCAGGAGTAGAAACAAACTTTGAAGATCCTAATGTGGTAACTGGGCAAAGCCAAGGCAAATCATATTCCTTTGATCGTATTGAACTTATGATTTCAAAATTATATATTTTTTATATCAAATTACATGCTATCTTTATATCAACTGCTTTTGGGAATAGTTAATTACTTATTTGTCATTATACCTCCATTGAACGTTTGAATACCATGAGTCACTTGTCACCCTAAAACGGTCAATATATTAGTTGGACATAATTGTATCACCAACGTGGATATCGTAGAAATGCTTAGTCATACTTAGTTGCGATGGGCTCATGATCACATGCACAATAATGTTAAATTTGACTTAATAAGATATGGAATTGTGGCGGGTAGCTACTGTTGTTAAAATTTGTGTACCATGACATGGTATGTCATTGGTCTGGGTTGAACAAAATGATTTCTGCTCAGGCGAGCGATCATGAAGTAAAGGTGTGGTTAGCACGTTGTGGGATGTGGTAGACTCGCCTGAGTAACTTGTTAAGGACTTAATCTTGTGCGCCATTGAACTAGGTCCTATCGTACTACCACATGTCCAGTATGAAATGGACCTGGCTAATTAATTAGCAATGTCTTAATTTCAGTTCTGTCGTGGAAGCGTGAGTTACGGGGTACGTATACTGACAATGGCGCATTAGGGGCTGTTTGGTCGGTGAAGCATTCAGTGTTAAAATCTTAGCGGGCAGACTGGGTTAAGAATAAGCTTTGTAAAGGCCTTGTGATAATCACTTAGTTGCGCACCTTTAGAAGTGTGTGTACAGACATTATAAGTTGATTTATCTCTTGTGGGTAAAATTGTACAATCTCTGCAGAGTTAAAACTGTTTAAACAGCTGCGTCCGTGGTTATGTACGTGCTTTGGGATTTCACACGAGAGGTGCAATTTCTTTATAAAATATGTCGAAGTGTGAATGAGAAGTTCACTTGATAAATATGATGTTCGTTTGGTGAATGAGAAATTCACTCATCGGTTTGGTTGGGAAGTGAATGGGAAGTTCACTGGTTGTTTCAAATCAATTGTTTATTTATTTTCCATTCTTTTCAATTACGCATTTCAATCTATTTACCGTATTTATCGTCAATACTACTTTATGCAAAACAACTATAAAGCTAATCCTTTGTTCAGGCCTGGCATAAATATTAATTGTATATTGTTTTCTTCCGACTTGTTGAGTACTTTATGTGCTCACGGTTTCAAATTTTGCTGCTCAATTGAAGAATATCAAACTGCTCAAGAGTTCTACGGACATGAGTTTTATGAAGACTTTGCAAATTAGGATACGTTCTCCACTCGATTGCTTGTGAGCATGTTGATTGGTCTTTCCAAGTTTTCCGTTCCGCTGTAAGAGTTTATTTGTTTCTTTAGCCATGTGTGGTAAGTTAAGTAAACATTAACCATAAAATATAGTTATTATTACTATTTGTTATTTTAGGATCTTTTTTAGTTAAATCGATAAATAGATAATATTTCATCGATGTTTCCTATATAAGCTAGTTACTGATCTGAAACTAGTTCAAAATTGAATGTATAAATCCGGATCCGCAAGTATTGTGCCATGGCCGGTTCCCATGGTAGGTACAACAAAGCCCACTTTTCACACGTTGCTGACTGGGCTGGGCTGGCTGTGGAGCTAGTGGCTGGTATCTTTGCTTATCCACACACGTAAGCATCGTTTCTCCAGTCGACTTGCGACTTTTTTCTGCTGTTTTGCATACACATGCCTTGCGCTACCGGTGCTTTTTCAGGGAAGATAGCCTTGCCACTCTGCCGTGATTAGCAGTGCTTGTTATCTTCACCCTCCTTGTCTCATCATCATCTTGTGCACATGTCCGGTGCAAATCCTATCGATGCAGATGCCTGGATAAGTGGATGGTAGCTGCATAATCAGGCCGAATTAAGCCTTCAAAGTTTTTCTTGCACCAATGCTGTGTGCAAACTTGAAATTCTACTGTCACCGAATAAAAGGCGACTCTATCCAGCAGAGGGAAAAAAAAGGGAGAAGCGTACAAAGATCGTTGCTTGCTCCTGCTGCTGGAAACACGTAGCAGAACTCGAACCCTGCCGCGAAAATGTCCTACGCGCCGTCCCACAACGCCGCCTCCTTCAAACCGCTCCTCCCCTCTCCCAGCTCCCGCTCCTGCGCCACCAAACTCCTCACCGCCGCCGCCACCTCCTGCTCCCCCCGCCGCAACGTATTCGCCTCCTCATCCTCCCGCCGCAACGTATCCGCCTCCTCATCCTCCCGCCGCGACTTCCTCCTCCTCGTTCCCTCGCTCGCCGCCGCCTCCGCCATCCTCCGCCCCCTCCCCTCCGCCGCTGCCGATGAATACGCGGCCCCCCTGCCGCCGCCCACCGACTCGTCAACTCCCTCCCCGCCGCAGCCTGCGGAGGAGGAGGTGGAGCTCGACGAGTCGGCCATGTCGAGGGTGTACGACGCGACGGTCATCGGGGAGCCGGAGGCGGTGGGGAGGGATGCGAGGGAGCGGGTGTGGGAGAAGCTGACGGCCGCGAGGTTGGTGTACCTAGGCGAGGCCGAGCTCGTGCCCGACCCCGACGACCGCGTGCTCGAGCTCGAGATCGTGAAGGGCCTCGCGGGCCGATGTACGGAGGCCGAGAGGGGCATGGCGCTCGCGCTCGAGGCGTTCCCATGCGACCTCCAGCAGCAGCTCGACCAGTTCATGGACGGAAGGTTCTGCTGTTCTCAACTCTCCTTTTTCGCTTACTTAAGTTATCCAAACAATTGTTCCGAGAAGAACAAGTTCTAACTGGTTGCATGTTGTGAAGTAGTGAGAAATTTAGTTCTGTTGTTAACTTGTTATTGATGATGGGTTCATATCATGATACATTGATATGCCGATAGTCTCAACAAAATATTATAGTATGTCAGTAGATTAGTGTTTCGAAGAAATGGTGTGCCAGTATATTAGGATCCAAAGCCAACATGTGAAGAAGGGGCTACTGTTAGGGCCTGTTTGTAACGTAGAAATTCCGTGGGAATTTCACAGGAAACGCTACAACTCTAGCAGGAATCCTACAAAATTGACGGGTCCAGTCGGGACCTTAAGAGTTTACAAGGAGTGCTTATCATACTGTGTGGTGGAATTATAACCGTTTCCTTCAAAAAAATAATAATAACTATGACTTTTCCCATCTCTAATATATCTCTAACAAGGTTGAGGGCCTTGAGGCTAAGTTTTATATACCTTTTCTATTTGTTCTGGGACATATAGCGCAATATAGCCGTATAATCATACCATTCAACCGGGTTAGTCTATTCACTTCACAAAAACTTGGTATCTGTTTAATAGATCCAATAAGTTAGGTATCCTTTGTTCCTTGACAACCTAACATTATTGTAGCAACAAGAGAGCTTTTTTCTTGTCTGCTAATTAGTAGTGTAGTATTTTCGTCGTAAATAAAAGTATAGGATTTCAATGCAGACAAAGTCTAGTTGAATCCTAGCATTGATTTTATCTTGCTGAAAAAGTCTGTTTTCTATAAAGGAAAATGCATTTTTGAGCAAGAGCTCAAACAATAGTTACCGGATTCACTATAAAACCCCGCGAATCGCGAACCGGATTCGTCGAACCCGAACCGGTTTAGGGTACGGGGTTCGTGTTCGCAGTGAAAACTGGAAGAAAAAGTGGCAGACTACGAACCCGAATCCCATACCGCGACTCGGACGAACCCCATTTTTGGTAACTATGGCTCAAATACTTCCCTTTAATAAATTTTGACAAGCTTATGCTTTATGTAGGATTGATGGCAGCATCTTAAAGTTGTACACGTTGCACTGGCCACCAGAGCGCTGGCAGGAATATGAACCTCTTCTAAACTACTGTCGTGATACTGGAATTAAGCTTGTTGCTTGTGGAACTCCACTGGAGGTGATTTTATAGCTTCTAGCTTCTATTATCTGTCTATAAATTTGTACCCTTTTTTATCAACACCATGCTGCACCAGTAATTCAAGTTTTCTAATGCTTGACACCTGGCAAAGTTTTTCCTTAATATATATGTCTTGAAACTAGATTTCATGCTTTGCATTGCAATTGTAATGCCACATCACATGAATCAGTCTCTTTGCAGCTTGCTACATATAACGGCATGATAGAGTATCTAGACAATTTAGCACAAACTAATGAAAGGACATCATTCTGCAGAATCAAGATACAGTTTGCTTCTATAATGTTATGATTTATGATGTGCATTCTGTTGAATGTATGACTTTGTGTTCTATAATTTATTTTATGAATTTATATGCTTCTAAGTTCCATTACAGCCCGGTTTGTAGAATATTATGTTTCTTTCTTGAGCAGGTGAAAAGAACTGTCCAAGCAGAGGGGATTAGAGGTCTTTCCAAAGCAAAAAGAGAAGCGTATGCCCCTCCAGCAGGCTCGGGCTTCATTTCTGGCTTTTCGTCTATCTCAGGCCGGTCATTGATAGACAAGATTTCATCATCTCGTGACTCTCCTTTTGGTCCTAGTTCATATTTATCAGCACAGGCAAGAGTAGTTGATGATTATACCATGTCCCAGATAATAATGAAAGAACTTAATGATGGAGATCCTTCAGGGATGCTAGTAGTTGTAACGGGTGCGAGCCATGTTATATATGGGTCACGAGGAATTGGTGTTCCTGCCAGAATATCTAAAAAGATGCCGAAGAAAGACCAAGTTGTGGTACTACTTGATCCTGAGAGACAAGGTATAAGGAGGGAAGGTGAAATCCCAGTTGCTGATTTCTTATGGTATTCAGCGGCTAAACCTTGCAGTAGAAATTGCTTTGACCGTGCCGAAATTGCTCGAGTTATGAATGCTGCTGGTAGGAGGCCTGAAGCTCTACCTCAGGTTTGCTGCTTGTTCTTTCTTCTGGCCTATTGCTTGTTAACTTCCTGTTGTCACGAAGCTTTTGAGTACAACTAATGAATTGTGTATTTAATGGAAGTAACCATGACCAGTGATCTACTAGTTATTGTTGGTTGCTAGAGATCCTAGCGTACTATTTTCAGGGGGAAAAAAGGGTGAAATCCTGAGTCCTGAATGATTTGGCAAGAAAGCCTGCTGATTTCCTACAATATTTCATTTCGGGGTTATACTAGGGTTTCTTTTGGATCATTTACTTCCAGGAATGGGTCATAAAACAGTACCATATTTTGATACAGGGCAGCTAATAAAATGTTTCTCATTACTCAGTACAGGAAAATACTTGTGTTGCCAAAATGTCTCTATTCTGGCAGTGCCATATTTTGCTATGATTTGGCTAATGAAACTCTTGCACTGAAATATTGCAGGATCTTCAGAAAGGAATAGATCTTGGTGTAGTTTCTCCTGAGATATTGCAGAACTTTTTTGACCTTGAGAAATACCCTGTTATGGCTGAACTGATTCATCGATTCCAAGTAAGAAACCGTTCTATTATTTTTTGTTATTCTCCTTAGTCCTTTCCCTTGATCTAATCAGTTTATCTAATTGATGTTTCTGAATACTGCTCTTTGAAGAATGCGGATTCCTTGATTTAGAAACAGAATAAATATTCACCTAAAAAAGGAAACAGAAGAATTATTGGAAGCTGTTCATATTTAAATATGACTTCCTTGAACCGAACCTCATTTAAATCAACTAACTTCCACAGGGTTTCCGGGAAAGATTGCTGGCAGACCCCAAATTCCTTCAGAGATTAGCTATTGAAGAGGCTATATCAATAACAACCACTCTACTAGCGCAGTATGAAAGACGGAAAGGACGTTTTTTTGAAGAAATTGACTATGTCCTCACCGATACCATTAGAGGCTCTGTTGTTGATTTCTTTACAGTGTGGCTTCCTGCTCCTACTATTTCTGTCCTTTCTTATGCTGATGATGGTTCTGGTCAGAGTTTGGAGTTTGTCAAAGGCCTTTTAGGATCTTTGCCAGACAATGCATTCCAAAAGAATATCTTGGGTCAGAATTGGAACATGAACCAGAGAGTTGCAGCAGTGTTAATTGGTGGTTTGAAACTTGCTAGTGTTGGGTTTATTTCTAGCGTTGGGGCTGGAGTTTCCTCAGATGTCCTGTATGCTGCCCGAGGAGTGCTGAAACCTTCAGACAATGTGGAAGCTGGACGGAAGAGATCTCCTATCTGGAAGTCAGCATCTGTCTATAGTTGCTTTCTTGGAACATCAGCAAATTTGCGGTATCAGGTAGCTTATTGAAATTTGAAATAACCTACTTACTTTCAATTAAAGGACCTCCATATATTATTGTTACGGAACCTCTAGCCCAAAAGTCTTCTTTCTGCTTGAGTGGCAGGTGTTGATAGGAACTCTATTAATCTCTAACAGCAGGAACTGTCAATCTGTCATCATCCCTCATTAGTTATGTTTAACTTTTGAGTTGTATAAGTTGCAATTGTTGAGATGTACTGCATGTGACTAACCTTCTCTGAATTGAGGCCTCAGCTCAATGACAAAGTGAAGCATTCTCTTGCTTAGTTGCAACCAGTGCCCCAGAATTGGTAGTGGACTAGTGGGTCTTGCTATACTGGCCTGTTCATCTATATGTAAAAATGATCTACACCGAGTTTTACTGATTTTTGTACATTCCCCAATGAATTTGGTACATTGTAGAACTAATTTTGCACTTAAACTCATTCAAAGTTATTCTTTAGAAGTAGGAAATGATCAAAAATTTCAAAATAGAACCGGTTTTGGTCAGTTTCAGGAAAACCTGGCTCCTTTTTGGTCCAACCATAACTAATATCTAGAAACTGGTTGAGGACCACCTCGTGGAAATTGATCTGCCAGCTTGTGGAAATGATTTTGTAATCAACAACTTGGCCAATGCAGCATGTTATTCTTGGAAACTATTTACTAAATTCACAATGCGGCTTTTCTATTATTTTTGTTTAAGAACAGTTTACCTAATTTCTTTAATAATTGTGTGGAAGGTCATTGCTGGCTTAGTGGAGCATCGTCTAGGAGAGAGCCTGGCGACTTACTACAATCAGCCACTTCTTGCTAGCTTGTTGTCCTTTGTAGCAAGGACGGTCAACTCATACTGGGGAACACAGGTTGGACACTTTCTGCATCTGTCTAGTTCTCTGGGTATGTTTGGTACTGTTGGTATAATGCACTAAGCCTGTTTAGACTAAGCAAACACAACTTTTTGTAATGAGAGAAACCAGAAACTGGACAAGAGAAAGGTCATTGATTTTTTTTTCGAGGACACGCAAAAGGCTTGTCTGCATTTCATTGAGGATAAAAGGATCAGTACATCCACGCCTTGCAATCCAGCAGGCTCGTCCGGCTAAACCGAGTTGGGTGATAGGACTACTACAGAATGAATTACAACATAGCAACCTAGCAATTCAATGACCTTTCAGTTGAAGTACCGCTCTGTCGTAGGGGCGGCCCCAACGACCCGACAAAGAACACAGGGCCTCCCCCGAAGGACATGAGCTGGAGGCGCGGCCAGGGGCCCCCGAGGGGTGCCAAGTACGCCTCCGGCAGGGCCCCGAAGCTCGCTCGCTCCCGTGGAAGCTATCAGGAGGCCTTGCATGAGCCAATGGCCGGAGGCGCAGCCCAGGGCCCCCGAGGGGTGCCAAGAATGCCTTTGGGAGGGCCTCGGAGGCCAACAAGAGGCCCGCGAGGTCCAGCAACCGGGGCACGACAGGGTGCCTCCCTGAGGGTATCAGACGTGACTCTGGGGAGGCTCCGAAGGCAATGCGAAGGCTTCTGGAGGACCGCTGGGCATGGTGGACTCAAGAGTCAGGAGCTCTCCGGGGCCACATCGAGGGCGCTGAAGGGTGTCCGGAGTCCCTCGGCCCGAGGACACCCTGCACGGAGCGAAGAACAGAGAACACCTATGGACCAAGCACATCAGCCAGATGGACCAAGATTAGGGAGATCCACCATAAGCCGAAGGCTACACATAGGGGAAGGAAAAGCCTCTGCGGCCCCTATAGGAGTAGGGTCTTTTTAGGGGTAGATCTGTAATCTCATGTACCCGGTTAGAAGGCTATAAATAGCCGCCTCCCCTATGTAATAAATCAGGCCCTTTTTGAGACAATTAATACACATTTACTTCTAGCAATCGGTCCCCTCTCCGAGGATCCCCTGGTCCTCTCATAGATACCGGAAGTCCCCTTTTCTACTGTCCAACCCTTCTTGCTACGACACACTCCAACATGCGTGCTCCGGCCAGGCTTCATTGCCCTCCTCTCTGATAGTTTGAATTTTCCATCTCATATTTTGCAAGTAGTTCATATAGTGTTGCTAGTTCAACTGTCATCCGAAGCTACATTTTCTGATATCCAGTGAGGTGATCGCCATCAGTCCATTTTAACTGAGTTTATCTTCTTGAAGCTGTTTCTCCTCTGTCAATTTCTCAATTTTTCAAACTTTCTTAATTTATGGAATAGTGCTTCTATGCTCTCTTAGGAATCCAGTGAGGTTTTGAAGCAGTTAAAGCTGATATGTTACACAAGTAACACATAGTAGTACTTATGCCCCATGACCCATGAGTCCTCACTGACAATTCTGTTTGCTGCAGCAATGGGTTGATCTTGCCCGATACACTGGAATACAAAAGAGTAAAGAACAGCTTCCTTCTGCTGAGGTCACCACACCACCCGAAATGTCACAGTTAGAGGGCGATGGAACAGAAGTAGAGCAGAATTTGGATGACAGCAGCAGCAACAGCAACCAATCGAGTGGCCCGACCTAGTGATTTTGTTACTTCACGGTGGCTTCAAAGTACATGAACGTATAGGCTTAAATACAGTGAAAGAAGTTTGCTACAAGATTGAGCCTCACTCTTGGAGAGCGAGGAGTGGAAATTTTTATTGTGGGAAACATTACTTACAGCGTCTGTTACATCATTTCCTTTTTTCTTTGACCCCCCCCCCCCCAGAGTACATTACCTTTTCTCATTTTTCTAGAGTAAATATACTGTTGTAGTTTGTACTTTGTACATCTGTAAGGGGAACACCTGCAATATCTTGTGGATTTGCAGCAACAAGGGCTGTCTCTTGTAACTTAAACATGTAAAATTCAGGTTTAGTTTGAAATAATATTGGGTATACTGTAGAAAGTTTGGCGGGTCTGGCTGTTGCAACGGAATCATTGTCAGCTATAAAGCCATTGGAAAAAGTATATTTTACACCTTTCAACTTTTGTGAAAGTTTGAAAATCAACTCTGAACTATAAAATTAGACACCCGACTCTCTTAGCTATCGATACTAGGTTATTTAATCCCTTTGACTGGTACCAGTGTGGTTTTGCACCTAAGTGGTGTCCAGTGGATACGATGACATGCCGTCTTATTTGGAAAGGAGAAAAAAAATCACAAAATTCCCGATTTCTCTTCTCTTCTGCCTCTGCTTCTCGTCTCTCTCTCTGGCTCAAACGAACGAGGCTGCCCTAGGCGGCTAGGCACGTCGGCCGCTGGGCTCGCCGTCGAAGAGACGAGACAAGAGGGGAAAACAGGAAGCGTCTAATCCCAATCCCGAACTAAAAGACTGTGCCGCGTCACAAATGCGCTCCAGATCCACGGCCACCGCATCCTCCTTGCCTTCCTTCTCCTGCCCATCCTCGTGGTAGTAGCTGCCGCTATGGACCGTGGCCATTGTCGCCCTCGAGAAAAAGCTTATCCTCCTGGCCCTGCTTCTCGCGTTGGTCGCCGTTTGGAGTTGGATGCTGAAGCGGAGGTGGTAGTTACGGAGCCTGGAGCGGAGGCACACGAAGCGGGCGAGGAGAGCGCGCAGGTGGGCGATCTTGGCGGCATCGAGTGCCATCTCGACTGCGAAGCGACGGAACTGGCGGAGCTCTATTTGGACCTCACCGACTGGAGATGGAGCGGCGCGTGCGTGGTTCAGCAAGGGCACCATTGAGAGGGCTGTTCGGCAAAATGAACTTGTTCCTTGATGTTGAATGTGAGCTTCTAATCTATGGGAAATGGTTCTCCTTCAATATTTTTGCTGTCGATGCTGCTGATTTGGGTGCTTTGAGCAGCCGGCGACGAGGCCCCATGGCTACTGCTGCTACTGCTATTGCCATGGCGATTGGGGATAGAGAACATGGAAAAGGAGAGAAGACGAAGAATAGGACATTTGAGGCTAACACGTGGGTCCCATTGTTTTTTACTTTTTATTTGTAAAGAGTCGACTCCACGTAGATGCCAAATCAGCACAAACCGAGTGGTTTTGGATGAGTAGACTGCTATGTCAGTCTAAAACCAGTGATATGGTGTCTACGTGGTAAAATCACTACTGAAAACAATGTTAGGGATAAAAATTAAATGGTGTTGACACTTAAGGGGGTTAAACATCTGGTTTTGAAGTTGAAGGTTGAAATCCTTAGTTGTAAAATGGATTTTTCCCAAAGCCAAATGTGTAACAGTGTAAGCAACTTTTCCTCATCATCTTCCTGATAAAGACGGTTGGTGATTTCTGGTATCATCAGTTAACTACCAACTTTTGTTTTATTGCTAGCCAGCTATGGGTTCTGGCAAGTTCTTCCAGTGCAACTGTGCTTCGTGCATCGGTGCATGGGATACAGAGGCTTTTTAGGTTGTGATCTCTCGCCATCTGTCCATGGATACTAATGTACGTGTCATCTCTGCCTAGAAGTCTCTCCCTATATATGGAAGTGTGTAGCCATATCTCTTCTATGCAATAAAAGTTGTCAAGAAGAATAGAGAGAAGATATCAGAAGGGCGTTAAGTTTTAGAAAGGCGAGATCATTGCGAATGCAAAAGCGATGGGGCAGGGAGAGCAAGATCACTTTGTTCTGAAGAGCGGTCATGCCATCCCAGCCGTTGGGTTAGGCACTTGGAGGGCCGGCTCAGATACTGCTCACTCCGTTCAGATAGCCATCACCGAGGTATATCAGCATGCCCTTCTCCTCGTCTCTTTGCTTGCAGTTTACCTGAGAGTTATTCTTCATCTTTTACATAATTAGGGAAAGTATAGCACAGTGATTCTAGTTCGCTGCAAACAGTGGTCAGCATACTTGTCAGGGTCAGAACAAGCATGATATTATGCTACTAGTGGACCAAGAAACTGCAAGATTTTAGGAAATTCTATTTGTAGTTGCAGAGTTAATGATAAGCATTACTTCATTTACGAGCAGATATTTGTAGTGTGGTACAGTACAGTAGCAGTATCATGGGTAGGAAATTGTGCATCTTCTGTGCGATGGTCTCTTATGTGTTTTGTGTATAGAACTGAAGTTTTTTTTACTGTAGTAGATAAAGAATTAACCTGTTCGTCCCGTCCCGGTTCCTGCTAGATAGCTAGTAGTGATTCATTTACAGTAGCACCCCCAGGCATGCCTGAATTCAGTGTTGTACAGTGAATTGACTGTTCAGATTTGTCTGGAAACTCATAAACTATGTTCAGTTGATCCCTTCCCTTTTCCGGAATTCTGAGCTGGCTAAAAATAGTTAAGCTGGTTTTATCTTGCAATAATTTATGTCAAGAGTTGAACAACTGAAAGACTTGAACTTCTATGTAGTATTTGAAGGCATTTGTCTTAGCACTAGCTTGTATCTTGCAGAATTTGCCGTGTTCGTTTGATGTATAGCCTAAGCTGTTACAGAGCCTGCTTATAATGTAAGAATGCAATCTGAATATATTGTCACTGCAGGCTGGGTACAGGCATGTGGACACAGCTGCCCAATACGGCGTAGAAAAGGAGGTATAAATCGAAGCGATATTCTGTTTCTGTACTAGCCCAGTAGGTGATATGTCGTTAAACATCCTCTGCTAATTTTAGGTCGGCAAAGGACTTAAAGCTGCAATGGAATCTGGAATCAACAGGAAAGATTTGTTTGTAACGTCAAAAATATGGTACTTATATGCACACAGATTGTCTATGTACAAATAAATGTCAGTAGCGTGTTTCTTATCTGTTGAGTTTTGATCAATATTTGGCTACTGCAGGTGCACAGAGTTGGTTCCCGAGAGGGTTCGGCCAGCATTAAAGAATACGCTCAAGGATTTACAGTTGGATTATATTGATCTTTACCTTGTAAAACCAATGCCTTCTTTTGTTTGCAACTTTCTTACTCCAATTGTTGTTTTGCATGCTAAGTGACAATATAGTGCTTATAGTTATAGGTAGTTATTGGTTCAATTTATGAATACTGCAGTTATCTAGGTGGTGATCTGGAATCAGCAAAATGTCGTGAAGATCTTGTAAAGCTTAAACATTAATGCCTAAGACATCTATTGCATACTGAAATGCAATGCGTTCCTTTTTGGAACAAAAACTGCAAAACATTTACTTACAAAAATGCGCAGATTCATTGGCCGTTCCGACTAAAAGATGGGGCACATCAGCCTCCAGAAGCTGGGGAAGTGCTGGAATTTGACATGGAAGGAGTATGGAGGGAAATGGAAAACCTCGTGAAAGATGGACTAGTTAAGGACATTGGTGTTTGCAATTGCAGTGTGACCAAGCTCAATCGGCTGCTACGATGTGCAAATGTTACACCGGCAGTATGCCAGGTTGTGAACTTTCAGATTTGATCAATAGTTCGAACATACTGAATATAACTTAATTGGTCCTTTATTTACTTAATTTGGCACAGATGGAAATGCACCCTGGTTGGAAGAATGATAAGATTTTCGAGGCTTGCAAGAAGCATGGAATTCATGTTACTGTAAGATATTTCTTCTGAAAATGAGATATGATAAGTTGACCTCGCTAATGTGATATCTTAGCATGTTTTCATTCTCGAAACAAAAAGGCGCTTAATGGTATTCTTGTTTTTCTTATGTTACTTTGCAGGCTTACTCCCCACTGGGCTCTTCAGAGAAGAACCTTGCGCATGACCCAGTTGTTGAAAAGGTGACATCTACAAATCTTCAGAAATAATAAACAAGATAAACATGTAGTTTTTTAGTTGAATTTAAGCTCTTCAATTACATGTACTATAGCTCAGTTCGACCATTTAAGTGCAGATAGCCAGCAAACTGAACAAGACCCCAGGGCAGGTGCTCATCAAGTGGGCTCTCTTGAGGGGAACAAGTGTTATTCCCAAATCAACCAAAGATGAGAGGATTAAGGAGAATATTCAGGTGTTTGGATGGGAGATCCCTGAAGAGGACTTCCAGGTCTTGTGCAGCATAAAAGATGAGGTGAGAGGGCGCATTACATTTTGGAGTTGCGCGTGACTTTCTATCTTGTACTTTGTTGATATGGGATGTTGTTACCCTCGGTAGAGGAGAGTAGAAGACATCACTTGATTTTTTTTCCCCGGTGAGATTGCATGGCGCTTTAGCACTACACGACCGGAATCTGGATCTCTTTTGCTAAAAAACTGCCATACAAAATATGGTAATACAAAAAAAAAAACCAATTAACTGTTGTAATCAGCTGTAGCATTCAGATACCTCAGCTTATATATCGCATATCATATGTTTTGTCGTTTTTTCAGGGTATCTCGCAGGCTAGTGAGGTGAAGCCAGTGTGCTCCACTTTTTTTTTGGGGGTGTTCAGACTTAGGAACCTCAGATAGAGCATCATTTGATCTGTTTACTGTGGCAGCCAGTTCTTAAATACTACACTTAGAAAACCACAAAACCTGGCAAGCTAGCAATAATCAATCGTTTTTATCATCTGATGCTCTGATCTGATGTGAATGGGCCTTGGTATTGCAGAAGCGAGTCCTGACTGGAGAGGAGCTTTTCGTGAACAAGACCCATGGGCCGTACAAGAGCGCGTCTGAGCTCTGGGATCACGAGGTCTAAGCTGCCATGTGATCTTCCCGCCATCCATCTTCCCCTAAAAAAAAGTCAAATAATGGATGGTGACGATGATGGACGGAGCAGTACGCTCTTTCCATGCTCTGCGAAACCAAGCTTCGTACATGATGTATCTGTAAAACCTTTTCTGTACAATAAATAAAAACGGCACTGCGGTTTGCCGTTGCCCTTCCTACGTGCTTCGTCTGCTTGCATCTTCCCTAGTATTACGCCGGATGAAATCGTTATTTTGCCGGATTTTCATCGCTGCCTTCTCGCTTTTCTTTCTACGGTCCATCTGCTTTGTGCGCCGTCCTCGGCCCTGGACATCCACCGGGCGGAGACACCTCGCGTTCGTGTCACTGGTTCTTCTCGCGTCCTGCCTGCTGTACTTTCGGTTTTGTATGCTCGACGGTGGGTGTGCCGGCTCGCTCCATCCTCGATTCTGGGGTTGCGCCCCGCGCGTCGATCTCTGATCAGAACTGATTCAGTTTCATGCACCTCGTTCCGCCTTTTCCTGATTCGTTCTCATCTGATTCTGTTTCTTGCAGCCTTGGCAAAGAAAGATTTGGCGTTGTGATGGAGGTCCAGTTCGGCATTAGGGTACCCATTCTTGGCCTCTTGCCTCTGGCACCAAGATTTTTTCCCTGTGCGCGTTGAAGATTTCTTCTTTTTCGCCTGTCAGATCTGATCCAGTTTCATGCACTTCGTTCCTCCTTTTCCCGATTCGTTCTCACCTGATTCTGTTTCTTGCAGCCTCCGCGAAAAATAATTCCGCGATGTGATGGAGGTCCAGTTCGGCGTTAAGGTTAGGTACCCATTCTTGGCCTCTTAGCTCTGCCACCAGGAATTTTTTTCTTGAAAATTTAGTCTTTTTCGCCTGTCAGTTTTGATTCAGTTTCTTGCACTTGGTTCCCCCTTTTCCCGATTCGTTCTCATCTGATTCCATTTCTTACAGCCTCCGAAAAAATAAAATCGACGATGTGGTGGAGGTCCAGTTCGGCGTTAAGGTACCTGTTCTTGGCCTCTTGGCTCTGGCACCAAGAATGAATTTTCCTGTGCGCGTTGAAAAATTAGTTTTTTTTTTGCCTGTTTAGCCGGGGGGGATCAGTTCAGCTTGAATGATGCCAGATTAGATGGTATACGACTATGGATTTCATACCGATTTTTCTCTGGTCCTAACGTCGCGGGTCCATCTATGCATAGCTTGAGGAAGGCAATACGAAGCTTTTGAGCCATGCAGAGCATCAGGTACGATTGCGGTGTTTGTCTTATATGAAGAGTTGCTAATTTCCTTTGGGTTTATGTCGTGTGATTCGTTGATCTCTGTTTTGACTTTTCGTTTCCCTGACATTTTCATCAGTTCTCCTTTCATTCATTCACAGTCTATACCACCAGTTTGAAGGCAAAAAAAATACACAAGCATCTGAAGTATTCGTTGGTGATCTCTTACAATCTATATTCAATGGTTTTAGAATTGTAACCAAATATGTTCATGTTCTTCGAGAAGCAGGTAATTTTGGCACCAACATTGCTCGCTGACATCCTGTTTCGACGGTACGTGCTGTTGTCACGGCAGCATCCTACAATTTCGTTGTTGTCTATGCCTAAAAATATAATGAATTTCTAAGCTCTTCGTTTTGATAATATGGGGTTATGTGGTTCGTAGCTAAAAAGGATTAGATTGTCGTTCTCTTGAAACTGGCAAAAGAAAAGAATCTGTTGAATTATGTTAGGAGTAGGCTAAATGCATGTTATGCTCATATTCAAGTAATTCTGATAGAATAAAGAAATACATGGGATCTAAAGAAAATCACTTGTTTAATGCAAAATTTTATCCACTTTAACATCTCATTGGTTTTATATTAGAATGATCTGTTGTACCTCGAAAAAAAACTTTGGTTTATGTGTGTGGATGTGCCACTTTTTCTCAAATCTCAATACATGTAATTTGCATGGCTCTTTATCTGCACCATTCCATGCGTATTAAGCTGTAGGCTATTGAACAACGACTACGTATGAATGTAATCTAGATAGAGTCAACACTATCAGCGGTTTGTATTATTTGATTTTGATAGTATTGAGGGTCCGTTTCCTGCAGTTATACCAGATTTAAGATGATTACTGTACAAGGCATTGTGCTAATTCTGCCGTTTTTACATGATCTGCTTGCTACGGTAACTACTATTTCTTAGTTGTCACAAATATAGCTCTCTATTTATTGTTGTTGTTGGATCATTGCAGGACCTTATCTGTTTTTAGATTATTAAAATATGAGTTCCAACTAGGAAGACAAAAGTACACAACAAGATAGTTCTAATGGTGCATTCTGAGATGATCTACTGTTATGTGATGTTCTATGTCATGGTTACTGTTGGCTTTACTTCTTTGAAATATGTCCTTTGCTCAAGCTTTCGCATGTATATTGTTTTTTTCCTTGGTTCCTTGCCCGATGTATATATGTTTATAAAACGACATAGCTATGTATGTTCAACATGTTTGACATACATAATGTAAGCGTCCAACCCCACCGCCGCCCCCCCCCCGGCATTTTAGTGATAGTTTTGCCTTTGTTATTCTGAGCATTTTCGTTACAATCTTATGTACTGAAATCTTGGCCATGTTATATGAGTCATTTAAAAATGATTTTATGTATCTTATTCAAAATGAACCTTTGCTACCTGAGCTGGAGTGTCTTTCTTCAGCTACGCCTGAAAAGTAAGTGAAAAGAAAAAAGAAAAATGTTTGAACTTGTTTCATTCTTGGTTCATATCATGGGATTGGTTCCGGTAGGCATAAAAGGGAGAATGGATCAGTAGAATAGAGATGTCATCTGTTTGACGTTTAACCTGGTTTCATTCTTTCTTCAACCAAATAGCGATGGCATCTGTGGCCTCGTTTGACCAAATAATGGTACCGAACTATCAACTAAATAGTTTATAATTCTTGTGCCAGAAACCATTTGAAGTTAGAGACAAAAGGAATACAGATGATTCATTCCATGCTCTTGCAGATATGGAATTATAAAAGGTATCTGATGAGTAGCCATTGGTAATGCTTTCTGAGATGGACGAAATGGTCAATGATAAACTCGGAACACATTATTTAACATTTCATGTTTTTATGATTCACCGGTTGTTATTTCAGATGAGTTCTGAGCTGAAAGAGATCGAGATGGAAGACATTGAGTAGGCAACACCTGATATTGACAGCTGTGATGCAGGTAACTCCCTTGCCATAGTTTCCTATATGGATGAAATATACATCTTCTACAGAAGGAGTGAGGTAGATTCTTCGAAACCTGATGAACTTATGTACTGTTACCGAGTTGTGAACATGGGTGATCTCATTACAAATCTCATTTCAAATTTCTGTGTGCGTAGGATTTGGAATGTATCTCTACATGTCAAACCAGAATGGTACAAATTAGATGTGTGGCATTCTCATTGATTGGCTGATAGAGGTAACAATTATGTCCGATGCTTGCTGAATTCGGTATAATATTCTTAAGATGGTTTGGAAATTCTTAGCTTCCACACTTATGTGTCCAATGCAGGTGCGCTATAAATTAGAGCTATCTATTGAGACCATGTTCCTTACTGTGAAAATCATAGACAAATTCTTTGCTCATGAAAAGATGATGCGAAAGAAGCTTCGGTTGGTTAGTGTAGATAGTCTCAGTTGGGTCACATCTGCCCTCGTGACCCAAGATTAGCTTATTATATTTTGCTTATTCAGCATGTTTGACGTATTTGATGTACATAATGTAAGTTCAGTCTTTTTCGCTACTGTTATTTAGTCCCATCTATATTACTTACAAGCAACTTTAACTCTAAAAGATGTTAACTTGCTACTGATTATATCTTAAAGACGTTGATTAGACTAGGATCTTATTACAAGCGTACAACTCTTATAGAACAACTCCATGAGACTGCAGACTACGCATTCGTTCCTGCACAAAGAACACCTCAAACCGGAAATCGTTAGAGCAAAGCGCACCAAACGCCCTAGTTATTAGCATGCTGTTGTTTGTTGCGACGTGAATAATCCACGTCCCAACCATGCAAACCACCCCAGATTTAATCCCGCTTTCATAGAACCAAAATGTGCTGTCTCGCACACCAAGCATTGCGTGGCCCACTGAGCAGGTAAATCATATGCAGAAATTGTAGGACTGGATTGGTAGAGATCCGGGCAGCATGAAGTGTACGGTATGCACGGCCACATTTGAGTTTTTTTTCTCTCTAAAATGACACTGTTTTACAGCGAAATAGTTAAAATAGATCCGTGAATAAATTGGCGAAAATGTCACCGGTGATATTTTTGCCAATTTGTTCACAGGAGGGGACTTTTGAGCTTGGCACCCGTGATTTTTGCCAATCCGTTCGTAGGGAACTATTTTTGCTATTTCACACTCTGTCACTCTACCCGTTAACTCACAATTTTCCACAGTGGTTTTTTTTCTTAAAACAAATCAAGCACAAGTACGGGATAGTACGGGAGAATTTTGTAGGAGTTTTTGGCGCATTTGGCATTGTTGGTGTGTGAATTAATAAAAATAGCCCCCTCTCCGAATCAATTGCAAAAATTGCACCACGGACAAGCGGGGACGTGACACGTGGCTTGTTTGTGCCCCTAGCGGACAGGCTTGCCTCTACCGTGCCCCTAGGGACCAGACATGCCTTCGTCGTGCCCATAGGGCACATAAATACCCTCGTGCGGCCCCCAGGGTTTCTTGTCAAGCCTTATAGCTAGCATGTGCTCGATCACCTCTCTGGAGACTCAAGGCATGTCGAATGCTTGCCACACGAAGACATCTGTATTTGCTCGGAGGAAAGTGACGAAGACGTCTTCCTATGCAGGGTCGGAAGTAACCCGTTTGCGAACGGTCTTCGAAGTCTCCTCTGTGTTCAGTGGAATTTCTTTGACTTGGTCGTTCATCTTTGGTGCAACTTTAGGCTTCGATTGTTTGGTCGAAGGTTGTCGCTTGCTCGCTTCTCGAGTTAGTATTTGGCCAACCATCTCGAGGGATTTGCGGTCGCATGTAAGCATCATCTTTTTATCACAGCGGACTATGATTACTACATTGGGATATGGCATCTTAAGACATTGATAACCATAATGATTAGCCATTAGGAATCGTGCTAGAGTTGGTTGACCGAGTATGGCATTGTATGCTGTGTCGAAATCAACCACATCAAAAGATATTTTCTCTGTCCTGAAATTATTTAGTGAACCAAATGTTATAGGAAGAGAAACTTGACCAATAGGTTTGGCCGAAGACCCCGGTACGATCCCATGAAATGAGTATCTTACAAGCTTGATCCTTGTCCTGGGAACTTGCATCTCGTCCAGGGCACTCGTAAAGAGTATATTGAGCGAACTCCCACCATCAACTAACACACGATTGACTCGACAGTTGTTGATGGTAGGCTCAATCACAATCGGAAAATGACCAGGTCGAGTAGAAAGGATCGGACAGTCACTTTTCTTGAAAGAGATGGTGATTTTCAACCACTTCGGTACCTTATTGACAAGATGAGGGTTGATAGAATTTACCTCACATTTGACATACTTGAGTTGTCATTTTGACTCGTACGGCATCTCCTCGTCGTCATCTGACTGCTTTCGTGTCGGACCCCAAATTTGGGATTTGGATTCCTCTGTGTCAAGCTGTGCTATTCCCTGGATCAGTAGATAGCACACACAGATACATTCTTGGACCATTCCCATAACCAAATAAGCTAAAGCAGTCCTACAGCCAGGTCCATATTTGCAACCAAACTTGATCGAAAAAAGAATTCTGAGGCGATCTTGAAGAGGTCCTGAAGGTCACTGAGATGTCCTAAAGGGATCCTGAGAAGGTCCTGGAATCGCCCCGAGGAGGTCCCGAGGAACACTGTAGATATGTCCTAGGGAGGTCCTGAGGAATACTGTGGAGACGTCCTGGGGAGGTCCTATGGAGTACTGTAGAGACATCCTAGGGAGTACTGTAGAGACGTCCTGGGGAGGTCCTGAGAATGAGACAAAAGAGTATAGGAGGTCCTGAGGAGGTCCTGAAGAGGTCCTAAGGAGGAGGTCCTAAGGATACGACAAAAAGGGTATAGGAGGTCCTGAGGATACGACAAAAGGGTATAGGAGGTCCTGAGGAGGAGGTCCTGAGGATACGACAAGAAGGTTACAGGAGGTCCTGAGGATACGACAAAAGGATATAGGAGGTCCTGAGGAGGAGGTCCTGAAGATGAGATAAAAGGGTACAACAGGTCCTGAGGAGGAGGTCCTGATGATACGACAAAAGGATATAGGAGGTCCTGAGGATACGACAAAAAGGTTACAGGAGGTCTTGAGGATACGACAAACGGGTATAGGAGGTCCTGAAGAGTATGACTACACTCAACGCGGTTTGTGCTCGGTGTGACTATTGCTCGTAGAGACAGTGCTCGTATGAACAATTGAGTAAATACAAATACGCCACTTAACACATATATATTTATACATAACAGGCCGTGGGGCCAATTGTTTTACAAGTCATAAAACGGAAATCTTACAAGAGTCAGAGTTCAGCATCAAAGATAAGTGCGGAAGCAAAATAGGTTGCATTGAATCCATTCACTCTGCCCACAGGCAAGCGACTAGGGGTCCCGTCCTAAGCTTCATCATCTTCTGGTGCTACCTCCGAGTGGTAGTAGTAGTCGTAGGGGTCTGGATCGCTTGGGTCTGAAAAGATTATATTAGACGAGCCTGAGTACACAACCGTACTTGCGAGCCAACACACAATGCAAATCATATAGATGCAGGGCTAGTCAAAGAAAGTTTTAGAGTTCTTTTATTTGCACAAAGCTGAGGTTGGAAATAGATAAGTAGTAGAATATCCTGAAACTTAGCGTTTTTAACAAATATGTTTTCATAAATGAGTTTTCATTTTACAAAGTACTAGTGGAGGTCCCACCTCCTATACCATTGAGTGGCTCCCTCCACCCAATGCTCGGGCTATCCCGTATTTACCACTGGTCCCCAACCAGACCTTTCTCAATTCTCTGGGGTCCCACCCCAGCCTTCCCTTTTCATCACAAATGGTTTTGTAAAAAAAAAACGAAAGCTATATCAAGCAAGTTCTCAGCACCGCTCTTGACCGTGAGCACGGCTATCATGATAGTTTTCTTACTCTGTAGAGTTCGCACACTTTACCGACAAGAGGTAATCATCTTGATATATACACACGTTTCCTTAGACGTGTGAATTAAGGGGAGATTACCACAAGGCCTTTACATGTTCAACCTCGAAGCAACTCCACCCGCTAAGGTTTCACCAACCGGAGCCACGCTCCTAGGAGGCCCCCTCTTGGGTCGTGTGGTTTTCTTGTGGCTCCCTTACCCTTACCCACGCCACACACCCACCAGTGGAGAAGCCACGCCGAGACGAACAAATTAGTTAGCCAGATCGTACCCATTATGGACTTGTGGTTACACTGTTTTTGCATGAGAGATCATTCCAAGATTCGGTCCTTAATTGACTCGGGTGGTACATCCACATACCAACATTCTCTCGTGCCCCCGGCACCAGCCACTCTTTCCAACCACCCGAGTCGAAAACAGTTTTCAGGTTTTGCTTTGTTTTGAAAATATTCTTTAGTCCAACATACCAGCCAGGCTCCCAGCCTCAACTGCCCTAAATCACTTTCAAAACATTTTTAATGATTGTGGTCGGGCAGTTTAATGTCTGCATGACATTGTATCTAAGCAAGCATAAGCATGACACTTAGATACAGATTTATCAACTAGTATGTAATCCATTAAGTCTAGGGTGACAAAGGATAATATCCAAATTCAAGGATGGGATGTTTATACACAATTATTGTTAAGGCATTTAACTAAGAGCTAGACCAACATAGTTTGTTAAAACTTAGCAATGCAATTTCATAATTTAAAGCATCATAATTTGCAAAAGGTAAGTGCAATATGATCAAAGTGTTGACTCTCCTTGGTCGAGGTTCTACGGATCTTGTCCTGGATCAACCGGAGGTTCTTTGGTCGCTTCGGCTTCTATATACGCGGAAATAACCAAAAGTCAAATAACCCCGAGAAACTCAATTTGAAATCAATAATCAAATAAATCCAAATACATTCAATGAAAGGAAACCCTTTGGAAGGAAACACCCACATCCGGAGGTACTGTGAGCAGGGGAGGTCACGGAGGTGTTACGACCAGTGGGAGGTCGGGGAGGTACTGTGAGCAGGGGAGGTCGCGGAGCTTATTGTGACTAGGGGAGGTCACGGAAGTATTGTGACCAGGGGAGGTCGCGGAGTACTATGACCAGGGGAGGTCGTGGAGTACTGTGACCAGGGGAGGTCACGGAGTTACTGTGACTAGGGGAGGTCGCGGAGTTACTGTGACCAAGGGAGGTTGTGGAGGCGTTAAGACCAGTGGGAGGTCGTGGAAGTGTTGTGGCCAGTGGGAGGTCATGGAAGTGTTGTGACCAGTGGGAGGTTGTGGAAGTGTTAAGACCAGTGGGAGGTCGTGGAAGTGTTGCGACCAGTGGGAGGTTGTGGAAGTGTTGCGACCAGTGGGAGGTCTTGGAAGTGTACGACTTGGGGAGGTCGCGGAAGTGTTAGGACCAAGGGAGGTCGCGAAAGTGCTACGACCAGGGAAGGTCGTGAGAGTGCTAAGACTAGGGGAGGTCGTGAGAGTGCTACGACCAAGGGAGGTCGTGGCAGTGTTAGGACCAAGGGAGGTCGTGAGAGTACTATGACCAGGGGAGGTTGTGAGAGTGCTACGACTAGGGGAGGTCATGAGAGTGCTACGACCAAGGGAGGTCGTGGCAGTGTTAGGACCAAGGGAGGTCGTGAGAGTTCTACAACCAGGGGAGGTCGTGAGAGTACTAAGACCAAGGGAGGTCGTGACAGAGTTATGACCAAGGGGGATTGTGGAGAGGTTATGACCTGGGGAGGTCACGGAAATGACTTTTAACTGTGCATAGTCGAATGAGAGAAGTCTTCGACTACACAACAATAATCAAAAGAAGCAAAGGTTCGACTGCTTTAACTCGATCGAACAAGCTAGTGGAAGCCAAAGAAAGATCCAGAGAAACATGGAAGAAAGAACAGAGTAGCTTGAACAAGGAGGATTATCTGAGCCACTAGAAACATACCGGCATTGATCTGGGGAAGTGAGCTAGCCGGAGCTGGGCTAACGACGGTGGCCATGACAGCGAGAGGAACTTCGTGCTCCCGTAGTGGCCTAAAGAAGGAGGGTGGTCTTCAATCTACAGGGCAGCTCCATGGAAGCGGGTAGGCGGTCCTGAAAAGATGTCCTGAGGTCTTCTGGTCGGAGGGGAGGAAGTAAAAGGCCAAAGGCGACCCCGATGACGTCGACGGCGAAGGCGGCGATGTAACGGCGCTCAACCGTAACGAGCGCTGATCCTGAGGGGAGCTCAAGTTCACTTGGAGGAGGAAGAAAGTGAGGCTAGCACTGGAAATGGCGAAGGATGGCAATAGGGGGCTTGGAGCTACTATGTATAAGCACACAACCTGACCAGGAGGAATGGTCGGAGTGGTTGGTGCTGTTTGACGGTATGGGCAACACAGTGTACAGGTTGTGATAGTTTTGAGTGACGGGCATTAAATGCCGAATGACATTCCAAATAAGAAAGTATGATGCAGTCCTCAAAAGAAAATAGGATGCAGACCAAGGAAGATTTGAAATGGCAAGCAAGACGTGCAAGAATAGTCCTTACATAAAAAGTTTTAAAAATCCCATATTTTTGCCTTTATGGATTTTTGGGTTGTTACATTTCGATAGCTAGTGAATTGAGGCTTATTAGATATCAAGAGTATATGTCCAATATTTTGTTAGCAAGGCATGCCAACATATTTTTAATTGTCAGGTATACTGTTTACAAAATTTTATTCCATGCAAGATTAATTATTTTACTACAAGTAAAATATGCTACGGGGAATATGTTCTATTAAGCATATTTAATCAACTATTTAGCAGAAGATAAGACTTTAATAGAACAAGTTAGACCGTTGTTTATTTTATGGTATCCGAGAAATAGCAATCTAATGCATAAGGTTTCAACCTAAAGCAAAAGATAAGATATAATCATCATGAGCAGGACCAAGCTCGATAGGAGCTTAATCTACACTACTAATACGACGCATGTAGGAAAATGACATCTTTACAAAGCTAACGGATAACTAGGAGATTTTAACAGGTCTCCATAAAACATACCACGGGCTTATCATTGCCTTTGATTGGACCTACTTATCAATCAAACTAGCATTTAGTAACTTATGATTACATAGCCTTAGTCGAGAGATAACACGGTGCAGGGCAGAATTACACTCATTTACGGACTTCTAGTCCTAGGTATGTGTGCCATGCAGGGGCATAATTGGGCTTTTATAGGCATTCTTTTAGAGAAAACCATAGAGCCAATGGACCACACTTAGACACCACGTAGTCATTCTGAATGGCAGAGTAGAAGTGATACCTCATAAATTGCAAAACCTTTGGCTTTTCAGCGGCAGCAGGTTCAGGTGTGCCAACGGCATGCTCGGCAATGCTATGACATGGAGATAAACCAAGGTGATATAGTTGCTGCCATCTAGGGCAAGCATATTTCCATTTAGTGATGTCTAACATATCCCACATAATTTATGTAATTTTCTATATGTTTACAGCTGGTAAAACATTTTAAATGCATGAAACGAGTGCAAAAATAGTAAATATTAATTTTATCTATTCATTAGATAATTTTACACATTTCCCATAATTTTCCTAATATTTTTGGGATTTTTAAAATAATGTTTAAGGTCTGGGAGCAATTTTCAGAATTACTAAACCCATTAATTGATTTCCCAAAACACACAATACCAAGGAAAAATAAACCAAAAAAATAGGATGCTTCCAAGATGTACTAGGTCTAAGGTTTCACAATTTATGGAAGCTCATATACCTTAGAAATTCAGTTTCTAGGATTAATTGAAGGTTATTGCATAAGAATAAATAATATTAAAGCAAATAACCATAAGCCGAGAGTCTAGGTTATAAAATAACCGGAGAACATACTAATCCATCGCAAAAATCAGATTCTCGAAGGGTTATTATGCAAGAATAGATGAAAATATGAAAACCGTCGTTATTTCCCAACAGGGAGTTTTCTGCAAAAAAAATTCTTATCCACAAAATTTCCTCGTGGTATTTAGAATTTTCGAGGGCCTTTCTGCAATTTTTTTGGGATTTCATTTTTTTTGCTTTTCCTTTTTTTTGAAAAGAAACTCATGGGTTGGACTGGCACAAAATACCGCCCAGCCTGCTCGGGCGCGACACAAAGTGGTTGTTTGGATCTCAGGAATAAGAAATGGGCTTTAAGAAAAACTAGTTTTAGGAGAATTTTTAGCAAAACAGGTTTTAAGTTGTTATTTTGTTACGATGAATTTATGGATTACTTTGTTTGGATCTGAAAAATTAAAACAAGCTTTCATCAATTTAGTGTTTGACTAAAGATATACTTCAAAATAAATTTACTGTAGATTAATGGATTTTTACTTATTATGACATCGACTCCTGTACGCCTACTGCTACAAACTCTATCTCTCTTACTTTCCCTTTCGCCTACCTCGCCCCCTCACGGAACTCGCCTAGTACTCTGATTCGTCGCTGCTGGTGATGGACCTTCCCATCCGCCCGCTCGCCCTCTGTTAGCGGCGATGGATCTCATCGTCGAGCTCCCGCGTGGACGTGGGCTGAGCTCCACAGAATCTTGCGCCCATGGATTTCGCCGTCAGCCCGCTCGCCCACCGTCCGGCCATGGCTGAGCTAGATGAGCTCCACACCTCCCTCTAGCCATGATCCACAGCCTCAACAGCTTCGGCGACATCCGGGCCACCTCCTCCTCCTCGTCATGTACACAGGTGAGCCCGATTTCCTCACCCCCTCTCTCCACCCCTTCCGATTTCCTGGCCCCCTATGATGAGACAATGGTTGTCCCGATCTTTCGATAGGATGATAACTTTGATTTGGAGGAGAACGACTTTGACGATGCAGGCTTCTAACCGGTCACGACCAGAACACCAAGCAATCGCTAAACCACACTCCGAGTCATTTTCAACAGTGCCAAGAACGCGGTTGACCTGGCCACGAAGGTCTGTTCTTGCATGCAATCGAAGAACACGCAAGAACAAGATAATAAGCAATCTGAAATTTCAAATAAGATTAAAATATTTGATAAAGTTGGGATTCCGAAGCGGTATTCAGGGATGGTCTAGTCGACACAAGCCAATACACGAAGTTGCAATGTAGCTAACTTTTAACTTAACAAAATCCAAGAAAACTAGAGGGGTGCGAGTTCCTTAAATAGGGAAGAGAGAGCCACCATATCTAAGAAAATTTGGTATGGTACTATTCATGGTACTGTTCATACATGAACAGTGGCACGTGAATAGTACGGGCCGCCTGGGGTGGCTCCTTCCCTTGGGCCCAAGCATTACAAGGCCCAATTCGGCCCAAACAGGTGACGCAGCACCTTCTTTTGAAGATTGCGGTGTGCTTAGAAGGAATTTGGAGATGAGGCTAGATCTGTTGGAAAGAGGATGAGATTATCTTTCTATCAAGTATTCGTGGACCTCAAATGGACTCCGTATGTGAAAGTTATGCATGCTTGAAGTTGGTGCTGTCTTCGGAGGCCGATTTGGATTCCAAAACGGGTCCAGCTCGAACTGCTTGCTTGTCTTGGACCAAAAGTGATATGGTACGCACACACACACACACACACACACACACACACACACACACACACACACACACACACACACACACACACACACACACATATATATATATATATATATATATATATATATATATATTCATCATTAGGTAGCATCATATAGTTCATATAATATAAAGGCACTCCTAAAAACAAGCTCACCTGATAATTTAAGTGAAGCGTACGAGCTCTTGTACTTGGAACAGCAAGCATAGCAAATATGGTCGTATCCATAGGGGTCATGTCCTCATCATCCTCCCCTTCTTGAAAACAAAGCCATCCTCGGCTTTTGATAAGCGGAAAATAGGGTAACAAAGAAGCCAAGGTGTATGCATGTTATATGTATATGTCATCCGTTTTAACGGTTCTTCGTTGTTGCACAATTAATGTTATAAAACAACAGCGATCACAAAAGCTCATTGCATTATCACCCCAAGAATAATCATATATGCTAGTGAGCAAAACAAAATTTCTCACACAACAATTATTGCAACTAGTTTTGCAAATGTAAGTGAAGCATTTGTGCCATTCAAATCTCTGAAGTTGTAAACTTGCAGCGGTAGCACATATGGGCAAATCTACAACTTTAGAATCAAACAAAGTTCATCCATATAATCAGATTTTAATCGAGCAATAGCAAATTCATCTAGCAAAGGTGAAAAGATTTGTATATTCTTCCATAATTCAACATCTTTATTTAGATTGTCCGTACTAGATGATGCAATAAAAGGTGAACACATAGGCATGGGATGAGCACTAAATTTTATTTTACTCTCATATTGAACTAGATTCAGCACACAAGGATTGTTGTCCAAAACAGCAAGCTTCAATTCATCCATGTGATCACAAATTATGCATATTCGATATACCAGAAATTGGTTGTCTACACCATAATCTCCTATTAATTTAAAATAGTAGGTGTAGGTGCTAGAAAGAGAATTTAGAGGTGAAAGTTCGAAAACTTTCTCCATAGCACATTCCAAACTAACTAGATCATTAAGCATGATATAGCACAAAGCATCAGCAGGGGATATTCTATCAAGTACTTCCGTATGTGTAATTAATTCGACATGTGCAAAATTATGAGAATTCAGATCAGCACATGGTTCATTCAAGTCAACATAAGGAAAATCAAAATATTGCACTACAACAGGTATATACTCACAAGGTGGCTCTATGTCTTGCTGTAGCACCAAATCAGTACCTTTGTCATTGTCGTCCTCATCAGATACTATAGGTACCTCAAACTTCTCCTCTAATGACTTAAGATGCACCAGATCGTCGTTCATCTCTTCAAGCGTCTCGGCGGTATCTGGAGATGGAGTAGGAGCCAAAACAATGCTAGCATTTTTAGTTACCTTAGGTTGCACTTCACTTGTGACTGTGGGTGGTGGAGGAACAAAACGACGTTGCAATTTATTCTTCATCTGCTCCCATGTGTACATGAAGTGGTACTCCAGATTTGACCACCAATGTTGAACATCACCGATCAGTGCCATCCTTGCCATGCTCATCTTCTCATAAGGATCAAGGTCATGTCTTTCAAAGTAGCTATCCAACATATTAACCCATATAAAGTAGTCCAACGACGTACTCCCGGCGGTGAGTGGTAATATGTATGCAGGTAGTTGTTTCCCTTTGAGTTCAAATCTGACCGCGATGACATCGTAATCTACCAACTTCAACCAACCTGTCATTATTAGTAGAAAACAAGGAAACAAATCACAAGTATATGTTCTTATCAACTACTAGGATCTGGAGGCTCAAGCCACACACGCTCAAGCTCTTACCAAGCTCTTGCAAGTTCTTACCAATGCAAACAGGTGGTGCAACCGGTGGCTGGTTTGTGATAAACTTGACTCAAGTGATGAGTAGAGTGATTGCAAGGGTCGGTTCGACGTGATCTGCTCGGTTAGTAGAAAGTGGAGCTTGGACAGGCTTAATATTAGGTAGCAAGGGAAACAATCAGTTAATTTCAGAAAATTGTACATAATTGAATTATAGTTCGTATCTAGCACCTAGCTTATGTTGCTGATCAACCAAGGATGGAAGAAGGCTAAAACAAGTGTATAACAATGTATAGGAGTGGTGGACACAGGATAATTCAAAAGAATGCAATTTGGAGTGAATAGCACAAGTCTTGACCCAATAGCACAAGTCTTGACTCCAACACCTAAAAATCGTGGTTTTCTCGTCCATCGGATAGTACGTCGGTATTTAGCCCGTAACTTTTTGTCAGATGCCTCTTTTTCAATGATTTTTTTCTGTTTCCTGACAGCTTTTTCCACAATTTTTTTGGGGCCACTTTCTGAAAACCGACTGAAAAAATTGCACAAAAATCACAATTGCAGATAGTTTCAGATTCAAACAGAAAACTGGGTCAACTTTCACCGCATATAAAATTTGACTGCCTTGCTGGATTGAGGTGAAATTTTATAGGCGGATAGATATTCAAATTATTGATCTAATGGCGGTGGTTTCACTCAAAAATGATTAGGGAATAAAAAGATATGGTGATTTTCGTGGCAGCGGCGGAAAAGGGAGTCTTTAGGCCGAAATTGGAAATTAGGGTTTGGGGTGTTCTAGATGGATTTGGACATGGGGAATTTCTTTTGGAGCTTATTTTGGGTTTAGGACGTGATGGATGGGATAGGATTTCAATTTTTTGGATTTTATAGGACCAAAGATATGATCAGCAACTAGACAAAGCTAAAACGGATACAAATTCAATTTAGCAAACCAAAACTAATAGATTGAAAGGCACAACGAGGTTTGGACAACGAAGATTAATTCTTTTTGTAGGGAAAAATTTTCTGGACTACAGGTATTAAAAATTGAAACAAAACTAGAGATACAAGAATTCCTACCGGTCAACTTTAGCTCTGATACCACCTAATGAGACAATGGTTGTCCCGATCTTCCGATAGGATGATAACTTCGATTTGGAGGAGAATGACTTTGACGATGCAGGCTTCTAACCGGTCACGACCAGAACACCAAGCAATCGCTAAACCACACTTCGAGTCGTTATCAACCGTGCCAAGAACGCGGTTGACCTGACCACGAATGTCTGTTCCTGCATGCAATCGAGGAACACATAAGAACAAGATAATAAGCAATTTGAAATTGCAAATAAGATTGAAATATTTGATAAAGTTGGGATTCCGAAGCGGTATTCAGGGTTGGTCTAGTCGACACAAGCCAATACACGAAGTTGCAATGTAGCTAACTTTTAACTTAACAAAATCCAAGAAAACTAGAGGGGTGCGGGTTCCTTAAATAGGGAAGGGGGAGCTGCCATATCTAAGAAAATTTAGCATGGTACTATTGATGGTACTATTCACTAGTGAACAGTGGCACATGAATAGTACAAGCCGCCTGGGGTGGCTCCTTCCCTTGGGCCCAAGCATTACAAGGCCCAATTTGGCCCAAACAGGTGACATAGCATATTCTTTTGAAGATTGTGGTGCGCTTAGAAGGAATTTGGAGGTGAGGCCAGATCTGTTGGAAAGAGGACAAGATAATCTTTCCATTAAGTACTCGTGGACCTCAAACGGACTCCGTATGTGAAAGTTATACACGTTTGAAGTTGGTGCCGTCTTCGGTGGCCGATTTGGATTCCAAAACGGGTCCAAATTAATCGCTTGCTTGTCTTGGACCAAAAGTGACATGGTGCATATATATATATATATATATATATATATATATATATATATATATATGTATATATATATATTCATCATTAGGTAGCATCATATGGTTCATATAATATAAAGGCACTCCTAAAAACAAGCTCACCTGATAATTTAAGTGAAGCGTGCGAGCTCTTGTACTTGGAACAGCAAGCATAGCAAATATGGTCGTATCCATAGGGGTCATGTCCTCATCACCCTACCTTCCATGCCACATACATTGTGATTTATCTCCCGATGTGATTTATCTTTGGCCTTCTGTTCCTTATAAACGTGTTAATGTGTGGGACTCTGAAAAGGAATTTGCGCGGGGTGAGGAATACGCGTGCAGTGAAGATTTTTCTTTCCGCACGGAGTTTGTTGGCGCTGGTGTATGTAAAATTGGTTTTGTGGAAAACTACCAAACCTCGTTTTATGGAAAACACAATATACTGGATTTACAAGAAACCAGTTTTACTTATCTCAAGAGTTAGTTATCCAATCCAAACAGAGTTTTCCTAAAACGATGCTAAAAACAGTTTTGGGAAAATTGGTTTTCACAAAAAGTATGATCCAAACAAGGCCAAAAGGGGGCGGTGAAACCCTAGCGCTTCCTAAATTGCAGTGGCAGTTGGCATGAGCATCGGTGGAGGCGGCACGGGGCCGGCTTCAGGCCGATGACTGAAGCATCAAGGAGGCGCTTAAGGCTACCAAATGATCGGCACGGTGGTACGGCGGCAGCCTTTGGGCACGCAGCATGGTGGTGTGGTTTCAGAGCGTGCTCAAAGACGTTGGTGGCGGCATGCTAGGTCATCACGTGGTATGCTATGGGTGCAAAGAAGATTGGACGCTGTCGGGCCGACATTGGCAAATCGCCTTTTTTTGTTGTTGTTGTTGTCGTTGTATGAATAGTAACTCATAAGAACTATGAACTGAGAACATTACACATTAGCCGAAATGATTCAAAACTAATTGTGATGATTAGCAGTAGGTGATTATCCAATCTAATCTTGGTTCTCACTGATTAATCTACCAGATTAATCTAATAGCAAGGGATTGGAAAAGAGGGAATCGCGAACGACATACCGATTTGCCGGAAGAACGATTCGTGCTGATAACGTGTTAGATAATTGATACCGTAGTCGGGAGACAACCAATCCAATAAAACAATGAACACCAAAGAGAGAGACAATGTGTAGAGGAGATCCAATATCTTTATTCATCTGTCTGTCTGTTGTACATGGAGGGTCCTCATATTTATAGCTCAAAGGGGGTGAAAGCCCTCCAGTGGCGGTTTAATCTTTTGCCCATAATTAGGTTTCATAACAAGAGAGATACCTATGAGCCCACGAAGCTTCACAGCGCCTTCCTCCCCGGCCCCCTCCTCCCTATGCATGTGTCCCCTCTATCTATCACCCCGTCCTCACCTGCCTTGCTCCGCACATGCACTCAGGAGAGGAGAATTACTAATTCAACACTTGTGCCGCACGTTTGCACGGGGGCCAATTCCACACGGGTTGATTCCTTGCATCTTTAGGGTTTTACTCCTTCTATCCTCAAGGTAAAACTCCCTTTCTTCTTTGTTTTACCCAATTTTTTTGGAACCCTAGGTCACATTTAGGGTTAATCTTGAAATGTGGATGATTTGGTTAGTTCTAGTTGGGCAAATAGACAAAATTGATGTTTTATGATGATTATACATCTACTCCATGGATTTACTCCATAAGAAATATAAAAAATCTCACCAAATCCTTGTTCTAGAACTCGATCGAAAAGCGGTACTACCACTCCTTGAGCGCAAGATTACCACGATGCGGTCGCATCGCCATAGAATCTGCAGATACCGATTTTCCGATGTAAATGTAAATATCATTCCTTTCAAAATTAATTCTATTTTGATTGATTATTTGAACTCCTTATGATCTATCCTCTTTGTGTGAAGATGCCAAGAACAAGGATTGGAACTCGCAAGTCGCATATACCACCTAGAGGGCAATCTTCCTCTCAACCTCCTGCAAATCCAGTTTGAGAAGTTCGCCAAAAGGTCATGCATGGCAAAGGCAAAGGGCCAGGAGCGGATGATCCTGAATCTGAGGAAAGCTCATCCCAAGATGAGTTAGGTTCTGAGTCTGACACTGAGACAGAGACAAAAGTGCAAGCACAGTCAGATGAGGAGATGGGACAGACAAAAGAGCCTCCGGTTGATTTGAGGCTTATTTCAGCTGATGAGTATGCCATCAAGTAACATATAAATCAGTACCTCTTCCCTTCAAACTCCATCAATCCAAGATTTCACACAAAATTTTAAGCGCAAGTCTATGAGCAGCTGTATGGACATCACAGAAATTTTGCAAATCATAAGTGGATAAAGTGCCAGCACATCAACAATTTGGACAAGTATAATGGTGTGTACTGGCTTTTTCAGCAAGTCGGTCTTCATGATCTTGTAGCTCTTAAGCATGACTACAATGAGGAGATCATAAGACAGTTCTATGCCACTGTGCATATTTCTCCAGATCTTTCAATGATGAAATGGGTGACAGTGACCAGATATGTGGAGTGCACTAAGGCAGATTTTGAGCGTGTTTTGAGAACACAATCTGGCACATGGGAGAAGCTCTATGACAGTCCTGCATTGCTTGCTCCTGCTTGGACTGACTTTTATGATCCAACTATCAGGTATACCTCAGGGAAGATACATGGTCTTCAGCCCATTCCTAGTCTAATTAATAGAATTATTAATCATACCTTTCTTCCCAAGAGTGGAAACTTTGATGCTGTTAGAGGACATGCTTGGAACATTATTGATAACATCATGCATGGAAGAAAATTTGATGTGGTGGAAGCATTATTAGGGGCATAGCTAATTCAACGAATGATAGATTCAAAAGTATTTACTACGCTCCCTACATCATGGCTTTGATATTTAGCAAGATTGAGTATTAGAGAGGTTTCGGATCACCTCATAAGGCATACAAGCCACGAAAAGGCCCTCCAATTCAGCGAGGATAGGAAGGTCAGCAAACAGAGGATGCTCCAGAGGAGGCAGCTGCAGAAGGTTCACTTGCACAAATTCTCCAAAAATCAACAAATGATCCTCAACACCTTGCAAGAGCTCAGAGAGACTCAGCAGGAGATGAAGACAGCGCAGATAGAATTTCAGAATGAGACTCACAACACGCTAGTTGCCCTGTTAGAAAGTGTGGAGTCTATAGAGTGGATTTTGACTACTCCTCAGCGCTACACTCGTCGTCCTCCTCCATCTCCAGGGGCTTCTACTTCATCTGCTCTAGGTGTTCTTCCTCAGGCTCCTGCTCCTCAAGCTCCAGCTACTCAGGCTCCTGTTCCTCAGGCTCCACCTCCTCAGGCCCAAGCTTCAGTTCCTCAGGATCCAGCTCCTGGTCCTCCTCAGGATCTAGCTACTCTTTCTCCTCAGGACCCAGATGCTTGATATGTTTTTGGTACTTTGATGCCAAAGGGGGAGAAGCAAGAAGAGAAGCATAGGAGAAATATTTAGGGGGAGCAAAACTTTTGTTATATTATCATACTCTATGTGCTTATGTGTTATTACTTTTGTTGAACTTATGTGCTTGTAATAGTTTATCTATGTTGCTTATCTTGTTGATCTTATTGGTTAATATTAATGCTTATGATATTCTCTTGCAATGCAATCTCTATTATGATCATTTTTACAATATCGCATTTTCCTCAAGTTCCAACAAGCAAAAGAAACTCTGCCAAAATTTCAAAAATCTTTACATGTGCTTGCTAAAATATTCTCTCTTTTATATGCACATGTTTAGGGGGAGCTTTGTTTAAATCGGCTTTTAATAAGAAAATAATTCTCAAAACTCATTCGAACTCTTTGCAAGAATTATTATGTTATTAAGTCACAAATGGAATATACAACTCGTCTTCTCAACAAGTGGTATATTCAAAACAATCTTTCTCATATATTAGTTGTGTTGTCATCAATTACCAAAAAGGGGGAGATTGAAAGCATCTAGGCCCCTAAAAATTGTTTTGGTAATTAATGATAATATGTGAATATGGGATTAACGTGTTTATTGAGTGTTTACAAGGTTAAGTCCCATTGGTAAGTTTGATGACTTGAAAATACATGCTAAAGGACAACATGAAGATCTACATGGCTCAAAGACAAGGTACAAGTAGTCTAGGATCCTTTTTATGTTTTACCAGTCTTAGGAGAAATGGTTGGAAGACCGGATTATAGGTTAAATACCGTACTATTAAGAGAGATCATGACTAGTAATTTGATAGCTTGTTCTTGTGCAAATTGGATCAATTTAGGATCATGCATGCATTTGAATTTGATGTGGAAAGCTATCTGTGAAATTGATAGGACAAACGGTAGTACTGGAGAATACTTTGCGGAACTACCACTTAGTGGTATGACCGCATTTCCTTTGGTGGTACTACCAGGGGACGTTTGGACCATCCGAACGCAACCCAATCGTGCAGTTAAGACTTGTGGTCTGAACGGCCCAATGAATCTGAGCCGTCCACGTATTCAATCCGATCGGGCAAAGCCGATTAAGTCACTCAGCGGTACGACTGGCTTGTGGTGCGATACTACCACAACCCGGTCGTTCTGTTTTTTTTGTTAGCGGTATGAAAATTCTAGAGAGACTCCATTTCGGTTTTATTCGCAATCCCTTGGAACGGTAGTACCGCCGTTGCTCAAACAGTACTACCGCACTCCGGTGATTTCGAAAATTAGAGTGATACATATTTTCCAAAGAGCACCCTTTTGGGTCGTTTTGTGAAACGGTAGTACCGCCTTGGTGAGCGGTACGACCGGCCAGAGCGATAGTACCACTTGATAGTTGGCTGTAGTACCGCGCCGCGTTTGAAACGGCTATGTCAGAGGGAGTTAATGCTCTTGTTATAGCCGTTACGGAGCGGTAGGTGAAGAGCGGTAGTACCACACCTTGGTTGGCGGTAGTACCATATTTCGCTGAAAAGTTGGGATTTCTCTCCCAACGGTTATATTTGTTTGTGGGGGGGGGTGTAAATACCCCTCCACCTGCTCAAGGACGCAATGCAGACCACATTTAACATCCTTAGAGCCTCGAGCAACTCCTCAACTACTCATATACACTTGTGTATTCATTGTGTGGTAGTTGAGCCCAAATTAAGTGCACTCATTCTTAGATTGATCCTTTGCACTTGAGTGCCGTCAAGCGAAGATCATTGGTTTGTTCTCTTGGTGTTTTGCCAAACACCTAGACGGCTTGGCGGAGGTTGCACGGTGATCTCTTCAAGAAGATTGTGAAGAGGCCCGATGCCAAGATTGTGAGTGGCTTGGTGTTCGCCATCTCCGGAGCGGAGGAAGAACAACCAATAGTGATCGAGGGAAGGCTTAATTTGTGGAGCTGGCTTGATTCATTCAAGCTTCCTCAACGTGGAACTGGTGAAGACCGGCAAGTTTTTGATACCATGGGAAAACATCGTTGTCTCTATTGTGGTTATTTCTATTCTTTACTTTCCGTATTTACAATTCTAGCATTTATCTTGTGTTGAATTGCTTAGCTAGAATTGTATCTAGTTTAGACTTAGTTCTTGAATTGGCTTAAAATTGTTAATTAGTCAAAAAGTTTTAAAAACCTCCTATTCACACCCCTCTAGTCGGTTATCCTTGATCCTACAAGGAGGCGAGTGGCAGCGGCGGCTCGAGTGGATGCCTGGGTCTGGTGGATGAGTGGATATGTGGAGCCTTGGATCTAGGGGTTGTTGGTGATATGCCCTAGAAGCAATCATGGAGATGATTGTTTCACGTCTATATTTATGAGTTATTGAATAAATGTTATTCTGTTCCTTGAATGAATCATTGGCTATAAAGATTAACAAGCATGTGACTTGTTAGTGAAACTCATTTAACTTATATGATGTCGTTCTAAATGTATCCCTAATCGGATATCACTGGTCGGAACACTAGTGACTTATCGACCAGCACATGTATTGATTGATGACCATGTTTCACCGGTCATAGATATAGGGATATCGAATCAATAATGTGAACACATGTTAGAGAACATGGGGTTGGATTGACCCACCTTGAGACACTGTTGAGATTGTTATGATTTTATGTATCGTCAGTTGGTCTTTAAGCAATAATGATGTCAATTGGTCTCAAGCAATGATGATGTATAATCCTTAGACCTGAGATCAGCATGGTTTCCTACATGTGTAATAGTGCACTTCGGGGTTGTCAAACGCTACTCCATAACTAGGTAGTTATAAAGGTAGCTTTCAGGTATGCTATTAAACATGCGGATGAATGTGACTGGTCAGATATGATATTTGCCTCTCCTAACATAACAGGACAGATATCTCTAGGCCCCTCGATGTGGTCGGATAAAAAAAGTGCATAGCCATGCCACTAGTGATCGAAGTATTTGACCACATGAAGTTATCCAACACTTGATCGAGAAAGTATTGAATAGTCTATAGATGATATAATATCTCACCTGGAGTTCAACCAGATATCGTGAGGCAAAAGGAGAATACAAGAGCAGGTCTTTCAGTTCGATCAGGTATGGACTAGTAGTATAGAGATATGAGTTAGTCGTAGGTTGGTCGAACATTATTACTAAGTGGTCGAAACCTAGTTGTAAGGAGTTACGAACTGGTCGAGACCAAATCTGAGCTGGCCGTATAGAGATACAAGTTGGTCGTTAGTGATAAGGACCTGATTGTAGATCATATTGCACTAAGGTTCGTCCGATATAATTCGTGTGTATTCAGAAATCATTATGTCCTGCTAGGAGCCACTAACGACTCATGATCGGAAAGGAGTTTTCGAGTCACAACCGATTACGTATGAACCTAATAGGTCACACACTTAACGGGTTGAAACAAACATGTTCGGATAGGACCTGTCATGGGCACTATATAAGGAGATGCTTGAGACTATTGGGAGATATGCAATACACGTGAGTTGATCCACCAAAACCCTAGCCGCCATCTTCTTAAGAGAGCCCTGCCGTACGAGTTGGTGCTAGCACACCGACGTATGGTGTTCCTTCCCTGGATGTGTGGATACCGTAGAGGCGCTACTGCGATTGCTGTTGTGTTTGAGGACGATCCACGATCTTCACAAGGAATACGGAGATTGCTGGAGGAGACGATCGACTTGCGAGGACGCTGGACGATCGACTACGACCACTGCATCGACGTGCTCGACATTGGATAATCAACCACGACCACTACATTGACGCGTTCTTTGTTGAATCAGACTGCTCTGACTCTTCCTCTGCTGCACTGCGCGTCTGGTGGTAATGATTTATAATCTCTTGCTTGCATGGCGTCCTGGTTTACGTGGTAGAATTTTTGAATTGCCAGCTAGTGTAGTCTACTCGTATCCCTTCATTTTTCACCTGTGGGCCCACCTGTCAGTAGGAGATCGTGGGTAATCGGGCAGAACAGGCATGGGTGGAGCTCCCTCTACCTATGCCCGTTTGCCTATCAGGCAGAGTTTGTCCCCATGAACATGCCCATGGGCAATAAAGGAAGAACATACCCACCTCTATTAGGGTTTTTCTCACGGGTACATGGGTAATCAAGCAAGATTGTCATCCCTATCCACATTGTCGGACACCTTCTTGACACGGCGTACCACAAGCCAGGCCCAGCGCCATCGGAGTCGATGACATGGCCTAGACACCACTGCCTCCGGCCGCCACTTGCACCATTGCTTAGATCATTGAGGTCATTGGAACGTCGTCGTCTTCTCTAAGTACGGCCGCCGTGCCCTCGACTTGATCCGCCACTCCAGTGTGTTCCTCGTGGAACCAACCGCGTCACAATGTCACCTTTCTCGCAGCCGTCCGTTGGAATCGAGCCCGACTCTGGCATCTCTGCCCGAGTGTCGCCGTCGTCGATTACGCAACCACCGATGAGCCTACGCCGTTACATTCCTCTCCATCTTGTTCCCTGTGACCCGTTCTATCCCGTGCCAGGGGCGGATCTAGTATAGGGACATGGGTGTACAGATGTACACCCATTATTTTTGAAAAAAAACCAGTATTTATTAGGTATATATACTAATAAATACTTAAAATTCGTATTTGAACTGCACATCGACTTAGCGAATCCATCCCGATCGCAATTCGCACAACGCACGTAGCGCCACAGCCCACTCGCCAACGCCAAGTCGCCCCACCAAAGAAAGCTCAAAGACAAATGACAAATTTCAACCCAAACGACAAACGCCACGCGAACACGCCTCATGGCGCCGGCAAGCCCCATTGCCCTAAGGCCCCCAACCCAAGTGCCGAGAGGCTAACCCCATCCAGCCATCCCCTTCGTGAAATCCCCAAGCACAAGCACCTCTCTTCTTGGTTCTTGCTCTGTGGCGGCGGCAGCGGCGCAACCACGCAACGGCGCAAGCACACGCGGCGAAGCGGCGAGTGGCGGGGTAGGGGTGAGTCATGAGCGTCGAGCCGCCGATGCCGGAGCCAGGGATGGAGGGTGCCCGTGCCTCGCACGGTGGTGGCGAGCAGGACCAGCCATCGGCACCGGCGAGGTCAAGGTGAGCTCCTCTCCTCCTCGGACCTCGGTTGGTTTCTTGCCTCGTCAGTCATCTCGTCTCGCCGGCGCTCGCCTCCTGCGGCCGCTCCTCCTTCGCCTCCTGCCCTCCTCGCCGGCTCGCCATCAAAACCACCGAAACTGAGCCGGGCATGACCAAGCTGGAGGCGAGCCTAGCCTGCCCGGGCGAGTGTGAGCCGGGGAGGAGGCGACTGGCGACTTGGCGTCTTGGGCCTCTTGGCGAGGAGCTCGGACCAATCGCAGGCACAGGCATGGCCGCATGGGGAGCAAGCGACGGCGGCGACACCAGCACCGGCGACGGCGGCGGGCAAGAATACTGGTGGCGCCATGGGGAGCCCAAGCCAGAGAAATGGTGGTGCCGAAACTAAATTAGGATTCAGGAGAGAAAGAAATGGAAATGGAGAGAGAGAGAGAGAGAGAGAGAGAGAGAGAGAGAGGCATGGAGAAGAACTAGCATTGGGGAAAAAAGCAAGAAGAAGAAGATGAGCCAGGTCCCAGGATGGGGAGTTCGGTTGGAGCAATAAGTGGATGTCAGTAATCAGATATTTATATTGGCATCGAATCACTGATGTCTGATCAATATTTGTTAGCTTCGTAGCTTGTATAGTTCAATAGTTGTATGTATATGTTAGTGGATAAAAGAGAAAATTATTCTGTCTAAATGTCCAATTATTTTGTAGCTTGTGTAGCTTTAGTTGTTAGATAAAAGAGAAGATTATTCTGTCTAAATATCCAATTATTTTGTAGCTTGTGTAGCTTTAGTTGTTAGATAAAAGAGAAGATTATTTTATATAGTTCAATAGCTTGTGTAGCTTCAGTTGTTAGATAAAAGAGAAAATTATTTTGTCTTAAATGTCCAATTATTTATGTGAAGTTTTTGTCTTTATGTAGACCGCAGAGCATTCAAAAATGAAGAGGAAGCATGTAGATTTTAAATCTTTGTGGGATAGAGCTGGAAAGAGGCCGATATTTGACATGTTGTCTCTAGTAAGAACAATTTGAACTTTGTTTTTTTTATGTTATGAATATTTATGTTTTACATTGTACAACATGTTTATAACTTTAAACACCTATTTTGAAAATCTTGGATCCGTCACTGTCCCGTACTTACCTGGTCTTCACCGGAGTTCTGCCGTGTAGAGTGGCCAGTCCATTTTGGCCACCGGTGTCGTAGAGTGGCTGCTCCCATTGAGGCGGCGGTGGTAGGGACATCAGAGTGGGTGCAAGAGGGGACCAGGAGAGGAGCTCGAGGTGGAGTGAGCGTGCCGCCGCCCTCTTCCACCCCCGTGGCGCAGCTCGACGCCGTCTACGGTGGAGGCACGCACCGATCTTGTCTTAGGGGTATAGTAGCGCGAGTGTGAGTGTTGCTCGCCACGTGGACTTCATGCGAGTGTCGTCCAAGACACTTCGAGTGTGTTTGGTTCCCTGTATTTGGTTGGCTCGCACCTGTGGATGCAACTTGCGCTTTGTTTGGTTCCTCGACGACGCCTCGCTCGCCACATCGCAGTAAAAGTCCAGGCGAGCCTGCCCGACGAACGCCACTTCCGAGCATTCTCACGAGCCAGCCCCGCCAGGCATTTCTTCGCCTAAGCTTGGCCTCAGCGTGGCCGGACTCACCGCCTCCTCTCGAGCACTAGGGTTACCTCCTCCCTCCAGCGCCTCCAGCCGCTCGCGAGGACTCCGCACCGCCTCCGCCTCCCCGCAGCAGCGGGCATCCCTGCTCCTCCTCTCTCGTCCAGCGCAAGGCCGCAATCCTCGCTGCTCATCGCTCTCGGCCACGGAGGTAAGACCGGTGGATTTCGGTGCTCCAATGGTTACCCATCACGCCCGCCCGTGCCCCTCTCCTCTTATTCCTCCCCCTCTCGCTTGTTGTGCCTAGATCTATACTTGTTGCATGCTGGAATGACTAGATCTGGAATTATTTTTAGTTGATTCGAACCTTGTTAGTTCTTGATGTACTTTGTGAGGATGGTATGCCACTGGAGCGTTCTTGATGTGCATACATGTTTAATATGAAGCATCAAATATTTGTGTAGTTGATCCGTTATGTCGTTATGCCACTAGATCTATCCTCTACTATAGTAAGACCCCGCTTAGTACTCGTGAATTTCTAGATTCTTGTAAAATTTGTGCAGTAGTTCTTGTGGAATTCTCGCCTTCTGCTCCTCGATAAGCTTAAATTGAAGCAAATGCCAAGCTCGTTCTCAAGTTTTTTTGATGAAAAAAATGATGTGAATCGAGTATATAACACCATTGTTAGTCATTTTCGAACCAAACAAAGATAACAAAGGAATATGAAGCATTCTTGTTTACACCATTGTTAGTCATTTTTGGGAACCAAACAAAGATACTTGATCTTGTTAGGCATTCCCGGTAATTTGCATTCTTGATCTGCATACTTGTTTAATATGAAGCATCCTTAGGATGTGGGCACTGTGGTAGACATGCATAATCGATATCAAGGTTTCAGATTTGGTTCAGAGATGGATGACTTGCCAGAAACCACAACTCCTAATTGTGAGGGTCTTTGGTCTAGTTGTCGCCTGTGCTTACATGCTTGCCATAGTTAGAAGAGCTAGTGCTAGAGTCCACTCTGTGATTACGTATGGTCCTATGGTAGAAAGGGACATAGCACGGCAATCGAACCTCCAATGGATCTACAATTCGATGACACACATTGTTTAGAGCAACTTAGAATGAGGAGGGCCCCTTTTTCCATCTCTCGTAATTTGTTTCAGGCAAGACAATTTGCCCGAGACAAAGATTAATACTGTGTTGAGGAACAAGTGGCCATGTTTCTCCTAGTTGTTGGCCACAACCATAGGTTTAGGGCTTTACTGACCAACATTTAGGAGATCCATTGAGACCATTAGCCTAAGATTTCACGATGTTCTTTTTTGTTGGGGAGTTATGAACGAGATGATCCGACCACCTCCATCAAATCCCTACTAAAATCCAAACAAATAGGAGGTTCAATCCCTATTTCAAGGTAACAATATGCTTACTCAACTTGTAGAGAGGTTTGAGCTGGCCTAAATTGCTTCCATGTATGTTAGGATCAAGATCGGTGCAATTGATGGAACCCATGTGCTCGCAAGGGTTCCTACAAAAGTCTCAGTGCCTTCAGGGTAGGAAGGGCACTACTACCCGTAATGTCATGGTCTTTGTTGACTTCGATCTTGAGTTTACTTATGTCCTTCTTTGGTTGGGAAGGGTCAGCCCATGATGCTCTCATACTTGCTGATGCATTGGAGAGGGACGATGGCCTAAGGGTCCCCCAAGGTATACTAGATAATTACGTAGAAGTTTATGTTGGTTAAAATTTTGTCACACTTATGGTAGTAATGTTTAGGGTTCTCTTATTATTTGGTAGGCAAATACTACCTTGTGGATGCGGGCTATGCTACTCGACCTGGCTTCCTTCCACCATACCGAGCCACTAGGTACCACTTGAGAGAGTATGGTGGAAGGAATTACCCTCAGACTGAGAGGGAGTTGTTCAACCTACGACCCAAGTCAATAAACCTTTCCACCCATTCAAGACCCAAGTCAAGTTAGTTTTTGCATGTGCTATCCTACACAATTGGATCCTTCAATTGTGTAGGCACGCTCTTCGCTGGACATCTGCAATGTCTAGCTTCATGCTTCGACGCATGGTTGAGCTCATAGGGCAAGGTATTAAGACCGATAAGGGGTTCAAAGAGGTCCACCTAAACCAAAGTTGCTAGGACTTTGACCGAGGACACGGGTGTTGAGGTCAAGGAACCTGTGTCTACAACCATCTTCGCAAGTGGTGTGCAAAGTGGGTGAAGATTACTAGACTTAGAGACATTAGCGGTCACTTTGGGATGACAACTAATGCATGATAGTGCTTGATGAAGAGCACTATAAGGGATACATCAAGGTATGTTGTTGTCAATACAAAGAAGAATAACTAACCTCCAATACTTGCTTGCTTGTCTCTAACACTAACATGTAACCTCCAATCCAACTTATAATCTTATAGGACTACCCCAAGCATGTGGACTACCTCAATGTCCACCGAGAACTACGCTCAGATGGCAACTATCTTTGGTTCAGACAAGCCACAGGGAGGTATGCCATGGGCTCTAGTGAAGCTCTTGGGGTTCCCTCCGAGCTTTCTGAGACCTCCTTCAACAAAGGTATGGAAACTGATGATTTTGGTGATGGGCTGGGAGGTGCTAGTCTTCCGCCGGTGTTGGAGGTCTTCCGCCGGTGTTGGAGGTGCTATCGGTGCTAGTCTTTGCTCATGGCATGGGAGGTGCTAGTGGTGCTGAATTTAGTGGCAAAGAGGCCTCGAGCTCAAAGGGAAGAGGAAGAGAACTCCCTTGTGACCGAGGAGGAAGTCTGGATCTTGAACAACATGTCGATGTCAGACGTGAGATGGCCAGTGCCATCAAGTACACGTGCATGCCGAGTGTCATCCCGACCAGATAATGTTGTCATGGATCTCCAAGGCTTTGATGAGGAAGCATTGGGTGTTCTTACCTACTTGACTAACAACAAAGCTCTAAGCCTGATTTTTATCCAAATGAGTGAGCCTAGGCGTGCGATGTGGGTTAGTTCTTACCTAGCCACTCACACCTACGCTAGATTTGTGGATGACAAACATCCGAGAGGTGGTGCTTTAAAACCCCTCAAATTTTGTAATTACACCTCCAACTAATACTTATGATGTACACTCTTGCTTCATATTGTCGTTTGGATTCCAAAAATTGTTGTCATGTGCTGTATTGATTATTCCATGTGCTTTGAATGCTTGTCATGTGCTGTATTGATTACTAGCAATCTAGATGTATTAGTGCATGTTTGTGCTGAGATTCTAGAGCTGAGGTTGATGCAACTCAGGAGGATCCTGATTCTGCAGTACTTGATTTGTGCATGTTTGTGCTGACATTCTGGAGCTGAGGTTGTGCTCAGATTCTGTTGAATTTGAATTGCTGATGGTTTATCACATATTATTTCATAAAATACTAGATTATTTATCACATATTATCAAATTTTCTGTTGGCTATGCATCTCTGTCGATTGTATTTTTATCCAGATGTGTATGTATTTGTTTATTTGGTCATTCCAAAATAGTTTGTATTGTGGTCAGGTATTATGTTCAAGTTTGTTGTGCAAGAGACTTTCCAGTTAAGTTCTGGCTGAGTTCAACCATTTGTAGACTAAAGTTTAGCTCAAGGCGTAATTATCAAAAATTTAGATTAAAGTTTAGTTAAAAACAGAATTATCAAAATTTGAATCAACCGAATTGGGTTTAAAATGAATTAGATATGAATTTCTAAAGTTTAATTCATTTTTCAGTTGCAAAATATCTCTTACCGAGAAAAAGAAATGAGTTAAACCGAAATAAACGACGTGGCTAAATCTGGGCCCTACATCTGAAGATGGATGGCCCACGCCAAGACGCCGCCACAAAGAGCGCCGCCACTTAATAGCAACATACGCCGGATTCAAATGGACGATCGAGATTCACCAAGATCGTTTCATGGTCCGAACGCCCAATGAATGTCTACCGCCGATCCGAGAATGGAGGGCTGAGATCAATGCGTGGTGCGGATGGTCCGAACGGCCCAATTGATCTCGGCCGCTGATCGAAAAATGAACGGCTGTGAGTGATTCGACCAATCCCGACTTGAACAGATCACCGACACGGGGCCCACCGTCACCATCGCAAGTCACGCCGACGCAGATGGACACACGCGGAGAGAAAAAGGCGCACCCACATGTCAAGGGCACAGGGCACCGTTCATGGTCCGAACGCCCAATGATCTCAGCCCTCCATCTCAAAATCGACGCCCCACGTTCCATTTGAACGTTCGGACCGTGAATAGTTCGAAATCAATCTCAACCGTCCAATCTTGATCCAACCAAATGTTGCCATTTCGTGAGCATGCATTACTGTGCGTTGCGCGCCGTGGGCCGTCCGATTTGTAATCAGCGGCCTAGGTTTTGCCACGTCCTTTTCCTCTCGGTTAAGTTGGTTTTAATTCCCGATAGGTTTATTTATCAACTGGAAATTGTATTTAACTTCAAAAATTCATAACTAATTCATGTTAAATCATTTTCGGTTGATTCCAATTTTGTTAATTCTGGTTTTAGGTAAACTTTAATCTAAAAATGTTTTTAAGCCTAATTTTGATCCAGAAAATTGTTGTATTAGATTTAATTTCACATTAGCTTTATTCATTACATCAAAAATTCCCTTTAACTTTAAAAATGCATAAGTAATTCATTTTATGTCCTTTTCGGTGGAATAAAATTTGATAATTCTGTTTTCACTAAACTTTAATCTAAAAATGGTTTTAAGCTTAGTTTTGTTCCGAAAAAATATGAGAATGGATTTAATTCTGCTTAGGTTTATTTTGTGCATTACAAATTCATTTAACTTGGAAAATACATAAGTAATTCTCTCAGACCCCTTTTTGAGTGAAACCAACTTTGTTGGTTTCTATTAATGAACTTGTTGGTAAAATAGGTTTTGAGCATGTTTATTGTAATAATTATCGTTAAATACGCTAATCCTTGATTCACATGGCGGAGAAATTCGTGCAACATACTTCAATTCGGTGCTTGATCAGTTTTATGACTTGGTAAGGTGTACTTGATATCTACAGAATTAGTGAAATTTGCTCAAAAGTAGTTTACAATGATTATGAAGTAACTCTGGATGTCTCAACATCTATAGGATATCTCAAATGTCGTCAAATATTGTTAAATATCGTAAAATGTCGTTAAATATTGTTAAATGTCGTTAAATATCGTGAAATATTGTTAAATATCGTCAAATGTCATCAAATATCGTTAAATGTCGTCAAATATCGTTAAATGTGTTTTTCGAATCAAAGATTATCTACAACTCTTTTCGAAGCTTTAAACAAAAACGGAAATAAAAACTTGTCATAATCTTCTGGGAACAATTTATTCAAATATTACATTATTTATCATGAATTAAAATGATTTTTCCAAAAAAAATCGAACAAAACTCAACCCGTTAGTTGTGGACTTGTAACCCTACTGTACCTAATTAATGGGAAAATGCTAAAGCCTAAGGGGTATTCTTACCACCCAATACAAGAGGTGACCACACACTCCCACATGCAGGCAACCAAACAACCCAACATTGTATCCAGTCATGCGTTCACTCTCCTGATGCAACCAACCAAACAATATCTCAGCATAGTCTGTCTCAACAGAAACAGCCAACCAAACAACCCATCTTGCGTCCACTCACTGGCTGGTTCAAATTAATGACCAGATGGGCCGGTAAGATATACAGGAAACAAAACACACCCTTCGTGTGTATAGCAGCGCCACGCTCACTTTTGCTGTTATGCACCATCTTTTGTAGAGTTGTGCGTACAGTTGATCGGATTACATGAGTGATATGGGATGAAATTGGATGGTCGGACCAAGTTGGGAGGGGAAGATCGAATTGAGCTAGGCAGGCTCATTTAGTGATTTAGCGGCACGATTAAACGAGTGATTAACACGTAAGTATTGGTGTTATTTAATGTATTTTTTATTATTATGGAAGAGGAGCGGTCACTAAAGTGAAAGCATGCAAGCCATGTTTAGTCTAGCTACTCTAAAAAAAAAGATATGTTTACTAGCTTTCATCACTACTACAGAAAAGTTCATCACAGACAATTCAAAATCGTCATCATAGACGGTTTTCTGAACTGTCTAACCTTATGTGTCTGGTTCTTGTTTAGAACCGTCTGTAATAGTTTTTTCTATTGCCATAAGAAAAATCGTCTGTGATAGTTTTTTCTATTGTAAAAAAACGGCACACGTTGTGGAGCACCATGCTATCTAGCATACCCAAACACATTTGTATAATCCGTTTGATTTATCTTGATTAGCTTTTGCTTATACAAAGGATGCGCAAAGCTTTCCTCAGTAACTAGGAACCTGAATGTTCAAGGAACTTTGTAATGTGAAAATTAGACTGCAAAACTATAGAACAGAGGCTCCATTTGAAATACATACAAAGACAAGATTGAGTAAATACCTAGTCCCTAAGCAAACACCCTGAGCACCAAGTGCCAATGCCGCAGCATAGCCATGACCATCTACAATTCCACCAGTAGCAATAATCGGAATGCCGCTATCTGAAACTAAATCCACTACTCTCGGCAGCAACGGTAGCAGTCATTCCTGTTTTTTTTTTTCAAATAACAGTTGTTTGAGATGAAAGTCCATGAAGACAATTAACAAAAATGGTTTCACAAACAACCAACAAATTGTGTATGTTTTGGGGATATATACGTACCTTCCGGCAGTCTACCTCCTACGGCAGACAAAGAGCTCCTCCATATCCCTCCTCCTCCTCCTCCTCGTCGGCTGTGTCTGTGTCTCCTCGTCGAGCTGCGGCGGAGAATCGAGGGTGGTCGCTGGAGCTCGGCGTGGGGAGGGGACAGGGAGAGACTGATGAAAGACAAGGCTGGGTTAGCTATAATATATAAGGATAGTGCTAAAATATTTTGCCTCTCGTGCACGCGTTCAAATTTTTTTGAACTCCTGCGCTACGAATCATAGAGATTTCATACAAAAACCGTATGTGATGACATATCACAGCGGTTCGTATCACGAACCGTCTGTGATAATTATCTCATCACAGACAATTTGTATTAAGAATCATTTGTGAAGTATCACAGACGGTCCGTGATATGAACCGTCTGTGATATGATGACATATCACAATAATTTACAGACGGTTCTATTTACAAACCGTCTGTGATAATTACCTATCATAGATGGTTTCAAAGGAACCGTCTGTAATAAGTACAACACAGACGGTTCCTTTGGAACCATCTATAATGAGGCGTTCAGTATGAAAGGAACCGTCTGTGATGAGACATTCAGTACGGCCTATTTTGTGGTAGTGCACGGTAATTCTTTTCTTACTATAAAATTTAACTTGCATCACTTGTACAGCTAACCAAATAGCATCTCATCTTAGTATGGGTGATTACATGCAACCAACCAAATACTTCACTTTAATCAGGTCACGATCAGCATGCAAGTTGGGGTTCCCGTCTCACTAGCACAAGCCCATCGAGCCTAAAAGCATGTACAATAGGTTTATGTCAGTTGTCTATAGTTATTGCCACGTAGGATCTTTGCGGACGTGGATAAAAGAGAATGAAGAGAGAGAAATATGTTATCTACAATCTTGTAACTGACTATAGCACAAGAAACAAGAAAAACATTAAAAGATTGTGTGTTCTATAAAGACAACTAAAAAGACAGCAATTGTCCCCGCACTATCAGATGAAGTTGTTTTAAGATCGCTCTATAGGTGACATGGAGAGTTACTATAGACAGCAATTATCTATACCGTTGTACATGCCCTATCAGTGTGCATCCTTATTAGTACTCCGGTGAACAAAAACAGCGTTAAAAATAGCAAAACCTGAACGAAACTCTCGGACTTCATTAACAACGGAAGCGGTCGCATAACGTAAAGGTTTCTGTGTGTTCCATAAGTTGAACAAGGTCTGGCTATCCATCTCCATAATCACTCTTTGGAGTAACCTCGACGACGAGCAAAACAGACGCCATCTCGCAAAAGCTCGGGCCTCAACACCAGGGGTCTTCAATTCCAGTGTAAACTTTACATCAGGCTCCCAGAAATCCACCCGAATGTCGCGCCGCACCACCTGTTCCCACTTTCCCTAAAGATACAGTAATTGCACCATCTGTGTTCACCATAACCCGGGTGTCCTGCGGTGGACTCCATGCGCAATTCATATGGTTTGCTCGAGGCTCTTCATATGGTGAGCTTTTGCCGAGCCGAGCCGACAACCGCAACGGCACGCGCCCTTCCCGCGTGTCGTCGCATGTAGCACGAGGCAGCGCATGAGTGCGGACGTGGGATCTGCGGGGCGCACGGCCAGCTTTTCCACCCGACGTCCGAAGCGGCTGCACCCAAAAGCGCCGAGCGCCCCAGCTCCCAACAGATCTACTTGCCGCCTCGCCCCCGAATGGTCCGTCCGCCTCCCCCCGCGCAAGATTTTAGCCGCGCGACGTGGCAAAGCCGTATATTTCTCGCTTGGATCATGCCGTGCCGCTTGTGGCTGATACTGATAGGTGCGGCGCTTGCCGGCGGCAATCGTGCCGAGACGTACGAAAGCGTGCGTGCGGATCAATTTGCCGCAGCCGTTGGGCGCTTTTCGCGTCGGTTTTTGAGGAATTCCGGAGGGCTGTGGGCGGCTGCGGCCGCGGCCGGGGCGGATGTGCCCAAGTTGGCACTTGGCAGCCTTTTTGGTGTCACCCTGCACTCCTGCAGGCAGGCAACTTCCTGACTCAACTTTTTTTGACGGGTCTCCGATCCAGGGTCCTGCCCGCCGTTGAGTCTGGTCTTGGGAATGACACGAGATGATGACTACTCAAGCTCAATTCCAGATAGGTCATTTCCAAATTCCAGCCCTCGAAAAAAACGTGCGTTTGTTCAAGTTATTTATAATTTGGATTTTTCTGCTAACTTTTGTTTGAAAAATTACACATTTAGAACTTTGCAGAAATTCCAGTCCAATTTCCAACGAGTCGTCAAAGAGGTGGAATGTCGAGCATGGGCAGATCCACGCGGGGGCTTCGGAGGTGCACATGATACTAGGTCTAATGTCGTTTTACTTTATTAAAATCCACATATATTTATGTGTGCATCCTGCAGTTTAAGTTCTTTAAGTTCAGTAACTTTAAACACATGTTATGATATGAATGGTGAATCCGGTTAATTTTGTTCTAGATCCACCGATGATGCCAAGGAATTCATGTGACACCATTCTCTTGTAAGTTGTTAGGAATGTTCTCCATGAGTAACAGATAATGAGCGCAAGCTTTCCTCCTCATCATTGGAGGAATGGAGGTGTCAAGTTTCCCTGCAGCTTCCTGCTGGAGAAATGAGGTTCATTACCGGCCTATTAAACTCCACGAATCGCATTATTGACCCACTAATCTAACACTTTGCCATCTTGATTTTTGAATCACCGATAAAAACTAGTGAGAGATACCCTAAAAGGCATCTCAGGAAGAACAGAAAAATAGGTAGCCAGTGATACAGAGGAAACAAAAGGGTAAACCGCAATCTGCAAGTCCAACGGAACAGGATGCCCTTTTTGTCTTTTGCTTGTTCGCTTCAATACGCCACGCACCAAAGCAGATGCGACGCCCTCCAAAAATCGCTCTATATATACACAACACAACCCGAGCCAAGCGGCCCAGCCCACCCAGCCACCCTCATCATAACTCGTAGAGCCACGCAAGACAAGCCAAGAGGCCACAACAAAGCCACCGTCTCCTACTCCCATTGATCCGCTCGTACGCAGGGGAGTAGGCAGCCGCCGGCAAGAAGGCATGGGGAACAGCCTGCGTTGTTGCCTAGCCTGCATGGTCCCCTGCGGCGCCCTGGACGTCGCCCGCGTCGTGCACCTCAGCGGCCACGTCGACGAGTTCACCTGCCCGCTCACCGCGGCCGACGTCCTCGCCGCGCACCCCAACCACGCGCTCACCGCGGCGTGGTCCGCCGGCGCGGCCAGGAAGATCGTCATCGTGTCGCCCGACTCGGAGCTCAAGCGCGGTCGCATCTACTTCCTCGTCCCCTCGGCGTGCTCCGCGCCGGCGGCCCAGATGAAGAGGCTCAAGAACCGCGCGTGCGGTCCCGAGAAGCGCCACGGCCACGGCCACGGCCTCGGCCACCGCAAGGGCGGCGCCGCGGTGGCCGCGGCGAGCACGGCGGAGCAGGACAACTACCTGAGGGAGCTACTGTCGGAGAAGAGGGAGCCGAGCAACCGGCGGCGGCGCAGCGGCGCCCGCGCCGGCGTGTGGCGACCGCGGCTGGAGAGCATAGCGGAGGAGCTCTCAGACTAGTGCTTGACGAGATTCCTTTTCTTTTTTTCCCCTATCTTCCGTTGTGAATATGAACGATTGATGAGGACGCCTTTTGGGTTCTGTCTTCAGGGTTTGAGCGCGGGGGAAATTGGAAAAAAAATGACGGTAGGATCCAAGTTGTACATACAGAATTTAGACTGAGTTCATCGTTGATTGTTTGATTTGTTTATTTGCGAGTTGTTGGACATTATTCTGAGTGCTGGAACTCTCGTTACGGTCTTACGGATGATGTTCTCAACCAAACTCAAATCCTCTGGCATGCAAACTGAACAGCTTGCTCAAGCTTAGCATGCTTTGAAATTGGTCTTGGGAATTACCAGTACACGGTATACAGACCTGGCCAAATGAGATAATAATATTGAAAATGTAATAAAAAGATTTATTAATGTCCAACTGTCCAACTGGTTGTCTCATTAAAATCTTCGTCAAGTAAAAACTCAAAATAAGAAAACCTTAGGAAAGGAAAAACAGTATATACATACATGATACATTATTGTTCTATGTGTTGGTGTCATTGTCTAAGTATAGATTTTTCGAATACTTTCAACAACTCTGGATTTTCCACAGAGTATTGTGTTTGTGAATCAGTTTGTTCCCAATCTTTCACAGTTAAAAGGATCTCTACCATCTCACTTGTGAGACTTGTTCTTCTCTCCTCTAATATTATTTCAGAAATACTGAAAGCAGATTCGGAGGAAACCGTAGAGACAGGAACAGTTAACACATCACGTGCAAGTATGGATAACACGGGATATGTTAACTTATGGGCTTGCCACCATTGCAAGATGTCGAAGCCTTCTGAGTTGAAATCCATTGTCTAGATATGTAAATAGTTCTCTACTCCTTATGGGTATTGACTGAGCAGGCGTTGATGTAGAAGAAGAAGAAGAAGACCTGGACTTGGACCTGGAGGAAGAGGCACCGAAGATCGCGCCCCACATATTTGTTTTCCCACTTGAGGTAGGGGCTACCGGAGGTCGTTGCGAGCGGACTCCCTAGAACTTATTTTCATACCTTTGGTAAACCTCATATAACCGAGAACGAACTTTTGCAAAATAGTTAGTATAGTCTAGCTCCATAGCATCACTAAGAAGATTGCCGTAGGGGCGGCCCACCAGCGCCACGGCACAAGCAATGCACGAAGGGATCCCTGAACGACCCAAAGGTGTTTCCGAAGGACCTGAATGCGATCCCGAAGGTGCCCTTCGGAGGGGCCCCGAAAGACCCGAAGGTGCTTCCGAAGGCACCGAAGGCGATCCGGAGATGCCATTCGGAGGGGCCCTGAAAGTGCCCCCGAAGCCTCCGAAGGGGACCCGAAGGCGTTCTCGAAGGTGCCCTCCGAAGGGGTCTCGAAGGTTCCCCGATGGCGGTCTCCGAAGGGGCCTCGCGACCACCCTCGAAGGGCGCAAAGGCAACAGGACAGGTGGACCAGGCTCACTCTCTGGGTAGACCAGGACTAGGAGGGTCTATCGTGTGCCGGGGGCTACGCATAGGCTAGGAAAGACCCCTACTAACCCTATGGTAGCTGTACCCTTTTAAGGATACATGTGTAATTTCGGATACCTTATGGGGAGGCTATAACAGACCCCCACTCAGAATAAAGAATCCAGCTTTTGGAGAAAATAATACAAGCACATTCATAACGGAACCCTCCCTGACCTCCTACGCCTCTCGCTCGACTGGGGTCCTCCTATCTACTGTCTAGTCTTTTTCCACTACGACAAAGATCAAGTACAGTACCAAATGCATCAATTTTAGCCCTAGGATCTAAAAGAAATGCAAATGCATATAGGTAAGGGATTTCTCTCCAATATTTAAGGTATTTAGATTTCATGGAAACAACAAAGATCACAGAAACTAAGTCATTTTCATACATTTTCAATTGAGTAGCAATCCGTAAAATATTATGCACAATGATAAGAGATGTTGATAGTAAACAAATGAACAAAGCAACAATTGCCTCATAAAAATTTCTAAAACGACAAGATCTTCTCAAAGAACGAATCAATGTTGCTCAGTTAATAGTATAGTACAGTCAGTGCTAGGATGGTGCGTTTGAATAAAAACAGAAAAAAAATTGCTCTTGTATGGTAAAAGATTCCTAAGCATGAGGTAAGTAGAGTTCCGCCTTACCTCCATGTCCAAACCGAACTTTCTTGGACGTACACTCATCGCCCTGCAGAAGTTCTTATATTGTGCTATTCTTACGTTAGAATTATTCTGAAAGTGAGTCTGAAAGTGAGGAAAGGTCCTCTCAAGTTGAGTCAGGATCTGAGTCTGAATCTGAGACGAAAACTGAAGTTCAAGCAGGAACAGATGAGGAGATGGGAGATCCAGAAGAGCCTCAGGTTGATTTGAGGACAATTTCTGCTGACGATTATGTTATCATGCGTCATAGTAATCAGTACATTTATCCTTCAAATTCCATAAATCCAAGGTTCCACACCATATTTCAAGAACAAGTCTATGAGCAGTTGTATGGCCCTCACAGAAATTTTGCAGATCATTAGTGGGTCAAGTGGTAGCACATCAACTCTTTGGACAAGTATGATGGTGCATATAGGCTTTTTCTAAGAAATGACTACAATGAGGAGATTGTGAGACAGTTTTATGCCACCTTGCATGTTTCTCCAGATTTTACCAAATTGCAATGGATGATAGTGAACAGATATGTGGAAAGCAGCAAGGAAGAATTTGAGCATGTCCAGAGAACACCATCCAGCAAGTAAGAAGATATTTGACAAGCCTGCTCTGCTAGCTCCTGCTTGGACAGATTTCTATGATCAAACTATCAGGTATACCCAGGGAAGATTTATGGTCTCTAACCTATCCCTAGTTTAATCAATACAATCATTAATCATACTTTTATTCCCAAGAGTGGAAACTTTGATGCTATAAGAGGGCATGCATGGAATATAATTAATAATATCATGAATGGGAGAAAGTTTAATGTGGTGGATATCATCATTAGGGGACAGCTTCCTCAAAGAATGATAGGGTCAAGAGGATCTATTATGTTCCCTATATCATGGCTTTGATCCTCAGCAAAATTGAGTATCATGGAGGATTGGGCTCTCCCCATAAGCCATACAAGCCTCGAGATGGTCCTCCTCAGCAAAGAGGGCAAAGGAAAGATGCTCCAGGGGAAGCTGCTGCTGAAGAAGATCAGGTATCTCTTGCTCAGATTCTCAATAATCAGCAGGTGATTCTCAACAATCTACAATTGGTTATCTCTAAATAGCAAGAGCTTAAGAACACTCAGCAGGAGATAAAGACTGCTCAACTAGAGTTCTAGAATGAGACCCACAACAGAATAGCTGCCCTATCAGAGAGTGTCTTTTCTATGGAACAAATATTGGCTACTCCTCAGCGTTTTGGTCGTCGTCCTCCAAGGGCTTCTCCTTCTCTAGTTCCTCTTCCTCCTCAGGACCCAGCTACTTTTCCTTCTCAGGATCCAGCTACATGATGTTTTGTTTTTGGTACTTTGATGCCAAAGAGGGAGAAACTAGAAGGTAATAGGAGAAAGATCAAGGGGGAGCCAGAAGAACAAGGGCAAAGATCAAGGGGGAGCAATGCTACTATTATTATATACTTTATACTTTATGTCTTAATGTGAACTTGTTATGTTTATGTGCTTGTACTTGTAATAGTTTAAACGTTGTTATGGTTGTGTGCTTGTAATAGTTTAAAACTATGTTATGGCTTTATTATTATCTTGTTAAACTTGGTGGTTAATATCATGCTTATGTTATTATCATGAAATACAATCTTTATTATGGTCATTTTATAATATTGCATTTTCCCTCAAGTTCCAACAAGCAAAAGAAATTCCGCCAATTTTTTTTTCTCAAAAATCTCTACATGTGCTTGCAAAGATTTTCTCTCATTTATATGCACATGTTTAGGGGGGAGCTTTCTTTGTAATGACTTTAACAAGAAAATAATTCTCAAAAACCTTCTTGAGCTTATTGCAAGAATTATTTATGTTAAGTCATCAAAAGAATATACAACTCGTTTTACAACAAGTAGTATATTCAAAACAATCTTTTTTACAACAAGTAGTATATTCAAAACAATTTTTCTCACATATTATTTGGGTTGTCATCAATTACCAAAAAGGGGGGAGATTAAAAGCATCTAGGCCCCTAAAAATTGTTTTGGTAATTAATGATAATATGTGAATATGGGACTAATATGTTTATTGAGTATTTACAAGGTTAAGTTTTAATGGTGAGTTTGACAACTTGGAAGATGCATGCCAAAGACCAACATGAAGATCAATATGGTTTAAAGACAAGGTACAAGTAGTCTAGAATCCTTTTGTTTTATGTTTAACCGGTCTTAGGTGAAAAGGATGGAAGATCGGATTTTAGGTTAAATGTCGTACTATTAAGAGGGATCATGACTAGTAGCTTGATAGCATGTTCTTGTGCCATTTGGATCAATTTAGGATCATGCATGCATTTAGAATTTGATTTGGAAAGCCAACTATGCTTTGTCAGGATTATCGATAGTACCGACGTTGTGTCGGCGGTACTACCGCTCAGCGGTACGACTGGGATCGTGGTGTGGTACTACCGCAATCCGGTTGTTTCGAAAATTTGTTGGTGGTATGTAAATTCTAGAGCGACATCTTTTTGGCTTGGTTGCAAACCCTAAAAGCGGTAGTACCGCAGTTGTTCAGCGGAACTACCGCATCCCGGTATTTTTGAAAGTTGAGCGGTACATATTTTCCATTAGGTACCCTTTTGGGCTCTAAGGGAAAATGGTAGTACCGCTCGTATTTTTCGGTATGACTGGCAAGCGGAACTATCGCATGATGGTTGGCGGTAGTACCACGCCGAATTTTCCAACGGCTATGTCAGAGCAGTTAATGCTAATGTTATAGGCGTTGCTGTGCAGTTGGTGAGGTGCGATAGTACCGCATTATACTTGACGGTAGTACCGCATTTCGCTGAAAAGTTGGGGTTTCACCCCCCAACGGTCGTATTTGTTTGGGGGATATAAATACCCCTCCACATGCTAAGGATAGAGTGCTAGATCATATTTACTATCATTTGAGCCTTGAGCATCCTCTTAACTCCTACAATACACTTGTACATTCATTGTGAGGTAGTTGAGCCAAATTCAAGTGCATTCATTCTAGATTGATCCATTTCACTTTAGTGCCGTCAAGCGAAGATCATCGATTCATTACTCTTGGTATTTTGCCAAACACCTAGACAGCTTGACGGTGTTAGCACGGTGATCTCTTCAATAAGATTGTGAAGAGGATTGGTGCCAAGATTGTGAGTGGTTTGGTGTTCATCATCTCCGAAACGGAGGAAGAACAACCACTAGTGATCGAGGGAAGGCTTAATTCGTAGAGCCGACTTGATTAGTTCAAGCTTTCTCAACGTGGACTAGTGAAGACCGGCAAGTCTTCAATACCACGGGAAAAACTTTATTGTCTCAATTGTGGTTAATTCTTGTCTTTACTATTTCTGTATTTACAATTCTAGCTTTTATCTTGTGTAGAATTTCTTAGCTAGAATTGTATCTAGTTTAGACTTAATTGGAAATTGACTTAATTTGTTAATTAGTCAAAAGTTTTAAAACCTCCTATTCACCCCCCTCTAGTCAGTTATCCTTGATCCTACAAACACGGATTTGAATTTGCAAAACACAATTTCAAAGAGAGAATGGAAAATGAAGGGGTGCTGAATGAGGGGGCTATGGTGGCTATTTATAGAAAATATTTTGGGATTTTTTGAATTTTTTTGGCTATTTTTAAGACCCCAACGGTAAAAAAACAGTAAAAAATGGCTAAAATCTACAACAGCCATGTTTTCGGACCGTGCCGTGCCTAGACACGGCCCACGAGCCCGCCACGGCCCGGCTGCCCCTCCCCTGCCCGGCCTGCTCGCGCCCTATCCCTTCTTCTTCTCTCCCCCACCCCATGCTCGCCACAAGATGCCGCCCCACCGCCTCGCCCGAAGCCGCCTCCTCATCGCTTGCCGCTTCGCCGCCTCCTCGCCGCCACCGCCCGCCACCGCTTCTACCGCCTCGCCTGCCTCCTCGCCTCCCTCGCCTCCCGTCGCCTCCGAGCCGTCACCGATCATGCTGCTCGGCCTATGGACGGTGGGTCATGGGTGGGTCCTTGCCTTCCTCGTCCGAACGCGCTGGCGCCGCCAACCGCCTCGCCCTCACTACCGAGCCGCTTTCTTCCCTCTCGTCAGCGCTCGCCACGCTCGCTTCCGCCTCCACGGGCGCCGATCGTTTTTCCTCCCGGTCCTGCGCTACCCCCTCCTTTCTTCCTCCACGGCAGGAAGGGCAAGAAGTCAGCCGCTCTCGGCCGCTCGGTTGTGCTGCTTATACGCCCGACACCGATCGTCGTCGCGTCGGCCGGTCCACCGTGCCGAGGTGGCAGCCCAGGCATGGCCCGAGCTCTCGTACTGGGCCGGCACGGTCATAAACAATGTGAGTCGTACTGTGCCTGGACCGGGCCTATAGTATCGTGCCTCGTACCGGCCCGATAGGCCCGGCCAATTTGGCCAGCTCTAGTATACATTTGTTAGACGCATGGGATATTGCTAATTGATTAATCAAGATATGGCCTTGACGGACAATTACGTGCCTAATAATATATCTATTTATATTTAAATTTGATTATAAAAAATTTATTTACCCAAATTATGGGGATGAATTGTCGTAGGGGTAAAATGCCACTCGAATCTAGGGCTACCTGGTTCTCTCCCGAAATGTGTTGAGGTGGGTATCAATGGTTCTGAGTCTGTTTACGGCTTATCTCCGGAACCGTGAACCTAGCGGATACTGGCGTTGTATGCGTGCAGTGTACCGGCGATTGGAGGCCGCTTGGCTTCGACTGCAGCACGAGTTCAGCCGGAAGCAATGCTGACAACGTGAATTCGCGAGAAGGAACAAATGAAGGGACCAGTGAAGGTAAATTACCTGTCGTCAAACACTTCTAAGGATTCAGGGGAAAATGACTTTTGTCCCTTTTGAATGCAATCGACCTAGAGGAACATGAGCATCGCTGTACAAATCAATCTATAGACTATAGTGAGAGAGGGAAAAGAACTGTACATGTTGATCGGCCTTAATGCTGTTCTCGCCGGCTGACGATTTTTTTTTTAAATAATCTATTTTTTATTCCGAAGTACAGAAATAATATCGTTTAATTTTTTTTTACAGAAATAATCGCGTGTCGCCGTACGGTTGGGCGATTTACTCAAGTCGCCCAACCGCCGGGCGACAATCACTCAAGTCGCCCAATAGTATAGCGATTTAAAGTTCGAGGCATTGTCGCTGGATTGGCGACTTGGTGTCACAGATTCAAGTCGCCCAATCAGAGTGGCGACTTGGTGCTAATCGCACTAAAGTCGCCATACGGTTAGGGCGACGGGCGGTTATAAATCACAAGCGTCAACTGCCGCCATTCCAACGCTAATCGCCAGAGCCAACCGAGACGAGAGGAAAAGAGGAGAAAGAGAGAAAGAAAAATAGGAGGGAAGAAGAAGAGGAGGAAAAAGAGTTATTCGCTTTCAAGACGATTTACTAGGACGGTAAGTTTATAGTATTAATTTGTACAAGTTTATATTTGAAACTATGGTAGGTTAGCAAATAGTGTTAGCAATTTTATGTATAGTGACATAGTGTTAGCAATTAATTAGAGATGGCATATAGTGTTAGCAATTTTATGTATAGTGACATAGTGTTAGCAATTATTTAGAGATGGTATATAGTGTTAGCAATTTTATGTATAATGACATAGTGTTAGCAATTATATAGAGATGGCATGTTAGCAATTTTATGTATAGTGACATAGTGTTAGCAATTATATAGAGATGGCATGTTAGCACTTTTATGTATAGTGACATAGTGTTAGCAATTATATAGAGATGGCATGTTAGCAATTTTATGTATAGTGACATAGTGTTAGCAATTATATAGAGATGGCATGTTAGCAATTTTATGTATAGTGACATAGTGTACTATTTGTGCGTGTTGCGCTAATTATGATATGTTACTTTTGTAAATGCTTGTTTATATAATGATAAACATGTCGATAACGCGATGCATTCGCAAATGCTAGTTTATAGAATGTTAAATACACGATACATGGTTCCAAACACGTTGGATTATCAAACATGTCAAATTTTGTTTTTTCCTAAAGCTTCACCCATTATAAATATGCATAGTAACGATGATGTATTAAATATTTCGTAATCCATAGCAATGGTATAGGCGTTAACGTAATATAGCCTTTCATAGGAAAAATAATGTCATTATGTTGGGGCAAAGTGTAATGCCATTGGAGTATAATTTAAATGTGTAAGTAATATGAATGCTTTTAATTTCTTAATTTGCGGTATGGCTCAAGATCCCGTGGTTCGGATTGGCATTTTAGTCTCATTGGACCGGTTGGTCGACGGCAAAGACCGCTGTGAGCCGTCAGGTGCCGTGATCCGGCTGGCGGGACGACGCTGGCCGAGTTGGGGGTGGTTCAGACGCGAACACCCGACGGGCTTGGAGACTAGACCCACGCCGGGTAGAGAGGTTTGTCCGCAAATTTGTCACTTTTTGTATCGTATGTCCACTATGTACTTACTTCTTCGTGCTTTGTAGGTCGAGCTGCTCGCCTTCTACCACTCGCGACGGATGGTAGAGGCCACCAAAAGGACGGCGGTCCGGTCGATGACGATGGGGAGGTTCAGCCGGTCCGGAGCGGTCACGACGATTCCCATTCGACCGGTCGCCCCGACCGCTCTGGTGGACCGCTATGCCCGAGACGACACCTTCCACCTCCCTTTCGGGAGATGGCTCCAACTCGCAGATGTCGCGATGTCGCCGGCTTGTTTATCGCGAGCGCCAGATTCCCACCGACGGGTGTGGATCGCGCGACGCCTGTTAAGGTGTTTCGTATGCGTTCTTGGGGCGGAGGTCGCGCCTCAGCATTTCGACTTCTGAGCGACAATGGCATGGCCCGCCTTGCGGTGGCTTTCAGCCTGTAAGTATAGTACCTACTTTCCATGTTTAGCGATTCATTGAGGCCTAGCCATATGACGGGCTTACTAATTATTCGTTTCACAGAGGTCGAGCGGATGGTCCCAGAGCTCACCGTCGACTGTGTGTCGCGCACCGGAGGCGCACTGCAGGCTCTTTCTGGGTATCTTATCCGCCAGCCCACGGTGACTCCGCCGACGCCCGCCTCGTGGGTACGCGAGGGCCATCGCCGACGGGCGAGAGCTAGAGATCGTTGGGGATCGCCAGATTTGCCGCGACGCATCATGCGGCATGTGCGATGCGCGGTCAGAGGACAAAGCCCGCGATCTATCCTCACAGTCGCCCCTATTGCCGCAAATTGTGGTCGCTGGAGCGCTTTCTGGACGCCCATGCCGATAGACTCCGACCGCAGACGCAGCGGACATGTACCATGGGGACGCGGTGAACCGCCGACCGTAGGGTCCCTTTGGTGTCGTAGACGGGTACATATTTCCCTATATATTTTCTACAGTCGTATTACAGGTAATCCTTTGTAACCATTGTTTTGGCTCGCAGTACGTGATGCACACGCAGCAGTCACGCTGCTTCACGAGCACTTTGTGGAGCAGATGGACCGTCTCACCGCTGACGACATGCGCTGGGAGCCGTACACCGATCAGGAGACGGAGGCCCGTGCTCGCGGGTCGTTTTCACTGTGGCCGGGCGCGATCGGCGATTAGCTAACGCGCAGGAAGCTCGCCTTCGACGTGTTCGTGGAGGACTACGCAGGCATGTGGTGATGCGCCGCCGCCTCCGCCGTTGTTCCAGTTCCCGTTGGGACGAGGGTGCCTGAGTCGACCCACGCGTGAGTTACATGCAACACATGTTAACATATGTTTTTGACATTTCCGTAACGATGACTTCCAATTGCAATGGTACGTTTCGCAGGCATAGTAGGAGGGGTGGCACTAGGACGCAGCGGGTCGGGCAAGATGGAGCGTGGCAGGCACAAAGGCTTAACGCCCATGAGGATCTGCGTGCCGAGGACGCCTGTGACGACCCCAGCAGGTGACGAGTACCTTATTTGGTACGCTTCGCAGACACGCACCAGCCGGTGCATGTCGTCGACCCCCCCGCCAAGGCAAGATCGACCGACGCCACCCTATGCACTTAGCGCGAATGTGCACTCGTGGTAACGAAATCGTGATTTGAAAATGTCTTCGCATTATTACCTCAATTATAGGTTTGACGCTTTGACATACTCCTGCGACATGCACATCGACGCCGGGTTGTTGCTACGACGGACGGTCAATCCCGGACAGATCGGCATTGGCGCGGAGGTCACGCCGCAGCGAGCTAGTGCGCTTTGTTCTGCCGGGCCTACAAGGCGGCGAGGCGATGCGTGGCGCCGACGCATGCAGACAGACAGAGGTGGCCTCGCGGTGTAGGAGGCGGCTCGCCGGTCCGGAGGTGGCCTCGCTCGGTGAGGTCGGGCCAGGCTGGGAGAGGGCACGCCCACGCGCCCGTACCGCGCCGCGCTTTTGCCTCTCGCAACAATCGATTACTCGCCTTAGCCATCGCTTTACGTGGAAAGTGAGAATTACGACACCGGTTGTGGTTCCTTCACATCCGGAAGGAGGGAGTAGTTGGGGCACGCCCTAATGTCTCGTGATAATCCATGATCGCCACTTCGGATGATGAAGGCCATCCGACAACTTCAAGAAGACCCCAATGAGCCGCTCTCGCCGCGGACTCGAGGAATGATGGTGCATTCGCCATCCGGGGCCAACTTCTTCAAACAGCTTCAGCAAAGAACCTTTGATGAAACTGCTCAAGAGGCTTGCCATGCGTAACCAAAGAACGAATTTGATGCATTGTGACAGATGTTGGACGAGCACACCAAGAAGCATGTCGCCGAGAGAAACAAGCGCCCCTCATTCCCCGGGAGGCACAATGAGCGCCCACACCATCTGCGGGAGCTCGACCTCCCCATTTGACGGAGGACCTCGAGGGACATCGGGTGTTTCTCTCATTGGATTGAGGCCGAGCCATTGGAAAAGTGGTCCTTACTTCACGATACCTGACGGTGCAAGGTATGGCATAATGACCACTAACCTTGCGAGAGGTGTACAACTGGTTATTAGGGGCCTCCGTTGTCGACCTCTTGTCGCCATTGTTGAAGGCGTCTCGCATGGTACAATTGATATTTCAGTGGAAAGACATGCAAATGCGGACTTCATGCGTACCAACCCACGTAACCCCATATTGCTCCAAGATTACTACATACATGCAGTGCCAAGACCGAGAAGGCTCAACAGACACGGCTTCAGAATGGGCACACGGAGCATCGATTCGACGTGATCCTCCGAGACAGAAATGGATTCGAACGGCTCGGCCTCTTGTTACCCATGAGGTATGCCTTGGAGACCATGTGAATGAACCTAGCTGCACATGCAACAAGCTAAAGCTCCTTCACAAGCCATGCTCTCATGTCCTCTCGCGTGTGGGACCATCCGCATGGACCCATTGAACTCAGACGAGTACTTCATGAAGGAAAGGATGTAGCAGTGTGGTGCGGCGAGCTAAGAGGCTTCGTGGTTGTCGGTAACTTCTCCACATTAGATATTGCAAATAGGACTTGGGTTCCGGATCTAGACCTATTGAGGGGGGGGGAGGGCTGTTTACAGAGTCGTCGATTTGAACGATATGGACGAAGGGAAGCTGCAGTACGGGTAGACGCATAGCACGCCGCCAGAAGGGCACACTGTGAGAACTTGCAAGGCGCTCACGACACTTAGGAACTTGTATTACAATCTGCTACTATGTTGTAACTTGTAGTTCGGGCCAAGATTTTGGTTTTGTAAGCAACTCATTTAACTAATTGTGTCGAATTGTACTTTGGTTCTTGTAAGCAACTACCGAACTCGCTAGTATGTTGTATCGTAATTCTAGCGGACAATATCCGGTATGGAATAGCTTGGTTTTAACTCGCTCATACAATGCATATTTGTTCGATGCATATAACTTAAAGCACGCGACACATCAATACAACATGCCAACTCAATAAAAGGCAACCGCAATAACGCGCCCACCATTTCGCTACATGCTTTAGGAGATTGAACATAAGTGCGCATGTAGGGACACTACCGCCCCTAATTGTAGAAGGGACACTACCGTGCCTAATTGTAGAAGGTGCTCTCGCTACCCACATAGAGTGTTCTCGGTTGGGCGCCTCAGACGTGGCCGGTCGTCGTTATAGTGGCACGACATATGCGCTAGGGTTGGCACAACAAAGATGTGGGATCATAGGAACTTCCTATGTTCACGACCTCCTCATTGCCCTCCTCACACAAGATCTGCTGGCGGAGGTCATCATTTTGCTCCTTAAGATCGTCAATTTGCGCCCAAATAAAAGATTCGTCCCACAATACATCCAGTAACTCACAACATGTCGCTCATGGGGAGGATCGATCCAAATGGGTGAAGTTGCATTTCGCCATCTGCTACAAGTGACGGTTAGTATGCGTGATGTATTAGCAAGAATATGAATAAAACTATTTACCCCGCAGTATGGGCATCGAAGAAACGCCGCCCACCATCGAAAGGGTCGTTTATGACTCGCACGATAGCGCCGCCCCTGTCCGTGATTTCGCCATACCGGTTGAGCACGCTTGTTCGGCATCAACCAGTAGTTAGGGTCAAGTCCTCCTCCTTTCTAGGGAAGGTTCGCCGCGACCGGTTGCCTTGGTCCCCAAGCGCCCGCCATCGTGATGTTATCAGAAGACGGAGAAGGTTCTTCTTCCTACGGTTTGAAGGGTCGATCGTCCTAACTTCGAGCGCATGCAGATTTTATAGTTCTCCCACGGGGAGACTAACAAAGCGGTAATGTATTAGCTTGCGATGACAAGACCGCACGAGACGACTTTCGCAAAGGATAAGACCACACGGGTAGCTTTGGCGATGCTAAGACCAAAGGAGACAGATTGCAAAGGACAAGACCACACGAGGCGCCTTGGCGCAAATGATAAGACCAAAGGAGACATTTTCGCAGGACAAGACAACACGGGCAGCTTTGCGCAGTTGATAAGACCAAAGGAGATAGTCTGCAAAGGACAAGACAACACGGGGCAGCTTTGCGCAGATGATAAGAACAAAGGAGACAATTTTCAGAGTGATAAGACCACACGGGCAGCTTTATGAGTGACAAGACCAAAGGAGACTGCTTTTACGCAGATTCGGGGTTTAGGTATAGGGTTAGGCTTTTCAGATCGACTTGACTACCCGACCACCTCCCCACTTTTAAGACCGAAAAGACAAGACTCGCAGAGAAAGACGTGACAACACTCTGCCTCGCCAAATTTTTCAGATCGAGCAAGACAAGACTCGCAGCAAGCCTATATTGCAAGTATGCCTCTTCATCAAATCCCGAAATAACCATTCGCACCGTCGAATCCTTCGTGTTCTATATAAGCTTTATAAAGTACTTCATCGACTATCCGCCAATATACAAATATACGCTCAGACGACTTCATTCAGAGAGACTCTGGACGCATCGTAATATCACTTACCCATCTACGCATCATCTATTACTATCTCAATCGTCCTCACAAAATTCTACGTAAATTTAACGACTACAACAATATACGACGATCACAAATGTTATTAAGAGTCCGACATATTTCGCACCCTTCATATTCTACTTAAAATAAGAAGCAGACCAACCAACGTTGTCACTACACTTTTATCTTTACAAAAATAACATCATATTATACGATTTGCTAAATACAATACCTACAAAATGTAATATCTATTTTAACACAAATATTCCAATTGATTTACATAATTTCGTGTTTAGCGGCTTGAATCGCCTAATCGGTTGGGCGTCTTGAACTAAATCGCCCACCCACTACGCGACTTATCTCTAGTCGCACATCCGCTTAGCGACTACATCGAAATACGCCTAGTCGCCCAATGGGAGGGCGACTTGGGGATTGTCGCCTGACGGCGGTTAGGCGATTTGAGAAAATCGCCCAACCGTACGGGCGACACGCGATTATTTCAGAAAAAATTAAGCGGTATTATTTCAGATTTTAGAATAAAAAATAGATTATTTTAAAAAATCGCCGTACGACTCGAAGAACAGATCAATCTCGCCGAGGTTTCATTGCTTCCATTTGATCACAGACGAGCTCAAGACACCGATTCAAATATTATGCCAAAGAGCAACGCACGCACGTCGTCGGTGCTTCTCGCCGCCTTTTCAGCCTCTTGCTCTGACAACTGCGCCTTCGAACTTCCCTCTTAGTACGCCTTCCAAGTAAGACCCACGTTCTATTAAAAAAAATGAAAACCACCCAAGCTGGATGCAAGCGGCGATTTCAGCCCAACAGAACCGATCCCGAGCTGATGAGTTAACGAAGCCAGTAATCACCATGTAGGATATTGTTATTTTATTATATTGAACCCGGATCCTTACTTTGAGTCGGTTGAAAACAAGCCGAGCCAAGTCAATTCGAGCCAGCTCTGAACTCGGCTCTGCTAATTTCGGAACCCGGTCAGGAGGCAGGCTTGGCTCGGCTCGAAACCAGTCAACTCGAGCCAGATCTAAGCTCGGCTCGGCTAATTTCGAAACCCAGTCAGGAGAAGCTTGGCTCGGCTCGAAACCAAGCTCGAGCTGGCTCGATCGGGCTCGCGAGCCAAGCACTAGGTGTTCCTCCTGGACTCCTGGTTCTTTCTCAGACAATAAAAACACAGTGCAAAATTGCATCACACATCAAAATTGCATCACACATTCACAGCTAATCACAAGATTCACAACTTTAGGGAGCATCTCCTGCTCCTCCACCGTTGCGCCCTCCCGCTTCGCGTCTTCTGCATCGGCGTCGTCGCCGGCATCGGGAGCGGAGTAGAGGGCCACCACGGCACCACGTTCTCCACCGCCTCGGCCTGCACCATCGCACACGGCACGACACCAAGACGCTCCGACCTCCACTGCAGCTCCACAAGGCCGCTTCTCCCCGCGGACTCTGACCACGTTGGGTCGGCGAGGTCGACGGGCACGACCCTGCCACGGCCCTTGGCCACCTTGCCGTTACTGGGGAGTGGACCCTGAGGCGGTGGTCGGTGAGGACCAAGCCACCGGCTGCAGCGCGCAGTGCCGGGGAGGGAGCAGAGCGTGGAGGAGTGGAGAGGTGGGAGGTCGTCGGGGAGGTTGGCGGCGTGGAGGCGGTCGGAGACGAGAGAGATGGAGGGGAAAGGGGAGCGTGGGAGGCGGAGGCGCGCCTGAGGATGTAGATGGGATGGGATCCGAGCATCCGGCGCTGGGGTGGGGAATTGCTGGGCGGAAGAACCGAAGAACTGGGGTGTGGTCGTGTGGGGAATTGCCTCACATGAGTCGGCCGGCGAGGTATTAGGGTTAGGAGGCGGCCTGGGCGAGTGGGCCTAGGGGTGTGGCCGCGCCCGCGTGGGCCGACTATGGTGTGGACTGGGCCTTTGTGTGACACAACTTGTCCATGTCCCCAGCGCTGGTATCGTACGTGAGGACACAACGAGCCAAGCTCGGCTCGCGAGCCAGGTTGCAAGCGGCTCAGGCTTGGCTCGTTTTTTCACCGAGCAAGAAAGTGGGTTTGGCTTGGCTCGAAAACTCATGAACTTGAGCCGAGCCGGCTCGGCTTGCAACGAGCTCGAGCAGACTCGTGGATCTCAAGCTATTTTTTCAACCCTATATGCAGCGTACTTTTGTGTACTTCCAATCATACCATTGTGAGAGAAGCATCTGACACTCCTAAAACTAGGAAGCGTGGACCACAGGATAACCTAAGGGATAATATTACACTCAAATATGAAGAATTATTTCCAATTTTCCATATGTCAGCACGGTCAACAATACAGGTCTAAAAAATGTTTTACTCCCCATGAAAAGTATTCAGTAAAGTAAATTTACAATAGAAAATCAAAATAAATGATAGGCAACAAAGAATTAGACGCACTCTCGCAAAAAGAAGGAACTAATGCAGATTGTGAACTCAGTGTCTTTTAAGAACAAAAAAAAAGATTAATTCCTTATTTGCCACTAGAAGTTGCCCGAGTCCCTAAAATGCCATCGCGAAACTGCTCCTTCCTTCATTGCCATCGGATCTCAACTTTTATCCCGTTTTTACCACTCCCGTCAGTCAACACTGTTAAATTATGTGCGAAAAGACTTATTTACCCATCTTTCTCATGGGCTCAGTTGGGTTTGGTGTTGCGGGTTGGCTTGACCGTGTGCAAACAGAAGTGAACCCGAGGCATAGTGCCTCATCTTCATCAATGCACAACGGAGTAGGGGAGGATAGGCCGTGGGTGGCAGTGGTGCTCCGATGGAGTAACGGCGAAGAGTACAGGAGTACAACATGTTCTCGGGGATAGGGAGCCCATTTGTGGCGACGCGCGTGGACGGGGAGGACTACGGAGGCCGAAACGGTTGGGGCAAGGGTGGCGTTCGCGGAGAAGAGAAACTCACGGGCGGCGACCTCCAATGGCTCGCAGAGGGGCGGCGCGGTGGGAGCGGCGTGGGCAGTGAGGCCAGGTCGGCTCGCAGAGGGGCGATGGGAGCGGGGACAGCGATAGTGGTGGAGGGCGGGGAGGTCGGGTCAACGCGTAGAGGGGCGGAAGGAGTGGGAGCAGTGGCCGTGGCGGCGGGAGCGGGAGCAACAACGGCGGTGGTGGCAGGGAGGCTAGGTCGGTGCACGGTGGGAGTGGGAGCTGCGATGATGATGGAAGGGAGGCCAGGTCAGCGTGCGAAGGGGCGACAAGAGCGGGAGGGGTAGGGAGGCTAGGTCGGCTCATAGAGGGGTGGCACGACAGGAGCGGGAGTGGCTTGGGTGGGGAGATCGGGTACCTTCCGGAGGGGCAGCCCGGCCTCCGCACCCACGCCACTCCCACTCCTACCGCGTCGTGTTGCAAGCCGACCCAGCCTCCACGCCCACGCCGCTCCCTCTCCCGCCATGCCGCCACCCAATGGCGGAGACAAGGGGGGCTGGCAGGGGACTGGCCCCCTCATGATTTTTTACTACCTTTCAGTAGGATGGAGCAGCATTGGAATTTTACTATGACTAAACCCTTACTAATTCAATTTATGTGATTAAGTAACAATTATGATGAAACTAAAAAACCTAGGAGTTAATTTATGGCACATGAACCCATCTTATGTAGCATCTGGATTCTATTTTGTCCCCAAAATTTTAAGCTAATACTGAGTCTAGTTTGTACTGTACAAGTACATGATATTTCATCTCCTTGCGTGTTTAGAGTTTGATAAAAACATTTCTTCCTTGTATATGGCTTCTGTCACACCTTCCATGGCTCGGTGAAATGTGCATGTGCACCAAACTCCACCAAGCTTAAGTTATCATCCATCATGATCATTATTTGTTTTCTATTGCTTTTTTATATGAAATATTTCTCCTGTGAAAACTTCTATTTTTTATAAGGGAAAATTGATGATTTGCCACTCCTAAGTACCTTGATTTAGGATTTGCCACTTTTAAGTTTCTTCATGAATATGGAGGAGTAAATGCGTCTTTTCACAGTGGATTTTGGTGCAAAATAAAAGCCAAAATACTGGAATACGTTCGGGGTGTCAAATCATAGGTATTTAGTGCTTAGGAGTGGCAAGGTGGCAAATATTAAATCAAGGAGCTTAGGACTGACTGATGAGGCCCTAGGTGCATCTACTACGGTAGTCAATATCCCTAAGTTGCAAGTGTGTACTAAACCTCAAGTTGAGCCTATTATGCATCAATGGAGAAAAAAAACAAGAACAAGGTTCGGCCAAGAGCAAGGAGAGGGAGGTAGGCCGAAGGGGGAGCTTGAGCGGGCATAGGAAGGCACAAGGACCGAGGGCTTTGCATGTTGGAAAGTTTACAAGGGAATCTGACCAAGAAAAGATAAAGGATCCAAATTCAAACTTAATTCCGAATTCAATGCATTTTCAGCCTAAGAATCCGAAATGGATTTGGATTGGAGCAATTCCAATTCGGATCTTTCTTTAAAAGAAGTTAATTTTTAAATTACTTGTAATAGGATAGTTTAATCTATTTTCAGCAATTATAGTACTTTAAATTTCTAATTAAAGTATGAGTTTGCAATAGGAGTGGTCGATCACCTGTTCATGGCCAGAGCCGACTCAGACATCGCTCATACGTGTGCACTGTTCATCTGGACTATATATTTAGGGGTTGACCCCCATTGTAAGCAAGTTAGAGTTGAAGAAAGTACAGAAAAGTCACAGGTTTATGTAGCGCATAATGAATACATGCGTTTCGAAAATTCCCATCTAGGGTTTTGTGATTGCGTGAATATTGGAGGGAGGTTGTTCTTCCAAGACCCGTGATTCCTTGTGGATCATCTCACTAATTCGTAGTATCCTCAATTGCTCACGGTTTGGTGTTGTTCTTCGGGTTTGATTTTGTTTCTCTCTTCGATTGATTCAACATCAACCAAGTATTACTTGCTTAGGAGATACACTTGTTCTTCCTTTTTGCTGAACCAAGAAGGAGGAAAGCTAGGGTTTTGCTTCGATCAAGATTGAAATACAAATATCATGAAAGATTAGGCCACATTACGCATCAACTACACGTTGATCCGTATCATCTTGGTATCAGAGCGTAGTTGATCACGGTAAGTGGAATTTTTTTCTTGGTACATTGAGGTTGATCATCATGTTAAGAACTAGACAGCGTGGTTCTAATGGTGGATTGAATGAGGAGCCTATGTATGGTGATACACTATTATCGGACGTACGTGCTCAATTTGATGCTACTATCGGCTATTTTCTTCGTCATGAGAAGGTGTTACGCCATCAACTTGAAGCTCAAATCCAAGGGGTGCAAGACACTCTGAATGATCGTCTCAACACAAATGAACAGCGTATGATGGAAGGTTTCGACAATCTAAACCATGCTATCCGTCGCTTGGAGGAGAGGCTACCACCGCCACGAGGAGCAAATGTACCGGTACTGCCCCAACCACAACATGGACGTGCACAACGTGTTATACGTCGAGATGGAGATAACTTCTATGTTGTTGATTCGGAAGAGGTCATTTCCGATGATCGTGGAAGACATCAACAATGTCCACAACATGATTACTTTGATCGTCGAGGTGCTGGACATGGTGGACGTCATAATAGAGGTGATGAATGTGAAGACGACGGTATCGGAAGAATCAAGATCACCATACTGGAGTTCAATGGCATATCTAATCCAGAAGCTTATTTGGAGTGCGAGATGTGTGTCAATCAAAATTTTGACAACCACCACTACTCCGAAGAGAAGAAGGTTCATGTTGCCTCGATTGAGTTCACCGAATACGCCATTATTTGGTGGGATCAATTGAATCGTGCAGGGGAACGTCCTAACACTTGGGCAGCAATGAAACAAGCTATGCAGGAACGATTCGTGCTGACATACTATGCAAGGACGCTACATACAAAGCTACGACGACTTACTCAAGGTGCTAAGATGGTGAGCGAGTACTATCAAGAGATGCAAGTGCTCATGATCCGTACAAGTGTGCATGAGTCGACGGATGCGACCATGACACGTTTCTTTGAGGGGCTAAATGAAGATGTGTGGAACCGTGTTGATTTAATGCAATACAACACTGTGCAAGAATTACTTCATCAAACTGAGTGTGCTGAACAATGGGTGAAGGACACTCAAGCAAGGGGTGGCCGAACCACTCATAGCACCTAGAGGCGTGCAACTTCACATGACGGAGATGCGGGATCAACTCTCAAACCGGTTGCATCCACTACACTATTTCGGAGTACATTCAATGAAGCTTCGAATCCTATAAGTGTTGCGGGCAAAGAAGCCTCACATGCTGATTCTAGTGCATTCTCTACGGCTAGAACTAGCAACATTGAATGCTTCGAGTGCAAGGGCCGAGGTCATATGAAGAAGGATTGTCCAAACATGAAGACGGTGCTTCTTACACATGATGGCTATGCAACAAAGAGCGACAACGATGAATCTGAACCTTCTGATGAATCTGAGAAGTTAGAACCGATCATTTGTTATCCAGAACAAGGTGTTAACTTGATGGCTCAAACGGTGCAGCGTGGTAACACCGTTATTGTGCGGAAGGGACAGCGACATCATATCTTTCAAACCGATTGCAAGATCAAAGAAAAGGTATGTAAGCTGATTATTGATAACGGGAGTTCGACCAACATGATTGGCAAGAATGTGGTGGAATCACTCTCATTGTCCGCATGGAGGCATCCTAAACCATATTACATCCAATGGCTCAACGACGTCGGCAAAGTCAAGACCACACACAAGGTGAGAGTGCCACTTACTATTGATGGCTATGTTGATAAGGTGGAGTGTGATGTGGTACCTATGCATGCTAGTCATATTCTATTGGGACGTCCATGGCAATTTGATATGAATGCTACACATCAAGGACGGCCCAACCGATATACTTTCATGCACAAGGGAGAATTCCATGCTTTGCTGCAAAGACCGATGAAGAAATCAAGAGTGATTTGGTTGTGGTTACCAAGAAGAAGGCCGTACAAACAACACTAAAACCGAGGACGGTTTTGCTTCAAGAAGAGGAGGGTGATGAGGCCCTAGGTGCATCTACTACGGTAATCAATATCCCTAAGGTGTAAGTGTGTACTAAACCTCAAGTTGAGCCTATTATGTATCAATTGAGAAAAAAAATAAGAATAAGGTTCGGCCAAGAGTAAGGAGTGGAAGGTAGGCCGAAGAGGGAGCTTGAGCAGGCATGGGAAGGCACAAGGACCGAGGACTTTGCATGTTGGAAAGTTTACAAGGGAATTTGACCAAGAAAAGACAAAGGATCCAAATTTAAACTTAATTCCGAATTCAATGCATTTTCAGCCTAAGAATTCGCAATGGATTTGGATTGGAGTAATTCCAATTCGGATCTTTCTTTAAAAGAAGTTAATTTTTAAATTACTTGTAATAGGATAGATTAATACATTTTCAGCAATTAGAGTAGCTTAAATTTCTAATTAAAGTAGGAGTTTGTAATAGGAGTGGTCAGATTACTGTTCACGCGCACTGTATCCGACTCGGATTACTAGTCATACGTGTGCACTGTTCATCTGGACTATATATTTAGGGGTAGACCCCATTTGTAAGAAAGTTAGAGTTGAAGAAAATACAGAAAAGTCACATATTTATATGGCGCATAATGAATACATGCATTTCAAAAATTCCCATCTAGGGTTTTGTGATTGCGTGAATATTGGAGGGAGGTTGTTCTTCCCTCCAATATTTGGTGTTGTTTTGCAACAAAAGGGCAAGCAAGGGCTAGCTTCAGCCAAGGGGGAGGAGAGGGAGGCTAGCCAAAGTAAGGGAAAGCTCCATGCGGCCAATGGTGATTCTAGCCAAGAGACAGACTTGCATTACCTGCACTCGGTCGAGGGCAACCCAAGTCATGGAAGATTGCATGCGGCCAGCAAGGAGAGGGATATGGTGAGAGAGGGAAGGACCAAGGAACAATGCATGTGGCTGCCATGGGAGGAGAGTTGGCCAAAAGGGAGAAGAATGGCCAAGGGCATAGTTTGCAATGGATTTCGGCCAAAGAAAGACCTAACCAAGAAACATGCCTGGAATTTGGCGAAGACAAGAAGAAAGAGCTCAAGTGGTTGCCAAATCCAAATGGGAATCCAATTCGACCTCAGAATCCGAAATGGATTTGGATTGGCACCATCCCATTTCGAATTTTTCTTTAAAGGGTTTATTTATTTATGAAATTATTTTTAATATGATAGTTTAATCTTAATTTCATGTTTTAAAGCAATTCAAAATAAGGTAGGAAGTCAATTCAGAAATTCAGGCCGAATAGGCAAGCATTTCGGAATTCAAATCCAAATTGAGGGGGTTCTAGGGATTGGATTCGGTTTCCAATCTGAATCGAAGTGGATTTGGGCCACTTGGTCGGCCAAGTAGGGGGTAAGAAGCTATGAAGCATAGGGTTTCAACCCATGTAAGAGGTAAGTTCAGATTTGAGGAATAAACAGAAAAGTCACAAGTTGTGGCGCATATGGCTTTACTGCGAGGAAGAGGAGAACCGAGCTTGGGTTTTCTTGATTTTGGCACAAAGGTTGGAATTGTTGCTACTACTCTAATCTATGTGATTCCTTGTGGATCAACTCATCAATTCGTGGACAAGGTGCACAGTTTGGTGGTGTTTCTGGTTTGGCTTTGTTTATACCTTTGGACTGATTTAACGCCAACCAAGATACCATTGCTTGTTGTTTTTGGCCGAAATAGAAGATCTTTTTGTTTTTGTGCTTGCTTTGGTTCGGCTAAAGAAGAAGAAACAAGATTGTTGTTCAAGTACCGTGAAAATATTAGGCCACTTTACGCATCGACTACACGTTGATCCGTATCACTGTCTCCAATGCACACGACTTCTTCCTCAACGTCGGTGACTTCTTCCCTGACCTCGTCGGCTTCGTCCGAGGAGGCGGTGCGGAGGAGCCTGCATGGCCTCATCTCCAACGGCAGGAGCGGACTGTGTTTCACCATCTCCAAGGCGTCACGCACGAGGCTGGTGGCGCGGGAGGCAAGGGTGGAGAGGAACGAGGAGGACGCGGAGGTGGCGTCGGCGCTGTAGGCTGTTGGGGAGGGGTTCCTGAGGATGGAGGAGCGCATGCTGGAGATGGTGTTCCAAATGGAGAAGGAGCGGATGGAGTCATAGATGAAGCGCACCCAGATGCTGCTCGACACACAACAGTTGTTCGTCGAGGCCTTCCTCGGCAAGCAGCAGCACAAGAAGGCCAATGTTGTCTCTTCGACCGTCGCCGCCGCCGCCATGGATGAGGATTGATGCATGGAGCTGAGGTGCTTAGCTCGACTCTATGTCACTGTGGCCGATGTGTTGATGTTTGCTGCTCTTTGTTAACTGTTGCTCCTGTTAGTTGTTGACTTGTGATGCTTTTACTCTTGTGTTTGGATGGTTAATGTCGGACCCAGGAGTAACATCCCTAAATCCACTATGTATTTTGAACTAGTCCCATAATCAGTAGCTAGTTCATACAATAAATAGGTATGATAACATCCATAATTCGCACTACTTTATTAGTAAATATTAGAGTTTATTACCAGAAATACTTACGAGCCAACAATACAGAACACAGCGGGAGACGAAGAAGAAGTAGTAGAGCCTAGCTAATCTGCCACAGGCAATCGACTGGGGAAGCGGCCTAGTCGTCGAGATCCACACTGGTAGTGAAGTCCTTTTCCTCTGAACAATATTTTATTAAGCAAGGGTGAGCACAAACAACCGTGTTCCACAAATTACACCCAATAACATATTATAATGCATGTAGGGATATATCAAAGAAGGCTTATTGGTTGAATTTGCATAAAACAATATTTTCATTAAATATTTGTACTAAGTTCCAAAGCAGTTATTCTATAACTAAAATTCATTTTATAAATTCTCAAGTTCTATAGTAGGATAACCTCCATATGAAATATGGTGATGAATACCCTTCTATCAGATGGCTAACCGCTCAATTTTCCAACTGGATAAACTATCCAAAATCATTTATCAAAATATTTTGAAATCAAAACAAAAGTCTAACTTTGAGTGGCTTTGATCAGCATGTCCATGAGCGTGGACACGACTATTTGAATAGTTTTACACTCTGCAAAGGTTGTACAACTTTACCAACCAGAGATAATCAACTTATAATGTCCGCTCACATACTTTCGAAGGTGTGCGACTAAGAGATTATCACAATGCCTTTACAATTCGTCATCCCAACGTAGTTATACCTCGCTAAGGTTTCACTTCCTTTGGATTAAACCATCCACTGGACTTAAGCCCCCTCTTGCGCCATGTAGGAATACATAAAAGTAGGTCATTGTGCCACCCACGCAACCATGCATAACCACGGTGAAATGTTGCAAATTATTTAGCCTAGTCCTCTCCACTCTGGACTTGTGGTAGTACGATGGGGCTTAACAAGATGCGACTCGAAGACCGGTCCTTAACCAACTAAGGCAACTTCCAATAAAACTATAGTCTTGATCATAGAAATGAATTGATCTCGTGCATCAACTTGCACCATCCAAACATCCATTTCACCCAAGTTTAAACCAATTTATTTTATTTTATTTTATAAAATCATTTATAAACTTCCATGACACACCAATGCCATAGATTTAATTTAAACCACATTTGATTTTTGGCTAAAAATTCCCAAATCAAATACTTTTGGGTCTAAGCATAATTTTTCCCCAAAATGTTCTACTTGATACTATTGTACCAACTAGATTTTGTCTAAGGTGACTAGGTTTGAATATTTCAATGTCAATATTTGGCCATACAAATGTATTGGGATTAGCTACAATTTAAAAATAGGAATTTTAAACTACATTGAATAGAAATAAGCATGGAGTAATAATTTAAAACAGAATTAAAATAATTTAAAATACCGGCGAATAGGCAAAATGGAACCCCGGCGAGGTACTCTACCCGATGGTGGTGGCAGTTTGGCCAGAGACTGAGCGAGGCGGCGGCAACGACGTTTGGGGCGCACGAGCAGCGTCAACTTGTGGGTGGCACGGGAGATGGGGTGGCGCACTGAGGGAGATAGAGGGAGCACCACGTAGAACACGGGCACCTGACTCAACAATGAAGACGGCTCGGGCAGGGGATGTCAGACTCTACACACGCAAATCAGACCAAACAAATAACAGAAAGCAAATAAAAACTAAAAATTATAAAATAAATACTAGAAAGTGGAGAATGAATTTACAAGAATTTAGGAGCGAGAATCAATGAATCTGGAGTTCGAATGAAGGAGAACAAATATCAGGAAGTTTGGTAACACACATAACTACTCTATAGGACTTCTACTATTTCTGGACATGCTGATTTCGGACTGAAGCTTTGCTGATTTCAGATCGACTGGAAACAAAGAAAGATTGTTAGACACAAAATTTGATTGGTAGACACAAGACATGTGAGACCACTAGCTAACAACAGAGAAGGAAATTGGTAGGAAATGTTGAACTTTGACTAATCTGAAATTGTTGTTTACGGTTTGACTGGACAACAAACGAATAGCCACTTGAGTGCAGAGCTTAGTGAAGGAATGCTATCACCATGACCTGAGGGATTCATTTGCTAGCGAGAATCAAAGAAGTAAATAAAGGAAGGGGTAAATCATTGACTTGTGGGGCCTAATAGCCATAGACTCAAAGGAAGTATACAGATGGACTTCACAGAACGCAAAACACAGTATGTACAGTGCTTCACCCACGGCAATGGCACTGGCGATGTGGGCGGCGAGGTGGCCGGCCAACAAGAAAAATGGGTCGAGGGCTCCTCGAGGAAGGTATGGGAAGCGGCAAGACTGACGAGCAGCGCCTGATGAGCGCGCGGTGAAACAATGGCGCGGCGTTCCAAAGGTGCGGGGAATGAGCGTAGGTGAGCACGGGCATGGCCTTCGCCCAAGGAGCGCATAGGTGCGGTCGGTTTGGCCGGATACGGTTCGAGGCGACGCATCCATGGTGGCCGACGATCGGTGGGTTGACGTCGGTGTTCCGGGAAAATGGAGAGGAGGTAGCGGGTGGGGTTTAAGGCGAAACGAAGAGAGGAACATGAGAAACACAATGCTCACCTTATGGTGGTGGAATGGGCACGATCGGCCGACGGCGAGGAGAGAACCGACGACAAGTCACGGGCTAACGGTGGCAGCGATGCTCTGGCGACGAGATGGTGAGCACAGCATAGAAT